>OU015497.1:22204741-22329741 GCA_907164885.2 Dolomedes plantarius | reverse complement strand
ACTCCTCAAAACACGGTAAAATCTCCAAGTTTGGCGCAAAAAATTACAAGATGGCGGCCGTGCACACAATTATTAAGTAACGTAATATTAATTTGAATATTATTTTAGGTGCTTAAAATAATTAAAAAAACATTCTTTACTTAAAATCCTTTTTTTATTTTTGTATTTTTATTTCATCTCTTACTCTAATTTGAGATACCAATGTGTATCTATACTTCTATAATCTATACTTACTTATATTTAAAGAGAGAGAGCGATTTGTACGTGGAGGGTAATCTTCAGAACCACTGTACCTATTTGAACAATTCTTTCACTGTTTGAAAGGCACAGTATTCCAGATGGACATAGGCTATATATTATGTATATCTGATCAGTAGAAATAAAGTTAGGGGCTTAATCCTAACAATCTCCATTGTTACCGCTACTGTCCCTCTACCGCTTTTGTACCAAACACTTCTTTAGCGTGGATCTTTGGCGTGGTGCTTTCGCGGTGGGCTTCTGTTCTGACGTTAGCGGTTCGAAACTAGCCGTTCTCAGGCACGCTCTTTTCTTTTAAAAAATTAACGTTAAAATTTAACTAACGTAATATTAATTTGAATATTATTTTAAGAATATAATTTTTAAAAAAATTGAATATTTTAAAAAAAACATTCTTTACTGAAAATCCTGTTTGTTATTTTTGTATATTTATTCATCTCTTAACCTCTTTCTATTAATTTGAATACTATTTTAGGTGCTTAAAATAATTTAAAAAAGCATTCTTTTCTTAAAATCCTTCTTTTATTTTTGAATAAAACTACGGTCTCAAGCACAGCTCTTTCTTTTAAAAAATTAACTTTAATTAATAACTAACGTAATATTAATTGAATACTATTTTAGGTGCTTAAATAATTTAAAAAAATATTCTTTACTTAAATCCTTTTTTTATTTTGTACTATCTATATATATAAAACAGTTCCGTAACTGACTCATTCATTCACTGACTGACTGACTGACTGACATACAACGCACAGACCAAACCGCTGGACCTAAAGGGCTGAAATTTTGCATGGCGCTTCTTCTAATAGTGTAGGGGTGCACTAAGAAAGATTTTTCAAAAATTCTTCTTAGATTTTTTTAAATTAAATTTTTAAGCTGTTTTTTAAACTTTTTTACGTTTGCATTTAAAATTATACATTGAGGGTTATAAAATTTATATCACGAGAAAGATCATAAAAATTCCTTCAAAATGAAATTTTTTTCGAGTTTTTACCTCCATTTCCTGATTTTGGTGAATTTTTAAAGATTAATTTTTAGAATTTAATTTATTAAATGCTGATGACGTGATTTCTTTTTCTGGTACTTTAAATAAATTTATCGTCACGTGCAAAAAAAAAATAGACAAAAATATTTTTTTCTTGCTAATGCGGGCAGACGATTGGACTTTATTTTTCTATGAAATATCCCTTACGATTTTTTATAAATATGTTTTTTTTACATCAATTGTATACATTGATCGTCGTATTTATTATAAATATATATATATCTTTTTTTTGGAATTAATTGCATACATTGACCGTTGTATTTAATTTCAATGTACTCCGTAGCGAAGCGCGGGTTTCAGCTAGTATTATATATATATATATATACTAGCTGAAAATATATATATAATACTAGCGCGGGTTTCAGCTAGTTATTATATATATATATATACTAGCTGAAAACCCGCGCTTCGCTACGGAGTACATTGAAATTAAATACAACGGTCAACGTATGCAATTTATGCCAAAAAATAAATATATATATTTATAATAAATGCGATGATCAATGTATACAATTGATGTAAAATATCTATCTATATATATATATTTATAAAAAAATCGTAAGGGATATGCATTTTTTTTGGATAATATCCAATCGTCTGCTGCATTAGAAAGAGAAAAAAAATATTTTTTTTGTCTATTTAGTTGTTACGCCACGTGACGATAAATTTATTGAAAGTACCAGAAAAAGAAATCACGTGATCAGCATTTAATAAATTAAATTCTAAAAATTAATCTTTAAAAATTCACGAAAAATCAGGAAATGGAGGTAAAAATTCGAAAAAAATTTCATTTTGAAGGATTTTTATGATCTTTCTCGTGATATAAATTTTATAACCCTCAATGTATTATTTTAAATGCAAACGTAAAAAAAGTTTAAAAAACAGCTTAAAAATTTAATTTAAAAAATCTAAGAAGAATTTTGAAAAATCTTTCTTAATGCACCCCTACACTATTAGAAGAATCGCCATGCAAAATTTCAGCCCTTTAGGTCCAGCGGTTTGGTCTGTCCGTTGTATGTCAGTCAGTCAGTCAGTGAATGAATGAGTCAGTTACGGAACTGTTTTATATATATAGATAGATATAGATTAAACGTTTGTCACTTGGAGAAACGTTTAAATTGACAAACGTTTACAATATAGACGTTTACAATATAACGTTTACAATTGACAAACGTTTATAGATACACATTGTATCTCAAAATTAGAGTAAGAGATGAAATAAAAATACAAAAATGAAAAAAGGATTTTAAGTAAAGAATGTTTTTTTAATTATTTTAAGCACCTAAAATAATATTCAATTAATATTACGTTACTTAATAATTGTGTGCACGTCCGCCATCTTGGATTTTTTTGCGCCAACTTGGCGATTTTTACCGTGTCTTGAGGAGTGGAAAAATTCTCGCCAATGTGTTTTAAAGCGGTGTTTCAAAACGCTGGACTTTGAATTTTTTTACCTTTTTTAATAAAAAACCACCTGTTTAAATTATGAAACTTAGAAAAATTTTTGAAAAATCATTTAAACGTTGGACTTAGATTTATTTTTGGGTTTTTGATAAAAACCACTTTTTTTCTGAAAAAAAATCATTCTCAAATATTGGAAATTTTGGGTTTTTCTTTTAGCTTTTTTAATAAAAACGACCTTTTTAAATTGTGAACTTTGAAATATTTTTGAAAAAATCATTTAATCGTTGGACTGAGATTTTTTTTTTGTCATTTTTAATTAAAAACTACCTTTTCAAATTATGATCCATAGAAAAAATTTGGTCAAATGAATTTTACTTACGGATAAAATTTCAATGCCATTATTCAGTTTGCCCTAACTCTTTGACTAATAGCAATGAATCACCAAAATATTATGCCAATATATTGTTAATTAGAAAAAAAAATACAGCATTTTCGTACCACCTAAATAACTTGCAATTTAAAAATTATCTAAAATTCAGCTTTGAAAAATGTAAAATAATTATGAACCCATAAATTTATGGTGAGTAACCAGATCCTCTTTTTTTTTTTTTTGGTTAGGGCATTGTGGTAATGAATTTTACTTCAGATTTGACCTTAACCAAATATTTGGGTGCATACAATAAAATCGGGACAAGGATTATTTGACCATTTATCCTGCTGTGTTGGAAATAAGAAATAAAAAACCATTTTCCTAAACCAATAACTTAACCTTAACTAACTTTTTATCTTAGGTTTACTGGGAGAGAGAAGTTGAACTTCAGTTATTTAAATTTATTTGTAATCCACTACAACTTGGAATTATAAAATATTTTAAAATATATTGTATTTAAAATGTAAACTGTATTTTACATTTTACGAAAAAATGATGGCAGATAATTTTTACTTCAAATAAATGAAATGGTGTATCATTATAGTATACTAATTGACAATCGATAAACAAAATTTAAGCAACTTAATTTAATAAGTTAACGAAAAACTGATAATGGATTCAAAAATTTTCAACAAAAAGACTCTTAGTTTTAAAAATAATTTACTCTTTTGAGTATAGTCAATTTGACTCAGATTTCCAGGTCAAGGCCAAGGTCTGACCTAAAATTATTATACTCTAATTAAAAGATCACATCAGAAATAACTGTTTGATCTTAAAATTAGAGAATTTGACATTGGGTTATTTTTACCAGAACGCAATAATTATCGCCATGCGAAATGCGCGAAACCCTGGCGGGAAAATCCAAGATGGCGGCCGTGCACACAAATCTAGAGTATCCCCCCAAACTTTATTTCTACTGATCAGATATACATAATTTATAGCCTATGTCCATCTGGAATAATGTACCTTTCAAACAGTGAAATAATTTTTCAAATAGTGCAGTGGTTTCCGGAGATTACCCCTCCACGTACAAAATCTGCTCTCTCTTTATATATTAGATATATATATATATATATATATATATAACCCTAAGGCCCGACGTCCCGCCCCCCCCCCAAAAAAAAAAAAAAAAAAAAAAAAAAAAAAAATCTCTGGACTAGAGCCGTCCTTGAGAATGGGTAACTAATTTCTTAGAGTAGGTTAGAAACTCCAGAATTTGGAAAGAAAAAGTTCTGGCAGTTCTGTTCGGATTCAAGAACTTTTTCCGGAATATCCAGACCAGCTGAAATCCTGTATAATATTGCGCCAATCTTCTGCGCATGACTCGTTACACATCCCACCCAAAAATACGTCCTCACAATATCAGAAATTTTCTAAGATATACGTTGTATAGCACAACTGCGTATTCAACCTTCTATTAGATTGATATTCTGATACTGTATATCTGTTTGATATTTAATATTTATCAGGCGGGTATGCGACGAGCCCTCGATCACGAGTTCGATCGTCAGGATATACCGAGAGCGTTTATTCAGGCTGAGTATATTAAACAGGTTCTCGTAGATTAAGCTGTAATGTTCCCCCTGTGAATACGATTGCTAGTTCATTTAACGTATTTAATGCGTGACTAGACGAGCGTTGTGTTAACTTTTTTTTCACGCAAATATCAGAAAATGGCTTAAAGGGATTTGAATGGATCTACAAATGTTGTTTTTTTAGCCTTATTTTATACTTCAGTGTTCACACTCAATTTCTTGAAAAAAAAATCGTCGCTTTTCCAGAGCTTATTCTTAATTTTTTAGCAGCGAGGTCCTATTTTTATCACTTTGACAGATTTGCGCTTCTTTCTTTTTCGTGTTCGCCAATTACCAATTAAACAAGTAATATAGCAATGCCTTGGCGAAACAGAGGGAGATAAAAAAAATAATGTATTCAATCGATTACAACTTGATCGATGCCTGATTGATTCGGGCATCGATTCCAACCCGAGTCCAAGCGTGCTTCGTTGCGATGAAAGCGCCCTTCTTCATTAAATAAGAAATTTGAGATCACGCTTTTATCTTGGAGGGTTAGGGCCTGTTCACATAGGAGTCCGGTAGCGGAAGTGTAAAAGGAAAGATGGCGCTGAGACGGAAATAAACCAATCATAGGCGTTAAAAATTTCGTTGCTAATCGTTTGGAGGTTTGTCACTGGTTAAATATATTTCAGTACTTTAACGCTTCGGGTACCGAACTCCTATGTGAACAGGCCCTAATGCTTAGTACGTTTTGGGATTCCCAAGTAGCTTTGCCGACTCAATAGAAATGGGTTCTCAAATCCTTAATTACTGAATTTTCCGTGATGATTTTGTATTTTGATTTTTAGCTAGATTAGAAATTCGTCTGAGACTAGATTAAATCATTTTAAATAATATAAAATGCAGGTTTTTTTTGTTCTTCATAGCTGCAATAAATAAAATTTCTTTTGAAAATTTTATACGAAATAAATCAATAGAAGCAAATGGCACTCGATGGGATAGCTTGACAGCAGAAGGGGATTGACATCCGAGATGGTTGAGGAGAATCTAGTAGTTAATACAGTACGCTTAAGACAACTGGTTCCAAAGATCTTGATAGTGATGCTACCTGAAGCATGGTAAAAGTGTTTAACCCCATTAAAATGTTTTTTCAAGCGTAAGATTTTCTACTTTCGAATATCAGGTTTTACAACCATTGGAACCGTGTTTTTGGTTTAAAAAATTTCCCTGGTATATTTTATATGTTGTAAGTAGTAAAAGTAGCTTATTATCTATAACCTTATACTCTTTTATGTATACTCTGTAGGTGATTTTTTAAACGTAGGATTACGTTCCTCTATAACGGTCCTCCGGAGAGCAAAATTTCAGATGTCCTGAGTTATAATTCTGGCAGCTCTCCAAACCCAGTCTGTATCGCTTGGGCAAGCAGTAAACAGTTAAACAGAACAGTAGCAAAATGCGTCAAAATTTTGACATATATATATATATATATATATATTATATATACACATATATATATAATATATATATATATATATATATATATATATATATATATAATATTATATATATTATATATATATATAGAGAGAGAGAGAGAGAGAGAGAGAGAGAGAGAGAGACTAGCTTGAAAACCCGCACTTCGCTACGGAGTACATTCAATTAAATACAACTGTCAATGTATGCAATTAATGCCAAGAAATATATCTATATTTATAATAAATACAACGATCAATGTATGCAATTGATGTAAAAAACGGAAAAATGTATTTATAAAAAATTCATAGATATTTTCATAGACAAAATAATGTAGAAAAAAATATTCAAATTAAATCTAATAGGACATACTAAAGAATAGAGTACAGTTAATATAGTACAGCTTGAGGAACATATCTTTTACTGTATTTTAATACTTTTTTGGATAATGTCCAATCGTCTGCAGCATTAGCGAGAAATTTTCTTTTGTCTATTTCGTTGTTATGCCCTTGACGATAAATTTATTTAAAGTACCAGAAAAAGAAATCACGTGATCGACATTTAGTAAATTAAATTCTAAATATATATATATATATATATATATATATATATATATATATATATATATATATAATAAATACAATGATCAATGTATGCAATTGATGTAAAAAAAAACGAAAAAATATATTTATAAAAAATTCGTAGGGGATATTTTTATAGACAAAATAATGTAGAAGAAATTATTCAAATTAAATCTAATAGGACATTGTGCTAAAGAATAGAGTACAGTTAATATAGTACAGTTTGAGGAACATATCTTTTACTGTATTTTAAATACTTTTTTGGATAATGTCCAATCGTCTGCCGCATTAGCGAGAAATTTTTTTTTTGGTCTATTTCGTTGTTATGCCCATGACGATAAATTTATTTAAAGTACCAGAAAAAGAAATCACGTGATCGACATTTAGTAAATTAAATTCTAATATATATATATATATATATATATATATATATATATATATATATAATAAATACAATGATCAATGTATGCAATTGATGTAAAAAAAAAACGAAAAATATATTTATAAAAAATTCGTAGGGATATTTTTATAGACAAAATAATGTAGAAGAAATTATTCAAATTAAATCTAATAGGACATTGTGCTAAAGAATAGAGTACAGTTAATATAGTACAGTTTGAGGAACATATCTTTTACTGTATTTTAATACTTTTTTGGATAATGTCCAATCGTCTGCCGCATTAGCGAGAAATTTTTTTTTTGTCTATTTCGTTGTTATGCCCATGACGATAAATTTATTAAAGTACCAGAAAAAGAAATCACGTGATCGACATTTAGTAAATTAAATTCTAAATATATATATATATATATATATATAGATATATATATATATATATATATAATAAATACAATGATCAATGTATGCAATTGCTGTAAAAAAAAAACGAAAAAAATATATTTATAAAAAATTCGTAGGGGATATTTTTATAGACAAAATAATGTAGAAGAAATTATTCAAATTAAATCTAATAGGACATTGTGCTAAAGAATAGAGTACAGTTAATATAGTACAGTTTGAGGAACATATCTTTTACTGTATTTTAATACTTTTTTGGATAATGTCCAATCGTCTGCCGCATTAGCGAGAAATTTTTTTTTTGTCTATTTCGTTGTTATGCCCATGACGATAAATTTATTTAAAGTACCAGAAAAAGAAATCACGTGATCGACATTTAGTAAATTAAATTCTAAATATATATATATATATATATATATATATATATATATATATATATATATATAATAAATACAATGATCAATGTATGCAATTGATGTAAAAAAAAAACGAAAAAATATATTTATAAAAAATTCGTAGGGATATTTTTATAGACAAAATAATGTAGAAGAAATTATTCAAATTAAATCTAATAGGAACATTGTGCTAAAGAATAGAGTACAGTTAATATAGTACAGTTTGAGGAACATATCTTTTACTGTATTTAATACTTTTTTGGATAATGTCCAATCGTCCTGCCGCATTAGCGAGAAATTTTTTTTTTGTCTATTTCGTTGTTATGCCCATGACGATAAATTTATTTAAAGTACCAGAAAAAGAAATCACGTGATCGACATTGTAGTAAATTAAATTCTAAATATATATATATATATATATATATATATATATATATATATATATATAATAAATACAATGATCAATGTATGCAATTGATGTAAAAAAAAAACGAAAAAATATATTTATAAAAAAATTCGTAGGGGATATTTTTTAGACAAAATAATGTAGAAGAAATTATTCAAATTAAATCTAATAGGACATTGTGCTAAAGAATAGAGTACAGTTAATATAGTACAGTTTGAGGAACATATCTTTTACTGTATTTTAATACTTTTTTGGATAATGTCCAATCGTCTGCCGCATTAGCGAGAAATTTTTTTTTTTGTCTATTTCGTTGTTATGCCCATGACGATAAATTTATTTAAAGTACCAGAAAAAGAAATCACGTGATCGGCATTTAATAAATTAAATTTTAAAAATTAATCTTTAAAAACTCACCAAAATTCAGAAAATGGGGGTAAAGATTCGAAAAAGATTTCATTTTAAAGGAATTTTTCTGAACTTTCTCGTGATATAAATTTTATAGCCGTCAAATTATTATTTTAAATGCAAACTTTAAAAAAGTTACTAAAACAGCTTAATAATTTAATTATAAAAAATCTAAGAATTTTTCAAAAATCTTTCTTAGTGCACCTCTACACTATAAGAAGAATCGCCATGCAAAATTTCAGCCCTTTAGGTCCAGCGGTTAGGTCTGTGCGTTGTATGTCAGTCAGTCAGTGAGTCAGTCAGTTACGGAACTGTTTTATATATATGCGACATTTTGTTAAATCTCTTTTTGCCATCGCAACTGATTTTAAAAGTGGGTATGACAAAAAAATCTATTTACATTTTAAACTTGATTGTAAAAATCAAGAACACAATTTCTTTGACAGAAGTCTATCTGCTTCGATGCGTTACTGGAATGTCAAAGTCATCATAACCCCATTTGAACTCATCTACTTGCAATGGATACTACTTGCACAGCGATGACAGAAAATTCCCCAAACAATGCATCTGCAGCTATTAAAGATACTTTAGTTTATTCATAATTACTTTGAAAGGAATAAATTATATGTTAAGTGACAAGAAATCGCTCTGACTGATGGCATATCATTCTATCTAAGGAGACAAGGGAACTTCAACTTCGTTTTAACGTAGGATTACGTTCCTCCATAACGGTCCTCTGGAAAGCAAAATTGCAGACTCTAAGGTCCTGTTCACATAGAATCCGTTAGCGTTAGCGTTACTCGTGTTGACATATTTTAAAGCAATCACAGACCTTAAGGGCCTGTTCACATAGGAGTCCGTTGCGTTGCGTTAAGGAATTGATGACGTTGAGACGAAAATAAACCAATCATATGCCTCCAAACGATTAGCAATGAAATTTTTAACACCTATGATTGGTTTATTTTCGTCTCAAAACGTCATCTTTTCCTTAACGCAACTCAACGGACTCCTATGTGAACAGGCCCTTAGGCTCGGTGCACACGAGCGATCCGGTGTCGTTGCGGCACCACAGTTGCGATCAGGAGTACATAGAGTTGAACTAACCGACTCGCAGCGACGTAGGCGTCGCTGCGAATTCGCAACGATCGTTTTTTTCCCCCCTCGTGTACTGCTTGATCGCATGAACGACAACGGCTTAGCAGTACAGTCCGACCACAGTACGAAGAACCACAGTTGGCATAGTGCCAAGACGATTCTATTCACGCTGTAGGTAAGGCTGCTGAGGAAGGAGGGGGAAAAGTCTCGTAGTCTCTCGACATTCTTTAGAATCGGTTACTAACTGCGCTTGCTTGCTTTTTCCTCGTCTGTTATTTTGATTATTATATTGAAATTAATGGATCCTTTACCCAACACAACTACTCGGAATAAGCCGTTCCGTAGTGATTGTAAACGTATAATACACAATGTAATTTGTGTCATAAAGAAGCACTAGAAGGAAATGTTATTGTTCCACTTTCGCAATCCCTAAAGAGAGCTAGTGAAATGACCGGGATATCAATGTCCAGTGTGAAAAGAATACGCAGAGAAGCAAAGGGTGAAGAAACTCCAAAATTTGAATCTCCGAGGAAACTTCAGAAAAAAAGAACCACCGAAAACGTAGCTTTAGATAATTTTGATTGTGATGTAATCCGAAAATATCCACTCCTATAAAACTCCTATTTTTTTAAATAGATTTGCTTCTTTCTTTTTATTATTTTGAAATTATTATTCACATATTCGATCAAAAATAAAGTTTTTAAAAATAACTTTAAAATTGCGGACAAAAAGCAGTCTGAAATACATTCCGTATTTCACAAACAAACACATCAGAAAATATGACGTTTTCCCCCATTTTCTAAGTAGACTAGCTTTTCTCGCGCATGCTTAACAGCTTCCAGGGACCTTGCTTCCGTGGTCGGACAGTACCTTCATTTCAACTGTGCAATTCAGACGGACGACATTTTACCGCAACAAAATGGCTGAAAGTGTAAACACAGAACTTTTAATAGAGAAAGTTAAAAAGTTTAGTGAATTGTGGGATATTAAATGTGAAAAGTATCACGACAAAAATCTTAAACGGAGGGCGTGGATAAGAATTTGCATCAGTTTGTATCCAGATTTCGAAGAAAAAAAACACAAAATAAAAAGAACAAATTCTTAAGTACAGTTATAAAATTATTCTTTTCAATTTAAAAAATAATAAAACAATATCAATTTTAATCAAAACATATTTTAGATAAATTTACATTAGTCATATTTCAGTGTCGTATTGATTTTCGATGTTTTCTCAGATGTAATTAAATTAAAAATGGCAGAGCATAGCAGTAAATAACTTAATTAAAAATTAAACACAAATCTAAACAATATGCTAAAAAACAAAAAATAAACATATTTTTCGATTTATTAAAATTTATTAATTTTTTAAATTTAATAATAACTTCCCATTTCAATTTAGGAAATAATAAAACAATATCAATTTCTATCAAAATGTATTTCACATAAATTTACATCAGTCGTATTCTGGTGTTGAATTATTTTTTTTTAATTCATTATTTTCAAAAATTACTTAAGATTAAAATAATAGAACATAGCAGTAAATTACATGATTAAAAATTAAACATTACACCAAACAATTAAAATTTGATTAAGTAGAAAGCAAAATTTAAACATTTTTCCATTTATTAAATTTTTACATATTTATTGTTATTTTAATAAGCAATTATTGTTAATTGCATTCATTGTGCCATGGAAGTTTTCCAATATCGCTAATGAAGTAGTCAGCCCATGTATTTCTTATCTGATTTAAGTTGATCCCTCCTTGATTTTGACGAGTTCCTTGATTTTGCACACTGTTTGGTAAGTTTGCACTGTTTCATTCGGAAATAATTAAAAAACTCCGATTCATCATCACACAAGTCTTCATATAACAAAGGAAATGTCCCTTTTAATAATCTTGAACTCACCAGTGGGTGGACCCAATAACTTCTTTTCCTATCTCTCTATTCTAAAAAAAACTAACTGCCGCTGCCGCAGCCGCCGCCGCCGCTGTCAAAAGCTTGTCACGCTATCTCCTCCGAAACCGCTGGGGGTATGGGGTCGAGACCGATACCAATCGATGCAGAATAATGTGAGGAAGAAAGTAAGACATGTCTCATATTCTCGGACTTTAAGTTTTTTTTTAATTTTATGTTTTGTGGGAAAATATTGACTTTTTCATCTTCAGATTACGATAACTCGCCAAAAAAGGATCGTAGAATTTTTTTTTTTTACAATCTAAGACTACTGACATTTTTCCTTCAAACAAGACCTCATTTGTTTAAAAATAATTTAAAACAGACTGATATTTTTATTAAAATTGAAAACCCACTTTTTGGAAAAATTTATGCGTTTCGAGATATATAAATTCGATGCTATCAGACTTATTATGTTACAAATAAAATATTTATATCAACTGGAAGATGAAAGCTTTCTCATTCATATAAACTTCATTTCAAGTCTCTATCTTAAAATTTCGATTTTTAATTGAATTTTAAAGAAATACTTCAAAAAAATCTTCTCATTCGCTTGCTTTGCAGAAGGATTGAAAGAAGATCCGATTTTTCACCCATCTTCATCCGGGCTTATACCCCCCATCTACCCGGGCTTCATCCATTTCGCCGGGAGGGGGGGGGGGAAGCTTCAACTGTAAACAAATGAATGACTCAATCGCTGTAAACAAGTATTGAGTCATTCATTCACTTGATTCACCAGAGGAGCGAGCGTAGCGAGCCTAGGGGCGAAGCCCCTATTATTTTAAATACTTATAAACTAAGTAAGGAAACACAACTCTTTTTCACGAGTACACTTCTAACTCCATAGCTTGACTCCTACTGTTTAAATTCCATCATTTAAAGCAGTGCTCCCCAACCTTTTTATAGCCGCGGACCGGTCAACGTTTGGTAATTTTACCGTGGCCCGCTGAGTGGGGGACGCTGATTGTTTATACACTGCTGGCCACTGTAAATGCAACACCCTGAAGGAAACATGCAAATAACATGAAATTTACAACATGCATTAGCGGAGGTGAGATATGCAAATGATTAGAATTTCAGCGCAGACGCACATCACGCGCGCCTGTGGCGCCACTTCAAAGCGCTATTTAAGGCTTGGAGATTTCGACGATTTCAAGTTCGGCAATTGTGTTTTTCTTGTGGTTTTTCAAAAAAAAAGATCAATTATGCCTCGTCGAAAACAGCGATCATCTTTTGATCAAGTATCCGAGTTCGACAGAGGAAGGATAGTGGCCTACCGAGATTGTGGATTATCTTTCAGGGAAATCGGTAGTCGTGTTGGACGAAACCAAACAACTGTAATGCGGATATGTGATCGTTGGATTCAGGAGGGTACGACGGACCGGCGTGTTCGATCGCATCCACCTCAGCGCACCACTTCACGTGATGACAGGCAAATTGTGCGCATGGCAGTGACGGATCGCTCAGTCACATCACGAACCATAGCACAGCACATGCAGTCTGTAACGCATCATCCGGTGTCTGCGCGTACCATTCGACGCCGTTTACAGCAGAGTGGTCCGTCCGCAAGACGTCCATTGCTTTGTCTACCCTTGACGCAGAACCACAGACGTCTCCGCCGCCAATGGTGCGATGACAGAAGGATGTGGATGGCAGAATGGAATGAAATTGTCTTTACTGACGAGTCACGCTTCTGTCTGCAACACCAAGATGGTCGCATTCGAGTCTGGAGACACCGTGAAGAGAGGATGCTGAACAGCTGCTTTATGCACCGCCACACTGGTCCTGCACCGGGTATTATGGTATGGGACGGTATTGGATATCACTCTCGCACACCTCTAGTACGCATTGCCGGTACTTTAAACAGCCAGCGCTACATCTCCGAGGTGTTGGAGCCAGTTGTCCTTCCTTACCTTCAGGGCTTGCCCACAGCCATATTTCAACAGGATAATGCGCGACCCCACGTGGCACGCATTGTCCAACGGTTCTTCGTTAATCGCCAGATTGAACTGCTTCCCTGGCCGCCTCGCTCTCCGGATCTTTCGCCGATAGAAAACATGTGGTCCATGGTTGCTCTACGATTGACCCAGATTCCATCCCCAGCTGCCACAGCAGATCAACTTTGGCAACGTGTGGAAGCTGCTTGGTCTGCTGTACCCCAAGAACTCATCCAAAGTCTGTTTGAATCAATGCCGAGGCGTGTGGCAGCGGTGATCTCCAACAATGGCGGCTATTCTGGCTACTGATTTTGGCAGGAACCACACTTCACAGAAGTCTATAAATTTAATCATTTGATTCTTGGTCCACATGTTATCTACAAAATAAATTTTGTTGTGATAGCTCTTGTCTTTCTTGGTGTTGCAATTTGGGTGGCCAGCAGTGTATTTTAGATTGTTTTGATTTAATAATTTTAATTTAATTGTACTTAAACATGCCTTCAAAATAAAATACAGTTACACCAAAAAATGAATATTACGTGATTTAGCATTTTTAACTCACTAGAAAGCTAAATCAATAAGAACCCTGAGCTTATGGGCCTAAGCTGGCGGCCCGGTACCATCTGATCAACGGACCGGTACCGGTCCGCCGCCCGGGGGTTGGGAACCACTGATTTAAAGGGCTGATCTGTGACGTAAATTTCACGGAACAGCCAAAACCGCAACGGATTCGCCTCTCGTGTGAATTAAAGGCTGCGGCACCGGTGGTATTTCGCAACGACACCGGATCGCTCGTGTGCACCGAGCCTTAAACCGCCCTTCCGTCCTCGCGAGTTATAATTTTGGCCAAATCCAGTCTGTATCGCTTGGGCAAGCAGTAAGCAGTTAAACAGAAAAGTGCCAAAATGCGTAAAAATTTTGACATACATATATGTATATATACATATATATATATATATATACATATATACATATATATATATATGTATATATACATATATATATATATACATATATACATATATATAAATACATATGTACTTAAGACATACATACATGTATGCATACAAAAGAGGTAAGCAACGATAAGTAATCCTACGTTAATAACCCATGGAAGTTTCGTTAGAAGAGACTGTCTGAAATATTTTTTAAAATTTTCAATATTTTACTCTATATACAAAATGAGAATAATTAATGTTCTTTTTTACTAAAATGAAGACTCTTAGGATTCCCAAATAAGTATTTTGCAGAAAAATAACACCTGCTTATCAAAAAATTCTAGAATTTTTCGAAATGTTCCATTCGCAATTATTTGCTTCTGATGTCTTCCAAATTTCTCAGAATTCTTAATCGAAGTGTTTGTCACAAAACTGTGCACAATTCTTCGAAAACACGCATATTTTTTAAATTTAAAAATGATGAAAAAAAGTAAAAGCACGCAAAACATAAAAAATAATTAACCGGCAAATTAAAAAAAAATTATGTAAATGATAAACTTATATTAAAAAAAACCTAAGGTCTCTAAATGATTTAGAATGCGTAAGGAGCATTTTGAAAAAATGTTTGCATTTTTGAAAAAAAAAAAAAAAAAAAAAAAAAAAAAAAAACAGGCATTATTCTTCCAAAAAATCTTTATTTTGAATTCTAAGGATCTAATAAAAAATAATATAAATTATTCCCATTCTGCATATAGAGTTAAAGTTCAAAATTAAAACATTCGAGGTTGAAGGTCCTTTGCCCCCTTAGGGTCAAGGTCTTTTACACTGAACTTGAAAAATATTAAGAAATTATGTGAAATTTAAAGAAGTTATCTCAACTCATCCTAAAAAAGTAAGTTACAGAACGAAATGAACTACAGAAAAATATTTTGCTTCTCTTAAATTATACAGAGTTATCTGAAGAATGAGCTGTTTTAAGTCTCTGAAATTCGAATAGAATGCCATAATTCTATTTGGAAATTTTTGGCCCATATTTGATTCGTTAACATTTTTGACTAGTTTCGGTGCTATTATGTCAGTTTTCCCTGTGATATTACTAAGCAGAATACAAGCATATTGTATAAACATTTTTAAGAAATGAAACATGCTACCTTTATGTACAAACGGAAGAATGGACTATTTAAGAATCTTTCATAACAACAAGGTCTCGCGCATTGATGGGTATCCGTGAAAAGATAATAAGAAAGTAATGTGTCATTTTAAATTATATTTTTAATTAATTTAAATATTATTTATTAAATCTCTTATATGCTGTAATATCCCTAATAATTGAAACTAAAAAGAAAGTTACTAATTTTGTTTAAAAAGAAAACTAGAATTACAGCTTGATTTTCTGGAGTTCAGAGACTTAAAATTTCGTTTCTTCCAATCGAAAAAATACGATTTTCATTGGAAAGTTAATTTTCAACGATAAAATTAAGAATAAGCAGTAGTAAAAAAGGGATACAACATTGACGGCCATCGGTCACGCAAAACACACTTACTGGCAAATATCAGTTGATTACTAATCTATGAAATTAGTTTGTGCTGCATTTTACGTCTAGCTAGTGCTGCCATCTTCTGACGAAACATTAAACTAAAATATATTTGGAATTCTTTGCGTTATATAGTTTCTGATAGAAGTGCACTTTAATGTGTAAAACGAATATTTAAAATAAACCTATAGTGAATATAGAGATAAAAACATTAAGTTCTTAAAATTTGTCATGACAAAACTTTATTTAAGGCTCTATGACTGTTAATGTAACTCTTGAGAGAGATTTGTTGACCATTTCAAGATGTCTGAATTCCTATTAAATGAAGAAATACATCGAATGATGTCGTAAATAAATAAATAAATAAATAAAAAAAATGTTGAACTTGGTAGATTTTATTGTACTCTAACGTCTAGCTAGTGCTGCCATCTTCTGACGAAAGATTAAACTAAAATATGCTTGGAATACCTTGCGTTATATAGTTTCTGATTGAAGTGCACTTTAATGAGTAAAACGAATATTTAAAATAAACCTATAGTGAATATAGAGATAAAAACATTAAGTTCTTAAAATTTGTCATGAAAAAACTTTATCTAAGGCTCTATGACTGTTAATGTAACTGTTGAGAGAGATTTGTTGACCATTTCAAGATGTCTGAATTCCTATTGAATGACGAAATACATCGAATGATGTCGTAAATAAATAAATAAATAAAAATGAAATAAATAAAAACAAATGTTGAACTTGGTAGATTTTATTGTACCCTAACGTCTAGCTAGTGCTGCCATCTTCTGACGAAACATTAAACTAAAATATATTTGGAATTCTTTGCGTTATATAGTTTCTGATAGAAGTGCACTTTAATGTGTAAAACGAATATTTAAAATAAACCTATAGTGAATATAGAGATAAAAACATTAAGTTCTTAAAATTTGCCATGACAAAACTTTATTTAAGGCTCTATGACTGTTAATGTAACTCTTGAGAGAGATTTGTTCACCATTTCAAGATGTCTGAATTCCTAATAAATGAAGAAATACATCGAATGATGTCGTAAATAAATAAATAAATAAATAAATAAATAAAAATGAAATAAATAAAAACAAATGTTGAACTAGGTAGATTTTACTGTACCCCATCGAAGCTGTCAAACATTGGTTTTGCTAAAATTTCTCCGAATCCTAGTGATTATTCAGAGTCAATTTCATACCAAACAAAAATCCCCCGCACCCAAATTCAAGGTCAAGGTTAAGGTAGTGCGGTACCTAGCGGAGTGGAACATACCCCACTTTAAGGGGATGGTGGACATTACAAAGCGATTTTTGAAATTTTTACCTCAGAGATATGAAATTTTGCATATATATTCATTAAAGCATAACCATATTAAACACATTACAAAATTTTATAATTATTTAAGCATTTTTTTATATTTTAAAAATTGAAATTTTTTATTTATTTTTCAAATGCTCCTTGCGATCCAATTTTCAACATCCCCCCCTTAATTTTGCATTTATACTGCTTATAAAAACATTTTGAACAGAGTTATGTATTACCTTCTGCTTTCGTTGAATAGTTAATTTTTAGGAAATATTCTTATGCTTGTACTCTGAATTTTCGTGAAATTTTTGTACTTTTCTACACATAAGTTAAACTTTGATAGTCTGAATGATGCCGAAACCTAACTTTATTTTGATGTACTACAGGAATCTTTATTATAAATTTTATAAAATTACGTCAAAAATTATGACGCAAGGAGCATTTCAAAGACTTGCAATTCTGGAAATGACTAATTTTGAGAAAAAGCCATTTAAAAGATGTTTTTTCATCTACCATTATTACTTATTTTTCTAAAGCCACAAAAGTTTTCATTTTACTTTTCACTACAAATTTTAAATGCATTTTATTCCCATATTTATATATTTTATAAATAAAAAAAATTTCTAGTTTTTGTTCAATTTTTGGTAATTGGAAAGTTTATCCCTTCCCTCAACCTCCAATGTGGAAAAAAGAAATTTCAAGACGTCTCTTCTAACGAAACTACCGCGGGTAATTAATGTAGAATTATTTATCGTTGCTTAGCTCTTTTGTATGTATATATGTATGTATGTGTTATGTATATATGTATCTATATATTTGTACGTATGTATATACAGAGGCACCCAAAAGTGTTCGTACACTTACGATTTTCAATGAAATAGGGGTCTATCCATTAATTAAAATGAATATTTCAGAATGGGTATTTAATAATAAGATCAATAATCTATTCTTAACAAAACTACATGAAATATTTTAAAAACATAGTAAAACTTTATCTTTAAGAAACCAATAATCAAAAAGTAAAAAAAACTTTATCTCACAAAAGTCATCGTACACTTAAATAAATTCTAATATGTAAAAAATCTCTACATATTAGAAAATATTCTAATTTTTCGTTAAATTAATATTTAGTAGGATATCCTTTAGCATCCACAACAGCTTTTAAACGTCTGGGGAGTTCTTTTGAAATTTCTGCATCAATTTTCATCCATTCTTCCATCATAATTGTTTTTAGTTCGCTTTTCGGGTAAATGTCGTGTTTTCGTACTTGAACCTCCAGTTCTCTCCAAATATGTGTTCTACTGGGTTTCAATCTGGAGATTGAGGTGGTATTTTCAAAACTTGTGGACAATTATAGAGACACCAGACACGAACGTTGAGAGCCGTGTGCTTAGGATCGTTATCTTGATAAAAAACAAAGTTGTTTCCAATACCCAAATTTTGTGCTGATAATTTTAAATTGTCTCTTAAACTATTTATATAAACAGCATGATTCATTATGCCATCAATAAATACCAAATTACCTAGTCCTGATGCTGACATGCACCCCCACACAAAGACACCTCCACCGCCATGCTTAACTGTTCCTACTAAGTTCTTGGGATTAAATTTCTCATTTTTTCTTCTCCATACAATTATACGCCCATCGGAACCAAAAATGTTAAACTTGATTTCATCGGCAAATGAGACATTTTTCCAATACGTCTGGGGCTTATTTATCATTGATAGTGCGAAGGAAAGCCTAAGCTTTCTGTCTTTCTCACTCACAAAAAAATTTCTACGGGTAGAACGCCTATGTAATCCAGCTGATCTGAGAACTCGTCGAACAGTTTCAGGGGAAATTGAAGTAGAAAATGTTTCATTAAATTCTGCAGAAACTTTTACAGCACTCAAACGTGGATTTTTCACAAATTTTCTAATTATAAATCTCTGATCACGTTTTGCTAACTTTGCCGGACGGTCTTTTCTTACCTTGTTTTCGATCCAATTTTCTTCTTTAAAGCGTTTTTTCACATACTGAACAGTAGAATGGGATAAATTAAGTAATTTAGCAATATTCCGAACTGATTTACCACTACTATGATGAAAAATAATCAATTTTCGAATGCTGTTTGTTGTTTCTTTAAGACTACGAGCCATTTTTAAATAATAAATAGAATATTATGGAGTAGGCAAGCAAAAATTAAAGCCAAACGATATTTTAAATGCAACCACAATTCAAAAATAAAAATAAAGCGCCAGACGAAATTTTAATTATGAATTTATCCGAAAATATTTCAGTGTACGATGACTTTTGTGAGATAAAGTTTTTGTTACTTTTTGATTACTGGTTTCTTAAAAATAAAGTTTTACTATGTTTTCAAAATACAGAGGCTGTTCACACATTTTTTAGACGATGTATATTGTAGTCACAAAACTAAATTACATAAAATTCTTGTGTTTTAAATGTTCTATTTGACATCCCTTATTCTGAACTATCTTTCGACACCGCAATTTCCAGGATAATAATGCCCTTTGAAGTGTCAGAAGAGGTATTCTATCCCATTCCTCCTGAACAGTCTTTCCAGAGTCCTGTAAGGGTTTTGGGACGACGTTTGGATAATGCAGATTTTAAAAGTCCGAAAGCACAAAAATCCATAGGTGATACATGGGAGATTTAGTAGGGATATCAGTGAAGGGTATGGCCTTGATACCAGTTTTTTGTTCCATTTCTTTTAGGAAATTTACAGTGGATTTTGATGTGTGACTGCTAGATTTGTCCTGATGGAGTCTCACAGATTGATGGCACTGTGTGTAAAGCGATGGTATTTCATTCAGAAAAATTGGCGATAAAATATGTTCCTGATAGTATTTGGAGTTAATCTTGACATTTTTTCCACTCTCTTTATTTTTAACTTGCCATTATAAGAAAAACCAGCAACAATCATGAATCCCTTAGAAAAACTTTCTTTCGATTCTTTGAACCATGTACTTAAATTTTTTCTCCCCTTTTATGATAATAAATGGCTCTTTTTTTGTTGCAATCATTTAAATACACCCATGATTCATCTATTGTGACAATTGTTTTCCATTTTTCTTTGGATAAGTGTTTCTCATATAGAATTCTGCAGCGTGTCCTGCGTTCAGCGATATGATTTGGAAGAAGACGGTGCACATTGCGTTTTTTCGCTTTCTTAAGATTTAAATCAACGTTTATCATTTTGTTTACAGTGGACACCGAGCATTTTAATGATTTTGCAACTGTCCTTTGACTAGGGGGATTTTCTTTTAACATTAAACTACGTACCTTTGCAATAGTCGAAGATGTCCGTTTTTTCCTTGGATACTTGTTTGGAATTTTTGTCCCACTTGAGGCTCCAATTTGACGTTTTTTTCCTTTCTTGTTGACGATATTACCTATCGACGCTTTAGATATCACAAAACCATGACTCTCACATCGTTTTTCGATAACGGAGTATGCATATTTCTCTTCGGAAAGAGCATAAATGTAGCCTTCGAACCACTGCTTTGTTAAAAACGCCATTTTGAATAAAAACAAAACTTTCAAGCCGCAGGCGATAATTTTTAGTTTTAAAAACATAGTACAATTGCAATTATTTCTTTTGCAGCAAACGATTTTTTATTACCGCTTACCAAAATCGTCTAAAAAATGTGCGAACAGCCTCTGTATTTCATGTAGTTTTGTTAAGAATAGATTGTTACTTAATAATGTGTGACGTTACGCCTCCACCCAATTCGCCGTCTAGCGGCATGAATAACTCAGAACGAACTTTGTATCCGTACTAGACGGAGCTCCGGGAACAAGCGGAGTTTCCTTTGGCAAACAATGCCACGCTATTAAACTTTTTATTTAATTTACAGTCCATTTTGCTTTTTTGCTCAACATAGTACACCTCCGTACATTTTGGTCCGCCGAGCCGGAGGATTTACCAGTGCATTAAATTTTGCTTTGTTTTTAACTTAAGAACAATGACAGAATCAGTTATTACAACTCTTAACCGCAAACGCGGTAATATAAAAGGACAGTTGAAGAAGATTATCATATGTGAAGATAGTAAGGATATCGCCTAACTGCAGGCTCAATTGGATATAATTTCGAAACTTCAAGAAAAATTTGAAGCTCTAAAAGACGAATATTATAGTGTAGTCAGTGAAAAGAATTTTGAAGAAACTGAGTAAATGTTGTCACAGCTAGATGAGGAGTTTCAAAATTCAGAGGTGAGTCTGAAAACCTTGATTAATAAACTTAAAATCAGTAAGAACAATTCTGCTTATCTAAATCAAAATTCTGACTGTTCTACTCATGATTCGAATTCGATTAACAATGATCAGCTGAAAAGAATGTCAATAAAACTTCCAAAAATCCCTCTTCCTATTTTTAACGGAAAATTCGAGGAATGGAACTTGTTTAAAAGCCAGTTTATTAGTCTAATTGACGAAAAGCTTCACTATCTACGTGGGTCACTAAAGGGAGAAGGAAAAATTATAGAAACCTCAGATGACAGTTATGTTTCCCTATTTAAAGCACTAAAGCTTAGGTACGAAAATGAGAGGATCATTGTCGACTGTCACTTAAGAAACATTCTAAATCTTCAATCTATCAAACATGAGTCAGCCATAGAGCTTCGAAACTTGTTGGATAATATAAACAAAAATCTTAGATCACTGAAAATTTTGAATTTCGAAAGAGATAAATTTTCTAACGCTTTGCTATTGAATATTGTTCTTGAAAAATTAGACCGCGAAACGCGAAAAAGTTATGAATTAACTCTGAAGGATAACGATGTACCAGATTTCGATGCATTTTTGGAATTTTTAAAAACACGGTGTCAAATTCTAAACAGTATTCATGTTAACATCTCAACCAAGCCAAATTCCGAACGATTCAAATCTCTTTTCGTTAAATCTAATAAATCACCTCAGATGTGTGTAGTTTGTAAAACTAAAGCCCATGCATTATTTAACTGTGAAAAACTCAAAGAAATGAAACTGGAAGATAGAGTCAATCTTGTTAAAAAACATAGACTTTGTTTTAACTGTTTAAGCGCCTTTCACATGTTATCAAATTGCAATTCTAAAAGTTCTTGTTTCGTTTGTAAACAGATAAACCACCATATGCTCCTTCATAGGTATTTCGTCCCGCCAAAAATCGCAATACATTCAAATCAAAACTGTGAAAACATTCTGTATTCTGACACGATAAATATCTCTCCCGCTCAAAATGAGTCATTGCTCGCACCAGACAAAACCATAGGCGCCACATTATCAGCAGATGTCAAAGAGTGTTGTTTAGCTTCCAGCAGCCTTTTATGCACTACAATGTTATATATTGAGAACTCATTTGGCGAAAAAATAAAAGTAAAAGCAATTCTTGATAGTGGAAGTTCAGTATCAATTTGTACACAGGAAATAGCAGATGTTTTGGGATTAAAGAAAGAAAAATGCAATTCATCCATTTCAGGCATAAACGGAGGAGAATATTTTGTTAAAAATAAAGTAACAGCGAAAATTTCAAACGATGAGGGCAGCTTTTCGAAAGCATTATCATTCCTTGTGTTACCTAAAATCACAGAATTAACGCCTGTAAAGGAGATTGATATTTCTCGCGTATATTTCCCTCGCGAAATTAAGCTTGCTGACGATACGTTCAATCTCCCAAGTAGAATCAGTCTACTCATTGGTTGCCAGGTATTTTTTGAATTGCTTAAGGCTGAAAAATTCAAATCATATGATAATAATTTGATGCTTCAGAACAGTGTTTTCGGCTATTTGGTTACCGGGACTGTGGAAAATGCAGCTTCTCACCATTTTACTGGTTTTGCTCATATTTCAGAAAGAGATTCTTTAGAACTTTCTGTCAAAATTTCTTTGAGATGGAATCCTTTCCCGGGGATGATACAAATGAGTCTCAAACATTTGAAAAGGAGTATTGTGAGCAACATTTTGTTACCACTCACAAAAGAGATGATAGCGGCAGATTTATTGTACGATTGCCCATTAAGGAAGGTACACGTTCTAGTTAAGGTACGCCATTGATTTAGACTCCGCCATTGAGTCTAAATCAATGGCGGAAAGACGTCTAAATTCCCTTTGGAAGAAATTGGACAAAGATCCAACTATGTCCACTTTATATAAGGCATTTATAGATGAATATATTACGTTAAATCACATGGAAAAGGTTTCGGACTGCGAGAACTGTAGTGAAATTTATTACATCCCGCATCACGCAGTTTTCCGCCCAGAGAGCATTTCTACCCCTCTTCGCGTCGTATTTGATGCATCAGCTAAGTGCGAGAATGGAATAAGTCTCAACTCCATATTACTGAATGGTGGACTTGTTCAGCAGGATCTATTTTCAATAGTAGCTCGTTTCCGAACACATAAATATGTATTTAGTACAGACATTACTAAAATGTATCGGCAAATTCTTGTCGAAGAATCTGATAGAGATTTTCAAAGAATTTTGTGGAAATCAAGTCAGTGCTCTCCTGTTGAAACTTTTAGATTGCGTACAGTTACGTACGGGACAGCATGCGCCCCGTATTTGGCGACGAGAACTTTAAAGGCTTTAGCTGAGAATGAGCAGAAGTATTTTCCTCGTGCGTCCGCAGTTTTACTTACCGACGTCTACGTAGATGACATTTTGTCAGGTTCAGACAATTTAGAAGACACAATTTCCTTGCAATTTGAGTTAATAGATGTATTGAACAAAGGTGGAATGCAGTTACATAAATGGGTATCCAACCACCCAAATTTGTTAAATGGCAGTAAAGGTGCTGAATATAACTTTTCTTCAGATTCTGATCCCGTGAAAACTCTCGGTATGCTTTGGGCATGTAATTCTGATAATTTAACCTTTAAGGTTAATGTAGACTCTAAAGCAAGCTTCACAAAACGGGATGTTCTATCTACTATAGCACGCTTGTTTGATCCGCTTGGTCTTATTGGACCAGTAGTTACAAAGGCCAAGATATTTCTACAAAATCTGTGGAGGGAAAGGTTAAATTGGTCTGATCCAATTCCTCTTGATGATATGAAAGAATGGTTTAAATTCTTAAACGAACTTCCCGCTATAAATAAAGTGAAAATTCCTAGGCATGTGATCATTACAGATCCCATCATAATTCATTTACATGGATTCAGCGATGCGTCTGAACGGGCATATGGAGCAGCAATTTATGTAAGCTCAAAAAACAGCCAAGGACAGCAGCAAACAACACTGTTGTGTTCTAAATCCAGAGTATCTCCGATAAAAACCTTAACAATACCCAGGTTGGAATTATGTGCGGCATTGCTACTAGCTCGTCTAGTCGCAAAGATCATCTCTGTCATTCAAGTTGAATTCCATCATGTGTACCTGTGGTCGGACTCTACGATAACTCTAGCTTGGATAAAAACTCCTTATGAAAGACTTAAACCCTTTGTGTCCAACAGAGTTAAACAAATTAACGAACTGTGTCCTGACTATGATTGGAGACACGTTTCTTCTGAAACCAATCCTGCTGATGTCCTATCCAGAGGAACTAGTGCAACTAAGCTTCTACAGAACTCTATGTGGTGGACTGGCCCTTCATTTTTAAATTCGGACATTCCATCTTATAAGGAATCTACTAACATGACTGATAATGATTATTCTAAAGAACTAAAGACTGCATATAATCCTGTCTTAGTTGCTAACACTACTAACAGCTTCATTGATGATTTTTTAAAAATTAGTAACAGTTTTACTAAACTTATACATACTTTTAGTTATATTTGCAGATTTATAAATAATGTGAAATTTCCTAAGAATCGAAAGGTAGGTGAGTTATCAACTGAAGAAGTCATGAGTGCTGCTAAACATTTAGTTAAATTAGTTCAACACGCAAGTTTTACCTACGAAATTAATTGTTTAAAACATAACAAGGACTTGAAGCGGAGTCAGGTAAGGAATTTATATCCTTTTTTAGATCAAGATGAGCTTCTTCGAGTTGGGGGTCGATTACAAAATTCTCAACTGAAAGACGATTCAAAACACCCGCTAGGCATAGATTCACTAAAATCATTATGGAATATTTCCACAAGAAAAACTTGCACGTAGGTCCGCAATCACTCTTGCATTGCGTCAGACAAGAATTTTGGCCCATAGGAGGCAGAAATCTGGCAAGAAAAATTGTTAATGACTGTGTAATTTGTTTCAGAAATAAACCAATTAATTCTTATCAGTTGTTGGGAAATTTACCAGCCGAGCGAGTCATTCCAAGCCCAACATTTTCCAACTGCGGAATTGACTTCTGTGGTCCTTTCCTTATAAATTATAAAGGTCAACGTAGGGGAACATCTCAAAAGGTATATGTAGCTATATTTATATGTTTTGCCACTAAGGCAATCCATTTAGAGCTTGTGACAGATTTAACATCAAAGGCTCTTATAGCAGCATTAAAACGTTTCTTCGCAAGAAGAGGAAAATGTTCATGTATATTCTCTGACAATGCCAAGAATTTTATTGGGGCAAGTTCAGAGTTAAAGAGGTTGCATAAACTTATGAGCAATCCAGAGGAAATTTTAGCGAATTATTTAACATCTGAATGTATTACATGGAAATTTATCCCCCCCCCCCCAGATCTCCAAACTTTGGTGGATTATGGG
The DNA here is from genome assembly GCA_907164885.2 of Dolomedes plantarius. NCBI lineage: Eukaryota > Metazoa > Arthropoda > Arachnida > Araneae > Dolomedidae > Dolomedes > Dolomedes plantarius. Next base: position 22,303,623 of record OU015497.1, on the reverse strand, counting down.
AATCGGGGGTTAAATCATTTAAATTCCACTTTCGAAGAGTAACTGGTTCATCTAAATTAGCATTTGAGGAACTACACAAATCGTTAGTGAGGAACTACACAAATCGTTATCTACAGTCGTTACACAAATCTAAGGGATTTTAAATAGCCGACCAATCAGTCCAATGTCAACCCCAGTGATTTAACTGCGTTAACCCCAGGTCATTTTTTAATTGGTCGTCCATTAAATTCTGTTGCAGAACAAACAATGATTGATAAACCAGACAATTATCTTACAAGGTGGCAAAGAACCACAAAATTCGTCCAATATATTTGGAAGCGATGGTCAATTGATTACCTCAATCATTTAAACTTGCGAAACAAATGGATGCTTTTAAAAGATAATATTAAACCCAATGCCATGGTTATACTTAAGGACAAAGATTTGCCTCCTTACAAATGGAAACTTGGCAGCATCGAAAAGATAGTTAAAGGTGCGGACAACGCTGTTAGAGTAGTGTACATCAAAACAGCTAATGGAGTGGTAAAACGAGGCATCACTCAAATTTGTTTATTACCTGTAAATGATGATCAGTCTTTTTATGATTATTGTAAATAAGTTATATGTTTAATGTGTTTTCCAATACTGCATAATATTTCTTAATTTTTTATTATTGTAATGTGCTTGTGCTAACTTGTTATTTGCGTACCTTTTCTAATATTTTTGTGTATCACTGTGTGTATTTTGAAATTTTCACAATTTCAACGCGGGAGTATGTTACGTAATAATGTGTGACGTAACGCCTCCAACCAATTCGCCCTCTAGCGGCATGAATAACTCAGAACGAACTTTGTATCCGTACTAGAAGGAGCTCCGGGAGCAAGCCGAGTTTCCTTTGGCAAACAATGCCACGCTACTAAACTTTTTATTTAATTTACAGTCCATTTTGCTTTTTTGCTCAACATAGTACACCTCCGTACATAGATTATAGATCTTATTATTAAATTCCCATTCTGAAATATTCATTTTAATTAATGGATAGACCCCTATTTCATTGAAATTCGTAAGTGTACGAACACTTTTGGGAGCCACTGTATATAGATGACAGTTCCAAAATAAGTTATATCCCACAAACAATAATGGCTGCCTTCTAGATGCAGTAGCAAAACCAGTTAAATAACTCACTAACCTATTAGATGTACACGAGTTTCAATAGTGGAGTGTTTAATATAGTAATATTAGTTTTAACTGAATGTAAATACAACAGAAATTTAATAACGTTGTGTTGTTTAGCATGATTATCGACATATTATGTTTTGTAGTTACAAAATAGAAGTCAGTTTCTCCGCATGTTTATTAGCTTGTGGTTCTGAATTTTATAACCTACTGCATGCTTTTTATCATTATTCCTTTTAGTTTTCGTTAATTTTCTACCTTAATATGGATCCAGATTTGAGTGGCCCAAGATCAAATAATACTGAACTGTAAACAATGACTTAGATAATGACTTGGAAATGATTATTGAAACTCCAGTTAGAAGGTTCAAAATGGCAGACAGTTCATTTCCAAAAACAGTTATATCCAACCCTACAGGTGCAAAACAAGTTATGTGAATTTTATTTATTTAAATACTAGCTGAAAACCCGCACTTCGCTACGGAGTACATTCAAAGTAAAAACATCGGTGAATGTATGCAATTAATGCCAATATATATATAATAAATACGACGATCAATGTATATAATTGATGTAAAATATATATATATTTATAAAAAAATCGTAAGGGATATTTTTATAGACAAAATAATGTAGAAGAAGATATTCAAATTAAATCTAATATAAAGAATACTAAAGAATATAGTACAGTTAATATAGTACAGTTTCTAGAACATTTCTTTTACTGTATTTTAATATTTTTTTGGATAATGTCCAATCGTCTGCCGCATTAGCAAGAAAAAAAAAAATTATTTTTGTCTATTTAGTTTTTATGCACGTGACGATAAATTTATTTAAAGTACCAGAAAAAGAGTCACGTGATCAGCATTTAATAAATTAAATTCTAAAAATTAATCTTTAAAAATTCACCAAAAATCAGGAAATGAAGGTAAAGATTCGAAAAAGATTTCATTTTAAAGGAATTTTTAGGATCTTTCTCGTGATATAAATTTTATAACCCTCAAATTATTATTTTAAATGCAAACTTAAAAAAAGTAAAAAAAACAGCTTAAAAATTTAATTTAAAAAAATCTAAGAAGAATTTTTCAAAAATCTCTCTTAGTGCACCCCTACACTATAAGAAGAATCGCCATGCAAAATTTCAGCCCTTTAGGTCCAGCGGTTTGGTCTGTGCGTTGTATGTCAGTCAGTCAGTGAATGAATGAATGAATGAATGAGTCAGTTACGGAACTGTTTTATATATATAGATAATTGTCTATGCTTTCCCTACATTATGCAGATTATTACTAGGCAACGACATGAATTTAATACGTTTTTTGATATCAAAACCACACGATGATTTATTATTGCAACATAACTAACAGTGTTTGTTAAATAACTCAGAATGCGCTACTCATTTTTAAGGACATTTTTCGAACCTTTCTGAAGCGATAGCCAGGTTGTCGGGACCGGGCCGATCCGTTGTGGCTCCCGGGGTAAGTTTTAAAAACGGTGCCTTTTCAGATATTTGTAGTCGGGCCCAGATTTCCGCATGGGCAATTGGGGCACTTGCCCAGGGCCCCCAAACTTATGGGGCCCACCTAATTTAATATTAAATTGTACATATTTTTGAAAATGTGGTTTTTGGTTTACACAGTAAATGGGGGCAGTGGGAGATACAGAAAAAAAATCCTGGGTGGAGCACAGTGCACCCACTATAGTAAAAGCATACTTACATCCATAAGCGTTTCTGGTTTATTTATTTTATTTTTTGGGGGTGGGTGGGTGTAATAACTTCAGACTGATAAATTTTGAATTTCAAAAGAAAATTTCATGAATTTATTTATTAGCATCAAAAAGTAAATTATAATAAATTAACTCTTATTATTATCATTGTAATTATTTTTCAAATTTTCGACTTGTTGGTCGAAAACTTTTTGAATTTCCGGTGCCAACTTATGGGGAACCTGGGTGAGTGTACCACATGTTCATGTGGAAATCTGGTCCGGGAGGGGGGAGGCATGTACTCCCCTCTGGATCTGTCCTTGGAGGGGGCCCCCAAAGTCTACTTTGCCCAGGGCCCCATTGGGTCAAAGTCGGGCTCTGTTTGTAGTGACACTAAGTAAGGAATGCATCACTATTAGAAATATCCTATTTAATAGAATAACGGACATTTTGGGAAAAATATGCTTTGAATAAAAAGAAAAGCTTTATTTATTTAAAAAACCCCCCCAAAAAATTACAGAAGTAAAAAAACGCAGAAAAATAACCAACTTGAATATAATTTGCTATGTAATAAAAATAATTACTAAATCATTCTTCTATCCCATATTGCAGCGAATTTTTTCTTCTTTTTTTTTACCGCTGGCGAGTGTCTGACCGCCAGAGCCAACTCTCAAATCGTTCAAGACTCAATTTTTTGTCAAAAAAACCGGTCAGACCATCCCGCTTGTTGCCACCCGGAGGAAACAAAAAGTTTTAAGCACTGGTGATTCGGAAAAGGCAGGAGATTGCTTAGAATTCATGGGCAGCAACCGTAATGCCTTCTATCCAGCAAAATAGGGACACATTTTTTTTTGAGAATGTGAAAGTTACTTTTACAGTAAGCTCAACGCCGAAGCCTTCTACACTATTTTGGATGACAGTGTGAGTTCCGCGTTGAGGCAGTTTTACGGGTTGGACCCATGTTACTTCCAGGACGTCAACGCCAGCTGTCATGTTGCGAGGTCCACCATGGATTGGTATGGTGGCGATGGGGTTAACCGAATGGACTGGACTGCCCAAAACCCAGACCTGAACCCTATCGAGAACCTCTGGAACGAATAGCCGAATTAAGGGGGTCCAAAATAGGTGAAGGAACTTGCGTGTCTTCTCCAAGCCGAGTGGAAGAAAATACCACTAGCCGTCATACAAGGACTTGTGGAAAGCATGTCCCGGAGGGTTGAGGATGTAATCGCCTTTCGTGGAGGCTTTACCATCTATTGAATATGAATAAATTTTGTTTTTCTTTTCAATCACAGGTGTCCAAATACTTATTTGTAGATAGTGTATTAGAGTATGGACTTAACTGAATTGGCTTCTGAAAAAAGTGACCTATTAATCGATGGCCAAAAAATTGGTGTTAATCATTTGGGAAATTTATTATGAATGTAAAAGGGTAGGCGTCAATCAAATGCCTTGACACTAAAATTTCAAAAATTTCAAAAAGTGCTCTTAACCGACTTGGCTTGTGAATGGCTCATGTGATGAATGCGAAAAGTTCAGAAATCTCATTACAGCGACCTAATGGGCCATGATCAGAGAACTTGAAGGACAAAAACGGCCGTATACAGAGTTTCATTAAAACAAATATTGCTGTGCTGTATTAAGATTATCAGGTATTTTGAATTCAAGTTTTCTCATTGTTTTCACGTATTTGTTGTCAAGACCAATGAAAGAAAAAAAAATGTGACTCGGGAGAATGCTTCTTTGATATCAGACAATGAAGCCAGTTTGCAAAAACACAATCAAATTTCTTTACGAAAAATCCACTGTGCGTCAAGAATACAATTTCGCAGAATGACTTAAAGGGCCTGTTCACATAGGAGTCCGTTGCGTTGCGTTAAGGAAAAGATGACGTTGAGACGAAAATAAACCAATCATAGGCGTTAAAAATTTCATTGCTAATCGTTTGGAGGCCTATGATTGGTTTATTTTCGTCTAAACGTCATCTTTTCCTTAACGCAACGCAACGGACTCCTATGTGAACAGGCCCTTAGGCTTTTCAGATTTTAATTTTGTTCTTTTCATAAGGTGCTCTATGAATTACTCAATCAAGCCAAAAGCTACAAATAATCACTTAACTTTAATCATAACAGTTATTATAAAAAGTATTTAGAAAACTGCTTTTTTTTTCATTTAAAAACTTTTATTTTGTGATAATTTAAAATGCATACTGGCAACATCTTTACCATTAGTTACATTTTATTTGTGATTTAAAGTTCTACTCGCATGAAACAATAATGGAAACCGCTAGTGAAATCAACGCACGGAGACTTTATAACGGGAAAGCCGCTTACGTATCAATCATATTTTCAAGATGGCGTAGACTCCATCTGATTAGTCTCGTAATTGCTCTATTTTCTGCTTTTACGGCTTGTTTCACGTTCTTCGTTTACAAGAACAAGTTTTACCCGTACTGTCCCTTGTTCGCAAATCTCTCTATATCTAAAGTGTACGGCAATGATCTTAGTTTCAAAATTGTCGAGAAAGGAGAAACGAATGAAGTCACGCAGTGGGGACCTGATGATGCTTGTAAATTTGTTCTGTATGCGCCACTGATAAACATGTTAGCAGCAGTAACCTGGATTTTGTTGTTTTGCATCAAAGGAAGCTTCAGGTAATTCTCAGATTCGTTAAAGAAGTGCGTACCCCTTGGCGCGGTGTGGCGAAGTTTTGAAAATTCGCCAAAAACACACTAAAAAACGACTGTAATGGGACAACAAAATAACGTGTATATAAAGAATTTAGTCTGTTTTGAGCAATTTAAATAGCATAAATATTTCAGAATAAATTCTAAAGGACATTCTTTCCTCATAATTGATACCAAAGAGCAAGATATTGTAATGCAAACAATAAAACGAAAACAAGCATTCATAAAAAAAAACAACTCATCAGTCGAAAGTTCTTTTTAGGCTGACAGTAATAAACACTTGGCATCTGTCACTAAAGATAAATCCGTTCAATACAAACCTGTTATATGTTCTGCAGTCAATATTATAAATGGATTTACCATAAGGGAGTTTCACTACTGAATAGGGTGCCCCCGCCAAATTGGCGATAAAGTGTCAATGTTTGTATGTATGTACACTGCTGGCCACCCAAATTGCAACACCAAGAAAGACAAGAGATATCACAACAAAATTTATTTTGTAGATAGCATGTTGACCAAGTATCAAAGGATTAAATTTATAGACTTCTGTGAAGTGTGGTTCCTGCCAAAATCAGTAGCCAGACTAGCCGCCATTGTTGGAGATTACCGCTGCCACACGCCTCGGCATTGATTCAAAGAGACTTTGGATGAGTTCTTGGGGTACAGCAGACCAAGCAGCTTCCACGCGTTGCCAAAGTTGATCTGCTGTGGCAGCTGGGGATGGAATCTGGGTCAATCGTAGAGCAACCATGGACCACATGTTTTCTATCGGCGAAAGAAACGGAGAGCGAGGCGGCCAGGGAAGCAATTCATTCTTGCGATTGACGAAGAACCGTTGGACAATGCGTGCCACGTGTGGTCGCACATTATCCTGTTGAAATATGGCTGTGGGCAAGCCCTGAAGGTAAGGAAGGACAACTGGCTCCAACACCTCGGAGATGTAGCGCTGGCTGTTTAAAGTACCGGCAATGCGTACTAGAGGTGTGCGAGTACTAGAGGTGTGATATCCAATACCGCCCCATACCATAATACCCGGTGCAGGACCAGTGTGGCGGTGCATAACGCAGCTGTTCAGCATCCTCTCTTCACGGTGTCTCCAGACTCGAATGCGACCATCGTGGTGTTGCAGACAGAAGCGTGACTCGTCAGTAAAGACAATTTCATTCCATTCTGCCATCCACATCCTTCTGTCATCGCACCATTGGCGGCGGAGACGTCTGTGGTTCTGCGTCAAGGGTAGACAAAGCAATGGACGTCTTGCGGACAGACCACTCTGCTGTACACCGCGTCGAATGGTACGCGCAGACACTGGATGATACGCTACAGACTGCATGTGCTGTGCTATGGTTCGTGATGTGACTGAGCGATCCGTCACTGCCATGCGCACAATTTGCCTGTCATCACGTTAAGTGGTGCGCTGAGGTGGATGCGATCAAACACGCCGGTCCGTCGTACCCTCCTGCATCCAACGATCACATATTCGCATTACAGTTGTTTGGTTTCGTCCAATACGACTACCGATTTCCCTGAAAGATAATCCACAATCTCGGTAGGCCACTATCCTTCCTCTGTCGAACTCGGATACTTGATCAAAAGATGATCGCTGTTTTCGACGAGGCATAATTGATCGTTTTTTGAAAAAACCACAAGAAAAACACAATTGATTAACTTGAAATCGTCAAAATCTCCAACGCTTAAATAGCCCTTTGAAGTGGCACCACAGGCGCGCGTGATGTGCGTCTGCGCTGAAATTCTAATCATTTGCATATCTCACCTCCGCTAATGCATGTTGTAAATTTCATGTTATTTGCATGTTTCCTTCAGGGTGTTGCATTTACAGTGGCCAGCAGTGTATGTTTGTATGTATATATATGCATGTATGTATATATGTAAGTTTGTATGTATGTCCGTCTGGGTACAGATGTGTTTCACGCACCTTTTTCAATTTGGCGATTTTTTTTTATGTTTGGCGATTTTTTTTATTTTTAGCAATTTTTTTTTTGGTCTGGCAGCCATCCGATTTGGCGTGATGTTTGTTTTTTGTTGCAACCCTGAATAGGTGTTGTGGTATTGTGTAGTGTTTTTCGAAGTTTAATAAACCGGTGTTCGATATTTTTGTTAGCGTTTCATAGTAGCGGTTTAGGATTTCTGTAATGTTTTTGGAAGTTTAATGTCTTCGTTTTTTGATATATCTGCGTATGTTTTAAATAGATGTTGCGGATATGTGTAATGTTTTTGGAAGTTTAATGTCTTCGTTTTTTGATATATTTTGCGTATGTTTTAAAGTAGCGGTTGAGCATTTCTGTTTAGGTTTTGAATTTTAATATAGCCGTTTTTAGATATATTTGCGTATGTTTTAAATAAGTGGTTGAGTATTTCTGCTGAGGTTTTGAAGTTTAATACAGCTGTTTTTAGATATTTTTGCGTGTTTTAAAGTAGCGGTTGAGCATTTCTGTTTAGGTTTTGAATTTTAATACAGCCGTTTTTAGATATATTCGTGTATGTTTTAAAGTAGCTGTTGTGGTTTTGTGACATGTTTTTGAAAGTTTATTACTGCCATTGGTAAGTTTGTTTTGAATTTATTTTTATATTTGAGTTGTTATTGATATTTTGTGTATTATTTTAAGTGTATTTTAAGTGTAAAATGTCCGCGTAGGCCTGTTTTGGCGACAAGTTGGCGACAAAATTTTTTTGACGAGTATTTGGCGTCAAAAAAAAATTTGTCGCCAAGAGAGGTGCGTGTAATACATCTGTTCCTATGTCTGTATGTATGTATATATGTATGTATGTATATATGTATGTTTCTATGTATGCATTATGTATGAATGTATGTATGTATCGCAATCGCGCCAAGAAGTGTGCCAAAGGGGCACCCTATTCTGATGTACTACCCCCCCCCATAAGGGTTAATATGAAGAACATGATACGGTCGCCAACCTCTAGAGATATGGCGCCAATGTGACATTACAAATCAAAGAACAATATAGTGTAAATTAGCACTGCTCTTTCTGGCAAACCCATAAAACAAGCCAAATATTTTGCATAAAAAACGCCTTGGCGAGAAACCGTATCACGTTCTTAATATTTACCTGGATAAGATAGCATTAACATCACCGCATTGACTTGCCCACGTTAAAAGGGGTACCCACTTCTTTACTAGAGCCCTTTTCCGTAATGATTCCAACATCTTCCTGCGTTTGAACTTTTCTGTATTTAACCATCGTCTTTTAGTATGATTATGGCGGATTTTGAAAACTTCGTTAAACCGCGCCAAGGGGTACCCACTTCTTTACTTTAACCATAGAGATAGTCTTCGACTTGAAATTTAATGTGTTCCGTTCAAACGTTCGTAATTTGGGAAATATGACACTTGCACGAAGTACTGTCGACCAAAATGCTGGCATAGATTTGGCGGGATTTAACATCAAATTATATCGGAATATAGCGCAACCGTAAGCGTTGTTAATTTCTTCAATGGCAATGCGTAATCTATTTATATAAAACAGTTCCGTAACTGACTGACTGACTGACAGATAACGCACAGACCAAACCGCTGGACCTAAAGGGCTGAAATTTTGCTTGGCTATTCTTCTCATAGTGTAGGGGTGCACTAAGAAAGATTTTTGAAAATTAAAATTTTAAGCTGTTTTTGTAAGTTTGCATTTAAAATAATTTCTAAGTTTGCATTTAAAATAATAATCCAAAATAATACTCCGAGGGTTATAAAATGTATATCACGAGAAGGATCATAAAAATTCTTTTAAAATGATGTATTTTTCGAATCTTTACCTCCCTTTTCTGATTTACGGTGAATTTTTAAGTATTAATCTTTAGAATTGAAATTATTAAATGCCTATCAGGAGATTTCTTTTCTTTTTGTGATAATTTAAATTAATTTTGCGTCACGTGCATAACAGCGAAATAAATTGACAGAAAAAAATATTGAAATACGGTAAAAGATAAAATTTAACCACTAGACTAATTAATTGAGATGGAAGTTTTTAAAGAATTTAATTCAAAATAGTATTATGGTAATGTGGCCCATAGCGATCCATAACCAACTTCGTGAAACAAGTTAAAACACGAAACGGAATAATTTGAGAAGGAAACTTGTTTACATATGTACAAAGGTTTTATTAAACCTTAATATATTTACAAAACATCATTTATTACAAGAATTTCCCTGGCTAACACAAGCCAAATATCCTTATCCACGGTCTCTGTTCCGAGCAAACCCGTGCAATCTCTCATAAGATTAATCACAGACCCGGCGCACTCCAGCGCTGTCGGTCTCACACCAGTCGATCAGCTAAAAAGCCCCCCAGACAAAGAAGGGGAGTCCTTTTATCCTTTTCTTCCAATTTTCTAGAAGAATCCAGAAGACTCCACAAATTGCTGGAACAACCTGGACTTCCGGGCCGATGGAGGTCACTTCCGCTCGTGCCGACCCTTTCAAGGAAACCTGAAATCCATTTGGGCCCGGGACATACCTCATTGTTAGTTTAATGGATAGTTTAAACATATGTGCTGACTGCGGGAAGAAGAAAAGAATGGTTATTTGGCGACTTTTGCACATTAGCGTTCCTTTTGATGTGCCTGCAACACATGTGGAAAACTCATCAATTCCACCGGCTGAGTCGAAATAAGGAGTGCCGATGTCCACGATGTGACAGCTCCTCCTCCCATCAAGTCTTTTTATATTTTAAAAAGACTAAGGTCACAGGTGTACGTCCAAACGAGGTAATCCTTCGGAGAGGTCTTTCACACAATGACTTATTTGAGCCCTATCTTAATGGCTTAATACCAGACCTACCGCGCACTCGAAACTCTAACACCAAACCCTTCTTAGTACTCAGTTCGAGAGCCTACCAGTCAAACCTTCGTCTCTACACATTATGTTGACACATCAGAAACATTTTATAACGGTTACAAAAAGAATAAACACAATTATACACTGAAATAATTTCTACTCACAACTTCTTAGAACATGAGATTAAAACACCGCTACCATACTTATATAAAAACATACAGTCACTTTACACTTATTGACATGCTAAAAATTCCAATCATTTTACACATAATCAGTTTACAACTTAACACCTTTAACAATAGTACTTAAAACTTCACCTTAAAAATTCAACACAATGATAACTTAAACCTGCTCGTCAAACGACTCACAGTTTTCTTAAATTTTCCCATTTAGTCGTTGGTTCACAACTGACTCAACCACCAGAATTTACACAATTCATTTGGACTTTCCTTTGTCCGTTCAACCTGAACCAGACATGACAATAGGCAAAACCGCCTCACATTCTATTCACGGAACAGAAACAATCATACTATTAGACCTAATATACTAACAAATAAAAAAAACCTTAACTAATTTTCACTGTGAAACGCAATAGAAATCTTTAAATAATTTCCATAATCAAATAATCAAAATTAATTGGTCCACTTACTTATGGATGCACAAACAAATTAAAAATTAATTACTAAGATTTCATCACAATGGATTAATTTCTCCATTCTTAGGTTACGAATTTACCATCATACCTAACGTAATACACTTCATTACAATAGAACACATTCAATTCTTAACTAGGTATTCACACTCACAACCAATTTAATACATTTCATCACTATAATTTAATAACCTTAATTTTCTAAATTATGCAATTACAACAATACGAAATTTTATACAATTATAACTCACATTTCATACCAAAAATATGTACATACATAATATTCAGATAACTCTCTGAACTTAACGTTCGATTTCCCGAGATGACTGACTCGGTTCATCATTTTCACACAATTTTATTCCTTTAATTTTGGAATTAATCCTCCTCGAAGCATCTCGCTTACGCTGTATTTTCATGGAAACCCTTTCATTCGGCCTCCTAAAATCAACCTGTCCAGAATCTTCCAATGTCCAGAGTCCAATAATCTTCGCCCTCGCGAAAATTTTCAATTTTCGGTTTTGTCTCAGTCTTCCGGAATTTCTAGGTTGCCTTCCCGAGTATTTCTTACACGTTTTTATTTTGAATTTAACGGAATACTTTCTTCCCCTAAATTTCCTCTTAAATTTTACAAAACCCTGGCTTCCCGCCTTTTTTCTATGCCTTACGCAATTCGGCGTCCTAAATGCTACCAGAAGTAATTCCCGTTTTAGTACATTAGCCCTGAGTTTCCCAACCTTGGGTAACCTCCCTGTCCAACTGTATCTAATCAGGCTCGCTGTCCTTCTATTTTCTACATTCATTTTAACCAGACCAAACTGCCAGAATTTTTCTAATAATTCCTCCGAGTCCCCCTGTTTCGACTTTGTAACCCGCGCGAGTCTTTCATTCTCCCTCGTGAATTCCCCCGAGTCACCTGTCTTCACCTTTTCCCGTATGACAGCTAACGTGGGGCATTCCTCTTGTTCTCGAGCGAAATCCTCGGGGATTTCAACTAACGGAGACTCTGAATAGGGGCCGTTTAGAAAAACTTCGGGTTTAGACTCCTCTATTGTCGGGCTCGCTTTGACCATGTTTTGTTCAGTCTCTTTAGCTGGGCTCCGAGTAAAAACAGCATTTATTGGAGCACTATTTAATTTTTTCTCAATTAACTCAGCGGTCTTGTTTCCCAGCAGATAATAACCCTGGTCAACCCCGTTCGGTTTGACCGCCGCTTTTGTCCAGACGCTCCCAAAATCACTCTCAATTTGAACCCAAGCCAAAGGCAAACGATTACATTTATCGTCCAGAGGTTGTCTTACCCAAATGCCTTCTCCTATCAGGTCCTCATTCGTCACCCATGACCTATCACATAGATCAATTTCCGCCCCCGTGTCCCTCAAATATTGTCTGGGTACACCGTTGATTACCGCCTTTTTCAAGTAAGGATTAAAGCAACTGCTTAGATCTACCCCCGTCACGACATGGTTAATTACTTCGCCTTTCGTTGAATTTTTTTGGTATTTCGGGCACTCATTCTTGAAATGTCCAGTTTCCCCGCAAAAATAACAAGTCAAAGCCTTCTTCCTCTCATATGACTGCTCTTTTCGCCAATTCGTGTTACTCGTTTCCTCATTTTTATTTCCTACCTCTGATTTAGATTTACTCTCGTCTTTATTTTTACCGTAAGTCTGACCTTTTGTTTTTTCCTGGCCCGGTTTTTTTTCCCCATAACCTTTCGTCTTGTTTTTTTTCCATTATAGTGTACGCTTTCATATTTGTCGCACTTATCCGTGATTATAGATACATTCTTCAACTCGTCCCAATCTTCTACATATTTTTCCCTAATTTCCATCGGGACGCGTTTTTTAATTTGTTCCGTGACCATTAGCTCTTTCAAAGCCTCGAAATCGCTAACGTTCACTGACTCAAGCCAATTTTCCAAATATCCTTTTAACTCATAAGCTAGGTCGGACCACAATGCTCCCGGTTTCCTTTGATGGGTTAGGAACTTGGCACGCAAAGCACCCGTGCCTAGTCTGAACCGTTTTAATAACAGCGATTTTATGTGAGGGTAATCATCCCCTTTTTCTCCCGGTTCCTTCACAATAATTTCTGATATTTCAACCGGTAATAGCGGGATCAATTGACTGACCCAATGGATAGAGGGCACCTTTGTTTTTTCCGCTTGTCTTTCGAAAAGCATAAGGAACAGCGTTATATCTCCTGAGAGGGGGTCAAATTTGGGGACCAAATCTCTCAAACTGGTTCGAAAACCTCTATCTGTCTCTAAGTTAGAGTCGTTCGAGCTTACACTGCTCGTTTCGACAGTACCCTGGATGCGCATTTTTTCCAACTCAAACCGCCTATCATCCTCCAGCTGTTGCCTATAAGCCTCTTGCTGTTCTTTCTCACGACGCCTATCAGCCTCTTGCTGTTCTTTCTCACGACGCCTATCAGCCTCTTGCTGTTCTATTATCGATTCTATAAATGCTTCAATTACATTTTCTTTGAAATCGGATGCCCCCATAATTTTCTTTGCAAGCGCTAACTTTTTGTCGTTTACCGAAACCTCAGTATCAAATTCCTCGGCCAAAGCCAAGAGGACATTTTTAGTCTGTTTGCACAGAAAAGCTTCCATTTTTATTTTTTTTTGTATTAACCTAACCGGTCACCCCTAGTACCGTAACACAATTTTCCCGGTCTAGAATACACTAGCTACACATATACAATATCCTAGCACTTTAAAAATTTAGGCATATATCACCTTCTACCAATACGTCTAAAATATAGAACCAAAATCACACTAGCACATATATCACACTAGAACATATATTACACTATACACCTATAAATATTTTTATAGCACAATTCAAACAACGTCTCCCAAACTGAGTACCGTTTTTCTCTTTCTGCACAAACGTGCTGTGAGATTCCGTATGGATTACTCACACATACCTTGATTACCACTAATCAAAATTCTATCTTCCCCTAAGGGATTTTTAGTTTTCCCAAACTAATTTTTTATTTCACGCGCCTGGCGACTTAAACTCAGACCTCTCTAAAAAGATTTTCGAATGGACTCACCTTCTTATTCGTTGCATCCAGCTCGACCCGCTGATTGACTTTCTCTCCAAGGTGTCCTCTTTTTAGGCTGCTCGGTCTTGCTTCTATCCTAGTCTCCGTGCTGCTCCCCGATCAGTGAAGACTCCACTTCTCGATCCTCTGGAACTGCAGACGCACCGTCCTACGTGGACTCAAATTCCAATTTATTGTGGAATACTCCCAACGGACTGCCACCAGCTATGGTAATGTGGCCCATAGCGATCCATAACCAACTTCGTGAAACAAGTTAAAACACGAAACGGAATAATTTGAGAAGGAAACTTGTTTACATATGTACAAAGGTTTTATTAAACCTTAATATATTTACAAAACATCATTTATTACAAGAATTTCCCTGGCTAACACAAGCCAAATATCCTTATCCACGGTCTCTGTTCCGAGCAAACCCGTGCAATCTCTCATAAGATTAATCACAGACCCGGCGCACTCCAGCGCTGTCGGTCTCACACCAGTCGATCAGCTAAAAAGCCCCCCAGACAAAGAAGGGGAGTCCTTTTATCCTTTTCTTCCAATTTTCTAGAAGAATCCAGAAGACTCCACAAATTGCTGGAACAACCTGGACTTCCGGGCCGATGGAGGTCACTTCCGCTCGTGCCGACCCTTTCAAGGAAACCTGAAATCCATTTGGGCCCGGGACATACCTCATTGTTAGTTTAATGGATAGTTTAAACATATGTGCTGACTGCGGGAAGAAGAAAAGAATGGTTATTTGGCGACTTTTGCACATTAGCGTTCCTTTTGATGTGCCTGCAACACATGTGGAAAACTCATCAATTCCACCGGCTGAGTCGAAATAAGGAGTGCCGATGTCCACGATGTGACAGTATGTTTTATGGATATTGAACATACAAATTAATTGCATACATGGACCGTTGTATTTAATTTGAACATTTTCTTCTACATTATTCTGTCTATAAAAATATCCGTTACGATTTATATATATATATATATATATATATATATATATATATATATATATATATATATATATATATATATATATATATATATATATATGTATGTATATATATATATACATATACATATATATATACATATATATATACATATACATATATATATATATATATATATATATATATATATATATATATATATATATATATATATATATATATATATATATATATACAGGGTGTCCAGCGAAGAAGTCCCTGATTTCAAAATGAAATATTTCGAAAACAAAGATCTGTAGAAGAATGCAACAAACGGTATATTTATCGTGAAAGCTGTAAGAATTATATATACTAATTTTCGAAATAGTTACAAAAGCTGCTAACAGATGGCGCTGTTAGCCAAATTTACTGCAATTTACTGGCACAAGCATGGATTGTTCTTCATATTCGCCGGACCTGAGTCCTTGTGTCTATTTTTTGTGGAGCACATTAAAGGATACTGTCAACAGGACCCATCCCACCATGCTGGACGAGCTTCAGTCGGCGATCTGTTGGGCAGCTGAATCGATTTCTGTCGAGACACTACAGGGTGTGATGGCAAATTTTATTGTTCGTTTGCGCCACCTCCGTACAGCGAATGGTGGACATTTTGAAAAGATTGTGATGTAGTGATTGCAAAGACTGCTTGCAAAGAGTACGAGTTTATTTATGCATGCTGATACGAGTTGTAGAGCGCCATCTGTTAGCAGATTTTGCAACTATTTTAAAAATTGGTTTATAAAATTCTTACAGCTTTCACGATAAAAATACCGTTTGTTGCATTCTTCTACAGATCTTTGTTTTCGAGATTTTTCATTTTGAAATCAGGGACTACTTCGCTGGACACCCTGTATATATATATATATATATATATATATATATATATATATATATATATATATATATATATATATATATATATATATATATATATATTTATATTTGGCGTTAATTGCATACATTGACCGTTGTATTTAATTTGAATGTACTCCGTAGCGAAGCACGGGTATTCAGCTAGTTCTCTATATATAACGATCGTGAAAAAGGTAGGGATCTTATTGATCAGAGGATCATGTAATAAATAATCATGATTTTCCTTTTTCATCAAATAAAGGCGGTCGATTCCTGACGAAATCTGTTTGCGCTTTCAATGACACTTTTTTTACCTAACCTTCGGGGAACATCACTGCTCTATAGTTTCATGGTAAATAAAAACTGACAATTTTTTTCGGCTAAATTCTCTAAAAAGTTATTCTTATTGAATAAAACCGCGGAGATCTCCCAGAAAACACTTCGGGACTCCCCTCCCATGTTAGGGAACCTCTGTCCTAGGCATATCGCACCTATCTTGAGCTTAACTTTGTCATACGAGCCAAATTTAAGCATAATCATGAATACCTCATGATTAGTATTTGTTTTTCACTATAGAAATTCGAATATAATTTTTTTCGAAAATAACTTTTTCTATTTCCAGTCCCAACTCTCACACTAAACTGGTCCCTTCAACGTCCGTCTGTGGTTTTTTGATAACCACCATCTCGTTCGCTGGAGCTGTGGTTCTCACCCGTGGAGGAACTTCTTTCTGCGAAAGCTTCAAAAAGACTGAGCTTGAAAAGTAATATGTTTTAACTCAATTTTTTTTGCATATCTTTTCACAAGGAACAAGTTCTCTCTCTCTCTCTCTCTCTCTCTCTCTCTCACTTTTAACCAGTGCGGAGGCACTTGTCGCGAAGACATTCGCCTATAATACACCGCAGTTTTGCTGGCCATTTTATTATGGGGGCACCCTATAGGCGGAAATTGTACTTACAACGAACACAGCAAAGAATCTCGGATCAATGAACTGCACGCTGAAAGGGCATCGAATATCAAGAAAATACCCCTATATCATCATTCGCTCTTTCTTTTGGAGGTTACTGAGATAATTTACGAAGTTTATGATTTTAATCTGACTTGGGCTTTAAATCTAGCTTTGTGACTGACTTCAGTGGGTTACATAACAAGTACCAGGGATACGAAACTGTGCTCGCAGGGGCCAATGCAGTATTGTCAATGACTCGGTTGCTTTTACAGATATGGGTACCTTTTTTTAAAACTGATTTAGCATTCATTCTCCGTGAATATTATAGAAGATATTTCATAACTCGTAAGCAGGCACACATTCATTTGCTATATAATTTTAAATTCCCTTTATATTGCTGTTTCGTAGTGCAATACTTTCATTCGCAAAACATCCCTTCATTGCTATTCTATTCTATGAAACTTGAGAGTCTGGGTAACAACGATTTTTGAAAGCATTGTATGCCTTTCCAACGAAGTCCTCCCATTTTCGGTCTGCATTTATGAGTTACTTTGCAACATACCGAAATTGTGATCCGTCTATAAGGGTGGCCCCAATTAAAGGGAAACTTTTGTTTTTCTGTAATGGTTTATTGGTTAGAATATGCAAACATACAGGGATTAACCCCTTAACAATCCCATAATTTTCAAGAAAACAGTAAAAAAAGTGCCTATTTTTTCCGGAGGATTCTATTTATTTCTTGATCTGCCACATCTAGTTTAAAAAACCCCCATCCTCGATTACATTATAGACTGGTGCTGCTATCTGGTATGTAAAATAAGAAATGAATTTTTTTCAGGGTAAATGAAATGGATTGTTTTTAATTTTTTTGGTGTGTTACTTTTGAACACTCCAGCCCGGAAATATTACGGGCACAGGAAATAGTAGGCGAAACCTCACCCCGTAATTTTGACGGGAGCGATTGGGAAGGGGTTAATTATGATACATGATCTAGATATCCACCCCACATAGTCGCCTTATCGTTTCAACCAAGTGTCCCATACCATTCTTATTCCTACTTTAGTTCTCTCAGTTATTTTCATAGTTTAATCGCTTCCTAGCCATTAATGTAATTTTCAAAGGTCTTATCCCTTGGCAAACTTAACTCTCCTCCCCGTTTTTAGGGTAGTTTTAGCTTCTTCTCCCCGCCCATAGATGGCGCCAGTGAGTAATTCCCCCTCCCCATGTTAGAGTTCGTTCTAATCGAACTTCTGTCTTCGCTGAGTCATCGTCAAGGTATCACACACTTAATTTAAGTGCACCCGTTCTTAGATTTCTCTACATTGGAGATAACGGATTTTTACACACCGGTCTCTAAGCCAGGACGTGTACCGCTCCAGGCTTTCAACCGAGCGCTCTCTTCCAAATTATGTGGCCTATTGGCAATCTTAATTCGCAAACTCACTACATGCTTTAATTAATCCATATCCGTTCGGAGCTTAAAGTACTCGTTTCGCGCGTACTAGGTACTCTGTAAACTAAAACTACCTTGACCTTGACCATGACAATTGCTTCACTAGATTTTGGATACTTGGATTTGGAGCGAAGCATGTCCGTGTTTATCTGCGGAACCAATCTTGAGAGGCGTACCGGGCATCTGCATCGTCATTGAACCGGCGGCCCTTGAGAGCCTTTTAAAGTGGGCCGAAGATGTAGTAGTCGCAAGAAGACATAAGGTCTATAGGGGGGATGGTCTAGAACCTCCCAGTGGAGGAGCCGCAGCAAATCTTGTCCGCGGCAGCAATCGATTCCACGTTGATCACCAAGTGTACTTGGGCAGGTATCGCCATGTCCAGTGATCACACGAAATTCACTAAACCACTGTACATTGTGACAGACACTCATGCCCGCACATCCTTCATGTGACGATAAATTTCGGCTTCATTAACACCTTCTGCCGTAAAAAAATGAATAACCGTTCCCTTGCCCTGTTTGGATAATTCATGTCACGACCGTACGTAGTCACCTTGCTTAAACACGTGTAAACAGCGTACTGACAATGTCTGACGATAATAGCTTCGTAACATACAACGTCATCTATCGGTGCAAACGGAAAGCTCTGAGTATATACTACCGTTAATACAAAAGTATCACTTTCATATGGGCCACTCTTATATTTACACGACTGCTCAAGCTGTAAACCTATTACACGCCCAACCTTTTCCCATGGGATAAAGGCTCCAGTTTATTTTCGGTAGTAACACATAAGCCTTACATACTGTTACGAATTTTAAGAGTCTATGGTAATCTAGCCAAATATGAGAGTTATCGCCAAATTGGCGATGGATTTGGTGACTTATTTTGGTCACCAAATTTGGCGATATTTCTCCACATTTGGTGATAGGGCGCCAAATGGTCGCCAACTTCCCGTCTAGACTTTTCTAGAAGCTTCTAGTGATATCTAGCTGGTTGACCGATAGGGGGCGCTTTGGAAGTCTATAAATATACCTGACATTGGCATTGGAACTCAGTTTTCTTTTCTACTGAGAATTGAATGTGTTGAAGGTGCGTTGGGCGTGTATTGTATTGAAGACTCTGGTATCCTGACTTGTGTTTTTTTTTTTAGTTTTCTGCTGTATAGAAAATAGTTGTTACGTGTTTTCTGATTGAATTTGTGTATGCGCCTGAAGAATTTACAGAATAATAAATTATATTTTGTGTGCATATTCTGAAAAGATTTTATTCAATCTTAACGAACCCAGAAAAAAAAGGAACATGGGCCACCATATTTACACGACTGCTCAGGCTGTAAACTTATTACACGTCCAACCTTTTCACATAGAATAAAGGCTCCCGTTTATTTTCGGTAGTAACACATAAGCTTTACATACGTAAAGGTAGGTATGTCTCATATCGTCTCATATACGATTTGATTCCTGGGGATCTTCTTTTTGAGATTAGAATAATTTATTTTGTGCTAATAGGTTAGATGTTAAATGAGTTGTCCAGGAAGAGAGACATACAAATAGGTGGATCTTAATTTTGTCAGGAAGGTTCTGTGCAATTAATTTTTTTTAAATACTGTTTTCATGTTATAATAGAAATTCGGTTAATTTATGCTTCAGGGCATTCTTTTTGAAATTACGAAGATTTTTCTTTTAAATTCTGGTGTATCAATAATATGACGCAATCTTTGAAAGCGTTGACCCGAAATTTTAAATTATGCTCAGTAAATAAAAATATGCCATTTCTTTTTACCAATTATTTATGTTTACTCCAGTTTTCATTTTTCTAAAATGCTTACTGAAAACCTTAGAGTGAAGATTTTTTGAGTTTTACAGCAATTTAAAGCTTTCGCTAATGACATCTTCTGTTGTAGATGTGAAACGGCGCAGTCCGTTCGCTGGATCAATTTCCCCCAAATAGAAGGTTTCTATGACTACCTAATGAGGTCTGAGGTATGGTTCAGAAAGATTTACCATTAGCGTTTTTAATTACACTTATCAATATACTGTTATCATTGTCTTTTATCTTTGAACACACCTAGTATTATTGGATAATTGGTTTGGAAATGGTATCTATGGAAATGTCGTTTTAACGTAAAGACATTACAAATGTAATTATGCTCTTCGGTATTCACTATGGTGATACGTTCCCGCATTTTTTATTTGGAGTCCACAAGTCGAAATCAAATTAATTGTATACAGGGTGTCCGGGCTAAAAGTATCCAAAAGTTATGAATTATTTTTACGGAACCACATATTGGAGTTAAAAAAATATTTAAATAGAAAGAACATTGTAAGGTATCACCTCTTACTATCTTGAAGAACATCAATTGTGTCCTCGTAAAAGGAAGAATAATCTACACTAGTCGTTATTGTGTAGACGAATAATCACACTTTATTTCTCTTGAAAAAAACACGACTTTACTTACAAAACGACACATTTTTACAATTAAATATAAACAAAAAAAAGAACATGAATATATTTTGCTACAATCTTTGTTGCGCGCACATCATCTACCATCTTCATTTATCTCGCTTCTCTCTCATTCTATCCGGCGCCCGTCGCGCCACCTGCTGGTTTACGGAAGTGCGTCATATGACGTCACAAACATCTCACCAAGTTTTAATATCAATCATAGATTTCGATCATAGTATCATAGATTTCGACGTGTGCACCTTTCGTAGCACGACTAACGCCTAAATGGTAATCCAGTTCTCTCCAAGTGTTTCGTAGCATATCAGGGGTTATCAGACTTTTTTGCTTCGGAATTCCTTAAATTCATTGTGTGTAAACAAAAATTGACTGTGGATGAATTGAAGAAGCGTATCATTCAAGCAATTCGTGTAATAACTCCCGACATGCTACGAGACACTTGGAAAGAATTGGATTACCATTTAGACGTTTGTCGTGCTACAAAAGGTGCAGACGTCGAAATCTATGATACTATGATCGAAATCTATGATTGATATTAAAACTTGGTGAGATGTTCCTTCTGTTTAAATAAATTTTTTAAAATTCTAATGGGTAGTTCCGAAAAAATAAGCCATAACTTTTGGATACTTTTAGCCCGGACATCCTGTATAGTTTTGACAGCTTTAAATCTGCTCTGCTCGCTTAAGGGGAAAATGAGCGCTGGATTTCGGAAAAAAAAAAAGGTTTTTTGGCTTGAAAGACATTGTTTTAAGCTCTTAGAATAGAGTAACACAAACATGTTTCTACGTGATTTACATTCTATGTGCACCATTCTGTACACCTGTTCTCCCAAACGGAGTTTTTAAGGATTTGCCACCTTTAACCCTTACAGCGCAACGAACGTATCCATGCGTTCTGACAAATCATTCACCACGGGCTATTAATCTATTTATGAATTTTCGCGGAACTATTCAATTTTGGCTGTGAACGCATGTATGCGTTTGACACCGGCCATGCTTGTATGCCCGGAGATAAACGCGAAACACATAGTAAGAATGCGTTTACCCGCATGTGAAATGCTTTATGTCCGTCAGGCTTTTATATGCATTTATTAAGAGATTGGATTACATTTTTATTGCGAGTTTCGAGATTATCAGTGCAGGTTCAGTCAACAGATATTCCACCAAAACTTATTAGTTAAGTTATTATGCTAAAGTTATTGTGCTAAAGTTATTTTGCTAAAGTTATTATGCAAATCATGCGCAAAAACACGAGCATCCCATTGCGCAAGTTTGACTTCAAACAGCTCAGTGCTGATAGAGTTTAAAGGAAATATCGAAATCTCTTAAAATTCTATGGTATGTCTAAATACTGTATATTAATTGTCTCTATTATTTTTATTAAACTGTAGTAATTTTTTTTTTAAAATTTAGACTAAAAGTTCTGAAAATATTTTCCCCAAAACAAAAGTTACTCAGTAGAAAACGAATTTTTTGCCCTTCAAAGATATTTTGTATACAATTTTAATGAATTTTAAAGACAAATTATTAAAGAGCATTTTATCGTTATAAGAGTGGAAAAAATATGAAAAGGAAGTTGCTTGTTCAGCAGACGTATCAAAAACTCAATATGCCTTTTTTGAACGTAAATATCTCATTCTTTATTCTACAGTTGCAATCAGGGCCCGATTTAGAAAATTCTTGACTGTAGGCACAACTCAGGATGGGGGCCCCCTAACACTGATGTGGGCGTAAAATTTCCAAAATTGACACACAAGAAAAATAATCAAGGATCAATCATTGTGAAAGTACCATTTTACCAAGAATTGGCTATTTGAAGCGCAGAAGCCTAGAACATTATCAAATAACAAAAAGCAATACAGCATATTAACTTTATCATTAAAACACCAATACAATGAATGCAACCAGAAAAAAAATTATTAATCCCTTATATACACTATAGCATACATATGATGAACTATACATACAATTATACAAATGATGAACCTATCAATCAAATTTGAAAGGATATATAAAAAATTGCTATTAAAAAAGGTAAAATAAAAAAAATTGAATTGGGAATTTTTTCTTCTAAAATAAAACTTTTTTGGGGGGCCCAAAAATCCGGGGGCCCCTAGGCCCGGGCCTACTGGGCCTAATGGAAAATCAGGGCCTGGTTGCAATTAATTGTTCTTTATTATTTTGAGATGTTCGAGTTCGGCGATTTTCTTCACTAGCGTTTTCGATTAATTTGCCCTATTCAAAAATTTATAAAAGATTTCTCTGTCTGCTACAAATAGCTGCAATGGAATTTGAAACGAACCCACATTCCGTCTAAATTTAACGATGAAAAGCCATGCAATATTATTTTAAGATGACTGCAGCTCCGATTACTTACTTGTCATGTATTTATCCCTTTTAGGGATAATTTCTCGTCAAATTTGGTAACCTTTAAAATTAAGTGCAAGATTAAAAAAAAAAAATTCACTGGAGGTTCGATAATTGGAAATACATAGCTTAAAGAAAACCAATGATAATGTTTCAACTGGCCCGATGTTAAAGAAACATGTTATATTCGGTATTTTTACACGTATTAGGGGTAACGTTATTAGAAATATAGTGTTATCTTGCTCTGTCTTTGCTGTACTGGGACTTTTAGTCTATATGTATAAAGCAGTTCCGTAACTGACTGACTGATTGACTGACTGACATACAACGCACAGACCAAACTGCTGGACCTAAAGTGCTAAAATTTTGCATGGCGAGTCATCTTAAGTGTAGGAGTGCACTAAGAAAGATTTTTGAAAAATTATCATTAGATTTTTTTAAATTAAATTTTTAAGCTTTTTTTGTAACATTTTTAAAGTTTGCATTTAAAATAAAAATCTGAGAGTTATGAAATTTATATCACGAGAAAGATCATAAAAATTCCTTTAAAATGAAATCTTTTTCGAATCTTTATCTCTATTTTCTGATTTTTGGTGAATTTTTAAAGATTCATTTTTAGAATTTAATTTATTAAATGCTGATCCCATGGTTTCCTTTTTTTTGCGATACTTTAAACTAATTTTGCGTCACGTTAATAGCAACGAAATAAACTGACAAAAAATTTCTTTTTTTTCTTGCTAATATGGCAGACGATTTGACATTATCCAAAAAAATATTAAAATACAGTAAAAGAAATGTTCCTCAAACTGTACTATATTAACTGTACTATATTCTTACGATGTTCTATTAGATTTAATTTGAATATTTTCTTCTACATTATTTTGTCTATAAAAATATCCGTTACGATTTTTTTATAATTTTTTTTTGGTTGGCATTAATTGCATACATTGACCGTTGTATTTATTATAAACTAGTAGGTAGCCCGTCATTTTGACGTCATAATGGAAAAAGTATATGAAAGTTAAAAAATATCCCGAATTATCTAAAATATTGCATTTAATCGACACCTTGTAAAAGCAAACCCTTTCATTATTTTTTATTTATTTAGTTTTTCATGCGATTGGAGTAGTAGACTGCCATCCAACCCGTCATTTTGACGTCATAATACTAAAAATGACGTCATAATAGAAAAAGTATATGAAAGTTAAAAACTTTTTTTACAGTTCACTTCACGATTCATTCACATTCAAGTTTATTTACTTTCAGAATTCATCGCAAAAGTAAACAGATTTTTAAAAACTGTTAAATATACAGCTAAAAACATCCAATTTTTTTTAGTTCTGAATGTTTTATAGAAAAATAGGCAGAACAAATGTGATTTGATGGAGAATATATTTGTTTTTAGGTAAGAAAAAATTCTGATCCACATCTGAAATTGAAATTAAGCCTATTTGGCGGCTTGTTTACTGAGGGCTTCAATTGAAAGATGAGTACAGCCCGGAAGTGTCATACAGAGACAACGGCTATTATATATAGGATATATTTTTTGTTTTTTTGGCATTAATTGCATACATTAACTGTTGTATTTAATTTGAATGTACTCCGTAGCGAAGCACGGGTATTCAGCTAGTTTTATATAGATGTTAACTTTTATATCTAACTATCACACACACACACACATATCGGTAATGTAACACTGATGGTTCACGTGTTTGACATCTTGTTCAGACTGTCGAGTGGCTATAATGCGTATTTCTCTTCACTCTTCCGCAGATAACGTTTTGGTTGACTACCCACACATGGTTCTTTCATTCGGTCATGTCTCTCATTCGCTGGGGAACGAATGCAGACTACGTCATCGCAGAAGAGCGAGAACTGCGTGAAAAGGTGAGTCTCTCCTTTAGTTTGAATCAGGTTTAGGTAGATCAGGATATTTTCCTTTCAATAAGTTCGTAAATCCATGTCATGGCACTCATGGATGCTTCTTAGGTCAATATCCTGCCTCCAAACTGTAACAATAATAAAAAGTCTCATTTACTCATGATTGTAATGAGACTTGCCAATTATTCATCTACAGTGTTAAGCCTATTTGATAACGATTCAATATAAATATACAGAGAGATAGAGTGAACTTATGCCCTATTACATTATAAAAGCTATAAAATAGTAAATTAAGCTTCGTTTGACAAATTAGTTTCGAGTAAGACAGCTCGAAAAGATCATTCAAATTTATGATTACATTTTCGTATAAAGGTATTAAGCCTTCCTGGACTAAAGCCACGTTAAAAAAGTCGAAAGGTTCTGGGAGACACAGAATTAATCCGTATACTTACTCGGATCACATGCCAGTCGACTGAATTGTCGAAAGCACGATCAGTACCGATATTATTACTTTCAGAATCTTTCCGCAAAGTTTTGTAAATTTCAGTTGTACATGCATTTTTTATGCACACTTACAAATATTATATATATATATATATATATACAGTGGAATCTCGATCTATCGTTTTTCAAGGGACCGATTGAAATGAACGATAAATGCGGGAAAACGATAGATGCGGTAACATAACAAAGCAATATGATCGTTGGGACTGGATAAAATGAACGACACATACGGAAAAACGATAGATGCGAAAACGATTTAAAAAAAAAAAAGTCTCATTTTGAGCAAATGCATCGATTTAAAGTCATATAGGAGTTACTGAATCGTTATTCGATAGGCTTAGTACAGTAAACATAACAACAAACTGTAACAATAATAAAAAGTCTCATTTACTCATGATTGTAATGAGACTTGCCAATTATTCATCTACAGTGTTAAGCCTATTTGATAACGATTCAATATAAATATACAGAGAGATAGAGTGAACTTATGCCCTATTACGTTATAAAAGCTATAAAATAGTAACCCCTTTTCTTAAACTGACTCATAGATGGCCTTGGTACTATGGAGAGAAGGTCTAGGGTCAGTTCATCAACAAGCTAGTCGTTATTCCAGTAGATATGATCTTGCAAAAAATGGAGAACAAAATTTTGCAAATGCGGTATACCTACGAACTACACCTCTACTCGGAGGTCGCGCCACCCTATTTCCCGTTTCTTCTCTAGTTTCCACCATCCTTCATTGGGCACCAAGCCGCTTATTCCCAGCTGACCACTTGCTCTGTAAGGAAGCAGCGAAGTCGCAATATGTTCAATCGAAGCCTCGATTTCGACTGCTTCGTCAGTAGGTGAACTCTCTCCTCTTTCGCATCGTCCCCTTTTCTCATAAGCAGCTCATACCGCGCGGGGGCCATTTTTCTTAATAAGCATGCGTTGCTCCGATTTTCGCTTTGCCAGAGTAGTATATATATATATATATATATATATATATATATATATATATATATATATATATTTAGATATATATATATATATATATATATATATATATATATTTATATATATATATATATATATATTTATATATATATATATATTTATATATATATATATATATATATATATATATATATATATATATATATATATATTTATATATATATATATATATTTATATATATATATATTTATATATATATATATATATATATATATATATATATATATATATATATATATATATATATATTTATATATATATATATATATATATATATATATATATATATATATATATATATATATATATATATATATTTATATATATATATATTTATATATATATATATATATATATATATATATATATATATATATATATATATATATATATATATATATATATATATATATATATATATATATATATAAAGTGAAATCAACTAAACGGTCAATTCAGACTACACAAAAAGACTGAAAATTGCAAAAGAAAACTCTCATTTTGAGCAAATGCACCAATATTTAAAGTCATATAGGAGTTACTGAATCGTTATTCGATAGGCTTAACACTGTAAACATAACAGCAAACTGTAAAAATAATAAAAAGTCTCATTTACTCATGAACAAAGTTCATTGCAGGATTGGTGCTCGCAGATTTCGGTAGTTAGGAAATCGATACGAAAATAACTGGCTAGCAAATTGAATGTAATAATTAATACCCTCAGGCCATCCTACCGAACAATTAACGACCTTTTATAACCGCGGTGTAGAACCGAGCTGAGTTGTACGAATGTGTCCTTATTAATTATTAATAGGGCTTTTTTATAAATAAAATAATAGGTGGTGTAACATATTCCGTGCTTGGTGTCAAAGCCGACACGCTAGGTAGCGTCACACCGGTTACGTTTAGTGATAAACAGCTTACTAATAAGAACTTTTTACACTGAATATCAATTTATTAGAGATTCTGGATTAAATACTTCACGATTAGGTCGTGTTCTGGAACATACATTTTACATTAATAATGTCCTTTAAAGTCTGCGATGCCCGTTAAGATTGTCCGTTCATCTGGCTGGCTGATCTGTCGCTACGGATCGTAGATCGGGCCTTCAGGCAATAAAGCTCTCATTGCAGAAGTCTCAGTTGCTGGGAACGGATTCCACTCGTCGGAACAGGCTGGAATGAGGCGAACTCGAACTCCAGACGCAGTGTGATCTAATTTATCACAGAGTAGTGGACGGTTCGTCCCACGTTCTCACTAAAGAAGCTAGCTGCTTCGAAAATACTAAAGATCAAGTTTTGATCTCCAAACGACCCTTTTCAGCGAGAAAAAGGTCTTCTTCACACAGGGGGCTGAGCCTCCAAAAAAAATCGAAGTCACTCAAAGTGAGTGGAGCTAGGAGAGCAGCTATCCCTCCTAAATTCAGGCTTCGAATCTCGTCTCAAAACTCGTCTCTCCTCTAAAAATCTCCTGCTTCCGTTTTTAACACTTTTTCCCCTGGCGGGATCTGTAACATCCTCCGTCTCTCAAGCTTGATTCGGATAGGCTGGTCCGCCTAGGCCGTGTGCAAA
The DNA here is from genome assembly GCA_907164885.2 of Dolomedes plantarius. Taxonomy (NCBI): domain Eukaryota; kingdom Metazoa; phylum Arthropoda; class Arachnida; order Araneae; family Dolomedidae; genus Dolomedes; species Dolomedes plantarius. Next base: position 22,275,521 of record OU015497.1, on the reverse strand, counting down.
ACGGTGCTTGTTCTTTATTTCTTCAGCGCACGTTGGATCATTAAGTCGTCTCATCAGGGGGATGGTCTGCCTTTGTTAAGTCTTTTGTGATATAGTGTCTTCGCTGTAGACATCGGGGCGCCTCGCTATTGTCAAGTCGCTCCTCGCTTGCGAGTCGAAAACTGACTCCTTTTGTAAGTGACCCTCGGCCGGGGGAACTATTCTTTTCGCATTCCGCCGCTGGGCCATGAGGAGGGGAAATCTCACAGTGGTATAAAGCTTTCTTTCTGATGATGTTAACATAGTTGTTAACATAATGACGGTTAACGTTAAAACCTGTTTAACATTTACACCAAGTTGATAATATAGGAAGTTTGTAAGAATACGTTACTCATTTGAATATTGCGATGTCTTTCAGAATAGATCGAGCGTCATCTTTAAAAAGATTTGCTACTTAATGTAACTTTCTATCACATTAGTGTCAATGAATCAAAAAAAGTTACAAAATTAGCGGCTTAGTTTTGCTATTAATAGTTTGTTTTTGTTTAGAGATTTTATTTACGGTCTGCTCAAAAAGAAAGATAATGCATTTTGCTCTTCACAGGATAAATGTTTAGATAGCTAAACCGAGTAATTGATTCCCTTTAGAGATATATCCACTTTGATAGTATGGGACAAATAAAATGTTCCACTAAGGTCACTATTTTTTTTTATTCGGTGCGAGGTAATTAACTCATTAAGCACAGCTTCATTAACCTAATTATATCTAAAAGCGAGTTAAATAATTAGATATACTAGAGTAAGCACAGTATAAATCATATATATCGCGTAAGAAATATTTATAATAAATTAACCATTTAAAAATATTAAATAGGATATTTATCCAAAATACTGCATATGAAGAGTGTAAAAGACATATGAGTTATTAGATGAGTTAATTAATGCTTAGAAAAGTTCACGAATTTGCATAGATTGTGTTGTAGGCTTTCATACATGTACATACTGAAGGAAACCAGCAGCTTTGGGTTTCGCTACCCAGGTTCATGGCCGCTGGTTTGTGATCCCTCTTACGAGGGCATGTTCAGTGCATTTTTATGTTATAGGACATAGGTTCTTAAACTGTGGTTCGCGGACCCTTAGGGGTCCGCGAAACAATTTTGACATTAACTTTTTAAAATTATTCATTAACTTTATTAAATTATTTTTACTACTATTTTTATTCATTTTATGTTTTTTTATTCTATATCCTAATAAAAATGTTCATCTCTATAAAAGCGCAAGACCATTTATTAAAATAACCAACCATACATTTTTACCAATATTTATTACAACGCAGTGCCTTTGAGATTATTGAGCTAGAAATTCAGTCTCAAGAACGACGTAAAATGCCTAGGGTTGGGATGGGGGTCCGCAAAAAAAATGTTGTTCAAGAGGGGGTCCTTGGACTACATAAGTTTAAGAACCCCTGTTATAGGATATTACAGAAGGTAGTTCGCACTTTATGGAAACGATTTTGTAATTTATTTTTATCGTTTGCATCTTGAGATAAAAATTTGGCAACTTCAGAATAAACGTCTGCTACTGTTTTGTTTTGATTGGAATGTAAAAAGAAAGATTTATTTTGAAAATGGCTCCTAAAATTCATAGATGGCTCGAAGGTTACGTAACTGCCCTTTCCGAGGAGAAATATTCGTATCAACAAATTATAAAGCGGTGTAAAAATCGCGGTTATGGCATTTAAAAAAAAGGTTTTTATAATATATTAAATTTGAAAGGAAAAAAAGTCTAACTGAAAGTAGAAATGAAAACATGACCGCGAAACCTCTTCCTAAGATTGTTCGAACGCAGGTAAATATCAAGAAAGTGAAGTCTCTGATCCTAAAAGGAAATCCGCCGACTCAAAGATCCATTGCAACGAAACTAGGAATGTCTTCTGGCACTGTAAGTAAAATCATTCATGAAGATTTGAAGTTAAAAAAAAATTGTTTAAACCCAAAGTTCATCTGCTTTTGCCAAAGCATATTACTGAAAGAAAAACAAATCGTAGAAAATTATATGAAAAACACCTAGCTGCTGAAAAAGGGAAATTTGTGGTAACACTCGATGAGGCATGGGTGTATTTAACTTACTGTAATAAAAAAAGATCAATTTTCTATTGCTCAACTGACGGGAATGACCGTGCGAAATGGCTTCATCAGCGTACCGAAAAGTTCCCAAAGGGATTCGTGATAGTCACAAGATTTTGTTACAACGGCAAAATAAAAATCAAAAAAGTTTCCAGTAAAGCCAAAGGACATTATACGGAAAGGACATTGATAAAGTTGAGCTTCATATGGACAAAGCCTCTAGTCCCACATCAAAATCCTGTAGACAAATCCTGTAGTCACATGCCTAAATCAACTGCCGTTTATTTAGCAGAGAAAGAATTAGAAACAGGAATAAAGTGTATCCTATTTAATGAAATACCTGTAAAATCACCTGACGTTTCTCCAATGGACATTTGAGCTTTCGTTTTCTTAAAACGAACCTCAGGAAAACGGCATCCAAGAACACTGGACGGACTTTGGAAAACGGTCCAAGAGGAATGGGGTAAAATTAACATGACAGTACTAAGTAAAGGTTTGCTTTCATGGAAAATTCGAGCTAGAGCTATTACAAGAACCATAGCTATCAGATAGAGGCAAATCGCCGCAAAAAATGCGGCATTTATACATGAAACAACTATCAAAATCGTTTCCGTAAAGTGCGAACGACCTTCTGTATACATTTGCTATTTTTACAACTACACATATTTCTGTGATGCTTTTCAAAGCTGCTCCAAAGACGTGGAGAAAAGAGAATTACAATTCCTTGTGAAATTCTATGCTTCGGGCCATTATTTTTATTTTTACTACAGTGGAGTGCCGATAATCCGAACTTCGGTAATCCGAAAGTTCGCTTGATCCGAAACCAGAAGACAAAAAGAACTATGGTTACATTAAAACCACAGTGGTACTAATTAATATAAAGTATATTTCTGAAAATTACAAGAAAATTCAAAGTTAGACAATGTACTGAACTAATTATTACCGAACTTTATTGGTTTGAAAAAATCTGTTAAATTTTTTTTGTAGAGGGCAACAAGAATACCTCTCCCTCGAAGCCAAATTAAGCCAACACGTCAGAAAAATTGTGTCCCCATGGGTCGCGGCGAAATGTTGCTCTATGTAGCGTAGCGCAACATCAAATGCAGCCGCGGCGTCTGAGTGGGATACTCTCTACTCGCTGTCGCCGTCTGCTTCACCTTAACTCTCGTATGAGACGTTGACAAGTTCTTTCAAAACCATTTCAACAATCTGCTGATCGTCTAAAATCCAACTGTCGAGCACTGTGCCGTATTGTTAGAACAACTTACACTCTACTGTTCTGCACGATACTGTTCTTACAGTACCTTATAAAATAGACATACCTTATAAAATAGTTTAGACAGACCATGTAAAATAAACTGTGCAATCTCACGCAATACACTCTGTCACAAAATATATATGCACCCAGAAGAAATCGAGCTACTATCACGAAACTTGGCAGGAATGTAGTCTGGTAAGAGAGATAAGCAAATGATTAAAATTTCGACGGCAATGAGACGAGGGTAAGCGCGTTATGCGCATATGAGATGCGCAGCTGGGAGAGTTTAAAAGTATGATTGCTCGTGCCATAGGGTTACTGAAATAAATCTGTCGACTTGGATGGACGTTATTGTGACTAGAGATGCCTCTAAGACGTAACCGGCGACAGTAGGAACAATTGTCGGACTTTCAGAGGGGGCGTACAGTAGGCCTCAGAGAAGCAGGTTGGTCGAACAGGCGTACGGCCGCCACCTCGGTCGGAGCGATAAGGTAGTTGCTCGGTGTTGGTAACAATGGATCACGTAAGGGATACTCTACTGTCGCGGAGGGTCAGGGCACACAAATGCGCGCGAGGATCGCGCAATCGTAAGAGCGGCCACGTCCGCACCAACAACGTCGTTAGAATCGGTTCGACGCCATTTACCACTTTCCAGACATCCGGTGGTATCAAGGGAAACCATTCGCCGACGCAGGTATAAGGAGCCGACGTCCATACAAGACGCTTACCATCGACCCCACACCAAAGGCAGTGTCGATTGGATTTTTGCCGACCTCGGACAAGCTGGAGTGTGACCGACTGGAGGCGTGTGATCTTCAGCGATGAATCCCGATTCAGTCTCAATGCTGATGACCAGCGCATACGCGTGTGGAGGCGGCCAGGCCACCGGTCCGATCCGGCATTAGTTGTCGAGAAGCATACGGCGATTACACAAGGTGTGACAGTGTGGGGAGCGATTTGTTGGGACACACGATCACCTCTAGTCGTCCTTCAACGCACTTTGACGGCACGCAGTTCGTGGATGAGATTTTAACGCCAGTTGTACTACCTATGCTATCAAGTCTCCTAGGTGCCATTTATCAGCAAGACAAAGCTCGGCCACATACTGCGTGACTCTACCAACAATGTCTTCAAGGATATGACGTACTCCCATGGCCTACCAGGTCACCAGACCTCTCTCCAATAGAGCACGTCTGAGACATGCTTGGAAGGAAACTGCAACCGTCCCGGAATACTGGTGAATTAACTGCCCAGTTGCAAAGATTATTGCATGATCTTCCGCAGGAGGTCATAGGTGACCTCATTGATTCGATGCCACGCCGTGTTTCTGCTTGTATGGCAGCCAGAGGTGGATATACTACTTACTGATTTGTAACCTTTTTCAAGCCATATCTTCTTAATAAAACGGTCTGTTCTTCTGAATTTGTAAAAATTTGCTTATCTCCTCATACACTAGATACATGTTAAGTTTCGTGATAGTAGATCGTTTCCTTCTGGGTGTATATATTTTTTGTGACAGAGTGTGTGTAATATTTATGTAATCACACGTTATTATGTAATTTAAGTTTATTTTAAGAAAGATTTCGCTTAATCCGAAAAATTCGTTAATCCGAAATAGGTCTGGTCCCAATGATTTCGGATTACCGGGACTCCACTGTACTTTGAAACCGGCAGCAGATGAACTTAGTATCTTTCATACTAAGAGTAGGTAGGACAACTTATCTTCAAGGATGACTCATCTAGGTTATGTTGCAGGCAGTTTCGTCATCCGACGTGCCCTTTACAATAGTACTAATATGGCATCGCCTCTCACACATAGATTTTCCCCAATACTCCTTAATTTTCACAAAAGTTGTAATTATTGGAAATTCACTAAAACCCAGACAATATAAATATTTTAATTATTTTTTAAAGCCTCTCGAAGTATTCATTAGTTCTGAGGATCGACAAGAGGAGGATGACGATGACCAAGATGATGAAAGCGAGGAAACTGAGGAAAAGGATCGATGATTTTCTTCAATCCTTAAGCCACATCTTCATCAGCATGGCGGCGAAGATCTAACGGACATCACCAAGATTGAATAGGAATTTCTAATGCCATTTAAAAATATTTTCTTTCTACGTGCTGATTAAAATATTAATCATTAAAAAAAGCTCTTCATGAAAGGATAAATCAGCATAAATAAAAAAAATAGCTTTAAAAACGACTTAAACGTAAACATTCTGTGCTGTGAGACAAAACTGTCTATTTTATTATTAATGTAAGAGAATGGTCTAAATTTTATAATGAAGCGTTCATAAATTTGAGTTATTTTTTCAAAAGTGGAACTTGTTTTAAGTTATTAATAATTTCATGCACAGGTAGTGTTTAAATTCGAACACGGATCTCCAAACTTCGTAGCCAATGCCAACTGAATTGTCCCAGAGACGGAAAAAATTCTAATTTTGACATTACCTTTTCTTATAGAAATATGAATGGAAAAAAATGTATTTTTACCAAGGCTCAATATGTAAAAACATTTTAACTTGTATTACTGAGAATGACAGAAAAGGTTTTGTCTGCTGACAGAAACGGTTTTGCCATTTGCCATATGCAGGTTGGAACTATATATACAACTGTCTCTCGTCAAGTTTACGAATCGAATTCCGACGAACGCCATTAAATACCTTCGTGTCCAGGCCGGATATGGGAACATTAAATCCGAGGACTGGAAAGTCCTTCTATGGCATTAAAAATGGGTTGACTGGCATATTACTGTAGGGTGATTGGGAATTCGTCATCTGGAATGGAAAAATGACATCAGTAAAATGATAAACGAGGAATGACGATCCAAAAATTATGAACCATGGAACATATTTATTTTGAGGGAATATTGAAAATGGTTTAAGGCCTCAAAAAATACAGAATGTTTGGCATTCTATGCGCTTATGAAGACCGGTGGATGAGTCTTGAGTCCCCATGCGAACAGCACCGTTTTCGAATTCCAACTATCTCGACTCATCCTAGGCATCTTGTAAAGCCCTTCTCAGGAATCTGGTCGGGAAAAATCTCTTCTTCAGGCGGCTGATGAGTTTTGCATCTGTCCATCAGTCCGTCAAATTTGGCGAAGAGCGCTCGCCAAGCGGCGAGAAAAACTGCGAAAACAAAGCGCCACAAAGAGAAGCGATTATTCATGTGTATCTCGGGGAAGCGAAAAGTAGCCAATATTGTGGAGTAATACACCAAACCCTTTCTCCCCTTCACGAGGAATTTCACTGCTAAGAAAGCGGTCTTGGAGCTAAAAAGTAGGTTTTCGTTGAATAAAACTGGGCAGTCAAGGGGCAGTATCCATATTTATGTGGTACGCGCAAATGTTAGGGGAAAAATCCCATAAGAAAAAGATAGTTTTAAAGGGCGGTACTAAACATTACGACACCTTCTATGAAGTCAGAGAGAGTGGGAGAAGGTACGATCCCCCCAGATGTCATCCCTGGGGGTGCTCGGTCAAAATTGAGGTGCCACCTGGCTAAAGTAGGAATCCGACCCTCATGCCATTGTGGGCCACATTCATCTTCCCACAGTCGAGACCTGGTGGGGCATGTTCCAGCCAAGGGGGCTTAAGTCACAACATAAGTTTACGAATACGATTAAATAACATTAAAAAATCTTTTTATAATATGATAGTCGAATTTTAAAGCAATCGGACTGAGAGAAATACTCATTATAAATCACCAACGTAAAAATGTTTCTGTGTAGCAGTTGTATTGCATTTATATAACTCTATTACTCTCATTTATATCTTTAAGTCATATCCCAAATTTTATTGTAAAAGACTTAGTTGAGTTAGTTATTACAGGTATCAGTTTCTCAGAATTGTCTTTTAAATCAAAAGCTTTCATCAGGAATCAGTATTTAGATTTTGATGATTACTGAGGCAATGCGGAATGGATAGTTTCGACCAAACGAATGATGAAAATACTTTTACGGATCATTGAAAATTAAACAAAATGACACACCCTCTGTATAAAAAGAAGTGTCACATTGGAACATTCTTTTCAAATGTTAAATATGACACTTATTTAAAGACAGAGGCAGCATTAGTATTTATCTACTTCATTTTATTACTTAAAATTTAACTCATTAAAATGAACGAAAAAACAACAGTCCTTAATAGAAGGATTAAAGTATAAAGGCACTGACACATGTCCAAGTATATTTCAGGATATTTAAACAATAAACACAATTTTTAGAAATTGGATTTGGTTGAAGCATGATAACAAATCTGTTTTTCATTGGGGTGATTAAAAGATATTTATTAAAAGGTTTGGCGCGCCATTATGTCGCAATGATATTTTTAATTCTATCAAGTTCATATTACTCTTGAAAGCTTGAGTTCAATGCATCTTCATCAGCTAAAATAGCTGCATAAAGAAATTTAATTGGAATTTCTTTTCGGAAGTAGATTTCGCCGGGTACCTAAATGTTCAGGCTACTTGTTTTGAAGTTTAATATTGCACTATGAGTCGCATTAATGAAATGAAACAACGTAAAGCTGAAAACATCGATTATTAAACAAGTTTAGCTACATTCCTTTCGATTTGTTTGTTAATGTGTTTAGAAAGTAACCAATGGTCTCCATAGGCAATGAATAAAATTTTTTTCATTTAAACGAGAATAACGAGAAACGCCTGCTTTGAAATAGGTTTGAAGTTTTAGTTGGATTTTCTAAATAACCTATCTTGACTAGATATTTTAAATATTTCATATACGTAAACTTTCTTGATGTTAAAATATTAATGAACATTAAAATTTAAAAAAATAGAAGTTTAAAATTTAAAATATTAATTAGCATTTTAAATCTTAAAAGAAGAAGTTTGAGATTTAAAATATTAACATTTTTTAGTGATTTGTAAATAGATAACGTATCTTTAGAGTACATATTTGTTGATTAAATCGATTGTCATTCATTTATTTCCATGAAAAGTAAAATTTACTTGAAGATATCCACAAAGCTCAGTGAAATAAAATATGGATAAAATATGGATTTAAAAGTTAAATTAACACAAGAAAGGGAAAAATATTCTATGGCAATAATTAATATAAAACGCATAAGGAATAAAAATTTAATAATTAAATTATTTAAATTATTATAATAATAATAATAATAATTATTTATTATTTAAATTATTAATTTATTTTTTTAATTTTTAAGCTCATATACTATTATACTAAGTCCTAGTTGTGTGCGGAATAGTGAATTGAATGCCAGTTATTCAGTTGGTATCCCTTGTTTTTGTTTTCTCCCTTCGCCTGAAGTGAGCCCCCTGATATAAATAACCATATATGAATTCTCCCAGATTTTATGATTCCGCATAAGTTTCCATCCGATGGAAAGTTACTGAATTTCAGCAGTTTTATAGTGTTTTTCTGGAGTTTAGACATTTTAACGTTTTTTCTCGCGTATTTTCTCTGTAGAGAGTCCAAATAGGAACGTAAATGTTTATGTAAAATATTACGAGCCCCCTCCCCCAGATGTCGCCCCCGAGGGTGTTCGATCTAAATTATGGTAACATCCAACTTAGAGGCTCACTCACCTCAATGGTGCTCATATGAAGAAAAATAACAATTTCACGGTATATGTATGAGACAATATCTCCGTACCTACCGCAGAAAAAAACTTCTGAAACTACTGAAGTGAAATTGTGGCTATAGACCCTTGGCAAATTAAGGTTGACTCCAAACTGATTATTCCTCTAGAGCTTTATAGGATTCAAAGTGTTGAAGTATTTAAATTATTAAACTAAAGTCGAGTATTTAAAGCGTTAAAGGACTAAAATGGCCTCTCGTTACTGGACACTATGTTTTCCTTTTCAGAGTAGGTGGAAATCAGGGGGTAAACTAAAAATGATTTTTTCAACCCAAAAATAAAGGCGAGACATCAGAAAACATACGCTTCATTACATTTTCGCCCGATATCTATCGATAGACCAGACAGAAATCTCTCGATTGGTATCGATAGGTTGATCTTTTGGACCTTATCTATCTTCCTGATCTATATCCTGTTTCTGAGCCTGACGCCACAACTTTCACGAGTATTTAAACCATAGATTTTAACAAAGAAGAGTGTCGAGTTTTCGGATATTTCATATGGCAGTCATCTTGGTTGACCTAAGTTCGTTGCTTTCGAGGGAGGAAGAATAGTTTGCAGGGGCAGTTCCTTGAAAATTGTGTTACCAAACAGGGCATGTAAAACGTAGCTGTAATTTGGGGTTCAAGGAATTTATAGGTCAATATTATTAATAGGACTTTTTTATAATGAAAATAATAGGCGGTATAAAACTTTCTTTCTGATGATGTTAACATAGTTGTTAACATAATGACGGTTAACGTTAAAACCCGTTTAATATTTCTGCAGTTATTATTTCTGCAGTCGTTACGGCTACTCAGACTAAAATCAGTAAGGGGTGGTTAACACGACACGTTTTAAAGATAATGTTCAAATGAATATTTCCATTGCACCTGGTTATTATTTCTGCAGTCGTTACGGCTACTCAGACTAAAATCAGTAAGGGGTGGTTAACACGACACGTTTTAAAGATAATGTTCAAATGAATATTTCCATTGCACCTGATGGCGCCCGACATAGCTACTAAGGCCATCCGGGTTGAGACCCTCTTCGGGGGGGGGGGGGGTTAGACCGCAGCAGGCGACCACAACCCACGCACTCCCCCTTCCAACCTTCCAAGCACCAGGGCGCCTCCATCCCAGCCTACGGGAACGACCAGAGGGTAGCGTGAGCTACTCAGATAGGCTGGTGAGGAGCCATTTAGGTCGACTGCGAAGAGAGAAATTTTTGATTATGTTGTAATCTGGATGAAGTTGACGAATGGTGGGTGCTCCAGAGGCAAAAATAAAAGAGGCCCATCGGCGCACGATGAGTGGGGGCGGCGCGAAAACGCGAGGCCGGACGAGAGGAAAAAAAAAAACAATAGGAACGAAATTTTGTTATCGTTGTAACGAATATCTAGTAACCAACCAAGCCTAAACTGGTAACTGGTCAATTTTGAGAGGGAACAATCATAACCTGGGCCCGTTTTTCGCGACCAAAAGAGATCAGCGTCACGTGGGGTGGCCCACCCCATGTAACCTTCGGGAAGTGGCATGCCCCCAAAAAATCCCTCGGATTGCTGTCCTCAGGAAATTTTTTTTGAAAAGACTCGAAGAACATAGGGGGGAATAGCCTAAATAATGAAACAATAAAAAAGAATAAATGAAAATTGGCCCCCGATGATTAGCATGAGCTAGCATACGGCTGGGCTGTAGTCGACCGACCAGAATCCCTAAGCATAGGGCCTAAACTCCTGTCTTACGCAGGCCACGAGTCACCTCACCCATCATATCAGATCCTAACCTTAAGCCCTACCATGCCTTCTTCGGTCAGGGTTTTTTACTGTAGAACATAATTTTTCCTTTTTCCTCAGACGGGCAATCCTATCAACCGAAATGACGTTCTGGACCAGGCAGAACGAGAGAGGGGGAAATTTATGGCTCATACTTACGGATAACTGGGGGAGATGAAGGTAACTACTAGCTAAAATAAAAATAAAAACTAGTTAGTACCCGTCAAAACATGACGGCTAGAGAGTAAATAAATGTACTAATACACAAATTATACTCAACACATCATTGCCAAATGTTGAAAATTATAACTTACAAGGTAATTATACTTTACAAGGTAATTATACTTTACAAGGTAAAGTAGTTGAAGGGCTTGGTGTCTCCATCTGTTGTAGGATCTCCCGGGAGGTGCCTACTTAGCACACTAAATAATTTTTGATAAATAATTTTTCCCCTATGCTAGATGATGCCTGTCCGGGAGATAAAATTTAGCTTTTTGATGCAGTCCTCTTGATACCACGACTTTGGCTGGCACCGCCCCATCAAGTTCACTCTGCGTTGCGCCTGATGAATTGAAGATCGAGCATTGCCCTAGGGATTGAAGGGAGAGGATACCTGCATTTATATATATATATGTGAGAGTGAGTTTGGCAACACAACTGAACTATTACTACAACTTCCACTCCTCACTACTGCGGCACGAAGGACTTTAAGCGGATGTGTTGTTCTGCAAGCTCCCGATGTTTAGCTCTTTTGATGCTTCTGTGTTTATTTTTTTAATTTCATACTAAGTGTTAGTCCTGTCTTGTAAACATCGTCTAGTTTAATTAAATGTTCAAAATAATTAAGTCTAATGATTCACTTCTAAAGGAAGGAGTACTAACTCCTTCCTACATGGGTGCTCGGCCCTCGGACTCGAAAAATACCCCTAGCATGCTGAACTTAAAAAAAAAAAAACTTTATTTTCTTTCGATGATACGACTTGATTTCGACTTGATTTCGACTTGATTTCGACTGGATTACTGTTGTCTGTCATTTTGGATTTGGATATCGAAAGCGAAAGCCAAAGTGATGTGCCACGGACTCTGATGATACTCTGATGGGATGATGAGAACCAAAACCAGAATTGTAAGTAACTTGGATCATATTAAAATTATTTGATGCATACGTTGACGCTTGTTCAAGAAAATTTTGATGATTAAGGGAATTCTCAACTTATTGATGATTTAAGAAAACTGAAAGATATTTCAACGTTCTTTTGATGCAAGAATTTAATTGATGCTAAATTCATTTTTGATGGTCTTTGACGTTGAATTTATCACTTCTGTTTTCTTGAAGAGAATTCTATTTCGATGAAATTATTTGATGATTTGATGAAAATTTCGACATTTAACTTGAAGAATCTTGTTTCCTTGAACAAACCACAACATAACATATATTTTGAAAGATCGCGAATTGAATACTTTTGAAGATTATTATATTATTATTTTGATGCATAATTTTGACGAAGCGAATGTTTATTTGATGACAACTTTGCTTATTTGATGCGCTTTGATGTTGAACTTAATTCTGCTGTTTTCTTGCGAGAATATTTTTTATTTTGCAGAATGCTTTGATGCTTTCGATTTCACAATTTTGATACTTTCGATTTCCCAATTTTGATGCTTTTAACATTAGAACTTTAACTATTATTTTGATGCTGCATTTACATCCTCTATTTTCTTCAACAGTGATTTATTTTGAAGATTAATTTGATGAATATTTTGCTGAAGTAATATCTAACTTGATACATATCTAAATTTACGTCATCTGTTTTCTTCAACCAGAGAAATTATTTTGAAGAACTTATTATTTGATATTTGATGCTTATTTTAGTTCATAATTTTGTTTTCTTGAACAAAACCTGTTTTAAGGATTACTTATTTTGATGCATATTTTGAGAATCAATATTTTATTATTGAATTGGTATTTGAAAAAATTTCGATTTGAAATATTATTTTCTACTTTTGAATTTGAGTAACTACGTATTATAATTATTGATTTTGGTTTTGAATATTTGTATATTTGTGTACTATAATTGTTTGAACCTAGTATATAGTTATGGCTACTCTCAACGATTACCCCAATATTGCAAAATCATTAAAAATTGGTGGTACGAATCAAATAAAGGTTCTACATCGTTTAATTTTTGGTACAGACGGCGACAGACAAAATCGTACCAGATTACGTAAATTTACAGGTTTTAAACAGCCATTCGTGTTGGAAGCAACGAAACAGAAAGTACTTAAAGAGTTTTCACTTAAAGACTTGATTTCTATTTGTAATCTACTTCATTTAGAATTTTCAACTGACCCAGACAAATGTGCCAATACCATTCTTATGAGTCTTACTGATTTATCGTTATTAAAAGCAGAATTTTCTGATCTTTCGGAATGCGAAGTGAATGATGACTCACTTCCGGGTGCACGTTCATCCCAAACTAACAGCGTTATAGAGGAAAATAGATCTCCCTTTTCCCCCACCATTGACGCAAAAGAATCTTCGAATAAGCAAAATACACACATTTCCGTTGGTGAATCAGATCAAAATTCATTGCCTTCAGTTGAAACTGCGAATCTCTCTTTCCAGTTGTTTAGTCTGAAAGACGTTGTTGATTTAATAAAACCTTTCTCGTCTCGTGATAATTACAGTGTTGAGAATTTTATATCTGACGTTGAAGAACTTTTTTGTTTATATCAGATAAACAATCCAATTCACCAAATTACTTTTGTTAGAAAATGTTTAACTGGTCCCGCTCAAACTTTAATTAGGTCTATTCGTGGAATTACAAATTGGGAACAATTGAAGCACCATTTATTAGACGAATTTTCGGACAAAATTAACGGTATTCAGTTACATAAATTAATGGAATCTCGACGTATGAAACCGTTTGAAACCCTACAAGAATATTTCTTAGCTATGAGAGATTTGGCACACAAAGGTTCTCTCGATGACTCCTCTCTGTTTGAGTATGTCATAAACGGAATTCCTGATTCAACAAACAATAAAGTTATTCTTTACGGTTGTAAATCCGTCCCTGAATTTAAGGAAAAGTTGAAAATTTATGAACAAATCTTTAACAGATCACAAAATTTCAGACAAAATAATCAGAAAAAAATTGATGCTTCCTACCTCAATGTGAAAGTCGATAATACACGTAGCCCAAATACACAGCCAGTATGTTTTTCCTGTGGCTTGAGAGGTCACAAAAGCAACCAATGTTTGAATAAGTCACATGGTAAACAATGCTACGGATGTAAAAGTTTTGGTCATGTTCATGCTAATTGCCCTAAAAGTTATCGAAATTCTAAACCAAAACCTGATTCTCAAAAACCTATTTCTGATAAAACTGTAAATGCACTTTCTCCTGAAACTTCATCGAAAAATCCCATGCATGTTGACATTCAACTTGCAGGAATTCAATTGACAGCACTCTGTGACACTGGGTCACAGGCAACCCTCATCAATGAGAAAACCTATCGAAGAATTGGTTCGCCACCATTGCAGCCCACCAACATTCCCTTTTCAGGAATTGGCAAAAACCAAGTTCACAGCATCGGATTCTTTCAGGATTCCATCGAAATTCAAACCATTACTTTACCTGCTAAAATACATGTTCTAGAGGATGACTTGATTCCTTTTGATGTGATTATCGGAATCGACTTTTTGCAGCAAACCCAATTTACATTTGATGAAGACGGTATTCGTTTTACTCTTGATAATAACATCTTCGTTAATATTGCTAATATTCCTGATGACGAAGCTTTCCCATTTGATCTTTCACACATTTTGAATTCTGAAATTCGTGAGGAAGTTCAAAATATCGTTACTTCCTACAAACCCCATAAAGTTCAAGACACTGAAATTAAAAGGACTATTTTATTACAAGATGAAATCCCCGTAAATCAACGTTCTCGACGACTCCCTTTTGCGGAACAGAAAATTGTAGAAAAACAAATTCAAGATCAGGGCCAAATATGCATGTCTGAAAAACCTCTAACATCTACTCAAGATAAGATTTCTAGGGTAGAGAAAATGGATAATCCAATTGATTTTGAACGTGATGATGATGATGATGATGCCAATGATTTAGATTTGTTTCATGATAATGATGATGGAAAATATTTAGATGATGCTGATGCCAGTGATTTAGATTTGCTTCATGATAACGATGATGATAATGCTTTTGATATTGGAACTATCAAAGCAACTCTTGAACCAAAAATATTTGATGCCGATGATGATGCCCTTGAGAATGAATCCGTCAAAAGTGAAAAGGTTGAACCAAAATTTCAAGTTATTGAAGCTCCCAAACCCCCTGAACAAATAGCAGCTTTTCAACAACAGAAAAACATTCTTTCACAAAATCCAGTTCTTCGTGTTTTTCAACAGGGATACCCATTAGAAATCCACACTGATGCCAGCTCCTTAGGTTTTGGCGCTGTGCTCTTGCAACAATCCGATGATGGACAGTTTCATCCTATTCATTATTTTAGCCGTAAAACTACAGTTCAACAAGAAAAATATCATAGTTATGAACTGGAAGTTCTTGCCGTTATTGAAGCGCTAAAAAAATTTCGAAACTACTTGTTGGGAACAAAATTTAAAATTATCACCGATTGTGATGCTTTCCAAAAAACGATGCACAAAAAAGACCTACCAGCTAAAATTGCTCGATGGGCATTGATGTTAGAAGACTTTGATTATGAAGTTTGTCATCGACCCGGTAGACAGATGAAACATGTTGATGCTTTAAGTCGTAACCCCATTCTTGTAATTACCTCAAATGATATCACTCAAAAGGTGAAAAATGCCCAAGACCAGGATGAATTTATATCTCAAATTAAATCTATGCTTGAATCTTCACCTTCTGATGAATTTTTTGTTAAAAACGGAATTCTTTATAAACTTCATCAGGATGCCGAACTTTTAGTAGTACCACAAATGATGCAGAAAGAAATAGTGCTAAACGCCCATTCACAAGGTCATTTTGCTTCACAAAAAACCGAATTAATTGTTTCTCGTGAATTTTTCATTCCTCAACTTAAGAAATTAGTTCAAGAAATTATTTCGAACTGTATTCCTTGCATTTTGTCCTCGCGAAAATCTGGAAAACAAGAAGGATACCTTCACCCCATTCCAAAAGGTGATGCACCCCTTGAATGTTACCATTGCGACTTTTTAGGACCTTTACCATCGACAAAAAAATGTTATAAGTATCTTTTTACAGTAGTTGATGCCTTTTCCAAATTTGTATGGATCTATCCCGTGAAGTCCACCTCTACGAAAGATGCCTTAGACAAATTATCCTTGCAACAAACTACATTTGGCAACCCTTCAAAAATCATTACTGACAAAGGTAGCGCATTCACATCTTCAGAATTTCAAAGTTACTGCCAGGAACAGTCAATTGAACACATTTCAATAGCAACAGGTGTGCCACGTGGCAACGGTCAGGTTGAGCGTGTTCATGGCACAATTATTCCCGTTTTAACTAAGTTAGCTCTAGATGAACCTGACAAATGGTTCAAATATGTCCCAAGATTGCAACGTATCTTAAATAGTACCACCACACGCAGTACAAAATTCACACCTTTTCAACTTTTAATTGGTGTTAAAATGAAACAACAAGAGGATCTACAGATTAAAAATCTTCTTGACGAGGAACACCACCAAAGAATTCTTGATGACAAAGAAGCGTTACGTATCGAAGCTAAACGAAATATCCTCCGTTTACAGGAAGAAAACATACGACAATATAACAAACGGCGTAAACCGGCTTGTAAATACAAGATCGGTGACAAAGTGGCAATACAACGAACTCAATTTGGAACCGGATTAAAGCTCCGACCAAAGTTCTTCGGACCATATGAGATCACGAACATCAGCCCCAACGATCGTTACGAAGTTCGAAAGTTAGGACATCACGATGGTCCAACCATAACATCAACTGCAGCGGACAAAATGAAACAGTGGTGCAGAAACTGAACACCAATACCACTGTGTTGAACACTGCTTGATTTTTTGAAATATTTTTCCTTTTTCTGCTCTTTTTTTTTTATCTTTTCAGAATTATTGTTGACAACCCAGCCGCGGACGTCTGGAAAGTCAGAACGGCCGTGTGAGAGTGAGTTTGGCAACACAACTGAACTATTACTACAACTTCTACTCCTCACTACTGCGGCACGAAGGACTTTAAGCGGATGTGTTGTTCTGCAAGCTCCCGATGTTTAGCTCTTTTGATGCTTCTGTGTTTATTTTTTTAATTTCATACTAAGTGTTAGTCCTGTCTTGTAAACATCGTCTAGTTTAATTAAATGTTCAAAATAATTAAGTCTAATGATTCACTTCTAAAGGAAGGAGTACTAACTCCTTCCTACATATATATATATATAAATATATATATATATATATATATATATATATATATATATATATATATATATATATATATATATATATATATATATAAATATATATATATATATACACTCATGGACAAAAAAATTAGCGCACTAAGAAATAATTGCGGGATCGTAACGAAACTTGCAATGAAGGTACATGTCGGGGAGATATGCAAATGATTAGAAATGCAGCGTGATTGCGCATTACGTATAGCCGGTAGAGGGCGTTGAACATCGTGCTCTGTGGAGTATAAAACAGGTAACCAAAGCTTGTTTGAGTGTGCATTTACAAAGGAAGAGCTGAGATAGACATGCCATTACGCCGTGTTCGAAGAAAATATAAGCAGTTGTCGCAGTTTGAGAGGGGGAGAATCGTCGGGATGATGGAAGCTGGGTGGTCAGCTAGGCGAGTAGCTCGTCAATTAGGCCGCTCTGATTGTGTTGTGAGGAGGTGTTGGGACCAGTGGACCCGAGAGATGTCATGTACACGAAGACCAGGCTCAGGACGCCCTCGACAGACCAGTCGTCGAGAAGACCGCCACATCGTAAGAAATGCACGCGTACAGCCAACTGCTTCATCGGCCGCCATCCAGGCACAGGTAGCACCTTCACTAGGGGTCTCTGTGTCTTCTCGAACCATACGAAGGCGCATGGCTGAAGGACAGTTGGTATCGCGGCGCCCATTACGTGTGCTGCCCTTGACGCCCACCCATCGACGCCTCCGTTTGGAGTTTTGCCGCGCACGAGGAAACTGGACTGCAGCGGAATGGAACCAGGTCGTCTTTAGCGACAAATCCAGATTCAATCTCGGCAGTGATGACAATCGTGTTCGTGTGTGGAGAGCCCGTGGTGAACGCTTCAATCCTGCCTTTGCTGTACAGCGACACATCGCTTCCACAGCTGGTGTGATGTTATGGGGTGCCATTGCCTACAATACACGGTCACCCCTAGTATTGTTCCGTGGCACCATGACAGCCCAGCGGTATGTTCATGAAATCCTACAACCACATGTGTTGCCATTCATGCAACGGCTCCCAGGAGACATTTTTCAACAAGACAATGCTCGGCCTCATACGGCAAGGGTGTCACAAGACTGTCTCCGCACTGTTACTACCCTTCCTTGGCCTGCCCGATCCCCAGATTTGTCTCCAATCGAGCATATCTGGGATCATTTGGGACGACGAGTTGGGCATCCCACGAGTTTGAACGAACTAGAGGCAAGGTTACAGCAAATATGGAACGAAATGTCTCAAGACATCATACAGAACTTCTATGACTCAATGCCCGATCGTATCGCATCGTGCATTCGCGCTAGAGGGGGTCCAACGGAGTATTAACTCCTCCATTCTTTTGCCTTTTTCTCTGAAATAAATTATCCTTTTTCTTTGATTTTCTTATCATTTACTTATATCAAAGTAGTCATTACGTATGTAAAATTTCGTTTCATTTTGACGACTCCTTCTTGGTGCGCTAATTTTTTTGTCCATGAGTGTATATATATATATATATATATATATATATATATATATATATATATATATATACATATATATATATACATATATATATATGTATATATATATATATATGTATATATGTATATATATATATATATATATATATATATATATATATATATATATATATATATATATATATATATATATATATATATATATATATACACTGCTGGCCACTGTAAATGCAACACCCTCAAGGAAACATGCAAATAGCATGAAATTTACAACATGCATTAGCGGAGGTGAGATATGCAAATGATTAGAATTTCAGCGCAGACGCACATCACGCGCGCCTGTGGCGCCACTTCAAAGCGCTATTTAAGGCTTGGAGATTTCGACGATTTCAAGTTCGGCAATTGTGTTTTTCTTGTGGTTTTTTCAAAAAAACGATCAATTATGCCTCGTCGAAAACAGCGATCATCTTTTGATCAAGTATCCGAGTTCGACAGAGGAAGGATCGTGGCCTACCGAGATTGTGGATTATCTTTCAGGGAAATCGGTAGTCGTGTTGGACGAAACCAAACAACTGTAATGCGGATATGTGATCGTTGGATGCAGGAGGGTACGACGGACCGGCGTGTTCGATCGCATCCACCTCAGCGCACCACTTCACGTGATGACAGGCAAATTGTGCGCATGGCAGTGACGGATCCCTCAGTCACATCACGAACCATAGCACAGCACATGCAGTCTGTAACGCATCATCCAGTGTCTGCGCGTACCATTCGACGCCGTTTACAGCAGAGTGGTCTGTCCGCAAGACGGCCATTGCTTTGTCTACCCTTGACGCAGAACCACAGACGTCTCCGCCGCCAATGGTGCGATGACAGAAGGATGTGGACGGCAGAATGGAATGAAATTGTCTTTACTGACGAGTCACGCTTCTGTCTGCAACACCACGATGGTCGCATTCGAGTCTGGAGACACCGTGAAGAAAGGATGCTGAACAGCTGCGTTATGCACCGTCACACTGGTCCTGCACCGGGTATTAAGGTATGGGGCGGTATTGGATATCACTCTCGCACACCTCTAGTACGTATTGCCGGTACTTTAAACAGCCAGCGCTACATCTCAGAGGTGTTGGAGCCAGTTGTCCTTCCTTACCTTCAGGGCTTGCCCACAGCCATATTTCAACAGGATAATGCGCTACCACACGTGGCACGCATTGTCCAACGGTTCTTCGTTAATCGCCAGATTGAATTGCTTCCCTGGCCACCTCGCTCTCCGGATCTTTCGCCGATAGAAAACATGTGGTTCATGGTTGCTCTACGATTGACCCAGATTCCATCCCCAGCTGCCACAGCAGATCAACTTTGGCAACGTGTGGAAGCTGCTTGGTCTGCTGTACCCCAAGATCTCATCCAAAGTCTCTTTGAATTAATGCCGAGGCGTGTGGCATCGGTGATCTCCAACAATGGCGGCTACACTGGCTACTGATTTTGGCAGGAACCACACTTCACAGAAGTCTATAAATTTAATCATTTGATACTTGGTCAACATGTTATCTACAAAATAAATTTTGTTGTCATATCTCCTGTCTTTCTTGGTGTTGCAATTTGGGTGGCCAGCAGTGTATATATATATGTATATATATATATATATATATATATATATATATATATATATATATATATATATATACAGTGGCTCCGAAAAATATTCGTACACTTACGATTTTCAATGAAATAGGGGTCTATCCATTAATTAAAATAAATATTTCAGAATGGGTATTTAATAATGAGATCTATAATCTATTATTAACAAAACTACACGAACTATTTTAAAAACATAGTAAAACTTTATTTTTAAGAAACCAATAATAAAAAAGTAACAAAAAATTTATCTCACAAAAGTCATCGTACACTTGTAAAAAATCTCTACATATTAGTAAATATTCTAATTTTTCGTTAAATTAATATTTAGTAGGATATCCTTTAGCATTCACAACAGCTTTTAAATGTCTGGGAATAGATTGCACTAGCTCTTTTGTAATTTCTGCATCAATATTCATCCATTCTTTCATCATAATTGTCTTTAGTTCGCTTTTCGTGTAAATGTCGTGTTTTCGTACTCGAACCTCCAGTTCTCTCCAAATATGTTCTATTGGGTTTAAATCTGGCTATTGAGGTGGTGTTTTTAAAACTTGTGGACAATTATAGAGACACCAGAGGCGAACATTGAGAGCCGTGTGCTTAGGATCGTTATCTTGATAAAAATCAAAGTTATCTCCAGTACCGAAATTTTGGGCTGATAATTTTAAATTGTCTCTTAAACTATTTATATAAACAGCATGATTCATTATGCCATCAATAAATACCAAATTACCTAGTCCTGATGCTGACATGCACCCCCACACAAAGACACCTCCACCGCCATGCTTAACTGCTCCTACTAAGTTCTTGGGATTAAGTTCCTAATTTTGCTTCTCCATACAATTATACGCCCATCGGAACCAAAAATGTTAAACTTGCTTTCATCGGCAAATGAGACATTATTCCAATACGTCTGGGACTTATTTATCATTGATAGTGCGAAGGAAAGCCTCAGCTTTCTGTTTTTCTCACTCAAACTCTTTTTCTTCACAAAAAATTTTCTACGGGCAGAAAGCCCGTGTAATCCAGCTGCTCTGAGAACTCGTCGAACAGTTTCAGGTGAAATTGAAGTAGAAAATGTTTCATTAAATTCTGCAGAAACTTTTATAGCACTCAAACGTTGATTTTCACAAATTTTCTAATTATAAATCTCTGATCACGTTTTGTTAACTTTGCTGGACGACCTTTTCTTACCTTGCTTTCTATCCGATTTTCTTCTTCAGTGTTTTATCACATACTGCACAGTAGAATGGGATAAATTAAGTAATTTAGCAATATTCCAAACTGATTTACCACTACTATGATGAAAAATAATCAATTTTGAGATGCTGTTTGTTGTTTCTTTACGACTACGGGCCATTTTTAATAATATGTAAGTAGAATATTAAGGAGTAGGCAAGCAAAAATTAAAGCGAAACGATATTTTGAATGCCACCACAATTCAAAAATAAAGATAAAGCGGCAGACGATAATTTAAATTATGAATTTATCCGAAAATATTTCAGTGTACGATGACTTTTGTGAGAAAAAGTTTTTGTTACTTTTTGATTATTGGTTTCTTAAAAATGAAGTTTTACTATGTTTTTAAAATATTTCATGTAGTTTTGTTAAGATTTGATTATAGATCTGATTATTAAATACCCATTCTGAAATGTTCATTTTAATTAATGGATAGACCCCTATTTCATTGAAAATCGTAAGTGGACGAACACTTTTGGGAGCCACTGTATATATACACTGCTCAAAAAAATTAGGGGAGCAAGCGAAGAAGTTAAGAAAACCGAGCGAGACAGCCACGTATTGGCATAAAATGGATAGTAAACGCGTATCAATGCGCAATACAGAAAAAAAGACGTAAAAAAAATTGTAATTAAGCTTTAATTCTTTGAAAATATGGAAAAAACATGAAAAAATGATTTAGGGCAACAATTTGGTTACATGTAAACGATAAAAAAAAGCATTGTTTAGAAATGATGCAAGATTTTTAATATGGCGTGTGGTCTCCTCGAACAGCTAAGACTGCTGCACACCTGTTTTCCATGGATGCGATGATGTTATCGATAAGACATTGGGGAATACTGTTCCACTCCTCAAGAAGTGCAATCTCCAGGCCTCGGAGAGTAAAAGGAGGCCTTGGTCTCGCAGCAATGCATCGACCGAGCATGTCCCAAACATGCTCGATTGGATTCAGGTCAGGAGAGCACGCTGGCCATCCCATATGCTATATTGTTTCAGGTTCAAGCATGTTCTCCACAAGACGAGCTGTATGCGGTCTGGCATTATCATGCTGGAAAACAAAGGAATCTCCAATGGCTGCAGCGTAAGGTATGACATGAGGTCTCAGTATCTCGTCTGCATACCTTCGGGCCGTCAAAGTACCATTCCGAATGATATGCAGGTCCGTACGTCCACCTATGCTGATTACACCCCATACCATAAAACCAGCTCGTCTGTATTGTGACCTTTCACGAACGAATGTGGGGTTATTTCGAGTGCCCTTTCTCTCCATACCAAAACACGTCGAGTGTCACACTCCAGACTGAATCGGGACTCGTCTGTAAACAGCACTTGGCTCCAATCAAGTTGCTCCCAATCTCGATGTTCAGCAGCCCAGCTTCTTCCGGCCGCACGGTGGCGTGAGGTCAACGGAATGCAGACTATTGGCCTACGTGAAGCCTATTACGTTCTGTTTGACTGGACACGCTTCGTCCTGTTGCCAAGAGCAACTGTCTTTGCAGCTGAGTAGCATTGTCTGTTCTGTTTCGACGAGCTCCTAACAGTATATACCGGTCATCAGTTGCTGTAGTGGCGCGTGGCCGACCTTGCCCTGGTCGACGTCTAACATTCCCTGTTTCTTGGAATCGATTCTACAGCCTTGCAACGACACTTCTGGCGACTCCAATAGCGACCGCGACACTACGTTGTGTTTGCCCGGATTCATGTCTGTATATAATACGCCATGCCATGGATTCAGGTAAATCACGTTGTTGAGACATTTTCAAGTCACATTTTCTCAAAAAGAATAACTGAGCAATCGAATTTCATAGTTAAGGCAGTGAAACAGACGTTTCTGCAACATCCCGATTTCCGCCCTTATGTACTTTTTCTGGTTTTTGATGTCATGAACTTTGATTTGCATATGAAGTTTTCTTCTTCTGTTTCCTGCTAGGCTTTAAATTATGGATGATTTATTTTATGTTACTTATCGGTGTAAGTATTTGCGTAATTTCGTTAAAACCATGTGCTCCCCTCATTGTTTTGAGCAGTGTATATATATATATATATATATATATATATATATATATATATATATATATATATATATATATATATATATATATATATATATATATATATATATATATATAAGAATGTTAGTAAGTGTTAGTTTAAGGTTAGTAACTAGGGGTGCCAGTCAGGGTAAGTTGTTAGTTTTGTTCGTGTTTTGTGGATATGTGGTGTGATTGTGGTTTCCGTGAAATTCTTTAATATTGTCTCGTCAAATGAATAATTGGCTTTGCTGTATAACTTAATGCTCTTTTATTAAAAATTTTCTTTTGGAGCTAAATATGCATTGTAAATTTTTTGATGAAAGGCAGATTTTCTTGCAGGTTTAATGTGCGCTTGAATGATAAAAGAGTAAAAAGGAGAGGTATAATAATAACTGAATGTTGAAATATACCAGTTGAAATAAGCAAGAGCCTGAATTTGAATTTCTGAAAAGTACCGAAGAGATATTAATTTAATCCACTGGCTTTCAAATGGTTTTATTTTTTTTTGACCCACACTGTTCATATAGTTTATTTATACAATTTTGAAGACTTTGAAAAGTTTCTCCGATTTCATGCAGAAAATGGTATTTCTTTGGTGAAGGACATTCCTTCTATAGCCTCCATCCCATTCCTTATAGCTTTACACATATCTTATTTCATCTGAGCCTATTTTGAAATTGCAAGATTGTATGTGCGGGCACAGGCTTTCAGAAATACATTCTTCAAATCCTCTTTTTCGACCGAGGATTTCTAAAGACTCGTCTCAAATAGACGTAAAGGCAGATAACAAACAAAATAAAACCTCTTTGAAATGTTGCCTCTGTTTGAAGGAAATTTACAAAAATGCCAACAATTTTAGTAAGAGGCTTGAAATTATTTAGCTTCAAAGGATTCTTTTAGAACAGAAACTGAAGAGAAGAAACCCGAAATAGTATCAACGGGGATGAATTTTTGAACTGAAACAGCAGTGTAAAGAACAAATTTCGACAGTCACTTCTCCTTTTGTGGAACAGTTAGTATGTCAGTATATTTTTGTATTTTAACGCTTTTTCGTAACATATTTGTTATTCCAGTAATTTTTAAAAGTATTTTGACTTTTGAGCTTTATATTTATGCATATTTTCAATATTTCCTTCTGAGAAGAGGTTGAAACATAAAAAAAAATCCGAATACTGTTTCCGTTAAATTTAACATACAACCGAGAAATCTTTTACTTCTTTAGACTCTTAAAATAATCTTCATTCGCATCAACTATAATTGAATTTTTTCTTTTTAATGGCCTTTTATGTACTTTTATGCGTTTAAAAAAACTCATTTAACTCATTTTAAGCATTAAGATGGCTTAACTGAATACTGACGTAGTCTGGCACAGACGTTGTTATAGTGTGCACAGATCTCGAAAGGAAAGCGATCCTACAGAGGCTGTTCACACATTTTTTAGACGATGTCTATTGTATTCACAAAACTAAATTACATAAAATTCTTGTGTTTTAAATGTTCTATTTGACATCCCTTATTCTGAACTATCTTTCGACACCGCAATTTCCAGGATAATAATGCCTTTTGAAGTGTCAGAAGAGGTATTCTATCCCATTCCTCCTGAACAGCTTTCCAGAGTCCTGTAAGGGTTTTGGGACGACGCTTGGATAATGCATATTTTAAAAGTCCGAAAGCACAAAAATCCATAGGTGATACATCGGGAGATTTAGTAGGGATATCAGTGAAGGGTATGGCCTTGATACCAGTTTTTTGTTCCATTTCTTTTAGGAAATTTACAGTGGATTTTGATGTGTGACTGCTAGATTTGTCCTGATGGAGATGTCCGTTTTTTCCTTGGATACTTGTTTGGATTTTTTGTCCCACTCGAGGCTCCAATTTGACGTTTTTTTCCTTTCTTGTTGACGATATTACCTATCGACGCTTTAGATATCACAAAACCATGACTCTCACATCGTTTTTGGATAACGGAGTATGCATATTTCTCTTCGGAAAGCGCATAAATGTAGCCTTCGAACCACTGCTTTGTTAAAAACGCCATTTTGAATAAAAACAAAACTTTCAAGCCGCAGACGATAATTTTGACTTTTAAAAACATAGTACAATTGCAATTATTTCTTTTGCAGCAACCGATTTTTTATTACCGCTTACCAAAATCGTCTAAAAAATGTGCGAACAGCCTCTGTATAATTTAAAAATGTCTATTTTATATGCGTTTTAAAGTTTTAAGTTTATTTTAAAAATGTCTCGTAATATATACCGATTTTATGTTTATCGCTTTGTAAAAAAAAATAAGCCTAATCAAACCACGAATGAACCTATTGTATTATTCGTGGTTTGATTTTTTAGGTTTTGTGAAAACAAACGTGTTCCGTCCAGCATCAGTGATGATACTTGATGGGCGGAAGCACTGGTCCAGTATTTTGTTAATTTTTGTGACTGATTGTGGCGACATCTGCATTTCATCAGAATAAAGTTGCACTTGTAGCGGAGCAGAGGGTCCATCTACTACGGCTTCGGTTCAATTATTCTGTTTTGATGTTTTTTGAAGTGTGAATGGTTTGAACGACGTTTGGGAAGAAAAAGAAAATTCTACGTTATTCAGTTCTGTAAGTCAAATCACAATTCATAATCTTGAGTCATTTCCCCAACGTTGATTCATCCCATATACAGAACTTGATAGCCACGACACCTGAGGTAAATCTGATTAGTCCTCAGGACACCCCAAAAGTCGCCAAATTTCGCCCGATTTGTCTCCAAAAATCTCGAAAATCTCGCCAAAACATCACATCGAAATTTAATGCCCAGTGACAGTAAATAAGATATTTAGCAAAAATTAAGCATAAACTAAGGAGAAATAAGTATATTTACAGATGTTTAGAAATATATACAGCTATTTCCAACAATATTTAACGGGTTTTTGCTGAGTTACATTGTACATATATCGGTATTATATTAACTGTGTTTATGTAACCAGTTTGTTTAAATTCTATTCATATTTATTGCCGTGAATCAAATTCTTAAATGTCAGTCGCAAAATTAATTGTCAAGGGTTCGTACTTTCTCAGAGATATATTTCTATTGCTAATATGTTATTCTTATGTAATTTGAATTCTAATCTGTTTAAAATTGCTTGTGACCAAATCCTGTTCCTAGTCATTTCTCAGTCACAAAGTCTGTATAATTAAATCTTAAAACCAAATACAGTCCGCTAAGTCCCCACATGTCAACAAAACGAGTAAAATATTTCTGTAGCGTTTCATTCGATGATATTTGTGAATGACGATTCCAGATGACAGCGACACAAGTCTATTCTAATTTTAGTCTTAAACCTGTCACAAATTTCGCAAACTGTCAATTAGGACTAAAGAGAGGTTCAGCAGAGGGCTTCGGATTTGACACAATACACACATACGTACAATAACAGGCCTACAGTTCACATAGAGCAGCTAAGCTTCAGCCCAGAAAGGAATGAATGAAAACCTTTGGAGTCGAGTTCGGCATGCTTATATACCCTTGGGGATATTCTCGATTGTTCTAGAAATAGAAAATTCCAGAACTTGATAGCCACGAAACCTAAGATAAATCTGATTAGTCTTCAGGACACCCCAAAAGTCGCCAAATTTCGCCCGATTTGTCTCCAAAAATCTCGAAAATCTCGCCAAAACATCACATCGAAATTTAATGCCCAGTGACAGTAAATAAGATATTTAGCAAAAAATAAGAATAAACTAAGGAGAAATAAGTATATTTACAGATGTTTAGAAATATATACAGCTGTTTACAACAATATTTAACGGGTTTTTGCCGAGTTACATTATAACAAAAACAAGCGTTAATTATCTTCTGATCATGAACTCATACATAGAAAGACACATACTTTATAAAAAATTCCAGAACAGCGTGCAGCACTATTGAATGTTTTCTGCACAGACTGTTTATGCTAAATTATGACTAATATTTTATAAAACTTGTGTCGGTATGGAAATCTGAATCATGGTTGGTAAATTTGACCATGCAGTGTAACGTATCGACATTTGATCCTCTGATATTTTATTACCAAGATCCACATAGAACAGGTCTTTTCCTAGGCATGATATAGAAATAGCCCCGTGTATCATTTCAAAGACATGATAACGCAGGCAACGGGGATTATATGCAGATATGGTTTGATGAAATACATAATGATGCAAAATGGTGGATAATATAAAGTTAGGTCAACAACAGAACTGGGCTCATAATTTTGTACCGCGACTCATGATATATGATACGGTTCAGTGACACAAGATTTCGACCACCTTAACAAACCTTTTATGACATGATTTTTAACATTAAATGAATATGACGTTACTTAACTAAAAACCATATGGGCTACGTTTGCTGATATTTTATATATATGTACATACACACATACACACGACGTTTCAAAATGACGTTTTGGTCGCGGGGAAACTTAACTGAGAATGTACTTTATCATCATATTAGTGACTTCGGGACATGCTGCAACATCATAGCAACATTCCTGCCAATATGCATGTTGCAACAAAGGGAACTTAAGGAAATTTTAGTTGATTTTTAAGTTTTTCTAATCACCAGTTGAATTTTTGTTGCTATTCATTGTTTTTCTGGTAATTCATTCAAATAAAAATACAAAACTTTTCCTCTGCGAACCACCAACTACTGTTTAGGGGACAAATGCCTTCTTCAGGGCTCTGCTGGTCGTAGTTTCTGAACCTGTATCGTAATGACCATATAAATTATAACAACCTAATTAATCACAGAGCCTAAGGGACTTCGACCGTGGTCGATATGCTTTTTCCGGATTTTTTTCAATCCTGAGTTGCAGTTGCAGTTTTTTAAATAGGTATAGTTATTTACATCTCTTCTTTATCAGCCACTTCTATCGATATTTTTCAACTTCTTGGGGATCAAACGGCAAAACTTTTATTGTATCTTATTATACATTAACTAGCGGCCCGTTCCGACTTTGTCCGGGTTGAACAATTATCTGTCTTAAGTAGATATTAGGTAGGTATAATTTATTTTAAAACTTCCATGGTATACTACATTTTTCGTTTTTCTGAGGTTTTAAAATAAATTGATTCTCCGCATTTCCTGACCTAGAGAGACCAACATATAGTTGTCCATGAGTAAAACAATCTTCCCGTAAGTCAAGTCCAATATATTTGTATGTTTAACCTTGGGATTTGTTGATGGTGATGGCAAAAGAAATTTTTATTGTAAACTGTAACGTCAGGCACTGAATTGTGTCCGGGGGGGCCACCCGCATGCCGATTTTGATAGGATTCGGCCCCATAGCCTATCCTCTACAGAGTCCGCACATAAAAAAACGAAAAAAGCACCAAAAATGGCACAAAAAATTTAATAACTTTTTTTAAAATTAAAAGTTAAAAAATCCGGCTACGGCAGGCACTGAATCGTGTCACCCGCGTGCCGATTTTGGTACGATTCGGCCCCATAGTCTCGCTGTCAGCGAGGACAGCCGCGGAAGATGTCCAAATAAACAACTTTTAGGGACAAAATAATTAAAACGTTAATAAAAAAACTCCGGGGCCTGATTTTCAAAAAATAATATGTCTATGTTTTAATCTGAACTATCAACTATATCTATACAAAATTTCAGCTTGAAGCAATACTTTTTCACTTATAAGGGAACAAACATAGGCCTATTCGAAATAATCAATAAATTTCACAGTTTCAATGAAACACACTGAGTTTTGAATAAGGTTCAATAATTCAAGTTCGATTTACGCAAATTGGGCATAAAATTTATAAGTTAAATAAAGTTCTGTAATATTATACCAATAAATTTCCGGTTGATAACCAATAAATTGTAAATTTTTTTTATACCTTAAATGTCCAATAAAAAGCGTAGTTCGAAATATACATTTTCTTCAATAAATCCATAAACGTTGCCAATTTCAAAAATCCCTTTTGTATTTATCAATACCTCCTCCACTTGAATCTTTAAAATATTAAATGTTTTACTGATAATACACTGCTGGCCACCCAAATTGCAACACCAAGAAAGACAAGAGATATCACAACAAAATTTATTTTGTAGATAACATGTTGACCAAGTATCAAATGATTAAATTTATAGACTTCTGTGAAGTGTGGTTCCTGCCAAAATCAGTAGCCAGAGTAGCAGCCGTTGTTGGAGATCACCGATGCCACACGCCTCGGCATTGATTCAAAGAGACTTTGGATGAGATCTTGGGGTACAGCAGACCAAGCAGCTTCCACACGTTGCCAAAATTGATCTGCTGTGGCAGCTGGGGATGGAATCTGGGTCAATCGTAGAGCAACCATGGACCACATGTTTTCTATCGGCGAAAGATCCGGAGAGCGAGGCGGCCAGGGAAGCAATTCAATCTGGCGATTGACAAAGAACCGTTGGACAATGCGTGCCACGTGTGGTCGCGCATTATCCTGTTGAAATATGGCTGTGGGCAAGCCCTGAAGGTAAGGAAGGATAACTGGCTCCAACACCTCGGAGATGTAGCGCTGGCCGTTTAAAGTACCGGCAATGCGCACTAGAGGTGTGCGAGAGTGATATCCAATACCGCCCCATACCATAATACCCAGTGCAGGACCAGTGAGGCGGTGCATAACGCAGCTGTTCAGCATCCTCTCTTCACGGTGTCTCCACACTCGAATGCGACCATCGTGGTGTTGCAGACAGAAGCGTGACTCGTCAGTAAAGACAATTTCATTCCATTCTGCCGTCCACATCCTTCTGTCATCACACCATTGGCGGCGGAGACGTCTGTGGTTCTGCGTCAAGGGTAGACAAAGCAATGGACGTCTTGCGGACAGACCACTCTGCTGTAAACGGCGTCGAATGGTACGCGCAGACACTGGATGATGCGTTACAGACTGCATGTGCTGTGCTATGGTTCGTGATGTGACTGAGCGATCCGTCACTGCCATGCGCACAATTTGCCTGTCATCGCATGAAGTGGTGCGCTGAGGTGGATGCGATCGAACGCTCCGGTCCGTCGTACCCTCCTGCATCCAACTATCACATATCCGCATTACAGTTGTTTGGTTTCGTCCAACACGACTACCGATTTCCCTGAAAGATAATCCACAATCTCGGTAGGCCACTATCCTTCCTCTGTCGAACTCGGATACTTGATCAAAAGATGATCGCTGTTTTCGACGAGGCATAATTGATCGTTTTTTTGAAAAAACCACAAAAAAAAAAACACAATTGCCGAACTTGAAATCGTCGAAATCTCCAAGCCTTAAACAGCTTTGAAGTGGCGCCACAGGCGCGGGTGATGTGCGTCTGCGCTGAAATTCTAATCATTTGCATATCTTACCTCCGCTAATGCATGTTGTAAATTTCATGTTATTTGCATGTTTCCTTCAGGGTGTTGCATTTACAGTGGCCAGCAGTGTAAATTAAAATGTAGTTTGATGTGTTGCTATGGTTACTTGACTATGGTTGACTAAGTAAATTCAAGTGTTAAATGTTTTACTGAAAATAAATGAAAATATCGTTTGATGTGTTGCTATGGTTACTTGACTATGGTTAACAAAGGAAAAGTTGTAAAGGTGAAGCCTCAGCTCAACATTTAGGCCCCTAATTTTCTTTCTACCGATCAGATATACATAATATATAGCCTATGTCCACCTGGAATAATGTACCTTTCAAATAGTGAAAGAATTTTTGAAATTGGTGCAGTGGTTCCAGAGATTACCCTCCACATACAAAATCCGCTATCTCTCTTTATATATTAGTATAGATTGTGATTACAAACAATATTTTTCTGTAATTAATTACTACTAAAGTATAAACAATGTTTTTGATTGGAATGCTTTTATTTCCCTGTCTAATTTTGCACTCTGATAAGTTTCGAAGTGTTAACATGTGAAGTTGTTTTAGAGGTTTATTTCAATTTCATCCAGAGATGAAAATGGATCTTACAGATGAATACAAACTATCTCAATAACGCTGCGCATCATTTACAAGCAATGAATTCCGAACAGGAAATAGACGAAATGAATATCTCAGGAACGGGCAGTAGGAAAGAAGTGCGTGACAATGGCAAGCTATATTAAATCCGAACTGGAAATGCTAGCTCCCTCTTGGTTTTTCTTCAGTGCATTATCGAGAAAGCATTTTTGAGGAATTCGGATATAGCTCGGAACTTTTGAGAAATGGAATTTCGTTTATTGAAAATGTATGAGGCAGTATACACAAAAACTCATCAGTCAAAACTTTTGCGTGGGAGGAATGAAATCGTGTATTGCGGGTGCAAGTATTGGAGTAGTCTGCTCAAAAACAGGATTTAAGACACGTTTTTCAGAGGGACTAAAAGAATAATGACACATGAATTCGGCAGTGACACTGAAGACGGGGACCGTATGAAATGAGTTATGATGTGAGAATCGAGTTTCGTTTCCGCACAATGCCGAACAATAGATAAATAATGCTGTGCTGAATGTTCATCTTTACCAGTTTCATTTTTTTCGGTTAAAATGGATATTTGTTGAGTTTCGAAATGACAGGAACATAAAGACTTGTACGTTGCGGATTTATCCTCTTTTCAAAATATCTTTCTAGCTCAGCGATCCTGAATTTATTATTCGATTAAAAAATGTTTTTCTCAATGTTTTCTCCGTTTAATACTAAAAAGGAGGGAGACCAATTAAAGGTGAAACACTCAAAGCCCGCTCATCAAATACTGAAACTGCATAATGCATATCTAGAAAGAGAAGCAAAATCTTCCGTTGTACAAGTTATTACATATTCATATTTGCATCATTTTACCTGCATAATTAATTTTTAACGTATATAAAAGTTCCATGAAATTGCTGTATAAGATGTTAGTAGAGATAAACATATTAATTCAAATAAACATATTTACACACACCAATAGAAATAAACGCACACACACACGCATATATATATGTATATATATTATAAACGTTCTAAGTTCTGTGACCAGTACTCTAGGTGCATTTTAGAGGTAATGGGCTTTATGTATAACTTAAACAAGCACTGAAAGTTGCAAATTTAAATGGTACCCTCAGGAAAGCTGGAAATAAACTTGGTTAAGTTGATTTGAATCGAAATCAGTGAGACAGAAAACCATTTCTCGAGGTGGAGGTATTTAGTGACCAAATCGAGAATAGATCAACATGAAGACCTTAATGGAAACTTGATTAGCTTCTGGAGGATTCATAATTTTCTTAATCACAGTTTTGGGTATTAAGGCAAAAACATTCTTACGTTTGTACTAATAAAACTACCAATTCTTCAACGATGCATTAAAATAGTTAACGATATTGCGTCATAGATGTAGAGTATTGAAACACAAATACATTAAATACTATATTCACGTCCAACATTGTTTATTAGAAACGTAGGATGAAACAAAAAGTTATCTTTGAAAGACCGAAGGGAAGATTTCCATATAATTTGAAATTATGGGTAAGTATGTTATGATCAATGGATGTAACTGTCAGACTCTCGTCTCCCATTCTTAAGTGGAATTGATGAACGTGAGTAATAGCGTCTTCAATGAGCCCAAAAGAAACGCAAACAGGTGTCGAACGATATACACCTTTGGAGAAGTGCGACAATAGGTTAAAGGATGCAAATAATTTAGAATGATTTGTGAAATCCATTAGCGGCGCGCTTTTACCTTGGAAAAGTCGGCAGGAAAGAAAATTCGTCATAGATAGTTCGAGAAGGCGCTGAGAAGAATGCATAAATAAAGACGGTGTTGCGAATGGAGGGGAGAATAGATTTGGACTGTTGAAGGGTCAACACGGGTACGGAGAGACTGGGAGCTCGTTTGGATTTTGAATAATCAGCCCGACTCTCATGAGTGTAATAACGTTCGTAGGAACGAACCTTTGTAAATGATTTATTTAACCAAGATTTTAATATGTCAATAAACCAGATGTAAATAAGAGTTGGTGCTACAGCTATGATTACTTCTACAAGATAATGATTTGTCGGATCACGACTATAAAGGTTAGCAGTAACCAAAGGTGGAAAACAAAGAATGTTGAGGAGAATATCATAAATTAGTAAAAAATATTATTTTACGCTTAAGCTGCTGGTTTGGGGCGTCAGGTTTTTGTAAGAATTTTTTTCTACGTCTTGTCACGTTCATATATCTATAGAGCATAAGAACGAGTGGATCTGCAAAAATGAATGAGTAATACGTTTGAATTAGTTCAGAGTTATCTATACAATTAAATTTTTTTGACAATTTATCTTCCTGATGTGTTGTTGTTGCTAAGATCACTGGTTTAGAAAAGGCTAGACCAGGTCCACGAGGCTCTGTCTAGTTTCAAAGAGAAATGTCTGAGACGAGTTATCGTAATCTGAAGATTTGAAAAGTTATCGTAATCTGAAGATCGTAATCTGAAGATGAGAGGTAGCAACAACCTGATCCTCTGCAAGCAAGCTGACGGGGAGCCAAGCAGTCCACAATGTGGGATGGATTTTCAAGAGCAGCAGGACAAGGAAAAGGGGAAAGATCTTTGATGAATCCTCCAAGCGCATATTCTTGGTATGGCCACTCCGCCAACCAGCCAGGGCAATCTGAAGCATAATCATGATCTGATTGCAGTTACGAGGATAAATGATTAGTTCTTTATTTTGCAAAGCATGGTATTTTCGGCTTCCCTCTTCGAGGCGAAAGCCCATACATGTACTTTGGTTGTCGATTCTTTAACCTGTGATTTAAAAAATAAATTGCATAATTGATTAGTAAAATTAGAAACTTTAAAAAATATTTTAGGATAGGTCAATGCATGGCCTTACCTTGAGCTAATTACCTCGAGCTTATTGATTATATTTTATAAGAACTAGGGGCTTCACCCCTAGGCTCGCTCCTCTGATATGGCTAATAGCGAGATATATAGGGGTGATTCTCGGGCAATGTAACAGCTTCCATCCATTTACTGTTGTCACCAATAATGCGAAAAGCGTTTCATCACTGGTGAGTTATCAGCTTTAAAATCCAATTAAAAATCCAAAATTTAAGATATAGACTTGAAATGAGGTTTCTATGAATGAGAAAGCTTTCAGCTTCCAGATGATGTAAATATTTTCTTTGTAAGATAAAAACTCGAGGAGCATCGATATTACATCCACATAGGGGACGATATTTCTTGAAAAACTGTTTCATTTTTTGATGAAAATATTAGTCTGTTTTAAAATATTTTTAAACAGATGAGGTCAAGTTTCAAAGAGAAATGTCTGTACTCTTAGTCTGTAAAAAGATCAAAATTCTACGATCATTTTTTGGCGAGTTATCGTAATCTGAAGATGAAAAAGTCAATATTTTCCCATGAAACATAAAAAACAAAACAAAAAAAATTTAAAGTCCGACGAAGATGAGGCATGTGTTACTTTGTTCCCCACATTTTTCTTCATCTATTGGTATCGGTCTCGACCCCATACCCCGAGCGGTTTCGGAGGAGATAACGTGACAAGCTTTTGACAGCTGCGGCAGCGGGAGTTACTTTTTTTTAGAATAGAGAGACTTTTTTCTCTCCTAAAACAGCAGGCACGTGTATCGACATTTGCCCATTCCAAACCCTTTATTCAATGCCTTCTTTATTATGGGAGCCCCTTATAGGTGAACCTACATAACTCCCTTTGAGGCGACAAACTTTCAGAACGTTTATGCCTTAGGGCCTGTTCACATAGGAGTCCGTTGCGTTGCGTTAAGGAAAAGATGACGTTGAGACGAAAATAAACCAATCACAGGCGTTAAAAATTTCATTGCTAATCGTTTGGAGGCCTATGATTGGTTTATTTTCGTCTCTTTTCCTTAACGCAACGCAGCGAACTCCTATGTGAACAGGCCCTTAGTCGGGATTCGAACTTGATCGTGTTCCACGAGAGCTTGTGAGGCTAGCTACTATACAACGTGGCCTGCCGCTTAGAAGTAAACTGAAACTTACTTAAGTTATTATGCTATTCTTACGTGACTTGACAGGAGAAGAGCGTACAAATAATGAATAAATAAATGAATGTAAGGAACAAATGTGCTAACTTAAACTTGGTAATAAAACAGCATTCAGAAACCAGACCATCTTTTTCGAGAAACGCAACCTTCTGGTGGCAAATGAGGGAAAGTAATGATGAGGAAACAACTTACCGCAAAACGTCAGACATGAAGTGAGAGTGAAGAGGTGAGGATCGATATAAGGTAGCTTTTATCTTCTACAGGATCTGATGGAGTAAACGTTCAAAATTTGGTGCTGATCGGCCGAAGCACCAAATTTTGAGAACAAACTGATTAGAGCTTTGTTAAGAGCGTTAGAGCATAGCTAATGTTTGATCAAACTTTAGCTATGTTTGAGAGCAAACTGATAGACAGATAGATATAGTTTTAATTGTATATTAATACTAGCTGAAAACCCGCACTTCGCTACGGAGTAAGTACATTTAAATTAAATACAACGGTCAATGTATGCTATTAATGCCAAAAAAATAAATAAATATATATATATTTATAATAAATACGACGATCAATATAGACAATTAATGTAGAAAAAAAAACATATTTATAAAATAATCGTAAGGGATATTTTTATAGACAAAATAATGTCCAATCGTCTGCCGCATTAGCAAGAAATTTTTTTTTGTCTATTTAGTTGTTGTGCACGTGACGATAAATTTATTTAAAGTACCAGAAAAAGAAATCACGTGATCAGCATTTAATAAATTGAATTCTAAAAATTAATCTTTAAAAATTCCCCCAAAATCAGAAAATAGAGGTAAAGATTCGAAAAAGATTTCATTTTAAAGAAATTTTTATGATCTTTCTCGTGATATAAATTTTATAACCCTCAAATTATTATTTTAAATGCAAACTTAAAAAAAGTTACTAAAACAGCTTAAAAATTTAATTTAAAAAAATCTAAGAAGAATTTTTCAAAAATCTCTCTTAGTGCACCCCTACACTATAAGAAGAATCGCCATGAAAATTTCAGCCCTTTAGGTCCAGCGGTTTGGTCTGTGCGTTGTATGTCAGTCAGTCAGTCAGTTACGGAACTGTTTTATATACTCGTATATAGATGTTATCAGCTGTTATCACTATCTCCATTTTTAGAAATTTATGTGTATATTTCTCCATATACAAGGTCTGAGCATTATCAGATAATGTATCTAAAGAGCTGCCTGTAAATGACAAGGTATCATATTGTATTTTTCGATTCTCAGCTACTAACTACAACTAGAAATAATCCGTTTAATATCTTGTCAAGGTGATATTTCTTTTAGATTAAGTTAAATAAAAGAGCTGCGTGTTTTCGTTAGTCATTTCCATCTGTTTAAGTAAGCGAACGAAATAATTTCAGTTTTTTTTTGTCGAACTGAGACCTGAAAAGATTATACCCCCCATCAAAGATCAAATTTAATATCATAATGATATATGGCAAAGAAAACATGCAAGCATTCGCGCCCCATTAACTAAAGCAGTAATAAATAAGCTCTGTTTAATTCAATTATCCGCCAACGAGCCGCCGAAACTCGTTCTTCCCCCATTTTGGATTATGTCAAACTAAGTTCTAAACACTTAAAAACTCGTGGGCTTATAGCACGTGAGCTTCAAAATGCGTATCTACCACTTTAAAATAAAAATAATTACAAGATAAAACGAAATTTTTATATACCATGTTTTTAAATTTTCTGTTGGATCATATAAACTGGACAATTCTATGTATTAATAAATAACTTTTTAAATTTTTTTTGATGAATTATCCCATCAACTTAAAAGAAAATGAAGTTAATTGGAAGTTAACTTGCGTTTAACATTTCGTTCCCGTCCCTGCCGATAGATGTCTGCACCAGTCTACAAAACAAAATTAACTGAAAATAACAAGATTAATTTAATTCTGCTTAAAGATGGCTAAAAGTATAAAAAAAATGCATTGTCATCGTGTTCTGCGCTATTCTAAAAGTTCCAAATGTCTAGCTAGTCGGGAAGTTAGTTAAAAATCGATTGCAAGATTTGTAAGGGACAAACACACACGCAAACAAACAAGAAAGCAAGTTAATAAAAACATGGTAATAATTAATTAACCACACCAGCCCGGACCAGCCGGAACTTGAATATACTGGACACCACATAATGGAACGGACACTGCGGCATATATCGCGCGAAGATAGCAAAGCAAAAGAAGGACGACACCAGGAAAGGACAAGGAAACAAACAGAAAGCGGGTGGGAACAACGTTGTTCGACCTTATATATCCAGGGTTCTTGATTCTACCGCTAGGCGGCTAAAATTCTTATAATTGGCTGACCCCGATCATGTGGTATATGAGTCGCAAGTCGTATGATTTTTTGAAGGAGGACGAGATCACGGAAGTCTAAAAATAACTCCGCGCGTGCATTGAAGAGTGTATTAGGTTATTTCGATTTCTGATTTCGTTTGTGAAATAGGGCTGTGCTTTATTGAGGAAAATTTAGGATTCGCGTTAGATTTAGGACAATAATATTTAGGGAATTGTTATTACACACACACACACACACACACACATATATTTATATGATTAAATGTTATATAAAATTTTATATGATTATATGATTACATATATTTATATGGTTAAATTTGATATAAATTTTATATGATTCTCAAATTTTGTTCCCCACCTACTTATCACATATGATTACACAAGTTGCATAAGCATTTATTTCTAGCGTCGGGTGCAACTATAAAGGTTTTTTAAGCCAATTTTTCTGGTCCTGAGACATTTTTTCTACTCTTCGAGATATCTCTAGCTCTTAAAATACGGTGTTTTTAAAAGGTGTTTTAGTTTACTTTCGATGGTCTACTGCGACTGGAATACCACAAATGTAAAGAAAAAAAGAGATCTATATCATTAAAAAAAAGAATGGAAAGTTTTGAAGTCTTGACGGCCACACCGGAAAAAATATTTTAAAGTGTAGTTTAAAATTTGTTGAAAAATAATATTTAAAGTAAGCAGCTGTGTAATGAAACGTGGTCTCTAGGCTAAATATTTGCGAGTGATATAAATGTAACGACTAACTTAAATTGGTATGTAGGAACAGAATAAATTGTGTCAATTCTAGTGAATGTAAATGAAATAGATTACAAGTTTACAAGATGTAATTTGGGAAAATACTTCCGAAGTAATTTTTGAGGCAGAAGTAAGTATTGGTGCAGATTTTGCTCTCTGGGATTTGTGAAATGATGTGTACTCAGAATAACGTTTCAGTAATAGTTAAGAGATGTATAGATGAAGAAATTGAGGCGATAAATTTAAACAAGAAATTCAACATCTTAATTGCCTTTTTATGCTGAATAGTTTTTTTAATGTAAAAACTTTGTTCTCTTTCTGAACTGAAATGGTCCAGACAAAAGACAGCTGTCCGGTAAATTTGATTTTGACTCTGAGTGCAAATCATTGCCATGATGGAAGTAGCGTTTTTTTCTACTTAGGCTGGACTATGTTATTTGGGAGATGGGAGAATAATGACCGCCTACTTATTATTGATTAGGACGAAAAAAAAGTTGTTTTGTCTTTGTGTAATCGATTGAGTAATGTTTAACGTCTTTTGAGTAATCCTATTCTAGTTTAGTGTTAGACCCTTCTTTGATGCTCTGAGATATCTATAAGTTAAAATAATCTATATATATTAAATTGAAAAGAAAATAATTTTTTTAACTATTATAAAGAATTAAGAATGTAAGTTCAATATAAATGCAGTGAAGCATCTCTAACCAGCCACTCTTATTTGGTGGCCATCCCTCTAAACAGCCATTATTTCGTTTAGAACTGATTATAGACTCCATAGATCCAATGTTATGGAAATCTCTTTTCGACGGCCACCCCTCAAAACGGCCATTCCCCCCCCGGAAACATTACTGGCCGCCATAGAGAAGTTTCACCGTATTTACATACTTTGCATAATAAGGCACAAACTTTCCTAAGCAAGAAGAAAAATAGAAGATGAAACAGATAACGAAATACTGTTTTTCTTGATTTGGTTTTCTGTTTAATTCATATACCGGGTGCGTCA
Organism: Dolomedes plantarius; assembly: GCA_907164885.2. Classification (NCBI taxonomy): domain Eukaryota; kingdom Metazoa; phylum Arthropoda; class Arachnida; order Araneae; family Dolomedidae; genus Dolomedes; species Dolomedes plantarius. The sequence continues at coordinate 22,235,905 of OU015497.1, read as the reverse complement.
TAAATTCATGCAAAGTTAAAAAATTCGTAATAAAAGAAGTAATGTTCATAATAAAAGAAGTGAGGCGCGTCACCAAGCCCATTGCAGCGGATTCTAGCATCGATGGCTGCGACTGTCTGTCAGATGACATTTTTCTGTTCCACCAAAGTGGTTGGGGAGCCCCGGTGCACATGAGACTTTAAGTATCCCCCCAACTAAAAATTTTCCGGTGTCAAGTCTGGTGATCGTGAGGGCCACTGAACCTTATAACCGCGACTTATAGAACTCGGTCTTCAGTGAAAGATTCCAACAGGAACGTCTTGATATCACGTGAAATGTGGGGCGGAGCACCATCCTGCATGAAGGTGACAACAGGTAACACATGTCTTTCCTGTAATACAGGCTTAACGTGGTCACGCAAAAGCGCCCTCTTTCGGTTACTTTTGAAAACTTTTTTCTTTTACATGGAAAAAAAATCCAATGTCCCTCTGATCCTATTCGAGCAAACAGAAAAATTTTCCGAGCATTATTTCTTTTATTGCGAATTTTTGAACTTTGCATGAATTTATGACGCACCCGGTATACACACACACACACACACACACATATATATATATATATATATATATATATATATATATATGTAACAAGAAAACGCGACGTCCTAAATTACTTTACTTTAAAACATATTCTAAATTCTCTTTTTAATAAAGCACGACCCCTTTTCCAAAATTTGCGACCTAAAAGTAAAGTAAGTACAATTTATCGCAGCCCTGCAGATCATTAAGCAGGCATGTGAAGTCGGAACTCAATAACATTCCCAGATATGAGTGTTCGAAAGTTTATGAGATTCCGAATGCCCGTATAGTGTCAAAATTCTTGAAGAGCCCTCGAAACACTCTGAAATTATGTCTTTTTAACGTCAAAAACCCACTTTACAAGAACTTTATGGGCCACTTATCCTATGCACAGGCCATAGGTCTCAGCTCTAGCAAGCGCGGAATTTATCAGTCCCCGGGAAACTTAAGTGGACACGTGAACTCCACGAATGTAAAAAACACCCATTTAATATTGCATGAACGCAAGACTTTTCCCGCTCTTCGTTGCTAACTCTTGTCGCTATCGGACATGCTGTCCGCTCGCTCTTCGTTTCTAACTCTTGTAACTGTCGGACCTGCGGTCCGCGCCTGTATGTAATCGGCGTCCCGTCCTGGCAAAGGCGCCGGACAAGTCATGTGGCCGCTGCAACCTTCGCGATCCTTCTGATTGAATAAAGGGATTTACTGGATATCGTCTAAAATCTGTGTTCCCTTCTCTGGATCCATGTGTTTATCTCCTAAATGAATAAAAGTGTTTTCCTGAACCACACTCAGCCCGACTGCATCTCTCCAATTTGTGCGCAGCGATTTACTAGATGATTCACTCCTCGTGCCCGACTGCATCTAAATTTCCCAAATGTGATTATTATCACATTTATAAAGCCGACAGGATTTATACCTGTCGTGGAATCCTCAGCGGATATCTTTCATAAAAAGAAAATTTTTAAGTGTTTAATTTCATACAAGAATTTCCAAAGCTTTTTCCGAATCTTCCAATGATATTTTTACGTACAAGAAAGTTATGCGATGTCTTCGTTTTCACCTCAACGGATCCACCCTTTTATCAATCTGTGTGCTCAATTCAGTATTTACACGTTTCTTCTATCTTCAGTGTGGTAAAATCTACAGTATAAAATTATCATGTTTTATTTACCTTCCCACAACGCCACAGTGTGTTTTTGAATCCTTCTCGTGATCGTGAAAATTCTACTTCTAAATTATGTTGTGCAATGTGGTTTTCATATATACGGCTTGTGTTATACATTGGCCTGTGTTGTGCTGCAATAAGAAGAAATACTCTAGCAACTTCCGCCAGCAACAGTTCATTCCCAAGAACTTTTGCCTTGTTAAAAAATTTGTTATAATCTGTTAAGAGACTAAATTAAAATTAATTTACGCCGACGAGAAAAAAATAATGGTAATAATAAATAAATAAATAAATAAATAAATGAACAGAAATTAAAGGTAAGACAAATTGTATATCAAATTACTTTTTTCATATGTGTTCTTCATGATTAAGTGGTGAAACTTAATGTTGTTAAAGTATAAATTAAATTTATTTTGGAAGTGCATAAAAATTTTAGGTAAAATTGCATTTAATGTTTAAATATTGTGTTCTTAATAATGTTGATGATTTAAAGACAATTTGATCTAATTTAATCATATGTTGCTAAATATAAATTCCATATCAGTTTTATCTTGTTACAAATCAGTCAAAAGTAAAGTATCTACTTCGCGTATAGCTTAAGAACCCTCTATATGAAAGAGAGGAATGGAGAAAGTAGGTCAAACCTCCCAATTTACCGTGCGCGCTATGCTATCAACATATGTAGGGTCAAAGGTTACTGCTCCCCCCGAAAGGAGAGCGATAAATTTGGATCCTCATCGCTTTGGCTCGAAACGCGTAAAAGCTGAAGCTTTTATTTTGATGTTTTGATCATTAGATTTTTTTTTGTTTTCTCTCTCCTTCCCATGATGTAAGAATAAGAAGATAGGTTTCGGTTTCTAAATTTCGGGTAAGATATGGATGCGGAAAGAGATGAATAAAAACTAATTAAAATAATGAATAGTTAAATTTTAAATTTATCCACAAAAATATTTTTCAATTTATGTAAACAATTTGCAATATATTTTAAGAAATTGTAAGTGTTTAAAAAAAAAAATTGTTTTATGCTACTAAAGTATTACAGTACAAACATTGCTAACTTAGTATTCTTCACAAGTTACCTAAACATTGTACTTTTTTACATGGTAAATTAAAGGTATGTGGTTTCGAATCCTCGTGGGTATATTATGTAGTTGAAGGTTAAATAAAGGTAGGAGAGTAATATGTTTTTCAGGAGATTTTCTGGTACAGTAGAAATTTCAAAGAGCAGATATCTATAACCATATAGGATCGGAGCTCTTTCTAATCTACATAAAGCGTCCCATATGCCACGGTTGAATACTAACATCCGTCTGCTATAGAGGAAGTGCCCATTCCAGAAAATTCTCAAAATGATAAAAGAGAAATAAATAGAAAAGTAATGCTTCATATATGATAAAAAGAGAGGTATGTTTAAGAGGTAAGAGGTTATATAACAGGAGGATTCATACCAAAATGCTAGTAGTAAGATTAAATTAAAATATCGTGTTATTTATGAAAGTTAAAGTGTTGATATAAGAAATTAAATATGATAAATATTGAGAAAGAATTTAGTACATTTATTTGACTTATTATTTTAGAGGTTATTATTTTTGTGGATATAATATTGTTTTGGATAGTGAATATTGAATATTGAAATTAAATTATTGCAATTAGTATGAAATATTGAAATTGAATTCGAACATGGAGATTCTTATTCTGTAAATGATATAATGTGTGTTTACCTTTGATGCATACAGTGTACTTAAAATTTTGTAAAATTTTATGTCAACGGAAAAGTCTTCCTTTCAGCAAGAACTTTTCTTATTTCGATGGGGGGGAAATGTAACAAGAAAACGCGACGTCCTAAATTACTTTACTTTAAAACATATTCTAAATTCTCTTTTTAATAAAGCACGACCCCTTTTCCAAAATTTGCGACCTAAAAGTAAAGTAAGTACAATTTATCGCAGCCCTGCAGATCATTAAGCAGGCATGTGAAGTCGGAACTCAATAACATTCCCAGATATGAGTGTTCGAAAGTTTATGAGATTCCGAATGCCCGTATAGTGTCAAAATTCTTGAAGAGCCCTCGAAACACTCTGAAATTATGTCTTTTTAACGTCAAAAACCCACTTTACAAGAACTTTATGGGCCACTTATCCTATGCACAGGCCATAGGTCTCAGCTCTAGCAAGCGCGGAATTTATCAGTCCCCGGGAAACTTAAGTGGACACGTGAACTCCACGAATGTAAAAAACACCCATTTAATATTGCATGAACGCAAGACTTTTCCCGCTCTTCGTTGCTAACTCTTGTCGCTATCGGACATGCTGTCCGCTCGCTCTTCGTTTCTAACTCTTGTAACTGTCGGACCTGCGGTCCGCGCCTGTATGTAATCGGCGTCCCGTCCTGGCAAAGGCGCCGGACAAGTCATGTGGCCGCTGCAACCTTCGCGATCCTTCTGATTGAATAAAGGGATTTACTGGATATCGTCTAAAATCTGTGTTCCCTTCTCTGGATCCATGTGTTTATCTCCTAAATGAATAAAAGTGTTTTCCTGAACCACACTCAGCCCGACTGCATCTCTCCAATTTGTGCGCAGCGATTTACTAGATGATTCACTCCTCGTGCCCGACTGCATCTAAATTTCCCAAATGTGATTATTATCACATTTATATATGTGTGTGTGTGTGTGTGCGTGTGTGTGTGTGTGTATGTGTGTATATGTATAAACACATACACAAGGTCTCAGCTTTTATTTTCTGTGCAACAAAACGGAATCACATAGTAATGTATGACTGAAAACGCAAACCTGGTCATACATTTCTGGTCCTATGTGATTCTGTTTTGTTTTTGAGTTTCCTAGCTCCTCCAGAAAAATGCGATATTTCCGGACATCTAGTGGGGTTGGTAAGAGGTACGGTCCGATGAAGTAAACAGCGCCCTCCAGCGTCAGGTTTATGTTTCCGGTCATACATTCCTATGCGATTATTGCTTGCTTTGATGCCTACTATCACCCCTCTGAATTTGTCGTCGAATTTAGGAACACCCAGTATATATAAAACAGTTCCGTGACTGACTGACAGATAACGCACAGACCAAACCGCTGCGCTGGACCTAAAGGGCTGCAATTTTGCATGGCGATTCTTCTTATAGTGTAGGGCTGCACTAAGAAAGATTTTGAAAAATTCTTCTTAAATTTTTTTTAAAAAAAATTAAATTTTCAAGCTGTTTTTGTAACTTTTTTAAAGTTTGCATTTAAAATAATAAATTTGATGAATTTGACACATCTGTAGATTAAAATATTTCGTTTAAGACCAAAATGAAGTAAATAGATGCAGTAGTTTACTATCTCGGACTTCCCAAAGAATCGACTTAGCAATTTAAAATACAGGGTGTCCATAACTAAAGTCCCACTTTCAAAAGGCTGCGAAAAAAGAACCACTGGTCACAATGACCAGTGGTTCAAAAAGAGTTCCAAAATGTTACAGCGCCATCTATTGATACATTTTGGAACTTTTTTTTATTATGCCAAATCGTTTCCCCTTTCTTCCAATATATTCAGTTCAAATTTGAAGTCATTCTGACCAGTGGTTCTTTTTTTGCAGCCTTTTGAATGTGGGACTTTAATTATGGACACCCTGTATATAGATGTTCCTAATATAAATTCCGCTTTCATATAATATTTAAAAAATTGAAGAGGCTAAAATTCTAACAAAGGTACCCCGAGTTTCTCATTTTATTCCCAAGGGTGTCGCAAGCGTAAAAAGGTTGGGAATCCCTGCACTGCTTTGAAAACAAAAAAGAAACGGGAGCGAAGTCTGACGGTCGCCAGTCGTTTTGTTGTAAACATTCAGTTCTGTGATCAAAACAGAGCGTAAAAGGGAATTTATTAAGTGTTTTGTTTCATAGTGGGTCTAATAGAACTTTTATTAAAAGGGAAATTGCAGAATCATTGGTTAAGCAGTTTAAACACGTGCTTTCGAAGGGGGAGAAACTGAAGGAAAAAAGATACAGTTGAAATTTGACTTGCAGAATAGATCCAATCTCTCTCAAAAGGTTAAATTATGGACTGTAGTTATCGGGGCGATAAAGCATGCGTAAATAGAAATCCGTCCTCAGTGGATCGGGGATATTGTTTTAGAAAACGGAATCGAATTAGCGGATATCGAAACCTCGGAAGACGAACTTCAATTGGATCAGTTTAATGTGTGGGCTATTATTTAAAAGAGGTATCCGAACAGGTAAAAGATTAATCGCAACTGGCAGTGTTTGTGTTCATAATACAACGTAAGGAAATGGGATCAGACTGTAGAGTAATGAATCATGTAGCGGCAATCAACTGGGACAGCGGACTGCGAAAGAGTTAAGGGTTTGTGGTATGTAGAGGCAATTGGAATAAATAAGGGTAAAGAAATTTCGCGAAGTAACGTCATATATGGAGGGATTAGTGTAAAAGTGAACCAATTCCTCTTTTTGGAATTTTCGTACTAACGCTGCCATGATACAGAGAAAATGTCATATTTTGTAATGCAACAGTATATCAAGGTCGTTGTATAATTTTAAACCATCAGATGGCAACAGTTCTTTGTATCATTGAAAACAGCTGATTTTCTCTCAGAGCTTTAGTGGAGGAAGTCCATTTCCTCGGTTTGGGAACAAGTACGTTGTCGAACGCCTTCACTTCTACGAGTTCGCTTTAGTTCGTTTCATGTCAAGACGTTTGCAATGGTACACAAGTAAATTTTCACGTCACAAAGTTCAGTACCACACCAGTGAATATTCAAAGTTTATTTTTCTTTCACGAACACAACACAACACTAATTTATATACAAACTTATTTTACAGAATTATATACAAATATCTAACTAGGTCAATCATCTAGATTCTAAATGCTATCTAACAAGGCCTAGCGCGTATTCGGGGTCTCAATACACCCACGCAATGTACTTGTCTGCCCGACTCTCTCTAGAGCCAACAACCGCAGACTAAACACCACACGCCTTCTCTCGCGTGGGCACAGGCAGTGTCTGACCACCCCCTGACTTCAGCACGGGGCACCGTCTACAATCTCGAATCCCTTATCGAGCCGGGGTCATTGCCCTACTCCCCCTGCTTTCTTGAGAGAAAAGTAGCAGGAACAATACAAAAGGGGATGACGCGGCAGACACGACACACGTACTTGTGTTTTGAGATTCAATTTATTTAATTTTACTGTTTTGTACGTATTTGAAAGTAGCCTAAGGAGATACTAAGACTTGTGAAGCCTTAGTATCAGGAAGAAATCAGTACATCAATACCAGGAAGAAAAATCTCAATAGTGGTTAAGTCATGCGTTACTACTATTAAGCACATTTTGGTCCCAGGAACTTTTGATTCCTTTCAAAAGGATTTCAGTTGCCACTGTTCCTGCAAGTGCCTTGAATTTCTATCACAGTAAGTTTTGGAGAAATTATTTACATCCTTTTGGAAGTCGTCAGACTTTTCTAAAACAGAACGGTCTTGGTTAGTACAGAGGTCTAAGAAAATGCGAAGAGATGGCAGTGGTTCACCTAAAACCATAGCATTTCACAATTTTATCCCAGATAAAGATGAGAACGTTAGCGTTTGCAAATAACTTTTTCTAGGAGCATTGAGATTAAGTTGGGGAAGACTGTACAGAGGCCTCAGTAAAAAGGAGGTTCCTGAAATGATTGACAGCAGGGTTAAAACAAATTCAAACCAAATTGATAACTCTGATATCGTTTCCCACATCAGATATTTCCAGAGTTCTCATTCAAGAAAAGAAAGTTCCAACAAAATGTATCTTCATCTTAACCTTAACATAAAAAAATGCATGATCTTTATGTTGCTAGGTGTGAACATGAAAAAAAAAACAGCCATTGAAAGTAAAATACTATTATCAAGTGTTTAAAAAATTCAATTTACATATTAAGGTTCCTTCCAAGGACACTTGCATACTGTGTGAGGAACTTATGCAAGGAAGTACTTAAAGATGACAATAACTCAGCTTCAAATGAGACTTATATTTGCACATTTAATCTTCAAAAGCCATTGACTTTTCCAAAGCTTTCAACCTCTATGGTATACTACAAAAGAAATATGCACGTATACAATTTTGGTATTCACTGCTTCAATGATTCCACAGGCAATATGTATGTTTGGGACGAAATATGAGGGAGGCAGGGAATCTGAAGATCCTTCTTCTTGCGGTTGCAAGCGTTTGAGAAAATGCACGAACTTAAAAAAGATAATTTTATTTCCAGACTTATGCACCGGGTAAAATAGAAATATAAAAATGCCCTTGCTTTGCCGAAACTATCTCAAGACCCCAGTATGAATGTAGAAAGAATATATCTTAAATTCTTGGTGTCTGGGCATCTGCAAAATGATGCTGAATTTGGTATCATTGGAAAGGTAAACCGGAAACAACAATACAACTATGTGCCAGATGATTGGATCCAAATTATACGAAGAAGCAGCTTTATTTCAAAGTAGTTTTGATGCCTAGAAATGAGTTCCCGAGCACCAAGGCTTTGCAAAATTCTGTGACCAATAGAAAAAAGAACAAAAGAGGGGCTTCCTTTCAATTAGTTGAAGATACACTGGCTAAGATTTGAAAAGGGATTGCGCCGTTTATAGTTCGTTTTAAGTAAACTTTTAATGACCTTGTTACTTCTTTTCGAGAAATGAATTTGCGGAGAAAAGGTGAAGGAAGACCTGTACAAGTCTTTATCAAATGTGCAACAAGATTCTGTCTATCAGTCACACAGACCTGTGAATAAGATATCACACATGAAGTCACTCCGGCTATACACGCCTTCAAACCATCACAAATACTTCAAAAACCTTCCAGGGACGAAGCACTCTCGGTGAAGTGATGCTTTCATGTATAGCGAGGACGAGAAAAATGATGACTTTGTTTATTACTAGAACATTTTCAAACGTTGAAGATTCTTTCAATTTAAAAAAATACTCTATTTTAGATTTTTGTCAAGAAATTGTGATAAATTTTGATTGTGTAATTAATTTTGATTTAATATTAGGTTTGTTTAAGTTATGTGTAACATTAGTGTTTGTTATCTATACTAATATATAAAGAGAGAGACCGGATTTTGTATGTGGAAGGTAATCTCCCGAACCACTGCACCTATTTGAAAAATTCTTCCACTATTTGAAAGGTACATTATTCCAGATGGGTATAGGCTATATATCAAGTATATCTGATCAGTAGAAAGAAAGTTAGGGGCCTAAATGTTGAGCTGATAATTCACCTTTATAACTTTTCCTTTGTCAACCATAGTCAAGTAACCATAGCAACACATCAAACGATATTTTCATTTATTATCAGTAAAACATTTAACATTTGAATTTTCTTTGTCGACCGCAATCAAGTAACCATAGCAACACATCAAACTACATTTTCATTTATTACCAGCAAAACATTTAATATTTTAAAGATTCAAGTAGAGGTATTGATAAATATAAAAAATATTTTTGAAATTGGCAACGTTTAAGGGTTTACTAAAGAAAATTACATTTGGAACTACGCTTTTTATTGGACATTTAAGGTATAAAAATATTTGCAATTTATTGGCTATCAACTGAAAATTTATTGGTATAATATTACAGAATTTTATTTAACTTTATGTTTTTAAATTTATGATAGTTTTATACACAATTTAAATATTTTTTTCTTTCTAATGTGGCAGACGATTGAACATTATCCAAAAAATATTAAAATACAGTAAAAGAAATGTTCTTCAAACAGTACTATATTAACTGTACTATATTCTTTAGTATGTTCTATTAGATTTAATTTGAATATTTTCTTCTACATTATTTTGTCTGTAAAAATATCCCTTACAATTTTTTTTATAGATATATTTTTTTGTTTGTTTTTTGGCACTAACTACACACATTGACCGTTGCATTTATTATAAATATATATTTATTATTCTTTTTGGCATTAATTGCATACATTGACCGTTGTATTTAATTTGAATGTAGTACTTCGTAGCGAAGCACGGGTATTCAGCTAGTCTATACTTATATATAAAGAGAGAGCGATTTTGTACGTGGAGGGTAATCTCCAAAACCACTGCACCTATTTGAAAAATTCTTTCACTGTTTGAAAGGTACATTATTCCAGATGGACATAGGCTATATATTATGTATATCTGATCAGTAGAAATAAAGTTAGGGGCTTAATCCTAACAATCTCCATTGTTACCGCTACTGTCCACTACCGCGTTTTGTGCCGAAGGCTTCAACGATCCTTAGCGTGGTGCTATCGCGGTGGGCTTCTGTTCTGATGTTAGCGGTTCGAACCTAGCTGTTCTCCGGCACGCCTTTTTCTTTTAAAAAATTAACTTTAATTATTAAGTAACGTAATATTAATTTGAATATTATTTTAGGTGCTTAAAATAATTAGAAAAACATTCTTTAGTTAAAATCCTTTTTTTATTTTTGTATTTTTATTTCATCTCTTACTCTAATTTTGAGATACCAATGTGTATCTATACTTCTATAATCTATACTAATATATAAAGAGAGAGAGCGATTTTGTACGTGGAGGGTAATCTTCAGAACCACTGTACCTATTTGAAAAAATCTTTCACTGTTTGAAAGGTACATTATTCCAGATGGTCATAGGCTATATATTATGTATATCTAATCAGTAGAAATAAAGTTAGGAGCTTAATCCTAACAATCTCCATTGTTACCGCTACTGTCTTCTACCGCTTTTTGTGCCGAAGACTTCAACGATCCTTATCGTGGTGCTATCGCGGTGGGCTTCTGTTCTGACGCTAACGGTTCGAACCTAGCCGTTCCCCGGCACGCCTTTTTCTTTTAAAAAATTTATTTTAATTATTAACTAACATAAACTTAATTTAAGTTATTATTTAGGTTATTATTAAGGTAAAAAAAGATTTACAATTTATTGGCTATCAACTGGAAATTTATTGGTATAATATTTTGTTCAACCCGGACAAAGTCGGGACGGGCCGCTAGTAATATATAAATAGAGAGCAGATTTTGTATGTGGAGGGTAATGTACAACTTTTGTACATTACAATGTACCTTACAACTTTTCCTTTGTCAACCGCAGTCAAGTAACCATAGCAACAAACTTTAGCTTACGGGGTCTGTTTTTCGAAATAGCTCTTTAGAACGGGAAAATGTTATCTACTTCCTATCCCCAATTTACGTGTGGGACATTCAGCGTGGGGGGGGGGGGTCAGGGGAAAGAGTGGTTAATTGCTTTCTTATTGCTTTCTTACTATTGAAGAAGAATTTCAATAGTAGTTCATCGGCACCCCGTGCCTCTTTCATCTCTCAAAAAGCTGAAAATGGATGAACCGCGGGTGAACCGCCCTTCTGATTCTCTTGCCTGAAAAGAAATAGCCTCTAGCTAGAACGACAAAAGATTATTATTCAGTCCTTTTTTGCAAGATTCACCTTCCGTTCCCAGAATGTCACACAATTGTTTGGCGGCAAAGCCGTTACGAAAGTCACAACGAAGTGGAATTCGAGACTATATCTCTGCCGACATCACACCGTATTTTTCGAGACTATGTGCTTCGGATATATGCTCTCCCCCGTAAGGAAAAGGCTGTAATATTTTAAAGATTCAAGTAGAGGAGGTATTGATAAATACAAAAAGGATTTTTGAAACTGGCAACGTTAAAGGGTTTATTGAAGAAAACTACATTTGGAACTACGCTTTTTATTGGACATTTAAGGTAAAAAAGATTTACAATTTATTGGCTATCAACTGGAAATTTATTGGTATAATATTTTGTTCAACCCGGACAAAGTCGGAACGAGCCGCTAGTATTCAATAAAATAATGGAAACTATCAGCTTACATAAGTGTTTCTAATGGATACAAAATCCTGAAGCATAAAGATTTAGAAGGAAAGTGAACAAAATCCAGCCTTGCTTTCCTGTTCTATCTCGTGGCTTAGTAACAGCTGTATTTTGTAAGATAATATCAATAAAATCGTTTAAATTAAACATAGCATTACGTTAATGAAGCAGATAAAACAGACAAAAATCAATGGTTAATTAATTATGATTGTTCAACTTTGAGATCAGTTTTCTCGGAATTGACTTTCATGGACTTGGTTCACTTTAACTCTGAACCCTCCGTATATATTTGAACAAAACACGTAGTGGAAAGATTAGATGTATAAACAAAACTTTTACCGAAGGATATTTTCCAAGAATTGGATTGTAATTATGAGTTTGCAGAGCGACGCCTAATCAGTTTTAATAATAAATTTAAGCATAGACTAGAAATTATATTTTGGGTATCAGGAAATTATTAATGAACAACTTAGAGGCGGCATTATTCAAAGAGTTGAACTACATTCGAAACAGGATAGATACATAGGATATCTTATGCCGCATCACGAGGAAGTGAGAGAATCAGAAGAAAGCTCCATAGTCAGGATTGTATAGTACGTATTCTAAACTCAAGGTAGTGTTTAAACAACTGCCCGAATATCAGGGAACATTTTCAGAAATATGAATAGTAGAAGACGGGAAGTTTTTAGTTTTTATGGGGAACTGAGAGGAGGACAGATTTCGGAACCGATGGTCCTGATATCGAAATTCTGAAGATAAAGCATGCCCCCTTTGGCGTAAAATGCTGTCCGTTCGTTCTGACAGCAACTATTAAAATGCATATAAAAATATGAAAATTTACATAGTGCCGCTTGTGCGGTATTGAAGGAATTATATGTTGATGACCTAATAAATGCAGCAATTGAAGAGGCGGTATCGATCACTAAGATGACACTTGTCTTTAAAGCCTAAGGGCCCTGGGCTGCCCAACTGTCGGCAGATCTGTACTGTCCAGCCGGCGCCCAGACCCATATGAAACATCACCGAACTTGGGAAATTAACCTTCGGCTGTGTATACAGGAATTGCTACGCAGCGCCGGTCTCCAGTTTGACACTTGTCGAGTGGTCAGATAATTGTAGTAATCAGATGCATTGTCTTTGAAGCGTGCATGCTTGAGGTCATGACTTGCGTCGATGGACGTCGACGTCTAAGATCTTTAATAACTTGTTGAATGCAGAAAGACTTTAAAATAGAGTGTCGGTAGTAAGGTTGTTGTAAAGACTCATGGAGTATATCTATTAATATTCAGGTCTTTATAACTGTCTCTCATAACCGCCATATATTGGCAGAAAAGAAAAAGTGAAGTATTGCCATGAAAGGCGATGCACGCCAAATCTGGTGGGTTTGAGCCCGTATTGCGCAGGTGCGAAGTACAGCTTGGCGCAGTTCATGGCTAGCGTCGAAAAATAACCACAGAGGGAAAAATAACCACTTGGGAGCGTACGAAAGACGTGACACCTTGGGAGCTGGTGATAGTGCTTGGGAGTGAGGTACAAGGCAAGGCTGATTTTAAGTATTTACTTTTTTTCATTATGTTATGTTAAATAAATTTCTCATTTGCTCCTTAACCCCCTTGTCCGTCAATTAATTTACTGTAGTAGATAATGTTTCTTTGGTATGAATTAATTTGATGAGTATTGTAATATGCTTAGCACGTGGGTCAGGCTGTATGTAGGGTTAGTTATTTCGTACTTGGTTAAGTGCGGTTAACTTTAAATAACTACTCTACTTAATATATGTTACCTGAGACAACCTATCTGGGTTATCATTCATATCGCATTGTTTCTATTAGTAAATCTGTAACTTAATTTAATACACAACGCTTTTTCTTGTTTCACCTTTTTTTTGGCTGGCTTAACTTTTCGCTAATTTGCTACCACTTGTTCCGATGCGGCTTCCCATTTGGCGCCGTAATATTCGGCATCACAACAAAGGTAAGGAATGAAACTTTAAAAACCGAATCAAGCATGATCAAGCATAAATCGTGTTTAGAACACGAGTATTTTGGCAAAAGGATTAACTTGATTTTATAGTTTTACTAACATTATCAATTTGCTATTCTTTGCATTTTCTGTTAATATTTTGAGTTAACATTTTTGTATTTCTAATCAAATTTTTGCAACAGTTCATTGTAATGAGATTTATGGTGAATAATGTAAGAGGGAAAACGCTTCTTGCTTTTACCCATCCCAAGGGGTAAGTTTTTTGGTACTTTGTTACGTTAAGTTGTACTCAGAACGAGTGAATACTACACGATACGGCACTCTGCCGAGTATTGAAATTTAAGTGCAAATAGTCGGGAATGTAATAAACTTGTAACTAAATAATGAAATGGAGTCAGAGAATTCGATTTCACAAATGTATTCATGGATACAAGTAGTGAGAGGAGTTTAATGTCTGGCAACCATATTGACGTAATTACACTAAACAAACACTGATATTTCAGGACAACGATATAGACGTAGTGACAGCACGAGGGAAAATTTCCATTGTGAAAAGATCGTATAGGGCTCGTATATAAATTGAAAATGAAACGACGATGGTTATTTTCTACGTTGCGTATGTGCGTATGTATTTTGTATGCATGTGCAAGTAATTTACAATTTAATGTCTTAATAGGCATGGATTTTCTGAACAATGCAAGAGCATAATTGAATTTTAGGGGAGAACCAATAACTTTAAATATGACTTAGGTAGAGGTACCAAACCCAACTCCGGGGCAAAATTGACTTTACAGACATAGTTGCTCATAGTGGAACAACTGTCTTTCAAACAATTAATTCAGAAGTTTGGTCCGCTATATTGAGAAAAGCAAGGGGTAACGCAAGTGACTGGGGACTATGCTCTTCTAAAATCTCGTGCTTACCGCTATAAACACGAGATAAGGACTAAACTAATAATGAACGACTAAACTACACTGCTGGCCACTGTAAATGCAACGCCTTGAAGGAAACATGCAAATAACATGAAATTTACAACATGCATTAGCGGAGGTGAGATATGCAAATGATTAGAATTTCAGCGCAGACGCACATAAAACTTTAAAGAGCTATTTAAGGCTTGGAGATTTCGACGATTTCAACTTCGGCAATTGTGTTTTTCTTGTGGTTTTTTCAAAAAAACGATCAATTATGCCTCGTCGAAAACAGCGATCATCTTTTGATCAAGTATCCGAGTTCGACAGAGGAAGGATAGTGGCCTACCGAGATTGTGGATTATCTTTCAGGGAAATCGGTAGTCGTGTTGGACGAAACCAAACAACTGTAATGTGGATATGTGATCGTTGGATGCAGGAGGGTACGACGGACCGGCGTGTTCGATCGCATCCACCTCAGCGCACCACTTCACGTGATGACAGGCAAATTGTGCGCATGGCAGTGACGGATCGCTCAGTCACATCACGAACCATAGCACAGCACATGCAGTCTATAACGCATCATCCAGTGTATGCGCGTATCATTCGACGCCGTTTACAGCAGAGTGGTCTGTCCGCAAGACGTCCATTGCTTTGTCTACCCTTGACGCAGAACCACAGACGTCTCCGCCGCCAATGCTGCGATGACAGAAGGATGTGGATGGCAGAATGGAATGAAATTGTCTTTACTGACGAGTCACGCTTCTGTCTGCAACACCACGATGGTCGCATTCGAGTCTGGAGACACCGTGAAGAGAGGATGATGAACAGCTGCGTTATGCACCGCCACACTGGTCCTGCACCGGGTATTATGGTATGGGGCAGTATTGGATATCACTTTCGCACAGCTCTAGTACGCACTGCCGGTACTTTAAACAGCCAGCGCTACATCTCCGAGGTGTTGGAGCCAGTTGTCCTTCCTTACCTTCAGGGCTTGCCCACAGCCATATTTCAACGGGATAATGCGCGACCACACGTGGCACGCATTGTCCAACGGTTTTTCGTCAATCGCCAGATTGAATTGCTTCCCTGGCCGCCTCGCTCTCCGGATCTTTCGCCGATAGAAAACATGTGGTCCATGGTTGCTCTACGATTGACCCAGATTCCATCCCCAGCTGCCACAGCAGATCAACTTTGGCAACGTGTGGAAGCTGATCGGTCTGCTGTACCCCAAGAACTCATCCAAAGTCTCTTTGAATCAATGCCGAGGCGTGTGGCAGCGGTGATCTCCAACAATGGCGGCTACTCTGGCTACTGATTTTGGCAGGAACCACACTTCACAGAAGTCTATAAATTTAATCATTTGATACTTGGTCAACATGCTATCTACAAAATAAATTTTGTTGTGATATCTCTTGTCTTTCTTGGTGTTGCAATTTGGGTGGCCAGCAGTGTACTAAGGACTTACCGCTATAAGGACGTAATAAATAATGCGCACAAAAAGGAAATGTTTAGGGAGACTATAATTAAACCAGTGGTCAGCTCTAAAGCTTTTTTTCCCCAATGCGGAGGCACTTGTAATGAAACATTCGCCATTACTACGCCGCAGTTTTACTGCCCATTTTATTATGGGGGCACCATATAGGCGGACAGCATTACCCCCTATGAAGGGACGACACGAACGGAGACATATTTCGTGGCGCAACGCCGGGATTCGATCTGAGCACCCTCAGCACCGAAAACTAGCGCGCTGTACTACTGGACCGCCACAAGCCCCAGCTATAAAGCTAATCCTGTGGTATTGCGTAAAAAGACAACAAATACACCGCTCACAGAACTAAGGGTTTTCATTTTGTCACCGACTGCAGAGCGTGAAACAGAGTTCTGAAAATCCCAGCAAATCGAAGACAAGTGTTAGAGGATATTCTTCATAGTTTGCAAAGGGCGCAGTGGCCCAGTTGGCAAGAGCATCGGGGCTAGTGATCTGAAAGTCACTGGATCGATGCTCGGTGCTGAAAAATCCACTGCCGTGTACACTAATGGCGGCTGGTGCACGTAAAATCTGTCATGGCTGCGATGTCCTCCAAGTTCTCAAATTTACCCCTGGAGGTGCGGGGTCAAGTGTTCTGGTCTCGTCACTTGACTCGGTTCAAAATGACGGGACTGGTCTTTTGGCCAAGTCGGACTCCGACCCTTGTGTTGCCAGTCAAAACGGGAGCCGCACCTTCATCGCCCATAGACTTCGGGACTTGATCTGATGTTGCTGTCGGCCAAGTGGCATAAGCAACAACAACAACAACATAGTTTACAAGAATTTTATTTCGAGACCACAATCGATCTTTCGTCTAGATATTTCCAAATTATGATTAGATGGTGCGGTGCACCAGAGACAGATTTTGTTATAAAGCATATAATATACGGGTTTTGTCGTATGTCATTTGATTAAAGCGGGCTTCCTGTAGGTTTCTAAGGGCAATAGATAAGACACAGAAGTGTTTGTTAGGCAAGTGTTTTAGAGCGTTTAGGTCAACACATCCAGTTCAACCCGTTCGTTTGTTCAGAGCCTATGAGTTAGAATCCCGGTGTTGACTTAAACTGTAGGTCCCGATGTAAACAGTCCTTGTGCAGCAAAAGTTAACCGTATCGTTCTCAACCAACTAACGTTCATTTTATTCGTAAGGCGTTTATATTCATCAGCCGTTTATTCGTAACGCCTTTGTGAAACCTGACATAGTCGGTTTCGAAAAATTTATGAACACCAAATGAAAAAAAAAAAACCCTTTAAATTTGAAAAATACACTAAACTTGTAATATTTTAAGATGTAAATTTATAGCAAAAATTCGCAAATATGCATATTTCTGCAACATAATTTTTTGTTTTTCCAATTTTTTATTTGGAAACCTAATACTTGAACGTAATATTTGGAAATTTTCTGTGTGCTTTTCAAAATTTATTAATAACCTAAAATCAGTTCTAGCCATGGGAAATAATTTAATATATGTGAACCTCGAGATCTGTCTATTTTGCAATTTTTCAGATTTTAAATATTGCGACAGTTACTAGTTTAAAGTTAACCAAAAAGATGTAATTGGATGCTTACTGAAAGTAAATTATTTGAGCAATAATTTTTAACCATATATATAAATCTGCTGATGAGGAATAAAATATAATAAAACCCCATTTTGCTAATGATGCATGCAATAATCAGAATTCGCAATGTTAAAGTTCTAAATTAAGCTGTTAGAACAGAAATCCGATTTAAAATTTAGAAAGTAAACTTATTTTAGCTTAATTGATTTTGACAACCGTATTTAAATATTTTTTTACATATAATCTCGCTTGAAAAGAATTGCGGCTGTATGTCTTTTCACCTGAGCTTGATATTTTGTTCCAAATCCGCTGCAAAGTCTTTGAAATCAATAATTCAGTTTCGTTTTTTTCAAAATCCATACGCACGTGTCGCGTCTTTCGAAGACGTGGAAAAAAAAAAATGTTTTTTAAAAAAATATATCTGGTAGGGTTGTTTATGTATTTGCTGAGTTTTTTTACTGCGTTTTTTAATTAATGTCTTAGGAAAATAAAAATGTACGATGGAAAATCCGATATGCACTTGAAACTATTTATATTGATAAGGTAAATAAAATGAAAAAAGGCATCTGTACCGTATGCCATTTCACAGTATTTTTCAACGAAAGAAGATATTACAGTTGTGATAAAATTTTAATAATCAAACTATTATATAATAATTACAAGATAAAAAGAACTTTTTATATACTATGTTTTTAAATTTCCTGTTGAATCATATAAACTTGACAATTCTATGTATTAATAAATACTTTTAAAATTTTTTTTGATGAATTATCCCATGAACTTGAAAGAAAATGAAGTTAATTGGGAGTTAACTTGCGTTTAACTTTTCGTTCCCGTCTCGGCGGATAGATGGCTGCACCAGTCTACAAAACAAAATTAACTGAAAATGGATTCAATTCTGTTTAAAGATGGCTAAAAGTATTAAAATAATGCATTGTCATCGTGTTCTGAGCTATTCTAAAAGTTTCAAATATCTAGCTAGTCGGGAAGTTAGTTAAAAATAAATTGCAAGATTTGTACGGGACAAACACACACACAAACAAGAAAGCAAGTTATTAAAAACATAGTAAAAATATCCAGTACTTGAAAATAGCTTTTATTCAACCTTTTGTTCTTAAAGAGTTTTAATACAATGGTATAAGTTGCAACGCGATTTGTAATCTGTGTATAAAAGTTTTTGCTGTAGCGTTACAAATCACGTAGAAACTTAGATTTTTAAAAAAAATGATACTTTTGTTTTAGATAATTTAAAATACTTAGGCTATAAGAAAATGTTTTGTGCAGATAACGCATTTAACTAAATGACCATAAACATGCAGAATTTTTCATCTTGTATCTCCTTATTCAATATAACAATAATTTTTGTTGTTTCATGGGACTGAATTTCTCAAGAAGAAGAAAGAAAACTATTTCGCTTAGAGGTTAAAATTCGTAAAAACTTTAAATTTGTACAAGACTAAAATGCAGTATGTCATGAGTGATTACCTCTTATATGAGGAGTAATACGTTAATACATAATACGTTCATACGTTCATACATACGTTCATACATACATGACATAAAATACAGTATGTCATGAGTGATTACCTCTTATATGAGGAGTAACTAAAATATCAGAAATTTACTTCAGTATAAAGGGGGCAGTGGCGGCCTTGTGGTAGAGCGCGCTTGTTTTCGGTGCTGAGGGTGCTCGGATCGAATGCTCGCGAAACGCTACTAAAATGCCTCCGTTTGTGTTGTCCCTTCATAGGGGGCAATGTTGGTCCGCCTATATGGCGCCCCCGTAATAAAGTGGCCAGCAAAACTGCGGTGAATTATAGGCGAATGTCTTCGCTACAAGTACCTCCGCATTAAAAAGAAACAAACAAATTTCAGAATAAAGTTGTAAAAAAAAATTTTAAAAATAGCAGGAAATTGTACTTAAATGTTTGTTATGCCAAAAAATGATTGATGTTATTATAATTTAGTATTATATTAAAAAAAAATTTCTATCAAAAAGGGTTTATTTTTATTGCAAGGTGCGGCCATTAATTTCCAGGACTGATCTAATAACTCCAGAAAATATTACATGAAATGCATACCCATCTAATATATTTCAAAGTAACTCCCACCTGCCGTAATGCACTTCTCTGCTCGGCTGTATAAGTTTCGGAAACAACTGTTAAAGTCCTCTTTCGGAATACTGTTTAATGTGGATGTCACCGTTTTCTTTGATGGCTTCGACATCCTCAAATATTGTTCCCTTCAGCAAATCTTTCAGTTTTGGAAACAAGAAAAATGTCTGCCGGTGCTAAGTTCGGAGAGTATGGAGGATGCTACATCTCCACGTTCTCATGCTGGGCCAATTTGCCGAAGGGAATAAGATTTGAGGATGTCAAAGCCATCAAGAAAACGGTGACGTCCACATTAGAGAGCATTCCGAAAGAGGACTTTAAAAGTTGTTTCCGAAACTTAAACAACCGAGCACAGAAGTGCATTAAGGCAAATAGGAGTTACTTCGAAACATATTAAATGGGTATGTATTTCATGTAATATTTTCTCGAGTTATTAGATCAGTCCTGGAAATTAATGGCCGCACCTTGTATTACTAATTATGCGTCTCAATTGCAGTTTTTTTATATACGTAAATCTTTTTGCCCTTTTTACAAAATGAAAACGGAGTTAAAGAAAAAGTGTTACTTTCGTCTTTATATAAGTTCTTCAAATAGAAATAATCGGATTTTAAATACGTTTGTTTTAATTATTGAAAAATGGTGTAGACTCATTCTTAAGAAACGCTTTAAAAATTAACAGTTAGAAATCATTAGTTTTAGTCTTACGGAAAAATGAACTGTTTCTAATATCTAACGATAAAGCCAGTGTTCTAGAAATAATATGCAAAAAAAGAGTTATACTTTCGCACGTTTAATTTCAAGGCAATTATGATATTTTATTTAATGCATAGCAAATTTAGAGAAACTATTCCTCTTTTAAGTAACAGCTTTCCTTTGAGGAGGTTTTAGAAGCATCGTATCAAAATCTAAAAACAACCTTTAGAGAAGAGCGTAGGATGGTATAGAATATAAAATAGGTGGAGATTATTAATTTTTTTCTAATTTCACCCACCTCTCTTTGGTAAGTGTAAGGAAACTCTTAAGCATATTAGTTATACGTATATAGCAATAATGAATATTTACTCTGCTCTAAAAATAGTATTCATTTGTTCATAACTAGGTACATTTTAGCATTCAAGTGGGGACTTCGAAAGGAAATATTATAAGCACTGTTTCTATACGAAAATAGTATCATAACCTTGTTCGGGTGAAAAGATTAAAATATCACTGGGTTTGAAAATTTCTACAGTATTAAAAGAGAGCATACTTTCCCATCTCCCGCAATGAGGCAGTATTAACAAGCACTACGAAGTCTCACGAGTAATTACGAAAATATTTGAGCAATATTCAAACGAGTTGTACCCCATTTAATTAAATATTTGTTAAGAATGTTTGTAGCACAAATAATTTTACCTGCTGTCAGACTCTCGTCTCCCATTCCTACGTGGAATTGATGAACGTGTGTAATAGCGTCTTCAATAAGCCCCAAAAGAAACGCAAACAGGCGTCGAGAGCCATACACCTTTGGAAACCCTCGACAATAGGAGGTAGCTCATTTAGAATGAGTAAAGAAACACAGCGGCACATTTCATCTAAGGTGGGAACCGTGGACAATGAAATCCACGACAGGTGGTCTGCGTAACGCGGTTGAAAAAGGCCGATTGTCGTTCGAGAAAGAGAGGAGAAGGAGGCATAAAAGACAGACGCGAGCAACGAAGGGGAGAATAGATTTGGACTGTTGAAAGGGTCAACGCGCTTACGGAGGGACGGGGAGCTCATCGGACTTGGAAATAATGAGCCCTACTCCCATGGTGGATTGTACGTTCGTAAAAACGAACCGTTGTAAATGACTTATCTAATCGAGATTTTAATATGTTAATAAACCTCATGAAATAAGAGTTGACTCTACAATTATAATTCCTTCTACATGATAATGATTTGTCGGATCACGACAATAAAGGTTAACACCTGCGTTGGAGTGAATCGAGGAGAAATAAATGCAGATGCAGGGTTTTATCAAATGCGGTGTCTTCTTATAAAATAATCAACAAAGAATGTTACTTAGTGACTGAAATGCTGTAAAAAAAAGTACCTGGTCTGTTGGATGTCATCTGTTTGACACGCATTTTGTACACTTTGTATCCTTTTAGAAATGTCGCTGGTCAAACAGGAGCCGTTTTTTCCCAGATGATATTCTAATACAGTGAAACTTCTATATGGCGACCAGTAATGGTTCCGTAAAAGAGTGGCCGTTTTGAGGGGTGGCCGTAGAAAAGAGGTTTCTTCCATAACATTGGCTATATAGAGTCTTTAATAGTCTCTGAACAAAATAGGGTCGTTTAGAGGAGTGGCCGGCTGTAGAAATTTCACTGTATTCGCATCCATTCACATCGTTTGATACGTGCATCATGTCTCTTGCAGAATAGCCGGAAGATGGCCGAATAGTTAGGGCGTTGGTTTTCGGTACCAGATTCCACGGGTTCGAGTCGATCTCTTGGCATTGACGTTTGTAGCCGTCCGGAATCGGCTTTAAGCAGAATGTCCCGGTCTAATTAGCCCTCGTGTAGCAAAAATTGACCGTATCGCTCCAAACCAAACCACACATCTCTCGCAAAAAGGAAAAAAAAAATCTACATAAGACATTCAAAAGATTAATGCATTGAAAGTTTGAAGAAAAATATGCCCTTTAATTCATGTAATTTGATTTAAAATTGAAGCTATTAAACTGTTTTGCAACGTTAAAAATTCTGGAATAAGGTTTACTCGTAAAGTTTTATTACGAAAACAGAAACATTTTTGGTTTTACATCTGGATCGTGTATTATAAGGGTGACCAAAATGAATAAGAGACCTTAGGTTTCTTCCTGTAATGGATCATTGGTCTGAATATACAGGAGCTACATATCCGTTACACATAGTCGCCTTGTATGTTTAACCCTTTGAGGGGCAACAACCTTCTCTTCTTGCATGGTGCAGGGTTTTCCCCGACTTTGTTAACCTAAAGAATCTTGGAAAATTTTCCAATTGAAGGTTGCAAAGTGTTTTTACTTCTTTAAACTGATAACAGATGGCAGTACTAACCATTTTTATGCTCATTTAACTGGAATAAAAGGAAGGCAAGTGAAAAAAGACTAGTTTGAGGGCGTTTGCACTGTGCAAACGGCGCCCCTCCAAGGGTTTTGAACAAGTGTCCCAGAGCTTACTAGATTTTGGATAACCAGAGAAAAGAATGTCCGGGGTTGTCTGCGGAACCAGTCTTGACACCCCGGATCTCTGCATCGTCAGCAAACAGGCTTGGCCTTGAAAGCATTTTTTTTTCAGTGGGCCGAATATGTGACAGTCGCAGGGGCTGTAGGGACGGGGAGAAGGAGGAATCTCCCCTGCTCCTTTATATTTTCATCCCTTTTTTAAGTCATGGATTTTATCACCATTATATATCATTACCCTTTATATATGTCATCGTCTGTATCATCTTTATATATAATTTCTTTTTTATAAATCATATTTTTAGATGTTCACACTGGACTGTGGTTTTATGTTGCCGACCTATAGGTTTTTCCGGGTTATACCATGTGTTTTGCGCAACATGTTCTCTCTGTACCTTGCTCCATTAAACCCCAACCAACCAACCCAGCGGAAGCTTCGCAGCAAATCTCTTCCATGGCAGTCTATTCCATGGGGATGACCAAGTGTACATGAGCAGGTCTCTGCATGCGCCGTGCCCACGTTACCGAAACGTTCATTACGAAATTTCCTGTACAGCCTTAATACTGTGCACCGTGACAGACACTCATGCTTACACACATCCCTCTGAAGACGATAAATTTCGGCTTCACTAACACCCTCCGCCTTCAAAAACTGAATAACCGCTCGCTAGGTCTGTTTGGGCGAATCCATGTCAGGACTGTACGTAGTCACCTTGCTGAAACACGTCCAAACGGCATACTGAAAACTTTACTACGATAGCACCTTTGTTTTGCAATATACAGGGTTCCCACCTATATCCGTCACACCCCACCCTTAACTTCTAAACGGTGACAGATTAGGCCATAAAGTTGGTGTTTATGTATAGTAAAAAAGGCTATGCGCTACTCGACGAGACAACTTACAACGCCATCTATCGGCAAATTTTGGAATGAGCATTTTTATCTCAAAAACGGTACGAGATACGGGGAAAAAAAATCAATTGCAAAGTTGTTCAGCATCATCGATCAAGTAAGAAAAGACACCTTGCGCACATTAATACTCAAACCAGAATGTAAAAAAAGAACATTTGTTTGACATTTGTTGAACATTACTGATGCTTGTGCCTCCGTAACACCTGCCATGTTGCACAATGTGCAGCGAGAAATCCAGTCCAGATTGCAAATGTGTATAGTGGTTAACGGAGAGCATTTTCAGCAACATAAATAAATGATCCTGAAGATAGGGAAATGTCTCAGTTTCTTTCTTCCACTCTTTATGGCATGACAATTTTCGAAATCGTGACCAAACAAATGTTCATTTTCTACATTCTGGTTTAAGTATTAATGCGCGCAAGGTGTCTTTTCTTACTAAATCCATGATGCTGAACAACTTTGTAATCGACTTTTTTCGCGTATCTCGTACCGTTTTTGAGATAAAACCTCTCATTCCAAAATTTGCCGATAGATGGCATTGTAAGTTATCTCATCGAGTATCGCATAGCCTTTTTACTAAACATAGACACCAACTTTATGACCTAAGCTGTCACCGTTTAGATGTTAAGGGGGGGATGTAACGGATATAGGTGGGAACCCTGTATAGCGTCTTCTACTGGCGCATACGCAAAGCTCTGGGTATTTAAGCACTGCCGCTAAAACAAAAGCCTCTGTTTCACTTGAGCTACTCTTATAATTGAGTATCCCAATTAAAAACGCATTTCAACCCTTTTACTCTTAGTTATCCATTTAAGCAATAACATTGGACGCTAATATGAAAATGCAAATATTTTGTTCACTAAACTTTGCATATCCATCTCGCTTTTGTGTGAGATCAAACGCGTTAAAAATAACAGCACGTTTTTATCAAAACAAAAAAAAATTGAAATAAGTACATTTTAATTAAGTTTCGCTCTTTTATAAGAAAGCCAATAACAAGAATCGTTTCAGAAAAGCTGAAACTTGAAATTCTTTCAATAAATTGATTCCCATTTGTCACTTGTCATAAATTCTTTTTCCTGCTGAAACTACCATTTATTTGTTTCTCAGTCTATTGTGGAAATAAGAAACCGGCGAGAATTTTTAAATGCCTAAAGCAAAAGTTTGATATTTTTGCTGTACATTTGTTTAATAATGAGATAGAAAATGTATTTATCTTTTTTATTACGGTTCGTAGAAATTCCAAATCGTTGCACGAGTGGGTAAAGGAGGAAAGAGATGTTTGAAGACAAAAAAAGGGCCAAACTTTAATTACTTTTTAAGCATCACATTACACAAACATATAAAATAATCGAAAATACAACTAAGTAGTCATATGCAGCTCCCCACGTCAGCCAACATGGCGACATCTCCTTTTTTTTGTGTCTCCCCCTAAAACTAGAGTGGAGTTGAGTTGTTCCTTCACAGTTCTTTACTCGATTGATTTATTTTTAACGTTGTCAGAAGTTTCTTGTTGCTGCATGTTAAAACGGCTAAAAAATTAACTAACACATAGCTTAGTTAAATTTGTCTAAATGTTATATAATATATTGCTTTTAAATGAAGCTTACTGTTATGTCGTTGCAATTTGCAGAGTAATTTACTTTCAAGGTATTGATATTAAAGAACGATGAAAGAATATTGTTTTTATCCAACCTTTTTTTTCACGTCCCGTTTCCGTTCACAGTTCTTAAGTAAATTTTTGTCTAAAAAGCTTCACACAACCTTCACCTCATCAAACGGTCTATAAAAGAAACAAACTAGGGTATGGTACGGAAGGTTGGTTGGTTGAGAGTGCTAAGGTCGATTTTTGCTGCTAATAAGACCGGGACCTACAGTTTAAGGCTGCTGTGTACTAACCCTTTTGGATTCGCTTACGTCAATGTTAACCTATGGAGAAAATTTATCTACTATTGACAGCTACATCAATGCTGATAATCCAATAAAAATGGTATTTTCCTGAAATAGCCTGAACTTTTATGCACCCTGCTTTCATTTTATTATTGGATTCATTTTGTAAATTTCGTCCACCGTCATTATTGTAAATTTCGTCATTTTTGTAAATTTCGTCGAAGAAATCAATGAGCATTTAAAATACACTATACCAGATTTTCCCCCCGAAAAATTTAAATTTAAATATATTATTTTTATTTTTTTTATTAAGCGAAAAATACCCCAAGGTGTACAATTTCTTTCTCTATTACTGAGTACAATTAAAAAAAAAATCTTTCAATCCAAGTCAAAAATCCCTGGACACATTTTCTCCATGGGTTAACACTGAGGTGAGCGAATCCAATGGGGTTAGTACACAGCAGCCTTAAAGCTGATCCCGAAGTTCTACAAACATCCATGCCAACATCGGGACTCAAACCCATAGGTTCTGGACCGAATGCCAGCGCCCTATGTGAAACGGAAGGTGAAGCATGCTGCATATCAGGCTGCTTAAAAATATGGAGTGAGAGAAACAGGTTGTTTCCTTGCTAAAACAGCGCAGAGTCGCTCCAGTGTTCGAAGAAGCTTACCCGGGGGTGAGTCGAGCATATTTCTCTTCGGAAAGAGCATAAATGTAGCCTTCGAACTACTGCTTTGTTAAAAACGCCATTTTGAATAAAAACAAAACTTTCAAGCCGCAGACGATAATTTTGACTTTTAAAAACATAGTACAATTGCAATTATTTCTTTTGCAGCAAACGATTTTTTATTACCGCTTACCGAAATCGTCTAAAAAATGTGCGAACAGCCTCTGTATTAGTCGATAAATTATTCGTTTGGTTAAGCCCTATTAAATAGTTCTAGAGAATTCCCACAGCTTGAACAATAAAGTTCAACGACGAGTTGATGGCTTGATAATTTAACCTTATATTAAAATATTAAATTGTAACCTCAAGCTGAGTGGTTAATAAATCATCCGTTTGTTACTTCCATGATTGTCATGAAAATCTGGAAAGCCACAAGTATTTATTATGGTAAAATATTCTTTAATGGTATTCTGATGAAAAATATAAAATATCCCAACTAATCCGAACTTGATGCATATTTAAGAATAAATTTTATATAACATGTTTTCTCTGCCGTAAAATATTCGGAAATTCTGTACTTCAGGGTTAATACTCTATGAGATAGGAAATAAAAAAGGAATTTGTACGAAAAATCTGATTTAGCAGAACTAATACTTGTTTTTTTTTTGTAGTAAGTGTAAAATATAAATGAAATTCTGCAGATTTTAAGTATTTTCAGGTGAGAAATAATTTCGACGTTTTTTATCACTTTCGTGGAGGATTATTTCAATGTTCTTTGACCCGTGTTTGTATCAGTGGTATTTTTAGAATTATCTGAAAAGTATGACTTCATTTTTTTTATAAAAATGTTTTAGAGTCACGTGCACATGTTTTTAATAAAAGGAAAACCATAGATTTTATGATTCTAAATATAAATTTAAAACATTGGCCTCTGTGGCTTTTGAAATCATTTTTAAATGTAGTTGGAATACAGAATAAAAATGGAAGCGTTAAAATGTTTCATTTAACATTTAAAAAAATCTCTCGACTCTGATAAATGAAAGTTAAACAACTCGGTTCTTAAAAACAAAAATATTTTATAAGATATTAAGCTCTTGTTTGAGTTAAAATTTGATAGTTGAAATCCATGAATAGGAGTACTCAAGATGTTTTAAATTTATAACTCGTAAGCTATCTATTAAAAATGTTCCAATGTCTAGAAATGTTCGAATTCTAAGACACTTTTATATTTGATAGTGATAATGTAATTATACGTTCAATAAGATATTTAAATGAGAAATTCCTGAAGCTATTTTAATTTAAAGTTATCAATGAGGTTTTTATTTATTTCCAATACAGCAGGCACAGACATTATCCTTGGGAAAAAGTACAGTACAGAATACACAATACAAAGCACAAAATTAAATATAAGCAGACAAAAGTTCTCTAGCCTTCCAATAACGGGTAAAAACAGAAGAACTATGAAGCGCTAGACACTTAAAAAGGTGGTCATCAATTATCAGTTCATCGTTGCTCCAGAGGGGGCACATGGGGCTATTCAGAATGTTGATTCGATGGAAATGAGCGGTGAGACAGTCATGCCTCATCGTCAATCTAAAAGCTGCGACAACCCAATCTCTTGAGCGTTCAGGCAACCGAAGGATAGAGATGTGCCATGATTTTCCTCTGGCAAGTTCTTTCAGTTCCAGAAGCTTTTGCAGTTGTTTAATTTTCGAAGTTACCAAATGTGCAGCTGATCTATAGTCAACTGAACTGCACAAGGCTTGAGTGCCATTAGTGGCTTTCTTTGCCAACTCATCCGCCATCTCGTTACCGTGAATTCCACAGTGGGATGGGATCCATTGGAGAACTATTTTTCTGAACATTAACAATTCGCTCAGAAAGGATCGACAATCCAAAACGGCACTGGATGAAGAGGGTTTGGTCAAAAGTCACAATTGCCAGTACGGCCACCTGTGGTCAGAGAGAATTGATAGTTGAAATACATGAAGTGTGCTTTACAAAATCGGAAAGAAGTGAACTCAAAAGCTGCAGGGAGTCTCTCATTGCCCTTATCTCACCATTAAATGCACTATCGAAAATTCCCAATGGAATGTAATGGGAAAAAAGTTCACTGTAAATGCCCCGGCCAGCTCTTTGACTCGTTTCCTTTTTTGAGCCATCCGTAAAAATCCTTAGCCAGGTCCCAACTGGGTAGCGAGTATAAATTGTCTCCATAGCTACCGAAAAAAGGACATCAGAGCAGCACTTCAGAACAGGCTGAGAACAGGCTTCAGAACAGGCTGAGCAAGGTCAAAGTGATAAGGAATATTTTGAATTCCAAAGGGTTAGCCGGTGGAACCAAAATTTCTGGAATGAAATTAAGATCGATTGATTTTTTAAACCTGTAAACAAAGACATACACACACACACACACACACACACACACATACATACATACATACATATATATATATATATATATATATATATATATATATATATATATACAGTCGGACCTCTATTTAACGAACCTCTATTTTGCAAATTTCTGTATTTTGAGAACTTTTCCTTAGAACCAAGAACATTTTGTGAATTTCTTCGTAAAATAACCTCCAAATAGAGAAGTGCATTCTCCATTTAACGAACTTTTTCTTGTGATCCAATATTATTTTTCCTCCATATTTCTCAAAATATTTCTGAACATTTCAAACGTATTCTTTCTTTTAAGACATTTAGCACATTAACTTTCTTTTAACACATTCCGACGCGGGTTGCAGTTTGAAGAAAATACACCTGAAGGGGTTTTTGGTGACATTGCAAAGATGAGAGACGTATTATGAGAGAAATCACTTTTTCCAACAAAAAACTCAGACAAAATTAACAGACTTTATCCGTAATTAATTTTAAGGACGCATGTGGTAATGCATGCTTAAAATGACTTCTTATAGTAAATGCGATAATGTCATTAAAATTCATTAATTTTAATATAATTTTTTTAATTGAAAATGCAGTGTATTCCCGGACAATGTTTTGTTTTATTCTTGCTTTCCTTGCAGATTTCTGTTTGATGGGCAAGATATATAAAACAAATAGACATTAATTTACAAAATAAAGGTGTGATCAATTACTTTTATTAATAATATTTAGTGTTTATGAATTTAAAATCTGTTTTGTTAGTTTAAAGTATTTTAAAAGGTAAATCTCTACTTAACAAATTTTCCATATAACGAACTTTTATTCGGGATTTAACGACTTCGTTAAATAGAGTTCTGACTGTATATATATATATATATATATATATATATATATATATATATATATATATGTCAAAGGTTTGACTCATTTTGGAACTTTTATGTTTAACTGTTTACTGCTTTTCCAAGCGATACAGACTGAGTTTGGCATACTGCCAAAATTATAGCTTGCGACGCAGGACATCTGAAATTTTGCTTTCCGGAGGACCGCTATGGAGGAACGTAATCCTACGTTAAAATCTTTAATTTATATTTAATGGTAGATCACGGTTGTTAATTTACAGGGTGAACTCCTCTGAGGAATGACAACCCTTTACGGCTGCAGTGAATTTAAATTAAATTAACCAAAATGACAGTGGATAGTATTACGTCGCGAAACACGGGTATTCATCTAGTAGTTTGATATAAGATCTACTGAATTAGTCGTTTACACTGTTTGCAAAAATTTCATGCCACACAGTACCTTAAAACGTGCATAAAATATATTTGACAGTTTTGTTTTACATTTTACCTGCTATCTTGAAATAGATGGAAACATCCATAAAATTTCAATGAAACCCAGCGATGAACCTCTGTTATATTCTTTTTACATGTAATAGATAATTACTCTTTTCAACTTTGATATTCTTTAATATTATATTAAAATAGAAACTTTTATGCAAAAATAAAAAAGGAACTATGTTTTAATATATTTTGATTTTAAAGAATTTGGAGTTCCATTATAAACCTATTGAAAAGTAATTGGAACAAAAACATTATCGATCGGTGATCTCGACAGAAGATTAAAATTTGCGTTAATTAAGGATTTGATTTGTGAAGATATTTTTGATTCAGCCATAACATTTCTCAACTTCTAAACCTCTTATGCTGCTATCGAAGTAAAGTTTGGTTGGTTGAAATAAATAGTTCATGCACCTGAATACATTAATTTCAGGTTAAGTGAGAGAATTACAGAACAAAGGCATGGAACAGAGAAATAAAAAATATTTATATACAGGTAACCCTCCTATAACACGGTAGATAGGTTCCTAGAAAATGCCGTGTTGTGTGAAACCGTGTTATATGAGACCCAGAGCCAGTACAAAAAAGGGGAGGGGGCTACATTACGAAAACTTATTAAAAACATTCATTTTTTTTAAAATTCCATATAAGCAACTTAACTTTTATTAATTATATAAATGTATGTATAACACAAAACGAAAAGAAACAAAAAATATTATTTTCATTTAATGCGACCTTTATTATTAAATTTCTTCCTCATCACTGCTAAGTACAATCAAACGAAACGTGTTTTCGGCTGAACGATATCACCTTCACTTTCAGAACCTTTTCCTTCATTCAGATTTTTTGCACCTTCTATCCTCTTAAAAAAAAATCTGTAATTTTGTTTTTTTTTCTGGTTCTTACAAGGTCATTGTAGATTTCACGGTAGGGAGATAGACAATTTGGCAGCTGCCTTTAGAATTTTTGGCTTCTTTCAGAGGAAGGGTCTGCATTCAAGAAAAATGGTTCAAGATTTTCAGCTAAACTTAGGCCTTCTTGTAAGTTTATAGAGTTATAAAAGAATAAATTATAATTTGTTTATATATTTTCATGTAA
>OU015497.1:22157241-22199741 GCA_907164885.2 Dolomedes plantarius | reverse complement strand
CGTGTTGGCTACGAAAAAAAGATGGGGGGGGGGGGTTAAGAGAGATGTTGGTATTTAAAAATGTTTTTATACCACCGATACTCCTTCTAGTTAAGACGCTGCGTGTAAAGTTCCAGAGTTCATGAGTCAAATTACCACTCCTGGTGTTTGACAATATTTACAAGGGATCTACAATCGTAACACTATTTCTAAAGTTTCTCTTAAATTAGGGTTTTAGCTTCCTTTTGAAGGTAATCAATTTATCCTAATTTTAATATCCATTGAGACATTTGGTTGTTCCTTTTCTTTCTCCAAGTATTTTACAGAATATCTAAGTAGAGAGTTAAAGATATAAAGTAGAATAACCTCCTTTACGAAGAATTAAGCGCATGAGTCAAGTGCAGTTACAGTACCTTTACTCAACAGTCATGAATTTGTATTTCAGAACTTGTAGGTTAAAGTACTCATGTGTTCCCAATTAAATACACAAACAAAAATTTAAGAGTTTCACAAAATTAACTTTCCAACTAACGCACAATCTAATAACATCATAATTTCATAGAAAACAAATACTTCCAACCCAACAGAATCTCGGCTGGGTATAAAAATGCACGCAGATACGGTTGGAAGCAACAGACCTTTCGATAGAGTTATAGGCCGTCCGCACACGGAGCGACTCAAAGAAAACTGAACCGGTTAGCGACTGAAATTGCTTATCGGTTGCAAACTCGTTAGTGATGTGGCTCCGCACACGGGCCGACTCAAAAGTGATTCAAATCAATAGTTTGCGACCTGTCATGGAAGGAAGAACATTATTATTCCGGGCATTATTTTTAGTTAAATTATTATAAGAAATTAATTTATTTTAAAAAATCGTCACAATAGATTGTCTTTGATCAATCGTTTAAAAATGGACTGTATATATATGGGCGCACATATTTCATACAACAAAAAACGTTAGAATTTCATTTCATCGCTAGGCAGAAGTCACGTGACTCGTGTACGTCATTTGGCAGCTTGCCAAAAGAGCGGCTGTAACATAGATTGTGTAATAACACGCACAACGCAAGAGAAACTGGTGACTGAAGTTGCTAGCGACTTGACACGTTGAGTTGCCTGCGACTGATTACAAACGCGTTGTTGACGGGTTTGTAACCAGTTTCGCCGTGTGCGTGGCTCCATTCAATTACATAGGTTACGACTCATCACGGACTGGTTTATGATTGGAGTCGGTTGTCAGTTTCTTTTGAGTTGCTCCGTGTGCGGACGGCCATAGTGTTATCTGATCAAAAGGTCCCCACCAATGAAGCCATAAATGCTGCTCAGTCATACCATTTTGCTCAAAGCTGAGCGACACCATGCTGATGAATTAGAAAAATTAAGAATAATTAGCATCGAAAATTATGACGGAAAAGTAACTAATAGACTAAATAATGTTTCACCGAGCACACGACATCACTATATTTGTATCATCTGCGAAAAATGGAATATTCTTTCTGATGCTTTGGAGTGGCTACAAGTTATATAACCATTTCAAATCATATGCTTAAAAATCACTGAAGAATTGGTCTTATCTGCATTGAGATTCAATTTTATACTTTATTACTTTTCTCTAAGGTATGAGAATTTTAAGATAAGCCGCCTAAAGCACGAAATTATTTTACATTAAAAACAAAGAGACAGAACAGATTTGCTGGCGATAGATATTTTCGAATTATACCTTCATTGTTTTAAATATACGAACTAGTGATTAAAGCATTCGAAGGCATACTTTTCAGATTTCCCGAGAACTACTGAAAGGAATAATTCTATATTTGAAAGTGTCATGAAATTTTAGTGAAAAATCCTGTCGAAATTCAATAGTTATATTTAGTAAAAACAAAGCAAGATTTTAGATATTCCAGAGGATTATAATTTTCATACGAAGAGGAAATGCATTAAGCTATTTTGAAAACTCCTTGAGCAGAAATTTTCTTCTTATATATGCCATTCACGTTACCTGAATTTAAACAATGAAATAGCCGATTTCGCCGAAAATCCTTTTGCCTGAAGCATTTTAAAATTTAGGTACATTTCTAGATATGCGAACTTATTTTCTTTCCAAGAAATTTGGATTGTTCAGTGAGATACAAATTTTTCTCTTACGAAACATTCTATAATTGTATTCTTTACTTATGTTTTCCTTGTATACTCGTTGTTATCTGGGATATACAAAATAACTAACTCAAAATTTGTGATTATAGTTATGTCGTTGTATATAATGTAGTTATATCGCTTAAATCTTATAGATCATGTTTATTTCTCATGTAGCGAATTTTCCAATGTAACATATGACATTTGCTTTATCAAGTCTTGACTCCTAAGTGCTACTAAAAATATTTGCAACAGAACGTCTGGACTTGTTTACTTTGAATAATAACGGAGTTTACTTTGCTCTAACGTATTTTGTGGACGTAAATATCAGATATAAACTTTCTAAGCATTTTTTTTTTGTGAGACAGAGCATACTTTTGAAGCATTTAAAAAGTGAAATACAGATGATTTAATATCAGTATAACAAATTTTGGTCTTTCTGCCAGTTTAAACATGGCATTCAACGCATGCCAATTGAAAGTCTATGTACACTCTTCCTGATTCCCTTTAAAAAAAGTCAGATCGAGAAATAAGTTTATAATATCAGTCACAAAAAGATAAAAGTTATTTAAAAGACACGAAGAGCAGATTAGACCACAGAAAATTCGACTTTGGATAAATGACAATGTATAGAATAGTTAAAAACTAATGACTAATTGAAAAATAAACATAAATTTATTCTCTTAAGCTTTCCGTATTATTTCCACTATATACACGGTATTAAGTTTAGTTTCTTTTGATTTCAAGACAGCATAATAATCTCTCTATTCTAAAAAAAAAGTAACTCCCGCTGCCGTTGTAAAAAGCGTGTCCCGCTATCTCCTCCGAAACCGCTGGGGGTATGGGGTCGAGACCGATACCAATAGATGCAGAAAAATGTGGGGAACAAAGTAAGACATGTCTCATCTTCGTCGGACTTTAAGTGTTTTTTTTAATTTTATGTTTCATGGGAAATTATTGACTTTTTCATCTTCAGATTACGATAACGCGCCAAAAAATGATCGTAGAATTTTGATCTTTTTACAATCTAAGACTACAGACATTTCTCTTTCAAACTAGACCTCGTTTGTTTAAAAATATTTTAAAACAGACTAATATTTTCATCAAAAAATGAAACACAGTTTTCCAAGAAATATCGTCCCCTATGTGGATGTAATATCGATGCTCCTCGAGTTTTTATCTTACAAATAAAATATTTACATAATTTGGAAGCCGAAAGCTTTCTTATTCATATAAATCTCATTTCAAGTCTATATCTTAAATTTTCGATTTTTAATTGAATTTTAAAGCTGATAATTAAACAGTGATGAAACGCCCTTCGCATTAAGGGTGACAACAGTAAATGGATGGAAGCTGTTACATTGCCCGAGAATCACCCCTATGTACATATCTCGCTATTAACCATAAAAGAGGGGCGATCGTAGTGAGCCTAGGGGCGAAGCCCCTAGTTTTTAAAGAAGAAAAAATCGACTGTGTGAAGTTTGACTGTATTGTAAAGAGAAAGTTTATAGGACAGGCTACCCATATCGCACAATGATTAGGGTCTCAAGTTCCCCCGAAGTGGGCTCGAATCCCGACTAAGGCATCGGCGTTCTTGTGCTGTCTCCATAGGGAGCAGTGTTGATCCACCCATATGGTAGTCCCACTATAAAATAGACAACAATTTCGCGGTGTTGTTGGATGAATGTCCGTAGGACAAAGTACCAACCGCAATGGAAAAAATAAGCTTGTAGGACAGTCAAATATGTGAAAACGTGATCAGGGTTGGTCAAAAGTTCCTAAATGGTGACCCTTTATAATTTTTTCACTAAAAGTTGCCTGTCTTTGCTTGCACCACGTATGATAAAGTGGCTCTTTTGAGGCTGAAGCTGGATGCATTGCTATAAATTACCTGGATGTATTGCTATAAATTCAGATGACAAGGTTTATGAAGCTTATCTCCACAAGGGAATCTATGCCTGTGGAATGTATGGTGAAGACACCAGTACAGAAAGATTAATCATGGATTTTAAATGCTTGACAGCAGTGGTCTTGAATTTGTCATGTGTGAGGTACATTACATATGGAATAGGATATTTGTCTGAGATATAGCCTTGAGGTTATTTTAGATAAGGAAGGGGTTTTTGTTGAAAGACTGGACACCTAACATGTTTTTTGCGTAACCTAACTCCAGAATACAATAAGATGGATAAGTTGTTCTTAAGAAATGTTTTTTTCTTACAGGACCGAGCGTTCACTCACTCTCTCTCAAACACGCACAAAGCATACACTTATATCTGTACCCAAGTCATTAAATTGCTGTTAGAAACTTTAATTTCTATTACAAGATTAATTTTACCATCATACCATACTCAAAATTTTAAGAAAGAATTTAGAATATTTTCGTTAAAGAATGGGAGCGATACTATATATTTCGACTTAAAAAATTTCATTATAAAAACTTTCTTTTGATTGAATTTTAAAGATGGTGAGGTGCTAAAATCTTTTAAAATGTCTTCTTCGTTTCTTTCTCTGGAATGATATTCATGTATCAAAACGAAAGAATGAAATCAAGACTTATTAATGTCAAAAATACTTTTTCAGTTATTCTTGTTAATTTCTTTTTAAATTTTGAAAATAATACCTTTCAGTCTCCTACGTATAAAATGTTAGAAAAATAGCTCGATAGAATCTCATTTTTAAAATTTTTTATATTTCATAAATGTGAGAGAATGCCTTGAAATTATTCTTAAACATAGTTCTAAATAAATAATAAAATATTAAATAAATATTTCTTAAATTTAATTTCAAATCATGCATGAAACAAATGTTGTCCACAACGAAACAAAAAAAGGAGAGGAGATGCTGTAGAAGAATTTTCTCAACTTTTCGACACCTGCTCTTAGTTTACCGCCGTACCCTGCATTTCACTTAAATAACGTTAACTTTTATCGGCAGAACGAGATAAAAAAGTGATGCCTATGAAAACAAGATTTATTTAAATCGGAAGACAAATGTTAACAAAACAATTAGCGTTTCAAACGAGAGACACTTATTCGAAGTACAACTCGTCTCATTTTAATAAGCACCCACTCTTCGAGCTGGTTGCTATCTCAGGTTGAAGCATGACTCTCAAGCTAAAGCTCCATACATACCAAGCTAGGCTTCAGCACTACTAGGCTCTCTTTGGACTTAATTCAACCTCTCATTGGTTTCGAACTTTCTGTTTCACTCTTTTTCAATCTTCCATGGATTGCTTTTCCATGCTCTGAATTAGTTTTTAAAACTGGAATGTTTTATCTCTTCCCTAAAGCGGCTTAGGATTATATGACTACGAAAGCTGTGACATGTAACAGGGAATAAAAAGTTGCTGGTCAGTTGCTTAAAATTAGGGATTAAATCCCAAAGTGCTTTTATATGAGGAAAGAATAGTTTCATCGGACACGTGTGTTAAATAGATTAGGCGGTGATTTCCGCTCATGGTTTAAGGGGACGCACTACCCTTAAATCCTTGAAACATTCGATGTTTTGAAAAAAATATATGTTAAAGCCTGTTATTTCTGAACAAAATAAAGCAAACCGCATGAAAATATTCCGCTTAGTTCTGGAGATATTGGTATTCTAAATATTTAATTACTGATGAAGTTAAAGGTAAAAAAAATTTAAACTCATTATTCTCAAAATGTAATTTTGCACCATTCCGCAACTGATATCTCAAAAACTATGAAACATAATTCCATGAAATTTTTACCACTGCATAATCATGTTATTTTATTGCGACTGAAATATAATTATTGCAATCACTGCACATTTTGTTAGTTTTTCAGGGGTAAATTAATGCAAAAATTTAAGGAAATTTTAAGTATATTTTGAGCAGTTTTAAAACAATTGAAAAATATTTTAATGTTGAATGTTTTATTTTCAATTATATTTTGAATTATTTGTTTTAAATATAAAACAAGAATTATACATTTAAGTGTAAAATTAACTTCATAGTTCTGCGCGCAAGCCAGTATACAATAAAAATGCTTAAAAAACAAAATATATCTAAAGCATTAAAAAAATTATTTAAAATTATTTTGAGAGTTGAAAATTTGTTTAATAAAATAAATATATCAATTTATCATATACATAAAATTTGGAAAAATTGGGAGTAAATTGAAATAGTTACAAAGAGTCAAAAAGTATGAAAATATGCCTTATTTCCTCGACTTAAGAATCGTGAGTCCCCTTAATTTAGCCTATTCAGTGAACACGACATCAACCTAATACGAGTAATACATTCTGTAACAAAAAAAAAAAAAATCGACGTACCAAATAGGAGTTGTTTGATTACGACAAAAATTGCAGACGTGAAACACATGAACAGATCAAAAAACGATTAAAATTTCAAACCAATTGAATGATTTATTGCAGAGTTTGATCGTTACCTAGTGAAGAGGTCAATACGGAGTTAGTCAACTTCTTACCTGGATGAAAGCTATCACCCAGAGTGGTACAGACTGAAAAATAGTTCTCGCATGGTGTCCTGCTGCCCAATTGTCCTTTCTTGCCCAATTGTCTCCAACTGTGGGGCTAAATCGTCAACATTCCGTGATAGTTGCAATCGCCTTTCCACCACGTCTCAAATATGCTCTATGGAGATATAAGGCTACCTAGCTGGCCAAGGAATTGCTCGGCAAGCTTGAAGACAATTCGTAGCAGCACGTGCAATATGCGGCCGGGTATTATGTGGTTGAAATGCCTTGTTGGGGTGGCGCAAGAGAAACGGTGACAAAACGGGTCTCAGAATGTCGTCTACGTACCGCTCTGCTATAAGTGTGTCACTATTGACTACCAAAGGGGTCCGGCTATCAAAGGACCCCAACAGGGCAAATGCCCACCACAGGCTGTGATGGCACCCCAGGGCGTGATGGCTGCTGAATGCGCAGTTCTGATGCGCTGGAACTCCCGCTATTCATTTGTTGGAGAACAAATTTGAATCAGTTGTATGTTCTGTTGCAACATCTTTGCCTACGAAATTTCATTTCAATCGGACAAATCCTTTTTGATGCGTCGTTTTTTTATATTATAGAGTGTATTTAGTATTTTTATTGGTCTGTGGAAATTATCCATAATAACGAGAGGAGATTTGAAGGAACGGAGTGTTCTAACTAATATAAAAATCCATATAATTTGAAATAACGCGCTTCCACCTAATACAATGAAGGACTAACGCCCTGTTGTGAGCCTGCGGGGCATGCGATTTTTTTTTTTTGGCTAATGTCCCTGGGGGATGACGACATTACATCCCAGTCCAGTGTACATATGAATACAAGACATAGAAACAGACAAATGACACAATCACAGAGGAATTTTTATTGACAAACGATGACACCAGCGATGGACGATGGGTTGCAGCTCCCTTTCTAGACGGGGCTCCAATTGCAGGCGGAAGACTGACCGGTTCCCCAGAATACAGCCAAGTCTTATGTGGGAATCGAACCCGCACCACCGGCGTGGCAGGATGATGTCTTATCCACTTAGCCACTGGGCGACGCATGCGATGGTAACGACAGGATACCCACGCTAGCCTGGACTTCTTCAGACACGTCTTCGGTGGTCTTCAGAAGACAGTTGGGCTCGTCACTAAAGACCCTATACGTCACCAGTCAACGCAGTTCCAGGTTGATCGAGTTTAGAACCACTGTAATTGGACTTGACGGTGTACAGGCGTGAAGGTTAAGCGGCGTACGGACGCGCGAGCGTAGATTCCGCTCTCTCAGTGGTCTGTCAATGGTCATGTTGGACACTTGTGTGCGGGTCACACGTCGTATGGTTGAAAACGACGAATCCGGGGCTGTGACAGCTGATCTGATAACAACTCTGTCTTCCCTTTCTGTTGTGGGTCCTAGGTGTATTGCTGACGTCCTCATGTTTAAATCTGCCGTTGTTGACCACTCTTGCCAGCATCGTCTAATCGCTGCATCGCTTCGACCCAGATGTCGAGCGATTCCTCGATTTGCCCAACTGTCTTCTTTCAATCCGGCTACACGACCTCATTAAAACTCTGAAATATCCTTGTAATGAGCACGAATCCTTCGGCGAGGCATCGTTAGAATCGACGTAAGAAGATGTCCGCAGTCAAAATGCAACAGAAATTTTGAACACCAGATCGAGAATCGCTCCCTATGTACACCTGCTGAATGCACAGTTCTGATGCGCTGGAGCTCCCGCTATTCATTTGTTGGAGAACAAATTTGAATCAGTTGTATGTTCGGTGGCAACATCTTTGCATACGAAATTTCATTACGATCGGACCACTCATTTTCGGATTCGTCGATTTTTTTGTTATAGAGTGTGTTTAGTATTTTTATTGGTCGGTGGAAATCATCTGTAATAACGGGAGGAGCTTTGAAGAAACAGGGTGTTCTAACTGATATAAAAATCCGTATAATGTGAAATAAGCGCTTCCACCTAATACAATGAAGGACCAGAAAATATTTTCTAAATAATGAAAAATCACATATGCATTTTAAATTATCAGGAAAATCATTTAACGATTGTGCTCGATTGTAGCGAAACAGCGGCATTACGACTCTGATACACCCCCGATATATATGTATACATACATACATATATATATATATATATATATATATATATATATATATATATATATATATATATATGCCTATGCCTATGCAAGCATACAGTCAGTATTCAGATACATGTAACAATATTTCAGTTTTTCTTGAGTAGGGAAAATATGCATTGTAGAGTTATAAGAGTATATTTTAAAACATTGGACCAATATTTAAATTGCAATAAAGTTCGAATTTCCTTTCATATAGAAATATGAACGATACTTCGAATCAACTGTATATCGTAAAATTTCTTTTCAGGATTCAGAACAGGAATAAAATTATGAAACATAGTAAAGAATTGTCTGAAATTGTATTTTATCATCTCAGTTTAGAACTAGAAAAATACTTTTTGCGCGGATAAAATACTTTTGGCGATATCGTTCTCAAAAGTATATTTAATTCCAATAAGTAATGTTTCTGCACGCATAAGGAATTTATGAGCTTAATCCTGCTTTTCGACACCAAAAGAAATTTGTACTGATCGTTTTTCTTACTTCACAAAATGTCATTTTGTTTTGTTTTGAAGCAGTAAAAAATGTACTCAAAAAATAAGAAAAAAATAGTTGTAGAAGTGGTTTAAAGCTTTCACAGATATACTATATATATATATATATATATCTGACACGGATGCTATTTTACACCCGTTTAAAATTCATTTACATGCAGTCATCGTGTCCGTATTTAAGTGGGCGAGTGGCAAGCAATAACTTAAAACAACAGTTCATGATCTCTTAATCCTTCTTTATTGATTTTCTTCAACTAACCACGCTCCAGGGTATATTTTCCGTTTCGCCATTTTGATAACTTATTCGGCACGCAGCCACGCGCTTCCGCGGTCAACGAGAATCCACAGCAATCTGCCGCCAAAACCTACTTTCTCCAGAGTTTATGCCGTCCACCGCATGTGCAGACCCCTCCCTTCGAGCATCTGGAAGTCCATTTCTGCTGACGTTTACTTTTACTCCGCGCCAAAAACCTGTACTATTCTAAAAATAAACCCTTTCGCTAGAATCGCCCGCGTTTTCGACTAGACTGTCGCTTCTAAAAGGAGAATTTCCTCACAGAATACATATGCTTTGCTAAATTGACTGTTAAATTCTTGCCATTTTAACCCCCCCCCCCGTACTTCTTAATTATGTTTTGACATATATATATATATAGTGGAATCTCGATCGATCGTTTTCGGATCCATCGTTTTTCCGTATGTATCGCTTATTTTATCCAGTCCCAACGATCATATTGCTTTATTATGTTCCCGTATCTATCGTTTTCCCACATTTATCGTTCATTTCAATCGGTCCCTTGAGAAACGATAGATCGAGATTCCACTGTATATATATATATATATATATATATATAGTGCCATTTTTTAAAATTTCTGTGAAACACTTAAAAATGATGTTAATATAATTCTTTGACTGGGTGTAAATTTGAAGTATTTTGCTTCTAGTTCAAGAGTTTTTATATGAGAAACGGGACTCCTAGACAGAAACATTTCTGAAATTCATATTTTTATTGGAAGTTGATATTTCTTAGAAAAATTTCATGTTTTTGTAATTGCTTGTATCTATCTTTAAGAAAGAATTTATCTTTTTTGGTGGAATTCACCCGTTTTTTAGTCTGAAGTGAAAATTGTTATTTAAGATACAGACATCCTGTACTATAACAATAAAGTCTACAAAAATAAATTAGTATTTATATATGAATTTATATCTGTCTGGCGACATTGTACAAGAATAATTCTCTTCGAGAAAGCCGTGAAAAATATTTGTTTAATGTACAGATATATACAGTTATATGGATGATAATGCATTTTAGTTATAAAGGGCTTCAAAAAGTATTTAGACATTTATTTTGTGAATACAATTGAAAGTAGTTAAATATACCTTATAAAACTTATAAAATTTATTTAGCCCCTTTTAATATATATGGAGGATGATTCACTCGAGGGAGGCACCGAATATTCTTTAATAACACTGGCTAGGATGAAGCAATCTGAATGAAACAGTTTTCAATGAGCTCCACAATAGAGGGCCCATCACATCACATGGTTCTCGGATGAAAAGTGGTTCCATTTGTTGGGTGATGTTAATTCGCAAAATACACGTATAAGGGCCGCTTAAAATCTCTGCCACTTACCAAACACCGCTCCCCGATCAAAAAGTGGGTGTGTGGTGCGCGATGTGTCAGTTGCGCACCACACATTTTCTTTGACACCGATGTGTACCGGACATTTTTGAACAGATTGGGAATCAACTGGATGATCGTAAGTTAACGGAGGTTACTTCCTGAGAAATGGTGCACATCGATAAGGAGCATGGCGGAAATTGAGTCTTTCATCGGCAACAGGTAATTTCATAGTTGCTTTGGCCACCCCGGTAGCCGGATCTGACACCACCAAACTTGAGAAAAGTCTATCGTAACAAGCCTCTCACTCTGGATGATTTCAAGGAAAACTTCGAACGTGATATCCCTGCTATTCCCCTCGATAACTTTGCCAGTTTTTGCCTTTGATACGTTCGGGAACATGGAGTGCCGCGTCGAAATGTGTCTGGTAAAAAACGGCGATCACTTCCATCACCGCAGGTAATGTAATCTATTACACATACGTCAAGATACCTAGCGTATTTTTTGGTTCAGGTTGCTTCATACTAGCGAGGGTTATTACAGAATATTCGAGGCCTAATTCGAATGAATTGCCCTATACAATCATATGAGTGGATGCGTATCCAGACGCTAAAGTATGGCTTTTAAGTTTTGTTGAACAACAATTCATATACACAAGGAGAGGTAACTCTTAATCGTATCATTCTGAAAAAATTTACATGAAACGGAAATTAGCTTTTATGTTAAATATTAACTGTTTATTTAATTTGTAAAGAAATGAATGAAATTAATTGCTGTCATAAAAATTATTGTTGAACTACCTATATATGCCTTCGTATTGTAGATATAATATAGAGAAAAAGTAGAAATTAAGAGAAAAAGCAGGAATTTTTTTCTACGTGAAGCATTGCGATCCAAAGGAATAACGATACCATAAAGATGTGTAAGGGATGTTGAGAAGAGATGAAAGTAAGATGGTGCAGTTGAAGAGACCAAATACTCAGGAAAGTAGCACAAACTGACGTAACGGGAGGAAGAGGGTTGTAAGAAGAATCTAAATATCCTGATCTTTCTTTACTGTCTTTATGGAAGCTGTGGAATGAAAGACTTAGTGTGATTTACTTAGTACCATAAATAGCCTCCAGTGAGTTTCACAGTTTCCTTTTGTTATTTAGCCAGAGCAGTTGCATGCCAGGGGGGCTAACTACCTTTTAGTATACCTTTCCATCAGTCTCTGATAGAATACGAAAGTTCTTTTGGGGAGTAAAGAGTCACGCTATGTATTTTCCCAATATAATGATCTTTCAGTCTAATGGCCAGGTGCAGATTATCCAATCAGCTCTTAAAGAAACCACTAATTTCGGATTTTACCTGTCCCAGAACAATTGCTTCCCCAATAGCTAGATTAAGAACTAATCACTTTAAGGATATGAAAATCCACCTTGACGGCACAAGATCTTTTATCAAGTGTAGAAATTGCCCAGAAACAGAGCTTTTTCTAGAACATATCTTTGACTGTCAAGCCGTTGTGGCTGTCCTTTTCAAGCTTGTTTTATCGCCGCAAGAACTCCTCTACAATCCACAGGCACCCTATCTAGTTGCTGTTATCCAAGCTTTTGGTCCAATTCAAGGCTTTTTCTTCTGCACTATTCGTAGACACGACAACAACAACAACAACACCACCAACAACACCACCAACAACAACAGATTTTCTGGATTTGACTTTGTTGTGAACGAACTTAGTTTCTCTGTTTATCGGTCAGTAGGTAGGTCGTTTGCTTAGTTAGGAGTTCTTCATATGTCTTTTGCTACGCGTGGAATAATCTGACAGTAATCTACAGCTTAAATCCGATTCCGAAAGTTACAAATTCCCATACCTTCAGTGGAATTCGAAATTGCGAGATTCGAAAATAAATCTTCTAATTATTCGACCATAGTTCCAGAGTTTGTCAAACTGAGTTATCTCACCTAGTTAGTCTTTTTTGCAATTTGAGAGCTTCATACCTCTGGTAAGTTCCGTGGATGTTTTATCGGGATGAAAGGTTCGTTTTCTCCGATGAATTGGTTACTTAATCCAAAAAATAATGTTTACCACCTTGAATTGGTGGACAATTCAACCGGAGCAACAATTAGTCAATATCACGGAATGACTGTTGGCTCTTCCTGTCACACTGTAGGCTATGCACAATTTTGTTGCTTGAAAATGAGGTAGAATTGAACGACTCACACGCCCTGAGTCTTAAACATAATCTAATAGAAAGCCCTCGAGATGAACTGGAAAGACGGATATGAAATCAACGACTTTCTTCACTCTCATCTGTGGCTATAAGAATCCACGGTAGAATGGTGAACCATTCTCGTCAAGGTCTACCCGAAATTGAAGTGATACAACGCCGCTGGCATACAAGCAATAGGTGAACTAAGTGATTGCTAATTTTTGCAAAGCTAATATAATTGATTATTACTAAGACCATTAGTTC
The DNA here is from genome assembly GCA_907164885.2 of Dolomedes plantarius. Lineage (NCBI taxonomy): Eukaryota > Metazoa > Arthropoda > Arachnida > Araneae > Dolomedidae > Dolomedes > Dolomedes plantarius. The sequence continues at coordinate 22,186,438 of OU015497.1, read as the reverse complement.
TAAATTAGGGAGGAAGTACCCATAATTTTAACAATGCAAATTATTTTTCTATCTTATGATAATTAAATAATATCATGTTTGTAGTAAACTATCTCTTTCACTAACTTATATAACTGTTTTTAAAACCGCAATTGTTATGCAGGAGAATTAAGCCTTTATAATTCTAATTTATGATTAGATTCTATGCATAATTTAACAGCACCAAAAGTATTTACAGGACTTTTCTTGGAATCCTGCATTATTTAAGATAATAGCATTTCCGTAGGACTGTGCAAAGTGATAGGTAACAAAACACAGAACTTCCTGTTTTCCTTAGCGATGCTCTCTGAGATGGCGTAGTTTCTATTTCTTCAGTCTAATCTCCAGTTCTTACATAATTTAATATTTGCGGCATAGATGCGTCATCAACTTAATGCATTAAAGTTATTTTTATCAGTAAAATCTTGAAAGCTTCTACTGTTTAGAGGACATTTTCCACCGAATATCTAAAAAGGATTTACTTTTGGAGCTGAAAATGTAATTAAAAGATATTTCGAAAGTTGTACATATTTTTAACGTAAATTTAAGACGCACACACTTAATGTGCCTGCATTTCAAAATCTGAATTCAATTTACGTTAAAAATGAGTTTTTAGAATCTAATAAAAAATATTCATTTATATTAATGAATACAATATGAGTTTCATAAGGAAATCCGTATCACAGTGGATTATTATGTAGTTACAATAAAAAAATTAATTACATGTCTGCAAAGAATTTGTCAATCTGGTAACAATTTTAAAAAAATTAAAAAAAACATATCATATTTCGGCTAAGTCAAAACAAATTGGACCTCTGAAAGAGATTCTCTGAAGAGAGGTTGGTTGGTTGTTTGGGTTTTAATGGCGCAAGGTCCAGACAGGACAACCTGCGCCAACCACATGCCACAATGAGACCACGAAGCATATATAAAAAAATTAAATAGACATAGCAAACACGAACTTTATAAAAATAAGAACAATATGAGTAAAACGAAACACAAAAGGGTGATAAAAACGATAGTGCACAAGATGACAAAAAGAGAAGAGATGATAAAACCATTGGTGTAAAAACAGCGATAATCAAAAGCGACAAAAGGTCATGTATAAAAGGGTAAAATTTAAGTATTGACGAGAGAGAGGAAAACTGCAATGTGGGCAGATATTTGCAGCAGGAAAAGTCAAGGATTATTAAGTACAATGCAGTAGGTTTCATAAAGACTGTACATTATTTGAAAGTTTAAATTTATGATTATAATTTTGCATTAGATAGGGTGATAAAGACAGTCAGAAAAAAAAAAACATTTAAAGAGTAGACAAACGTGACAAGAAGTAACACTGTCTTTTAGGGTCACTGTAGTTTGGAGAACAAGTTGAGGTTTATGTGAACTATCATGCACTGTTTGCTTAAAGTAATGGTTACCAACCGGTTGTCCGCGAGAACCTCGTGTGTAGACCGGCACCACATATAAAAAGGTTGCTAAATAAAAGGCGATTTTGAAAACAATGTTCATTGAACTAGATGGGCCGAATATATCCGATAATTATCAGGGGTTGAAATAATATTTATGGATTTTTATGCAATTATTATGTACTAGCGGCCCGTCCCGACTTTGTCCGGGTTGAACAAAATATTATACCAATAAATTTCCAGTTGATAGCCAATAAATTGTAAATCTTTTTTTACCTTAATAATAACCTAAATAATACCTTAAATTAATTTTATGTTAGTTAATAATTAAAATAAATTTTTTTAAAGAAAAAGGCGTGCCGGAGAACGGCTAGGTTCGAACCGCTAGCGTCAGAACAGAAGCCCACCGCGATAGCACCACGCGAAGGATCGTTGAAGACTTCGGCACCAAAAGCGGTAGAGGACAGTAGCGGAAACAATGGAGATTGTTAGGATTAAGCCCCTAACTTTATTTCTACTGATCAGATATACATAATATATAGCCTATGTCCATCTGGAATAATGTACCTTTCAAACAGTGAACGAATTTTCAAATAGGTACAGTGGTTCTGGAGATTACCCTCCACGTACAAAATCGCTCTCTCTTTATATATAAGTATAGATTAAAATTAAAGAATTTGTAGTTAAGTCGTACTGTACACTGTGCAATAGCAATAATAAATAATGTGTTCTAAAAAACTGTTTTACTGAATCACCCATGAATCAATATGTTTCAATTTCTAGCTGAGATCTAGGGTATCTATTTCTAATGATTGAAAAACAGGTTGAAACAAAAAGTGACTGCGTTAATCCTGTATCCCTTTTGCCTGAGAGATATTCTATACCCCAGGGGTGGCTAACAGGTCGATCGCGATCGACCGGTCGATCTTCGACATGATTTTAATCGATTGCGAGCCATAATTATATAAATATAAATATATGGACGTTGTTAGTGACGATAAGCTACTCATTTTCTACAAAAAATGGGAACTAGTCGATCGCCGAATAAAAAAATCATAGAAAAGTTGATCGCCAACTAAAAAAGGTTGGTCAGCCCTGCTATACCCCATATCACCCCTTAAGTCGGTGTGTCTCTGTGTGTGTGTGTGGGGGGGGGGTCCGCACATGGTTCAATTTCTGGCTTCGTAGTCCGCAGGCTTCTACGGGTTGGGAACCATTGGCTTAAAGGGAAGAGTGTGTTGTCAAGTGAAAATTCCTTCAGGTTCTAAAGAGGTCCAGTGCTAGACACATTCTAATGAAAAGCATTAATTTACTCAACATGTATGCTCTAAAAATGAGGCAAAAACTGATGAATGGCATTAGGAATAATGTCCGGGACCTAAATATAGCTTCTTCTGTGATCGGAGATAGGAAAAAGATCTGAATGGTATTTGGATTGTAACGTTCTCAAATCAGTCAATGACACGAGAGTCATAAAATTTAGGTACGTTGTTTACTTTTCAAATATGCGCAGTAATTATGTTCAGGAACTTTTTAAAATTGTCCTTTCAAAACCCGAGAGATTTCGGAGGTGGTCATCCGGGGACTACCTTCGAAAATCCGGACAGTGTGGTGCGGCCGCACAGGCTCTTTTTTTAATGAACATTCTGAGGGTCAGTTCGACTCTCCTCCTCCCACTCTTGATCTCCCTGTGGGGTCCAAGGGTTAATGTTACTGGTTCAACTGTCTCAGCTGTGCCAAGACATCCCTATCTAAGTAAATGCTCAAAAGAGAGATGGAGATTAGTGTTAGAAAACACTTTTAAAGCATCAGACAGATTTTGGTACTTCTTACAATGAAAATAATATTTTTTTTTAAAGAGACATAAGCAATCAAAGTCATCTTGGAGAAAACTGACTTAGGCACTTCTTGTACCAAGCCATATATATATATATATATATATATATATATATATATATATGACAGGCGTCGTATTACGCCCGTTCACGAATTTAGTATTTGCAGTCATCCTCATATAACAGTACTTGGCACAGAGGGAAGGCAGACACACAATTAGACGCTCGACATTATCTGATTTAATTAGTCTTTATTTATTCACCTTCATGATAACCACCACTCCAAAATGCGAACCTCTTAGCGTTCGCCATTTTATAAAACCCGCGGACCGGCTAGTGCGCGTCTGCTATCAACGACTTAATCCCATCGGTCTGCTTAACTTACCCTTATTAGGAGCTTGTATTAGGAGCTTGTGTTAAAGCTCCTAATACAACTGCGCATGCCCACGACGTCTACACCGAAGATAGGGAATGGGCGGGAGCTATGTTTGATACTATTGACTCGCTCTTTGTTCGTTCAAAAAGGGAATTTCCCTTCTCGCGGAGCGTTTCGAAATACGATAATTAATTATTGGGTGAGTGCAAAAGTTCTACCCATTTTTATTACCCATAAAGAAGAGCAAATAATCGCAAAAGGAACAGTACCTATTATTGTGCATATCCCCATTGCTATCTATGACCTCTTGCCATCTTTCTGGTAGGAGATGAATCCCACGGCGGTCTTGGATGGCAGTTTTCACAGCATCAAGATCATCAAAGATTTTCTGTCTGAAGGAATTGTTCAACGCCCGAAATAGGTGATAGTCAGTTGGTGCAAAGTCAGGAGAATAGGGAGGGTGGAGTAAAACCTCCCTACCAAAGCCCAGTAACTTTTGGCGAGTGATGACAGCAGCATGTGGCCTGGCGTTATCACGATGAAGGATAACACCGCGACGATTGATGAGACCTGGCAGCTTTGCTGCCAAATGTGAATGCAGCCTGTCTAACTGTAGACAGTAGAAGGCAGCATTGATGGTTTGGTTGAGTGGCAGGACCTCCCAGGGAATTATTCCCTGCAAATCCCACCACACACTCAATAACACCTTCTTGGGATGAAGTTAGCTTTCGAAGTCGATGCAGGCGGATCAGAAGGGCGACACACTGTCCTATGACGCTTTACGTTACGGTACATAACCCACTTCTCATCTCCAGTCACAATTCGTGCCAAGAATAGTGACTGGAGATGAGAAGTCGTCTCTGAACCGGGAAAGCAAGGAAACATAGGTGGAGATTCGGTCATCCCGATGATTAGCTGCCAGGTTATGTGGAACCCAACGATCCAACTTTCTCGTAAAACCCAACTTAACCAGCCGTCTCTCGACCGTTGTCCGGTGTACCTTGAAGGTCTCCGCTAATTCTTGTACGGTTGGGTTCGGGTTGTTCCTTATGGATTGGTCAATATCGTCTTCTCGAACGTGTGATGGCCGTCCACTCCTAGTCTGAACTTGGCCGCTTCTGTCTCCTTCCCGAAATTTACGAAACCATCGACGACATGTGGTTTCGTCTATTGCATCCTCCCCATAAACTTGACAAACATTCTGACATGCTGCGGCTGCCGTACAATTTTTAACGAACTCGTATAACAAACATTGTCTTATATGCTCCTTCTCGCTTTCGATGTTACACCCTCTGAGATTTTTTTTAGACGATTAACTTTGTGAGACACGATGCATTTATACGTGAGGCATCCACACGTTTGATTGGCCGACGATTTGCATAATTGCAATGTCATGTGTGACGTCAATTTCATTGCAAATTTGCATCTCCAAAAACGGGTAGAACTTTCGCACTCTCCCATAGATTTAATGCTAGAAATTTGATTATTCTGAAGCCCCCTGTAAATTTCTTAATTATTATTCTTTTCTAATTAATTCTTAACACACACACACACACACACACACACACACATATATATATATATATATATATATATATATATACATACAGGGCTGTAGGGGAGATGGGGAAAATAGAACAATAGATTTATAAGCCTGGAAAACATAATTTGGAAAAAAGGTATGAAGAAAGCATGATACATAAATTACAAAACTTCACCTTAAAAATAGTTCTGGTATAAAATGATAATAAATTGCCTCTATATTTTTATAAATAAATATATATATATATATATATATATATATATATATATATATATATATATATATATATATATATATATATAAATATATATATATATATATATATATATATATATATATACAATTTTAGTAGATTTTAAGGTATAATTCTTAAGGAAACGTTCTATCGTCATTTTAGTCAATTAGAGAACGAACTGAGAGAATGAAAACCTCAGGCGACCTCAATGTTTGAGCTCTAGGGTACTTGGGAAAACACTCAAATACTCTAGAGCGTATTAATTTGTTTGAAAATAATTGTCACTACTCAGGTTTCAAACCCGCTGACAAGATAAATGCTCTGATGAACCTGTACTCACTTAATGATGGCAAACAATGTTTGTTATGATTTATGTAAGAGAACCTGAGGCCCAATAAGTAACGTATTATGGATAGGTTATGAAGACCGAATGCTTATTTTAATATTACTTAAAGAGGTTTCTATCCGTAACAATTTTTAAATCCCTTTATTTTTTCGCATTATTGTGTGTGTGCCACTATATTTAAAATGATTGAGCGGACCAGTGGTCATATTATTGCGAATATTTTAAACCGTAGAGAACTCTGTTTCTTTCACTGTCTTTATAGTTAAAATTTGTGATTGAAAGTCAAATTTCCATTGGAAACCATGGGTTTTACCATCATAATTTCAGGTATAATTGTTTATTACTTTGAAAACGATTAAACAATTTTAGTGATAAACAAAACATTCCACTGACCTCATTTAGCTGATTGTTCAGATGGTTTATATTTCAAATATAGTCATCTTTTGACATGGTGATCTAAACTTACGAATGAAAATACTATGAAATGTAATTTAAAATATAAGTAACTCAGAAACATTTTGGCCTAATTTTAACATAATGTGTTTTGATTCGATTCCACTAATTTCAAGGGCTTTTTATTGAAATAAATAGAGGAGAGCCCCCAGTTTTTTTCTATGATTTACAGGTAAACTAAGAACTTTGGTACAATATGGATTAATAAAAAAGTTGATTAGAGCTTTCACTACTAGGATACAAATCTAATATCTCTAAAAAATGACGGAAACGTTTAGTAAGTATTATTGAATTATCTTTGGGAAAAACATTATCTGGATCAAAGTATTACTGTAACGCTACAAAGTCAAATAATAAATCGATGTAAACGGATCAGTGACATAGAAGCTATTAATTTAAATAACTTTTCTCGGTTTTGAAGAGTTAAATGCAAAATTTAAAATATGTATATTTATATATACGTTTTGAGAATAGAACCGAAAACGGAAGAATTGGCATTTTGTTACAATGGATAACAGTTATACGGGAACTGTAAAAAAGAGATTAATTTCTAACGACATCACATTTCGGTAAAGGAAGCTTTTCCAGAAAATTCTCCCAAATATTCCAGGTATTACTAATGCAAAGAAGCATTCACTTTTCCAGAAACCTCATTATATTTATTTCAAGTAAAAGTAATTTTCCTCGTATTAAGATGGAAGTTTCAATTTACGGTTGCTTTCAACATATTTATCACAGGAAATCTCACGAGAGCAACTTTCGAACAACCCCGAGTTAATACTAATCGTCCCGACTAAAGCACATCTACTTTGTGGAGTTACTTGACTGCAGAATATTAATTCCTGCGGGGTTCAAAATAATAGCTTTGTTAAAATAAACTTTTGCAGCACAAGGTTGTTAAATATTGATAAGTTAAAGATATTATAATCAAAATGTGAAAATTACGAAGCACGGCTTATCATAGGATAACTCTAGATTACGATTTTGCTTTAAAGGGGGGCTATCAGACGCTATATAATGTTTCACTGAAGGCTTAGTGATACCCATCACTGAAGATTTTATTAACTTTAGTCAATATTTAATTATATAAAGTTGTCTCAGTGGATGTTTAAATCTAAATAATCCCCCCTATATAACACTGATAATAAGGCAGGATATTTAAAGTTCGGAAATTTTACTTCTGAATATGATACAATTGAAAATATAAAACTTTCGTACGTTGTAAAGCAATAATGAAATTCTGTGCATTAAATTTTTCATTCTTATTTTTACTTGTAACGCTGTGCCATTCAAATTAATTAAAAGATACGCGAAATCTAGAACATGGTAATTTTATTAGCCTGAGAATATAAATATGTAGTTTTCTTTGAAAACAATATTCGGATAACAGATATCTAAAGATTTCTTATAAATTTGTACCCTGTAACAGCAAACACACATCTTAAATCCACAAAAAAATTAATTAATTATTGATTTTATAAAGTCGTGGGTTCCTATTTTGTGTACTTCAGAAGTTTCATGTAAGTAATAATTAAATTATCTGTTTCAGCATCTTGGGCCCATGGGGATGTAAGGGAGATGAGGAAAACCGAACAATAGATTAGTAAGCCTGGAAAAATTAATTAGAAAAAAAGTATAAATAAACCGTGATGTATAAATTGCAAAACATGAGGAATTCAAAACTGTAGTTTCAAAACAGTAGTAATAAAAATAGATATTTTTCTTTGAAAAACAATATCTTACTACAAGCAATATCCTACTTTATATTATATTTCTTAGGGTCCGAGGTAGCCTAATGGTAGCGAGTCGGCCTTCTGTGCTGAGGGTGCTCGAATCCCAATGAAGACCTCCGGATATGGGCACATTAAATCCGTAGACTGGAAAGTCTACGGTCCCTCTATGATGTCAGAGAGGGTGGGAGAGGGTACGATTCTCCCAGATATCTCCCCTGGGGGGGGGTGCGATCAAAATTGAGGCGGCAACTGGACATTAGGAAACAAAAACAGCAACAACATATTTCTTATTTATTTAAATTGAATCTTTTTCGTTAATGTGGGTGAAGTAACTTGTCCAATGAATCTCATGCCCTCAGAGCTGCGGGTTAGTTAACGAAAATAAAAATCAACAATTTGTAATCTCAAATAGAAAATGAGAAGGATGGAATCAAGAAGTAACAAAATATATTTTCAATTATGTTTGTAGTTGCAGTGCGCCATTAGTAATCACCTCGCTTCAAAGAAAGGTAGCACCATTTGGTCTTTAGTTCTGAGTGAATGTGGAATATGAAATTGTTGACATGTGTACACTGGCTGTAAACTTGCGCGAAAATCTGTTGCAGCGGTTATCTTGCTTGGTATATTGAAGACAACCTTTATCTAAGCTATGCTAACAAAAAGTTAAAAATTACAGCTACTTTGATTGAGGAAAGAAAATTAGTTCCAGGATTTTACTCATCGATGGCTCAAGAAGCAGTAAACAACTTGTCTTTTTTCGGAGTTCCTCTCCACGAAAAAGAAGGTAGGAAATACAACCAGCCTTTGAACTCCGAAAAGTTTTACGAGGCACTTAAAAAGTCTATTGAAACAAAACTGCTCCGTGAAAAAGACTGAGCTTGCTGATACCATCAAAGTAATGGATGAAAAAAAACTGGCCACAAAATGTCCCAATCATGTTTGGGGAAAATGAAATGTGGAAACTCGCCTCCAAGTTCAAACTTAATGAAAGGCAACTAATTACAGGATTGGATTCCGAGAGTATCTCCATTTCAGAGTGTTCCCGGAGAGTCTCAACCCCTTGAAACAGTCAATGAATTCGATAGCCATATCGTCGAGTGAATGTGAAAGAGGTTTCTCACAGATGAACCTAATTATCACACCATTAAGATCTTTACTGAATATTGCAACAGTTTCTGGCCTGTTGTTTGTAAAGATCAATGGACCTCCTCTTCAGCTCTTTAACCCAACTAAGTATGTTGACTCTTGGCTTGTGTCTGGACACCATTCAGCATTAGCCGTCAAAAGTAAGGAGAGGTCAAGAGACAAGAAGTATGATGAAAACATGTTGAAATTTTGGACAATCTTTTAGGATGGGCACAAAACTTAAAAAATCATGAAACTGTGCTTTTTTACAGTTTTTATTACTTTTCTACAACAAATTTTTGCACTTGTCTTCTTCTTCTTCACAAGCACAAGCACAACAGCTCCTTACAGGCCCTGGCTGCTCAACCACGCGCTCCTTCCAGCGTCTTCTATCTGCGACGACTCCTCTCCAATTTTTAATTTTCAAAGTTTTTAAGTCTTTTTCAATGTCATTTAACCATCTAGTCGGTGGTCTACCTGTAGCTCGGGATCCCTAAGGTTTTTTAAATGTCAAGATCTTAAAGGGATTATCTTTCGAGCTTCTCCAAACATGGCGAAGCCATCTTAATCTATTACTACGGAAGACCTGTGTTATTTGTGATTGCCTATAAAGCCTATACAGTTCAAAATTATATCTGGTTCTCCAACGTCCTTCTTCCTGCACCGGGCCGAAGATAGCCCGGAGGATTTTTCTCTCAAACATTTCCAGTGAGAGCTGCGTGTCTATGCTCAAGGTCCAGGTTTCACTTGCGTAAAGTAAGACAGGTAGTATTAGTGTCTTATAAATTCTTAATTTAGTTTTGCTAGATTATATCTCAAATGTCTTCTCAGCCCAAAGAAGCATTTATTAGCCATTTTGATTCTCTTATCAATTTCTGTTCTTAGTTTATTTTTGTTATTAATTATAGTGCCAAGGTATTTAAATTTATCAACTTTTTTTGTACTTGTCTTCCAAAATAAAATTTGGAATTAAATACAATGTTCAAGGTTTTGTATAACCAACGATTCTTTTTTTCAAGCCAATAATTTGGAATATCCCCCCCCCCCCACCCATCGGAAGGTTACCGTTCCGGCACCTCTATTTCTAGAAATCTAGCACTGTATATATATATATATATATATATATATATATATATATATATATATATATATATATATTATAACCCCTTTGATGACTGTTCTTACAAAGGGGATATGAAATTTCCCCTTTCTAAAGATGGGATCAGAAAAATGGGCCCCGTAAGCTAAAGGTTTATCATACTCATTAAACACTGTAGCGTACTACCAGTATGGGGTTATTTTTTTCCATGACCTCACAGATTTCACGAAACACAGCTGTGTGTTTATCGAGCGGTTTCCCTAACAAGTGGTGCGGGAACTGTTTGGAGAACCGAAAATGGTTTCCCCCCCCCCCGTGATAAAGCTGTCTTTCTCTTAGCGATAACTTCATGCGAGTGACATTCGACGGGTGATAAAGTTTCGGACTAAGAAGAGCTGTCAGCCGATAATCTGCCTGCCCCTCCACCCCGTCTGAAAATCCAGACATTGAAGAGAGACGCTAGAGAACGCGGCCTGCGCGGATGTGTGTTTTAGACTCCCGTACGTTGAGAATCTGCACGGGATTTTAATTGAATATGTTGCACTGTTTAAATGTTAATTTTTTTGTTAGTAAATTGTTGAGTTTTTGTTTTAAAAATTGGCCTTCGCTTTTAGTTAGAACTCTGTCTTTCTTTGATATGGATCCCATAGTAGTAATTTTTAGCAACGCCTCCGAGAGAATCGCCTTGACTACTTACAGTGACGCCACAACACTCATATACTGATACTGATATGAGTATTCATATGCCCATATTGTTATCTCTATCATGATGCCAATTCCAGTATTTCTCTCCCGTTTTCGTTTCTAAGCGACACATTCATACCCTACTCAAATTTGTTTGGATTAAAATAATGGATCCTGATTTATGGAAAACTGAAATTATGATATTTTTCTCCTTAACCTTCTTACGTTTCACTAAATTCAGGTTTAATAAAAGGTCGGAGAACGCTACATTATTGGGTTTTTTTTTCTGTAAACGGACGTCAATTTTTCCCGAGGCTTTTATTTGTTCAGTTCATATGATGTCGAATAGCTCTGAAAGAAATGGGATTAGTTCGCGTTATTTGGAAGATAATTGGAAACTGAGAGGCGAGCTAAATTAGTGTCACGTTCTCATGCTACTCTTCACGCACTTCTCTACACACAAACACGGAACAGTGCCCGGTGTAGTGTGTTTGTGTGAAGAGGAGGGGGCTGTAGAATGTAAGTATACACATTATTACATATCTTGGGAAAACTTTGTAAAGTCACGTAAAATCAATGACTACAGTTTGTGGTTTCTGTGTACTTCAGTGTAAGTGTTCGAAGCGCAAAATATCAAAAATTACACAGAAAATGTTTATTATATTAGAAAATAAACCAATTAATTCAAAAGTTTAAAAAAATCTTAAATATATATGGGCTAAATCAGGGGTTTCCAACTTACAAGTGTCCAAGGGCCGCAATCGAAAACACCTGTCTAGTGGCGGTCCGCAATTTAACCTGGACCATACCCAGGACTTTTTTTCCTTATGGAGGGGGATTTGGAGGATTTGTGTATAGTATGTACTATGAATTTTTTAAAAATTCGAGGATGAACCTCCAACAACGACCTTGATTATAACTGGCCAACTTTCCTTAAATTACACAGACACACACGAAAAAAGTCAAATAAGAAGTGGGTATTTAAATAAGAAGTTGGTCAAATAAGAAGTGGAGGGGTATGAAATAGAACATGAGTGGACACCCTACTTTTCATGGAATTCAAGGAAAATCAATCTTTTTTGTAAATGAACAGCATTTGAAAACAATATAGATTTTTACAAAAACATATTTCGTTAACTAAGAATACCTAAATTGATGCTGCAAATTATTTTCCTAGAAATCTTCGCGGGCCGCCAATTGGAAACCCCTGGGCTAAATCATGATGTACATAAAAATATAATTTGAAATTTATAATACTTTCATTTCAGTTACACCAGTGTTGCATTATCACTCCTCGTTCAAATTGTTTTGACTTGCCATAATTACAGTAAAATAAATCCAAAGTCATTGACTTCAAAAGTAAGGACTTTACTCACCATTCAGCAATGAACTACAGTCGTGCGTTTAAATATTCTGCTCTCTTTAGAGTCAATCTACACAGTCTAAGTAACTGTACAAATTATTCGGTTGTTGTTATTGTTCCTAATGTCCCCTAGCCGGTAGTGCCAGACCAGGTCCATAATGACATCGGGAAGAGTAGTGTGGCTCCGGTTTTATAATAGCACCATAAGGGTCGGAGTCTGACGTGTGCAATTTCTTTTAATAAACCATCTTTTTTTCAACTTAAAGCTGCTGCGTACTAAACCTATTGGCTTCGCCCACCTTAATGTTAACCTTTTCCTTACGGGGTAGAATAGCATGTATCCCAAGAATACGTGCCCAGCAATGAATATATATATATATATATATATATATATATATATATATATATATATATATATATATATATATATATATATATATATATATATATATATATATATATATATGTGTGTGTGTGTGTGTGTGTGTGTGTGTGTGTGTGTGTGTGTATGTATAAGAATAGTGTCTAGGGGTTTTAGGGGTTGTCATCAATTTCTAAATCATCACACGACTCAAAAATTATGAACACTTGTATTTGGACAATACGGTACATATTGGACAATACGGCATTTGGGACAATACGGTATATCTTTATAACATAAATTACTTCTTTGTACTACATCGTTAGAAAAAAAGACACACCACAGCCGTCAGCTGGGTAGACACGTCTGAATAGTATCGAAGTCAATTCTTTTCTGAGTGGTTCACGGAGAGTTCACAGATGGCGCTGGCTGGAAGGCAGAAGCTTCAGAATTTTGACAGATGAAAGTCTGATGGTGCTAAGTCAGGGCTGTATGGTGGATGATCCAGTAATTCCCAATGAAAATTATCCAGTTGCGTCTTTGTTCTTGCCGCAACGTGAGACCGAGCTTTGTCGTGAAGCAGAACGACGCCGATAGAGATTTTGACAGTTTTCATTGGGAATTACTGGATCATCCACCATACAGATGAGAGTCTGATGATGCTAAGTCAGGGCTGTATGGTGGATGATCCAGTAATTCCCAATGAAAATTATCCAGTTGCGTCTTTGTTCTTGCCGCAACGTGAGACCGAGCTTTGTCGTGAAGCAGAACGACGCCGATAGAGATTTTGACAGTTTTCATTGGGAATTACTGGATCATCCACCATACAGATGAGAGTCTGATGATGCTAAGTCAGGGCTGTATGGTGGATGATCCAGTAATTCCCAATGAAAATTGTCAAAATCGATGTCGGGTACTGCTCTCTACCGGTGTCGTTCTGCATCACGACAAAGCTCGGCCTCATGTTGCGGCAAGAACAAAGACGCAACTGGACAATTTTCATTGGGAATTACTGGATCATCCACCATACAGCCCTGACTTAGCACCATCAGAATCTCATCTGTTTCCAAAACTTAAGAAATTTCATGGTAGAAAGCGCTTGGAAAATGATGACATGTTGAAAGAAACTGCTACTAACTGGTTTAACGGTCAGGTGGCAGAGTTCTTTGATGATGGGATCCAAAAGCTGGTGACACGAATTGATAGATTTTTAAATGTTAATGATGACTATGCTGAAAAGTTAAAAAACGTTCGTATTTTAGTTTGTGATACAATTTACGTTCATAACTAAAGTTTCTCTTACTCCATTACAAAATTGTTCTTACTTAAAAAATGACCCTCGTATATATGCGCATACACACACATACACTTATGATATATATTATGAACACCCATATTCTCACGCAACATTCTCTGGACAAACAAAGATCTGAAATGAAAATCTCTAAGAGTCTCTAAGTCTGCTCATAAACTCTGATACTATCTCCGTCACGTAATATATCGATATTGTAAGGATCACCGTAAGCAGAAGTTGAATAACATCTTTTATCTGTTTGAATAGGGACAGCGAAACGGCTCCAGCAAACACAGATGTTCTTTGATTAGGGAGAAGACGGTGTTATTATACTCTTACGAATTACATCAATTGTATTTATTGGACATTCTTTTTTTCTGTTCGCTGAGTATTGAACAAAATTTGCCGAAATTCAGTTCTAATGAAAAGTAAAAACATTTATTTTCTAGTTTCTAAATTCCTCAGTTTTTAATACAATTATCCTAAATTCAACTTTTTTAAAATTTACATACCACGATAAATTATGAAATAACTAGTCTATCAATAAAACTTTATTTCAGTATCTATTTGAATTACAGTTATACTATACACACACACACACACACTCACACACACACACACACACACACACTCACACACACACACACACACACACACACACACACACACACACACACACACACATATATGTATATACTGCTGGCCGTTAAAATTGCAACACTATGAAGAAGGGATGATACAAACGTCAAATTCGCATGAAGAGAAGATGCTGGTATATGCAAATGATTAGCATTTAAGCGCAATCGAACAACGCAGGAAGGAGAAACAGCATCTCAAACTCTGTATAAAAGGACAGTTATGCAGCGGATTTCTTATTCGGAAATCGCATTTGAATGTTTTTTTTTTGTTTGTGAGAAGATCGTGTTATGCCTCGTATAAGAAGGAGAAACGGCTACCAGCACGTGTCGGAATTCGATAGCGGCAGGATCGTGGCCTATCGAGAGTGTGGTTTATCGTTCCGCTATATTACTACTCGCATTGGTAGGAATCCAACGACTGTCATGCTAATATGGAATCGATGGGTCCAGGAATGCCACACTGAACGCCATGCAGGATCTCAACGGCCTCCCGCCACTAACGTCCGAGAGGACAGACATCTTGTCAGGTCGGCCTGGCAGGATCGTACAGCCACATCACGGACCTTGAGTCAGGAAATGGGCTTGTTTGCAGCACGAGACGTATACGCATGGACAGTTCGGAGACGTCTGGAGCAGCACGGACTGTCTGCACGGCAACCAATATTGCGGCTTCCCTTGACACTGCAGCATAGAGACGCGGACGACAGTGGCACGCCCAAAGAATAAACTTGATACAAAAGTGGCACCACGTCGTCTTTTAAGACAAGCCCCGGTTCTGAGTGCAGTATGATGACGGACGTATCCGTGTCTGGAGGCACCAGGGAGAACACACGTGACCCGCTTGCATTCGATATCGTCATAAGGGTCCTGCACCTGGTGTGATGGTATGGACAGCCATTGGGTACACGACACGAACTCCTCTTGTTCGCGTCTTCGATAATCTGAACAGCCAGCTTTACATTTCTCAGATCTTAAGGCCGGTGGCTCTGCCCTTTATTCAAGGCCTCGGAGACGTCATCTTTCAAAAAGATAACGCAAGACCGCATGTTGCCCGTCGTGTCCTGACCCACCTCGACACAGAGGGTGTTCGACTGTTGCCCTGGCAGCACATTCTCTAGATCTCTCACCCATTCAAAGCATTTGGTCATGGGTTGCTGAGAGACTGGGCCGCCACCGCTCTCCAGCCACTACCATTGATTAAGTGTTGCATAGACCGGAAGCAGCATGGAATGACTTGCCCGTATCTGTCATTCAAGCCCAGTTCGACTCGATGCCTAACCGGGTTAGAGCCGTTTTATCTGTCAGAGGCGGTAGCTTTGTACTAATTTCGGACCCTGTATATCCCGAAATTACCTACAAATTTAATCATGTTTTCTTCCTACTACGCTGTATACGTACAATAAGTAAACTTTCGCCATTTGTTTTCTTTTGCAATTTTAATGGCCAGCAGTATATATATATATATATATATATATATATATATATATATATATATATATATATATATATATATATATATATATATATATATATATATATATATATATATATATGTGGGTTCCTGAGCCTACATCGGTCTGTGCTCTACCTGCATATTCCATTAGATGACACTACTATCTGCGGCGCTTCAGTTCAACTAAAGAAGAAGAGATATGGCAACCCCAGTCAGTCAGACGTTGGATGGAGACGAACTATGACGCGTTTGTCTGTTGGCAGTAGACGACTGCTCCTTCATTAGTCTATAATGTTATTAATTAACGACGTTTTTTTGTAAATATCTTTTGTAAATAATAAGTTTTCATTAAATGTTAGTGTAGTTATAATAGTATTTGTTTTAAATCACCGCACGGTTATCCTGACCCACACTCAGAAGTGGGATTGTATATACTGAAAACAGGCTTATCAGCTAACAGTAATTTTAATTGATGGAAGGAGTTTCTTTCCTCTTCGCCAAATTTAAACTTTCGATCTTTCTTCAAGAGATAACTCAACGGTCTAGCAATGCTGGAATATATTATATGTATATATTATACACTGGTGTAAGAAATTAAGAGAATTTGCAGACTTGGACGATTATCTCTAGAACTACTGTACCAATTTTCATGAAATTCGATATGTACATACATTGATACAATACAAAACAAATAACCATTCAATAATTGTAATACACACGCATGATAGTGCGTAACACTCATTGGAGTCGGAAGGTATGAAACAGCGGTTGCAGAATAAACAAAAAATGGGTTAATAGATGGGTTAATAAGGGGTATGGTCCCCTCTTACAGATATACAGGTCTCGCAGAGTGATTTCATACTTGAAATAAGGCAGTTTATCGTTTCCTGTGGCAATTGATCCCACTCGTTCAGCAACGCTTTTTTAATTCCATGGATGATTCTCGGAGGGGGGTTGCGAGTTGCAATTGCCCTCCCCAGAGCGTCCCAGACATGATCTATAGGGTTCAGGTCTGGAGATCTGGCTGGCCAATCCATCCGGCGAATATCCTCACTCTCTAGAAATTCGTCGACCAGAAGAGATCTATGTGGCCTCGCGTTATCGTCCATTAAAATGAACTCAGGGCCAACTGCACCCCTGAAAAGGCGAATATAGGGTTCCAAGACCTCATCCCTATACCTCACACCAGTCACAGTGCCTCTTTCAAAGACATGGAGAGGTGTGCGACCATCCAACATGATGCCTGCCAAGACCATTAAACCTCCTCCGCCATAATGGTCGATTTCGCGGACATTGGAGGGTAGGTAGCGGGTCCCTGGTTCTCTCGATATGAACGTACGGCGAGAATCGGTGTTTAGGCTGACCGGGACTCATCAGTGAAGAGAACGGTCACCCATTGATCCATACTCCAATCTCTATGCTCTCTGCACCATGATAAACAGATTCCCCTGTTCGTAGAAGTGAGCGGGACGCAAACAGCAGGTCTTCTTGCAAACAACCCTCTCTCATGAAGTCTTTTGGAAACAGTCACCCTTGATACACGGGTTCCTGTGGCTGCATACAAGTCACGAGAGAGCTGAGAAGCTGTAGCACTCCTGTAACGCCTCGCTATAATCGACAAATAGTGATCTTCTCTGGTCGTCGTGGCTCTTGGACGACCTTGCCCAGGCTTTTTCTCGATGGATCCGGTATCCTGGAACTGTTTCCATAAGTTACACACGACGCTGAGCGTTAAATTGAACTCTCTACAAATTTGGACTTGAGATTGGCCTGCTTCGAGCCTCCCCACAATTCGCTACCTCATTTCATCATCTAGACGTCGGTGGTTACTCATTTTTACTGTTGCAATTTGAAATTAACGGATTGCTGCAAAATTAACACATCTATTAACCCATTTTTTTGTTTATTCTGCAACCGCTGTTTCATACCTTCCGACTCCAACGAGTGTTACGCACGATCATGCGTGTGTATTACAATTATTGAATGGTTATTCGTTTTGTATTGTAACAATGTATGTACATATCAAATTTCATAAAAATCGGTACAGGAGTTCTAGAGATAATCGACCAAATCTGCAAATTCTCTTAATTTCTTACACCAGTGTGTATATATATATATATATATATATATATATATATATATATATATATATATATATATATGAGGTACTACCAAAAGTTCCCGAAATTTCAATTACGAGCGAAAACGGACGTAGCTACGGTCAAACGCCATTAGAGGGATCTTCGTACATTCTTTGTGAGTTAGTATGCAAAGCGGCATCATTATAAGTGGATGTCTTCTTTGTTGGTTAAGCAATATTTTTCTGTTGTGTCTGCGTGTGTTTGCCATTTTGCAAGGGCTGATTTGAAGGAACAGCGAATTTGTATCAAGTTTTGTCTTAACTTGGTAAGACGACTGGAGAAACTCACAAAATGTTTAAGGAAGAATTTGATAATGCCGCTTTAGGCGAAACACAACCGTTTCAAAGATAACCAAACATCAATGGATGATGATGAACGTTCCGGACGACCATCTACTGGCATTACTCCATAACATGTCGTTTCCGTGCTGAATGCAGTGGTGAATGATCGTAGGCAGACCATTCAAGACATCTGTAACATTATGGGATTATCCTATGGCACATTCCAAAGGATTTTATCAGAAGAATTAAACAGTCAAAGGATAGCAGCGAAGATTGTGCCATGACTCTTAAGTGACGAACAGAAATTGATGTCGCATGAATCTCTGTAAAGACTTGAACAGCTGCGAATTGAACTAGACTTTCTTTCTAAGGTCGTCACAGGTGACGAAAGTTGGGTTTATGGGTATGATCTCGAAACGAAACAACAATCGTCACAATGGAAAAGCCCATCTTCACATCGGCCAAAGAAGGCGCGTTAAGTCAAGAGCAAAATAAAGTCCTTAATGATCTTTTTTTCGATACTGAGGGGATTATCCACATAAAATTCGTACCTGTGGGTCAGACGATTTGTGCAGAATTTTACCATGATGTCCTGCGGTGGCTAAGGGAGGACATGAGACGGAAACGTCCACATATGTGGCATTGAAGGACTGGGTCCTCCACAATGATAATGCGAGGCCTCATAATGCTTTCATCATACAGCAGTTTTTGGCAAAAAACAACAGGGCCGTTGTTCCTCATCCACCTTACTTTTTCAACTTAGATCCTTGCGACCTTTTCCTCTTTCCAAAGATGAAAATCAAGTTGAAGGGATTCAAGAAAAATCGCAAATGGTGCTGAACACATTAATGAAACAAGACTTCCAGCAGGCATTGCTTTCGTGGCAGAAGCTCCGAGATCGGTGTTTACAATCCCAAAGGGACTACTTTGAAGGTGACTTTGGCGAATAATATCAAGGTATTCTACAATATTTTTTATCGATACATCTCGGGAACTTTTGGGTAGCACCTCGTATATATATATATATATATATATATATATATATATATATATATATATATATATATATATATATATATGTATATATATATATATATATATATATATATATATATATATATATATATATATGAATAAAAATATTGCTCAGGTATATATGAAAACGTTATAAAAACTCAAATGTAATACGTTATTCGTGCATACGTGAACTAATGTTAACTCGTATCACTACACGTATATTATACACGTTAGTGCGTGTTAATCCGAACTATACGCGTGTGTGTATTTGTGTGTGCAAAACACATAAATACAAGCATATGTTTTTTTTACCTTTAGACTGATGTCGATGGAAACGAGACGTGGCCTCATACCGTCTGAGTGGGCTTCTATTCTAACATATTGAGCCCTAGTTCGATCTCAGCCCGTCTCACCCCTAGAATATACGTATTTATATCTGATGGCTCTTATATTTGCTCCTTGATTGAGATTTAGTCATACATAGTTTTGTTTTGACAAACTGTCTATTATCGTTTTTTTTCCAGTGTCCTGATTCAATGCAACAACTGCCTGTTATAGGTGGGAATTGAACTCACGTTTCTAAATCTTGCCTGGGAATGTGTTTAAATTAATTTTGAAATAATTTTTTCCTCAAAAGTTCAATAGCTTAAGTAATAGAGTATTTAGTACATATAAAAGACGGTGGACTGTCCTTTTAAGAAACTCTCATTTAATGAAGTCTTTATATGGAAATTTTCCTTCAGTATTGAATTGTAATTTCACCCTTACACAGAAAAATTATTTCTCTGTACCTACGTTTTTTTAAATAAATTAGAATGGTTTATTGTTCCTAAATTGTGCTACCGAAGATGTGTGTTTCTGCTGTTACATATGTAAATACAATTTAATGAACACAATGCTTTGAAAAAATAAACCCTGTGTCTAGAAGAACACCGAAGTACACTCTACATCGTAATAATTAATATGGAACGCGAAACACATAAATCTTTCCAATTTATCATGCTTGTTATTTTGAAAAGTACCTTTATAGTTCCAAATTACTATGAGTAATTTATTTGAAAATTCTTCTCATTTCTTATGTATTTTTAAGAAACTGTATACCGTCTAGTTTGTTAGATTAAGTTTCAAGTGTAGTATATGTTATTTAATGATTTTATTTCGTACACACTATCCTGTAGACAAAAGAAATTTATATGACCAAATGATGTTTTATTATGCTCTAAATAATTAATTTTTTTTCAGACTTTATGTTTATATATATATATATATATATATATATATATATATATATATATATATATATATATATATATATGTATGAATTATATTGAATTATATCTTAAGAAAATTTATAGCCAATGAATCCCCTTCATAAAGAATGTTTTGCGTGGGCTGATGCTATTCTGGCATTTATTTAACAGTATGACACTTCTGCATATATTTCTAAAAAAAGTCTATTTTTAATCTTTAAAAATTGAACTGAATTAAATATACCCACATGTACATAACAAACAAATTATATTTCAAAGTATTTGATATCTACTATATTTTATTTCGTATTAAAAGAGTATTTGATTTTGTATTAGAGTTTTATCTCACATGTTTTCGCTGTAAGCCACAAAGAAATAGTTTGATTTGAATTAGTGGTGCGTGGACGTTGCTACATGCGTGTAAAGAACATTCAGAACTTTCAGCAGTAAAAATACCTTGAATGCACAAATATTTTCGAAGTTTTCTTAAAAGGAAAGATTAAATTATGACAATCTTTTGAGAAATTGTTTTTTCTGAACTATAAAGTCTCCTTAAAACAATTCTCTAAAAGTAATCAATCTTTAGTGTGTAACTTTACATAAAACATATTAAAATTGGAATACTTAGGCAAGAGTATTATTGGAAAGTAATCCATCATCTTGCATATGCACATGTTTACAAATTTCTTTTCACATGACAAATATTTTAAGTCGCCAAGCAAAACCTTTTTTCAGTTTGCTATATTTTTCGGTTACTTTTAATTGATGAGTCTATTTTTTCTATGTACGAAATAAGCTTTATAATTTGAGATATGCATTATATAAAAGTTGTATAGTCCTTTGTATGATACTATGATGATACTATCAGAAATCAAAATATTTAAGAATAATAAAGTTAGACTGAACCGTTGCTTGTAATATTGTTTATTACCATGGTTCCATGCTTAGAATATCGGCCTAGCAAATCGAATACTGTGATTAGATTCCAGTTCTGGGTATGAGAGAAGACATGGGTGAGTGCGGTGTGAAGAGACGGGGTCGTTACAGTGGAGCCCCATGGAATTGAGAGATTCTTTTAGAAGGGGTAGGGGGCTTACTGGATAGATTTCGTAGACTGGTCTAGGTTAGATGGCCTTCCTTAGATGGTTGACTGTTACATGTTAAATAAGGTATTGAAATTGACATGGGGAAGAAAGTTATGTTAATTAACAGTATAGAACGTTGTGTGGTAATCACGCTACGCAATCTGAGGCGTGACGTCAGATCCAACGTGACGGTTTCTACAAACCATCTGCGGTGCATCCGAACCCGGCACAGCTCTGTACTTTCAACGCCGTATGCTAATTTTCGAGGCATGCAGAGTATAAAAGGCTAAAACATTTTTAGCCAGGACGGCTTTGCAGTTCCAAACAGTTCCTGCTTGGCAGTCTACCGCAGCTTCCATTTTGTCCTGTCTTCCGACGCTTTCTGACCAGTGCTGCAGGTGAATGAAAATCTACTCCCACTCGCTATTTTGTGGACTTCATGTTATGTCCGGTAATTTATAATATTTCTTTCATCATCTTAATTTTTGGTTATTACCATGTTTATATTAACTCGTTTTCTTGTTTGTGTGTGTGTGTGTGTTTGTCCAGTACAAATCTTGCAATCGATTTTTAACTAACATCCCGACTAGCTAGACATTTGAAACTTTTAGAATAGCTCAGAACACAATGACAATGCATTATTTTAATACTTTTAGCCATCTTTAAGCAGAATTTTAATTCACTTTCAGTTAATTTTGTTTTGTAGAATGGTGCAGCCATCTATCGACCGGTACGGGAACGAAAAGTTAAACGCAAGTTAACTCCCAATTAACTTCATTTTCATTCAAGTTGATGGGATAATTCATCAAAAAAATTTAAAAAAAGTATTTATTAATACATAGAATTGTCAAGTTTATATGACTCAACAGAAAATTTAAAAATATGGTATATAAAAAGTTCTTTGTATCTTGTATTTATTTTTAAATAAAAGACTAAGGTTTGGTTGAACTGCTTTTGTAATCACTCAAACAGGAGTCAAGCTGGAGGGAGGGGACAGTTTTACCTAACATACCTCCCCAAAGTTGTTAGAATACAGTCTCAATAGTCCAGGATTTCAAAGAGGATGATTTGATTCCAATTCGACCATATTACGGCTATAATGAGAAAAAAATGTAACTAAATACGGTGCCGTAGATGCCATTTCTATTATTACATTGTATTGTAATAATGTAAATTTACGATATCTGATTACGTAAATTCTATAGCTTCTCCTCAATATTGTAAGGAGAGAGTCTTACCTGTCTCGGTAGTGTAAGGAAGAAGATGAACCCGTTCAGTAAGAACTAATATATAAAACACATTATATACAACAGTTAAAACGCCCTACCAAAATCTAGTTAACGCATACTGTCTCAACTGCAGACAGGAGGAATTCCCACTAAACTTCTTCGGTTGATTGAGAGCTCAACGGTCAACTTTTGCTTCCCAAGGGCTAATAAAACGCTTCTCTTTAAGAGGGCAAAGGACCTTCAACCTCTTTTTTTAAAAACAAAAATTCAATATTTTACACAATATACAAAACTAGCTGAAAACACGAGCTTCGCTACGGAGTACATTCAAATTAAATACAACGGTCAATGTATGTAATTAATGGCAATATATTTATATATATATATATATATATATATATATTTATACGACGAAATATATATATAAATACGACGATCAATATATACAACTGATGTAGAAAAAAATATATATATTTATAAAAAAATCGTAAGGGATATTTTTATAGACAAAATAATGTCCAATCGTCTGCCGCTTTAGCAAGAAAAAAAATATTTTTTTGTCTATTTTGTTGTTATGCACGTGACGATAAATTTATTTAAAGTACCAAAAAATGACATCACGTGATCAGCATTTAATAAATTAAATTCTAAAAATCTTTAAAAATTCACCAAAAATCAGAAAATAGAGGTAAAGATTCGAAAAAGATTTCATTTTAATGGAATTTTTATGATCTTTCTCGTGATATAAATTTTATAACCCTCAAGTTATTCTTTTAAATGCAAATTTAAAAAAAGTTACTAAAACAGCTTAAAAATTTCATTTAAAAAAATCTAAGAAGAATTTTTCAAAAATCTCTCTTAGTGCACCCCTACACTATAAGAAGAATCGCCATGCAAAATTTTAGCCCTTTAGGTCCAGCGGTTTGGTCTGTGCGTTGTAAGTCAGTCAGTGAGTCAGTTACGGAACTGTTTTATATATATATATATACTATATTAGAATAATTAATACTCTTTTTTACTTAATTGAAGACACTTAGAATTCACAAGTAAGTATTTTGGGGAAGAACAAGACCTCTTTATCAAATAATTCCTGAAAAATGCTAGCATTTTTCAAAACGTTCCATGAACATTCATTTCTTTATTGTGATTTCTTCCGAGTTCGTCGGGATTGTTAATCGAAGTATTTGCTTCAAAACTGTCCATTATTCTTTGAAACCGTAAATATTTTTCAATTAATACACAAAAACACAAAAACGTAAAAAAATAAAAGACATTTTGAAGAAAAAAAAATATTTATAGTTATAGATTCATATTAAAAAAATTCAATGAACAATTATATATATATATATATATATATATACAGTGATTTCCGCTTATAAGAATCACGTTTGTTATTACTGTTTTTGATTCTTATAAGCGGTTGATTCTTATAACCGAAATTTAGGTTTTTGGACAGGTACACACACACACCTATATATACATATATTAGATAATTTACCATAAAATACTCTTTAATTTACATTAACTATCTTTTATTAAAATTATTTTTTATAGTTTTAAAAATAAAACTTAATTTTTAGACCTATAAGTAGATACACATGATTATAGTAAGAGAAGAAAAAAATACAATATTTGTTACAAGTTACAACATACCTGCTTAACAGTTTTAACAATTCAACTACAGGAAGGGAGCAAGAAAAAGTTTTCTACGGTAGTTTGACGTAATGAAGTTTTCAGAAGGCTGTTTATACCTCTTTCAATACTTTAGTCTCAGACGAAGATTTACTCGGACGGGTAAAGTTGCCCCCGGGTCAAGCTAATAGGAAAGTGTTGTGGTAAAGCGTTTAAGGGGAACTATTATGCTATGTCTAATAAAGAAAGGGGTGAATTTTACGACTATATTCCATCCCATCTTATCAAGCTTTCTTAAAAAAAAAAAGAAAGAACTTCGTGTCTTTTGAGGGTTTAAGTAGCTTTTTTTGAAAAATGAAAGGAAAGCAAAGAGTGTAAACTGATTCTTAAAACCGGTGGATTGATTCTTTAAAGCGAAATTTTTAACATGGAAATAATTCATTTGTTTTTGTTTTCGCGATATTGATTCTTATAAACGGTTGATTCTTATAACCAGTGATCACTATAAGCGGTGGTTACTGTATATATATTGTGTCTAAAAATTCATGAAAGATTTGAATTTTGTGCCATTTGTGCAATAAAGTGTTGCCAACAAAAAAAAAAGCGTGGCAGCTGTCAGTTCAGGGTTATTAAAAATGGAGCGCTACACGAAAGAACAACACGTTTTCCTGGTTGAGCAATATTTTTAAAATAATGAAGATTTGGTAGCCACAGTTCGCAATTTTCGTACAAAATATGGTCGGAATAGTGATTTAACTTCAACTGTGAAGAGATTAATTGAAAAATTTAGGGAGACTGGATCAATTAGTGATCTTAAACACTCTGGCCATCCTTCAATGAGTTGTTAAAACACAAAACATTGACGCAGTTTGGGAGAGTGTTGCTGAAAGTCCAGGGACATCAGGTCGGCACCGTGGTCGAAAATTGGACCTTTCGAGGAGCTCTCTAAGGCGTATTCTCACGAAAAGATTTGCATCTTCATTCTTACAAATTTCAACTGACTCAAGAACTGAAGCTTTCTGACCACGCAAAGCGATTGAAGTCATTTGATGGATTATGAGACAACAACAAGTAGATGCTGATTTTTCGAACAAAATCATCTTCAGCGATGAAGCTCATTTTCATCTTGATGGCTTGGTTAATCGACAAAATTGTCGTATTTGGGGTTAAAAAAAATTCCCGAGTGATTGTCGAGAAACAAATGCATCCATAACGTCTCACTGATTGGTGCAGATTTTGGGCTGGAGGCATCATCGGACCATTCTTCTTCGAAAATGCGGCTAGTCAGGCAATAACAGTTAATGGTGCTCGCTATATCGACATGATAATCCAGTTTTTTGTACCTAAATTGCAAGATATGGATGGGGACGACATGTGGTTTCAACAAGACGGGGCCACATGCCATACGCCAGAGAAACAGTTCAATTACTGCATGAGTCATTTGCTGGTTGTGTAATTTCCCGTTTCGGTGATCAGAATAGGCTGCACAGATCATGCGATTTAACGATGTTGGAATTTTTTCCTTTGGGTTCTTTTGAAGTCTAAGGTTTATGCTAACAAGCCCACAACCACCCACACCTTGAAGGAGGAAATTGAGGGCTGTATAAATGAAATTCAGCCACATTTGTGCAAAACGGTCATGGAAAATTTCAACAAAAGAGTGCGTATGTGCCAGCAAAGCCATGGTGGCATTTACCCGATATAATATTCCATACCTAACCCTATACTGTATACTTTATGAATCAATAAAAATTTACAACTTTTAATTGAGGCGGTGAAAGGCAAAGTGGTGTAAGTCAGTAAGTCAAGTGGTGTAAGTGAAAAGAGTTTTACTGCAAAAACTACAAAAAATTCTTCCATAAACTGAGCAAATTATAATTCATAACAATTATTAGAATATTGCAAATAATAACTATTTACAATTCCACTCAAAATTAAACATGGAGATTACATTTTTGCCCTCAAATGAAAAAAGTTGAAAATGTGTCTTATACCACTTTGCCTTTCACCGCCTCAATTGTAAACCTGTGTTTTCTATCAAAATTACTTGCGTGAATTTGGGGACACCACACACACACACACACACACACACACATATATATATATACATGTATGTAATAAGTTAAATATTATGCCCTCCATTATAGCATTTCAATTCCCTTTCCTAAATCCATTCCCCAGTAACATTACTTTATCTCTTTAAAACCCTTAGCAACAGACTTCCCATGAATCGCATGCCTTTTCATTTGTACACGTGTACATCTCCGGATTCAGAGGCGTGGGTTCGCATCGCGTTCCTCAATATTTGCTGACCTTACAAAATAATAGCCACATATTTTTTTCGCCCTCTCTCGCGTAAGGTTGAAAGGTGTTATTCGCTTCTGTCTTCTGAAATGGACGGATGTACTTTTGTCGCTCTAATAAACGATTCGGCCAGACTGCATCAAAATTTTATTCCTTTCAGGCTGAGTCTAGCTCCAGCCATGTAAATATGAGCTAGTTTCTCTTTCAGATTAGAATTTAAGGATGTAATGGATATATTACATATTGTAGCGAACTGAGGTTCGTAGTTTCAACCAGTAGATGAACTAAACACACCAGGTATACATCACTCATTACTTAAACAAAACAAATGCAATTTATTGAGAAAATTGATGATGATGAGATATGTACACTGCACAGATGTAAGATACACTTCGTAATCTTAAGAAATCACACTCGATTTAATCGGCGTGGGGCGGAGTAAGAACAAAGAAGTCCGCTAGGCTAGCAGAAACTGACTCCGCTTCAATGATGAAGAAACGGCACTTCGTCCTGATGGGAAAAGGGGCTCCCCAGCAATATCAACGGTGGTGACCACTGCACGCACCCGGTAGCGATGAAAATATAAAAATAAGAAGGGACTCCTCACTGGTAAATACGGTAGCAAAGGCTACTTCCACGAAGACTGGTCTCCGAACAAAATTAGCGGAGTATGTTTACTCCTGCAGGAACTTAATCGTCGCTGCAAACAGTCACAAGGGACTCTGTACCTCTAAGGGCGGCCACCCGGCTGCTCTCACACTGGATCCGCCACGATCAGGAACAAAAGACGCAAGCCACGGGCAAGAGGTCCATTCTCTTTTATAGGAGAGTCTCCACCGGATATTGCATCACTCTCCGGAAAGTTCGAACGATCTAGAACAAGTGAGCAACGGAAATGGGTTTCCCGGGGCGATAATGAAATATTTTCCCCGGTCTAAAGCGGCCGCCTTTTTAGTTTGTCCTCAAAGCCACTTCAAAGACCCTCAAAGGGCCGCTTCGGTCAATGCGAAGGGGCACGAGTCCTTTTGTTTAGGCACGCGGCGCCTCCAGGATGCTGCTTAACAACTGATAGTTCATGAATGAAAATCACCTGGAGTCTCCTGTCATTTATAACTGACGTCAACCAGTGTCACCCGGTAGCGATGACTAAATCAAGAAAAATGACCGAGGCCTCCTAACGTTCTGTGGAACAAGTCTATCGGATGAACAAAGGGAAATGCCGTCAGCATTTTGCCATCTGAGTGGTCGGGTTTCTTTGATGACTCTCAGGCCGAGATAGAAGAATTTCTTTTGTTAACGGAGAGGTTGAAATGCAATACTCTACAATATATATATATAAGCATGAAAATGAATATGGCAAACTTACATTAAAACAATTAAGGTTTTTAAACTATATGAAATGCGCAAGGAACATTTTTAAAAATGCTAACATTTTTGAAATTTATTTTGAAAAACAGGCATTATTCTGCCAAAAATCCTTATTTTGGATTCTAAGGGTTTTCAGAGGGGTAAAACAAAACATTATTTATTATTCTCATTCTGTGCATAGAGTTAAAAATTCAAAATTCAAAAATCAGAGGTTGAAGACTCCTTGTTCCCTGAATAACTTTCAGAGGATTTTTCCGGTATACTTCTTTATATACTTTTAATTAATATGTTTTATGAAAAGTTATCACTACATTAAACAGTTTTACTAATAGGGTCGAAAAATTCGTTTT
Source organism: Dolomedes plantarius (assembly GCA_907164885.2). NCBI lineage: Eukaryota > Metazoa > Arthropoda > Arachnida > Araneae > Dolomedidae > Dolomedes > Dolomedes plantarius. The sequence goes on along the minus strand of OU015497.1, from coordinate 22,157,816 downwards.
CACTATCCACTCTGTAAAGAATATTACGGAAATGTAAAACAAATTATTTCCTAAGCCTTGAAGATGTTATACATTACGGTGCGTCCCCTGAAGAGTTAATCAAAAATTTGAAGAGTGTAAATAAAAAAAATTAAATTAAATGACAGGATGTTTTAGGAAGATACTTAGAAACGTGTCACATCCCCTCCCCCCTGTTTTTTTCGTAGGGAAATACCTTAAAGCCATCTTTGGCGTCAGACGCCTAAGTAGATAAATGCACTACGTTTACTATTCTGTTAGTTTAATCATACAGTTAAAAATAATTCAAAAATGTTTACTTACTGCTTATGTAACAATATAAAGAAGATTCTCTTTTCAATCGAAAAGATGAGGAATAGGGATAAAATATGTTTTTTTTCTTGCATAAAACTTTTGAAACATATTTACCTAACAATTTTCTGTTAAAATAAAAAAAGGAATTTTTTGAAGGAAATATGTAAATGGCCTAGCTATTTCTCCCTATTTTCATGATTAAAAAATGTTTTACACGTTTTTCATTTTCATATTTTACCATCTAGGGGATTTGTAATTCTGAA
>OU015497.1:21702241-22154741 GCA_907164885.2 Dolomedes plantarius | reverse complement strand
CTTACTGTGCTTAAATGATTATAGACAACGTCATTATCACTTTTTGGTGTCGCTGTTTGACAGATAATCTCACACTCTCTTTACCTCGATACCTTGCAGTTTTATATTTTGAATCGGGGCGAAAGGTTCTTGTTCGAAAGAGTTCTATGCTCGAATTCTAAATTGGGTATTTTAAAACTTATTTTTTTTTTTGTTTTTTTGCTATTAAAATAATTGCTTATATTTTAGTCGTGCATAAATTTCTTTTGATTATTATAAATTTTCACAGAGAACCACTTTCGCTTTTTGTCCTCAGTTCTTTGACTGTAACCATTCTGTGTTACATCAGACGGTTATACTATACTAGCTGAAAACCCGCGCTTCGCTACGGAGTACATTCAAATTAAATACAACGGTCAATGTATGCAATTAATGCCAAAAAATATATATATTTACAATAAATGCGAGATCAATGTATACAATTAATGTAAAAAAAATATATTATATATATATATATATATATATATATATATATATAATATATATATATATATTTATAAAAAAATCGTAAGGGATATTTTTTTTTTTTTGGATAATATCCAATCGTCTGCTGCATTACAAAGAAAAAAGATTGTTTTGTCTATTTAGTTGTTATGCACGTGACGATAAATTAATTTAAAGTATCAGAAAAAGAAATCACGTGATCAGCATTTAATAAATTAAATTCTAAAAATAAATCTTTAAAACTTCACCAAAAGTCAGAAAATCGAGGTAAAGGCTCGAAAAAGATTTCATTTTAAAGGAATTTTTATGATCTTTCTGGTAATATAAATTTTATAACCCTCAAATTATTATTTTAAATGCAAACTTAAAAAAAGTTTAAAAAAACAGCTTAAAAATTTAATTAAAACAAATCTAAGAAGAATTTTTCAAAAATCTCTCTTAGTACACCCCTGCACCATAAGAAGAATCGCCATGCAAAATTTCAGCCCTTTAGGTCCAGCGGTTTGGTCTGTGCGTTGTATGTCAGTCAGTGAGTCAGTTACGGAACTGTTTTATATATATAGATTATATTTGTAAAATTGCGAATAAAATTTCAAATATTAACATGCCTTGATACTTGAATAAACATTTATAGCATCAAACGGGAGTCCCAAAGAGAAACAATCCTTTTCATTTTCGGCAAGACTTCAAATATCTGCACCTTTATCCTCTCTTAGGAAAACTGGTATTTGATTAATTTTTAAGGGAAATTTTTTCAGACCTACAATGGCGCACATCACGAATGTATGAATTTTATTAGACCTCGTAAAAATGAGGTCTATGAGGTATAGAAAACATGAGGTACAGAAAACGACAGGCGGAAAAAAACCTATAATAATTTCTGTTGTCATGCAAGTATTGTTTTGAATCGTCAAAAAATATAATCACTTTCTTCTATTAATGACAGGTATTACTTATGAAAAGTTAGTTTACTAATTAATATCACGTGAAAAGCAATAAACATTTTACATGAAGTATGATACTTATCATAGGTCGTAATTAATTATTCATAACTGTATCCGAAGTTCTTAAACATAATTAGAAACGAAGATGTATATATCATACAAAGCTTAAAGTAAAAAAAAGAAGAGTACTTTATCGTGTAAATTGATTCTTGTACATGAAGTTACACAGTTATAATAGATATTGTTATATTCTATCACGTTACCTTTAAGAGAGTTCTCTTTTCTGTTCGGGCAGAAAAATATTTGTCTTCATTTCAGCCTAATGTACAAAGTAGCAATACAGTGGTGATTTCAATGAGTATACCTCCCTAAAATATTGCCCTCTGCCGATATCTATAGAAATACCGAGCACTGAATTCCTGAATAATGGATGGTGAGTAGGAATCGACAATTGCTGCATTAGAGGTGGCGTTAATGTAAATTACTCTTCTACAGTTAGATACACGAGGGCAATATCCGAAAGACGAAGCCTGCAAAGATGCATCAATACATAAACAATGATACATTGTCCACTTCATAAATATACCCAGTCCATTACCATTTTTAATAGGATTTTGACAGTAGACTGTGTAATTTATTTTAAATTTATTGAAAATAACTGTGAAAATATATATATATATATTGTTACGTCTTGGCCCTTTTCGGGGGAAAAAGGCCACCCAAGCAAAAGCCCATCCCTTTGCGAATTCTTCCCGTTTCCAAGAAACGATCGGGGGTGGCTCCTGCAAACCCCCTCACGCCGGCCAGCTGGCTGAGAAGAGACGCAGAGGATTTTGGGAAGCAAGGAGAGAAGGTGGCTGTATATTGAGCCTCGAATTTGTCCGTCGAATACGGTGCGGGAATGCGCCGTTGCGGACCGAGTGCCTGAAAATTTCCTCTCTTGGCTCCCGTTTTTACAAGTGGAGAGATACATCTGCTATTGTAAACATATTTAGGTTCCTATAGAACCTCTCATATGCAGAGGAGCCTTGACTCTCTGTCTTGTACATAGTGTACAGTTTTATTGGTTTAATACAGCTCTGTGTTACAAAATTGTCTCTCGTGTGTCTTCTTTTTCCACCGAGGACGTTACAGAGTTATAATTGGAGGCGCCACGGCGAGATACGTGCAAATCACGCCAAGATCTCATTTTGTGTTCAGTTCGAACGTGTTTAGGACGCTGTCCTGTTTGAGAGTCTTATCTCTCGTGCTATCTTCGACTCTTCGACTTCCATCTTACGTGAAAAGGTGTGAGGAAGCCACCAGTCCTGGTTCCTGTGTGTCATCGAAGTCTTCAACAACAACAAAAAAAAAAAAAACTGTGCGTGCCGTGAACGTGTAAAAAAAAATTTGGTGCTATTTGAATTTACAAGAACTGTCTCCTTGTTCAGTAGAAGTGTGGTGCCTGTCCTGCTGATGTGTTCTGCAAAACGGGGTAAGTGCTTAGCTAATCATTAAGGCAGTGACCATATTTTAAATTTTGGATAGGAAATTTTGTTTTTTTTGTGTTCTAAACTTATTGCAGTTCAAAATTGAAAGTTATGTTTAAGTGTTTTAGGCCATTTGAAAATTTAAAACTTGATAGTTCTTTTTATTTTTTTATTGTGTGAAATGTTAAGAATAGGATATTTGATTGTGTTTTAACTGCTAGTTTAAGAGTTTTAAAGTTATTTTGAAAGCTATGTTTAAAAGTTATGCTTTAATTCTTATTATTCTTGTTTTTTTTTCTAAAGTCTGTTTTATCAAATTACTATTAAGTATATTTTGAGGGTATGTTGTGTAACACAGTTCGGTCTTTTAAATTAATTTGTGAATGTTAAAGAGTAAGTTTTGTTTGGTTCTGGGTATTTTTAAATTTGAGATGGCTTTCTTAAATAAAGCACGGCACCACGAATTGGCGCATCTCGCGCAAGAATTAGGGATTGAATCGGAAAATAAAACATCTATTCAATTAATTTCTCTCATTAAAAAAAGCCCCGAATTTGATGAAGAAATAATTCAGGGACGTCTGGAAGCTTTTCGGGACCAATTAGAGCAAAAACGTCAGGATGATTTGTTAGAAAAACAACGTCAGGAGGACAGAGATTTTGAACTGGCAAAATTGAGGATAGGGGTAGAAAATTCCTCGGATCCTTGTTTTAAAGAGGTAATCTCTAAAATGTTCGAGCAATTTGAATCGGACCCCGGATCGTTCAGATTAAGCTATAAGTGGGTGCTAAAAAGAGTTGAGCATGACCTGGAATATGAGTCCAAATACTCTGTTTGTGATTCGGTTCGGAAGCAGAAAGCGGAAGAATTGATGTTTTTAAGAAGGCACTTGCGAAAGTTCCGGGAAACACACATGAAGTCTTCTTCTAGTGAGGAGCAGGCAATTAATAGTAGTTGCTTGGATACTGTTTCGGCTAGTATTAGCGGCGGAAACGATAAGTTGTCTTTTACGGACACCCCCGAAAAAATCAAAATCTTAGATGAACAAATTGAGTTACCCTGTAAAGTTTTGGAGGGAAAGGAAAATGATTCCCCGTTAGGCGAAAACGCTAAATTGATTTTTCCTGAGGAGAGTGATTCTCCATTAGTCGAAAGGGCGAACTTTTCCGTTTGCGACAACAACAAAGGGGACCTTGCGGTTAGTTTTCCTGAAAGTAACCCCGAAACCGGAAACCTCAATAGTTTAGGAGCCACTTTGCCCCAGAGCATAGAAAGTTTTTCGCTCGCTCCTTTGCAAGAGGTGAAAACTGGATTGTTGTGTCCAGAGAAGGGGGAAAACGAGGGTCAGATAATGACCACGGGATATTATGCGGAGACAGGGGACGCGAGTCAATTAAAGACCAACAGCTATTATGTTGAGTCCAGAGATGAGGCTTTCTTATCTGTAGGAGTCGTCTTGTGCAAAATCCGCGGGAAAATCGAAAGCAGTGATGAGAAACGGGTTCCCCACTCAATTAGGGACCAGTGTGGAAAGCAGAGTGTAGTTAAACTTCAGCATTTGTTGGTTCAGAATAATGTCAACGAAAGGGAGTTTAGCGGAAGCGAAAAATTGGGGAAAGTAACGTCTTTTACGACCCAGAATTGTCCGCTTGCGATTGAGAAATTTAGAGTACAGGTGCTTAAAGAGAAGGGTTTCCCGACTCGTGCCTTAACGAATATGTACTCTGGAAAAAAGGGATTTTTACTGAGGAGTCGGAAACGACTCACGGACATAACTAAGAAGTGGATTGTACCACCGGGAAAGTTACGGAGCCGAATGGTAAGCCCCTGTAGTGGCAGAAATTTAAAGTTTGCGGAGAATAGCTGTGGAAGGGATAAACCACGAAATTATTCTGTTGGATTACGGAAGTACATTGTAGAAAGGGGAATATTGAAAGGGAGTCGGACACGACGTAAAGTTCCAGAAAAGAAATGGTTTGTACCACCGGGAAAATTGCTAAACCGATTAATGGGTCCTGGTAGTAGGAGAAATTTAAATTTTGGGCAGTTTTCGCTAACTCCTATAAAATGGAAAGCATCTTGGCAGCTTGGTCTGGTTGAAAAGAATAGAATTTTGGATTATCAGGCACTTAAAAGGCAAAAATTTATGGTAGTAACCACAACCCATTGACGTGGTTGAAAACAAACTCGGGAAATAATCCAAGATTGATGCGTTGGTCTCTCGCAATGCAACCGTATTCCTTTGAGATTGTACATCGGCCTGGTAGATTGAACAAAAACGCGGACAGTCTGAGCCGGTCAGCAGTTTATTAGATTCATGTCAATGTCAATCGACGCGCTAAAATTTATGCCTATTAATGTACAAATTAATTTAGGAATTAATTGTAATAATAATGTGTACTGTGTTTTTTTTATGTTTAAAAGAGAAAAAATTGTTCTTGAATATATATAGAGAGAGTGGAGAGTCTTGAATATATATATAGAGAATTGTAGGTTAAGTGGAGTGTATAAATATATATTTTTTAATTTCTTAATAATGTGTTTCGCAGGGTAAAAGTACTAGTACCATTATGTTTTAGTGGGTCACTTGCCTTATGTTTAATGCTAAGTGCTTTTACCGTGAATATCTTCATGGGCAGTTTTCTTGTGTTTGTGAGCGAGTTTTCTTCCAGCCCTGCAAGAAAACTTATTGGAGGGGGAAGGAAAGACTGTTACGTCTTGGCCCTTTTCGGGGGAAAAAGGCCACCCAAGCAAAAGCCCATCCCTTTGCGAATTCTTCCCGTTTCCAAGAAACGATCGGGGGTGGCTCCTGCAAACCCCCTCACGCCGGCCAGCTGGCTGAGAAGAGACGCAGAGGATTTTGGGAAGCAAGGAGAGAAGGTGGCTGTATATTGAGCCTCGAATTTGTCCGTCTAATACGGTGCGGGAATGCGCCGTTGCGGACCGAGTGCCTGAAAATTTCCTCTCTTGGCTCCCGTTTTTACAAGTGGAGAGATACATCTGCTATTGTAAACATATTTAGGTTCCTATAGAACCTCTCATATGCAGAGGAGCATTGACTCTCTGTCTTGTACATAGTGTACAGTTTTATTGGTTTAATACAGCTCTGTGTTACAAAATTGTCTCTCGTGTGTCTTCTTTTTCCACCGAGGACGTTACAATATATATATATATATAAATTGGTGTGTCCGTCGTTCTAAATTGAACACATCGGTTCACACTAACACCAATTTTATTCTTGACTAGTCACAGGACAAAAACAGTTACAATTAACATTTATGGAACATGATTTTACTTCTTTACGGTAGCCATTTGCTACCACGTATATCTTAACGTCTTACTCTCCCGGCAGCTTTTTTCCCTCTCTCTAGTCGTGCGTTCCCCGTAGAATGGCGGGGATCTTCATTCGGCGGGAATGTCTCTGATTCGTCTCGGGTGCTGTTGCCACAGCTCTGTATATCACACTCGGGCATCCTGGCTCGACAGGTCCTCCTGTCGCCCAAGGAAACCAAAGGAACCAAACCGAAAAAAAAAACAAGAAAGGGGAGAAAACAAACAAAACAAAAACATGGCATGGTCGTCTTAAAGCTACATCATCGTCGTTGTGTAGCAATTGTTCGTCATGGGTGCCATAGTCTTTGCCGTCACTGAAACAAAGAAAAAAGAAAAGAAAAAAAAGAAAGTCATTAACAATAGTTCAGGATCATGATAGAATGTCCATTGTTCAAGTCCAAGTCGTCATCGTAAAGGAGCTGGAGGTATAGTCACTAGGTGTTTGGCCAACTTTTGAGTTGATCAGCGGCTGTAGATGTCAAGTTGGGACCATCGTGCAGACCAACTTTTCGGACGTCATATCGGTCATGTGGTCGAACTTTTATGATTTCGTAAGGACCAAAGAATTTGGGGCGCAATTTGAGTCCAGACCCAAATTGGGTACGTTGAATTGCTACTTTGTCACCAACATAATAGGTCGGTGGATGTTTACGACATTTGTTATACTGTCGCTTGTTCTGCTCTTGTAGTTTCAAAATGTTGTTTTTTGCGTCGTTGCGAAGATGATTTGTTGCGTGAAATGTCATGTTGATAAACTCATCTTCTAGGTAAGAAACCTGCTTTATCAAAGCTAGTCGTTTTTCATCATTTTGTTCATCTCGAGCTGGCAAGTCTTTTTCTAATTGAGTCTTTAGGTCTTGCATATTCACTTCTAAACGTAATTTCGAATCGTCAGTTAACTGTAAGTCGTCTTCAAGTTCGTCAATTTGGTTGTCTAATTCGATGTTAAGATCTTCAAACTTTGATTGTAATTTGTTCTTTGATTTATTCAGCTTTTCCTGAATCATCTGTAATTCATCTAATTTGTGGTGCAGTATATCAATATCTTTCGACATCGTCTTCTTTTGTTCTTCTAACAAAGCTGAAACATCTGCTTCCTCTTCAGCTTTCTTTTTATATTCTGCAATCTGGATTTCGGCAATAGCTAACTTTTTCTCTAAGTTTTTCCTTGCTTCTACTTCTTCAAATACTTGCTCTTGTAAACTTTCACGTTCACGTTCAAGATTGTGCTTAGTCTCCTCTGGAGCAATTTTAGCTTTTTGCACTGAATCTAACTGTTCATTGAATTTTTCAGTGGCAATTGTATGTTTCTGCTTCAAATTACGAATCTGGTTTTGGTGTGCAGCAGTTTCATCTTCCAAGTTTCTCTTTAAAATATTTAGTTCTTCCTCCATTTTAGGTCGCAAAGCTTGTTGTGTAGCTGTTGAATCCATATAATCAATAAGTTTATTCCTCAAATATTCTAACTCCTCATTTAAGTTTCTTGTCTGCATTTCAGACATGGCTAAATCTTCTTTTAAGTGAATCAGTCCAGATTCCAAAGCTTTTTGTTTCTTTTTAGCTTCTTTCGCTTGAGCATTCAGTTCATCTTTAACTAACCGAGATTCTTCCACTTCTCGCTGAAAATCTTTCAACTCACTCTGCAAGTTTTTGAGTTGGTGGGTTTGGTCAGTAATCATTGTAGCTTCGCTACCTGAATCGTGAAGCTCAGGAAGATCAACATTGTTTATCATTATTGGATAACACTTATAAATGGATGGTGTAGGAACATGTAAGGCGTCATCAGGTGGAGTAATTTCCGAAGAATTTTCTGGAATTGTCTGTCCAACGCGTTGGGAGCAAGTTGAGGGATAAATGTCCAAAAGAATTGCATGAAAAACATTTTGGAGTCGTATGCGGGCAACTGGAACTTTTGTGGCTCTTGGAACCACAATTGTAGCTAACGGGGGGTTTTGGAGAATTATTGGGGAGTTTTCTATCGTAGGTATAATTTCGTTGACGATTATCATATGTGAATTTAATATCCTTAGAAGGTTTACTTAATTTGGACGTTGAAAGAAATTTCTGATAAACTGTCAATTTTTCTTTGAATTCTGAAACAGATTTAGCACCATATAACAAAATTTTATTAGATGTAGAATCGGGAATACCGTTGATAACGTAATCAAAAATTGAAGAAATGTCAATTTGACCTCTTGAACCGATTTCTCGCATAGCTATGAAGTAGTCGTGTAAGGATTCATTAGATTGTAAACGTCTTTGCAGCAACATCGTGTGCAGATCGGCGCTATTTAATTTGGAGGAAAATTCTTCTAGTAAGTTTTCTTTTAGCGAATTCCAAGTGGTTATGCCATGAAGAGAATTAATAAATGTTTTTGCGGAAACAGCTAAACATTTTTTCGCAAAGACAATTTTGTGGACATCATTTGTGATGCCATTAAGATCAAAAAGTTCTTCTAAATCCTGTATGAAAATTTTAACGGTGTAAGATTCGGATGAACCGTTAAAATTCTTAATGCACTCTGCAAGGTCACGTAACGATAGATGTATTCCACTGTTTGTATCTGGAAAGCACTGCGAATCAGCAACAGATAAAAAAGGATTTATCTGTCTCTGCTCGAAAGAGTTGTTTATGTTAGAATGTGAAGCTGCGGTTGAAAATAAACTTTGAACTGGCACCTGGCTAGTCGCCAAAACCGTAGAGCTTCTGTTGGCGTCGTGTGAATTATTTTCGGTTTCACTCGTATCCGAGAGCACAGGGGGGAAAATAATGCAAAGTTATTTAAAGCATTGAAAATAGTTTCACAGCTCTAAGCTGGATTTGTTGAACAATCAATATGTAGCAAATTCGCAATACAAATTAAATCGGTGCTGGAAAATGTTTTAAGTCTTTTATCCCGTTCGGCATTGACATGAAAAGTTTTAGGGAAACCAGAAAAATTGCGAAGTTCTTTACGATTGTCTCTCGCAGCATCATTTTCAAATATAAACTGATGTAATAATCTAATTGCTTTTGTTGACCCTGATTTAAGGGCTTTTGAAATATGCTGAATATCATTTAGAGTACTCATATTGAAAGTAAACAGCACAAAATATAAATATGCAAATATATCTTCAAAAACAAAACACTTCTTGTATCGGAATTAAAAATGCATACATTTGTTAGAAAAATATACTTTCTTTTTTAAATATTTCTTAAATATGTTCATATATCTTCCAAAACAGAATCAAAATACTTCTTGGAGATTTAAATTCAATTGTTTATCCTCAGTAACAACAAATGGATGATCGTAAAAATATCTTCATGTGACAAATTAAATTAAACGTAGTAAGGGCCGTAGTAAGGGGCGTAGTAAGGGCCAATGTTTGAATACAAGTGCCTCCGCATTGGGAAAAAAAAAAAAAAAAAAAAAAAAAAAAAGAATAACTTAGAATGTTATCTTAAAACATGGTTAAAATATATTATACACAAAAAAACTGGTACCTTTAATTTCAAAATATATTTATTGTTGTATAAATTAGATCCATTGAAGTTTTAGGCCCGTAGAGAAATCCTTAATTAACTCTTGAAGGCATTTAAGGTAACTTATAAAACTTTAATTACGAAAAAGATCTTAAATTTGTAAGAAAACTGCTTTTTTCTCTAGTGATACAGACAGTTAAAAACTCATTACGTTTTTTTTATTTACATGCTACTGTACACCTTTAAAATTGCATTTATCTAAAATTTAACTAGATTATTTCCAAGAGATTTTGCAACATGAAAAATAGTTTACACTTATTTAAAACTTAACTAGATTACATTCAAAAGGTTTTACACTATTAAAAATACGTGTTTGATAGTTACATGCAATCTCTAGTGATACTCTTTAGTTTTAGTCTTATTGTGTGCTCATATATATTATATGTATATATACATACACGCACACACACACACACACATATATATATATATACAGGGTGTAACGAAACTCTTGGGCAAAACTTTAAGGGGTGATAGTACACATCAAGACAAACAATATTATATAAGAAACTTAGGGTTAAGGCAAAAAATGCTAATTCAAAAAGTTGCCGATAGATGGCGTTGTAAGTTATTTCATCGAGTAGCGCACAGCCATTTTACAATACCTAGACACCAACTTTATGGCCTAAGCTGTCACCGTTTAGAAGTTAATGGGGGGTGTAACGGATATAGGTGGGAATCCTGTATATATATATATATATATATATATATATATATATATATATATATATATATATATATATATATATATATAATGAATAAGTAATGCGTTTACATGTAAAACTTATTCGTTGGAGACAACGATACAGTGTAGTACTATACCGTGTTTTCTACTCGTTAATCATAAGTTATGATTTAAATCAGCACTATCATCGATAGCAATTCCTCTTCTAGTTTCAAAATATTTATTTGAGACGTTATACTTTAAATCCTATTAAATTGAGACCTTCTAGTTTTCCCTGGAAATAACTATGCAAAAAAAGAAGGGAGCCCCACAATGCAGTTATTAACCTGACTCTAAATAATTCTTGAGAGCTTTGTTTTTGACTCGTCTCTTTATCCTCTGTCGGTTTTTGCCTCTCATTGATGATTCTATGGACCTAATCAATCTTTAGAAGTTAGTACCTACCATGCCGTAGTATTGGAATTCACGAAGTTCCTTTAGAAATTTCTGTTTTATGACTGTAACAATTCATTGTAGATATAGTGACATTGAGTCTGAATAATGTCCTTGACCCATTCAGTAGTAAGTAACTAGAATGCCGTAGTCTTGGAATTCCCGAAGTTCGTTTAGAATTTCTGTTTTATGACTGTAATAATTCCTTGTAGATACAGTGATATTGAATCTGAATTAAGTCATAATTGCTCAAAAGCAAAATAATACTTTCCAACTTATTCAGATTTCCAATACTTGCAGGATCAGTAAAATATCCTGACATCAGTGTTATATGGCTTTGAATAGAACAGAAAAGAACCCTGTATTATTGGGGGTTATTTAACATAACTGTAGGGATGGGCGAAAATGCTTGAATTTCTGAAAGAATTAATTTCGTCATTCATACTCATAATGATGGTTATGGAAGAATGTGTCACTCTGATTCAATTTATCTTTTAGGATTGGGGCACTTTTAAAGGAGCCTTAGTGCTAACATTTTGAATACCACAGGGAATTTTCTATTAACTCGATACCATTTAATATTTTAACCTGAATTAAGAATTCTGTCTCATTTATCTGAATTGCAAAGGCTTTGTTTTAGGGCACATGGTTTTTTAGAAAATAATTTGCTGACTATCTTGATGAAATAGGAAATCAGAGATTCATATATCAAATCGATTTTGTTTTCAGCCAGTAAGCAATTTAGAGAATGACGAATGAACGAGTTTAATATTGAAAGACGCAGTTGTCTTTGATAAATATCTAGTTGAATCGACACTTTGCTAAAGCAAGTAAGTGAACCAAACTTATGTGGGATAAATTATTTTCTCGGTAAGCAGGGATAAATATAAAATCGTAAAATGCTAATATTAACTTTCACTGTCAATATTTCTGCCAGATTTGAACAAGGGTATTATACATTTCTATCGAGTAATTGTGCTTTTTTACGAATGAATTTTCGTTAATACAATTTTATATCTTCCTTTGTGCTATCCTTACCAAGTAAGGATGAAATATGGTTATTGTGCAATTAATTTTTTGTTTTGATTCATCCAACATTCTGTTTTATTGAAGCGAACGCAAGAAATATGTTTTATCACTTATCGTTCATAATCCATTTATCGGAAATTACAATCCTGTACGGAAACTAACAGAACACCCTCATGAAAAACTTCTTCCGCGTTTCGATACATTTATCGGTGGAAAGATACTTAAAAAATAAATGCAATGTGTTTTCAAAATCGGTAATCGTAATATATGATTTTTAAGCTTTATAAATAATATAAATGTGTCAAAGTATATATTTGCGATATGATAAATGCCGTATGTTTTGTCGATAAAAACAAAACAATCTGTAATAACGGGAGGAAATTTAATTTCTTTGCATCGTGACTTTTGAATTAGAAGAAACAATGCTGAGACATTTCATTATAATATATTTGGAATAAAAATTTCGAAAACAAAATGGAACGCGCATAATAAATAAAGCTGATGGAGTAGAACTTCGGCATAAAAAAAATTCTATGGAGAAAAATGGGAAGGGGATTAAAATAACGAATGATTTCCCAGAATAAAATAAATCAAAATGCAAAGTATTATTAACGCCTCTTTAGAAAAGTCTGAAATACGTTTCCCCTGAGAGCACTTACATTACTGGAAAGAATCTTATTATTTAAAGTTTAAAATGAAGTGAAAGGACATAAAATGAAAAATATTTCTTCCCTTCATTTTATATTCGTCCGCGTTTATATTTTAAGGCAGAATAAATAATAAATTTACTATTCTTAGAACGGAAAAACTATTTTCTAAAAAAAATTATAATATTCAAAGTTCAGGAATAAATCTTTAAAGTACGATTAATTATAAATAGCATTCAAACTGAAATTCTGTGCTATCTAATGATGGTTGTTATTCTCCAAACTAATCACACACTTTAAATGATAACTCGTAGACTATCAAAACAATTTCTATCGATTTATTTAAAGTACATTACTTCTTTAAAATACTCACTTAACAACTCTAGTGTCGAGGACTGGGAATATTGAATAAAATTTATCTTCACATTCGTTAAACTGGAAAATTGCTTTCGTTTACAGTGTTTAGCTATTTTGACCAAACTGATAAACTTGTTGTTGCTAAGCCCCCTTGGACTAAAACAGGGGTTCCCAACCTTTTTCCTACATAGATCCTATTTAAAAGAATGAGTTTTTTCATCGACCCCCCTTACATTTTTCTCTATAATATACAACATACAACATAATTACTTTACTATTAGCTTTATACATTTGGCCACAAAAACGGTTTTAATTGTAGTATCGACCTCATTTTTAAAAAAGATTCCTTGCATTCCATTCTTTAAAATTAAATCATAATAAAAAAATTGAGTTTTTTTTTGAAGGTTTTAAAGTGATCTTTAAATCTCCTTTAAGGTCCAGTGGATTTCCCCATTTCTGCCTAGGGTTGGTACACAAATAAAAGCCGACGACGGCATACGACACATACACAAAAGCGTCATGACATTCGACTTTAGATGCGTGGATCACTCCGCCCTATGCAAGTCCGTATTTATACATATTAAAACGGATATTATTATCTAATAATTACATTCCTAAAAAATTAAATTAAATTTTAAAACAGGAAAATTCATTATCGACCCCCAATAAACTCCTGGAACTCTATAGACCCTTTCTAAACTTCCATCAATCCCCTCAAAGGGTCCACCTGGACCCCGTTGGGAATCCCTGGACTAAAAAGTGCTAGACCAGGTCCATGAAGCTCTGTCGTGTGACCAAAAATGAGGCAGCAGTATCCTGAACTTTGGAAAGCATGCTGACGGGGATACCAAAAGAGTCCACATTGGTGGGAAGGATTCGCAGGAGCATTAAACTGGGAGACTGTAGAAGATTTATCGAACAGGATCCTTGAACTCGTCCCTGTTTATTCTGCACTACGGACGATGCAGTATGTTCCTCGAAAGACGATAAATCCATGGCGGGAAGGATTCGCAGGAGCATTAAACTGGGAGACTGTAGAAGATTTATCGAACAGGATCCTTGAACTCGTCCCTGTTTATTCTGCACTACGGACGATGCAGTATGTTCCTCGAAAGACGATAAATCCATGGCGAGAAGGATTCGCAGGAGCATTAAACTGGGAGACTGTAGAAGATTTATCGAACAGGATCCTTGAACTCGTCCCTGTTTATTCTGCACTACGGACGATGCAGTATGTTCCTCGAAACACGATAAATCCATGGCGGGAAGGATTCGCAGGAGCATTAAACTGGGAGACTGTAGAAGATTTATCGAACAGGATCCTTGAACTCGTCCCTGTTTATTCTGCACTACGGACGATGCAGTATGTTCCTCGAAACACGATAAATCCATGGCGGGAAGGATTCGCAGGAGCATTAAACTGGGAGACTGTAGAAGATTTATCGAACAGGATCCTTGAACTCGTCCCTGTTTATTCTGCACTACGGACGATGCAGTATGTTCCTCGAAACACGATAAATCCATGGCGGGAAGGATTCGCAGGAGCATTAAACTGGGAGACTGTAGATTTATCGAACATGATCCTCGAACTCGTCCCTGTTTATTCTGCACTACGGACGATGCAGTATGTTCCTCGAAACACGATAAATCCATGGCGGGAAGGATTCGCAGGAGCATTAAACTGGGAGACTGTAGAAGATTTATCGAACAGGATCCTTGAATTCGTCCCTGTTTATTCTGCACTACGGACGATGCAGTATGTTCCTCGAAACATGATAAATCCATGGCGGGAAGGATTCGCAGGAGCATTAAACTGGGAGACTGTAGAAGATTTATCGAACAGGATCCTTGAATTCGTCCCTGTTTATTCTGCACTACGGACGATGCAGTATGTTCCTCGAAACATGATAAATCCATGGCGGGAAGGATTCGCAGGAGCATTAACTGGGAGACTGTAGAAGATTTATCGAACAGGATCCTTGAATTCGTCCCTGTTTATTCTGCACTACGGACGATGCAGTATGTTCCTCGAAACACGATAAATCCATGGCGGGAAGGATTCGCAGGAGCATTAAACTGTGAGACTGTAGAAGATTTATCGAACACGATCCTTGAACTCGTCCCTGTTTATTCTGCACTACGGACGATGCAGTATGTTCCTCGAAACACGATAAATCCATGGCGGGAAGGATTCGCAGGAGCATTAAACTGTGAGACTGTAGAAGATTTATCGAACACGATCCTTGAACTCGTCCCTGTTTATTCTGCACTACGGACGATGCAGTATGTTCCTCGAAACACGATAAATCCATGGCGGGAAGGATTCGCAGGAGCATTAAACTGGGAGACTGTAGAAGATTTATCGAACAGGATCCTTGAATTCGTCCCTGTTTATTCTGCACTACGGACGATGCAGTATGTTCCTCGAAACATGATAAATCCATGGCGGGAAGGATTCGCAGGAGCATTAAACTGGGAGACTGTAGAAGATTTATCGAACAGGATCCTTGAATTCGTCCCTGTTTATTCTGCACTACGGACGATGCAGTATGTTCCTCGAAACATGATAAATCCATGGCGGGAAGGATTCGCAGGAGCATTAAACTGGGAGACTGTAGAAGATTTATCGAACAGGATCCTTGAATTCGTCCCTGTTTATTCTGCACTACGGACGATGCAGTATGTTCCTCGAAACATGATAAATCCATGGCGGGAAGGATTCGCAGGAGCATTAAACTGTGAGACTGTAGAAGATTTATCGAACACGATCCTTGAACTCGTCCCTGTTTATTCTGCACTACGGACGATGCAGTATGTTCCTCGAAACACGATAAATCCATGACGAAGGGGAAAATGTGCAGCTTCAAATTGACTAAGGAGGTCTGACGAGACCCCGAATTGCCTGATGGTGTTTAGCTGGGAAAAATGGAATGACCTTGACGACTAAGATGACCCTACCAGGCAGTGGCGCACCCAGGATTTTTTCTTGTGGGGGGGCGAGCGAGATGAACGGATAAAATATTTATAATACATAGGGGGCCCTAGATGAACGGATAAAAATATTTATAATGCAAAATCAATATTCATAATGCAATCTCTATTTCTTTGGAGGGGGGCAGGGCCCCTTGCCCCCCCCCCCCCCCTGGGTGCTCCACTGCTACCAGGAGAACCTCTCCCGACGTACTTCATCTATTCCTCCCAGTAACAACCCCTTGCCACGATGAGGCAATTAACAGGACTTAAGGGGATGGTGGACATTACAAAGCGAATTTTGAAATTTTTACGTCAGAGATATGAAATTTTACATATATATTCATTAAAGTATAACTATATCAAACACCTTATAAAATTTTATAAATACTTTAAGTTTTTTTTATATTTAAAAAATTCAAATTATATTTTTTAAATGCTCTTGCGATCCAACTTTTAACCCCCCCTCTTAATTTTGCATTTATATTGCTTACAAATACATTTTGAACTGAGTTATGTATTATTACTTTGTGCTTTCGTAGAATAATTATTTTTCAGGAATATTTTTATGCTTGTACTCTGAATTTTCGGGAAATTTTTGTACTTTTCTATACTTAAGTTAAACTCTGATAATTTGTATGATGTCGAAACCTGAAATGGATACTTAACTTTATTTTAATGTATTGCAGGAGTCTTTATTATAAATGTTATAAAATTTCGTCAAAAATTATGACGCAAGGAGCATTTCAAAGACTTTCAAATCTGGAAATGACTTATTTTGAGAACAAGCCATTTGAAAGATGTTTTTTCACTTACCGTTAATATTTACTTTTCTAAAGCCAACAAGTTTTCATTTTACTTTTCATTACATATTTTAAAGGCATTTTATTCCAATATTTACATATTTTTAAAATATTAATTCACCAAAAAAATTCCAATTTTTGTTCGATTTTTGGTAATTTGAAAGTCCCCCATCACCTTAAGGGGGGGGGGACTGATAAACTTAAATATAGTGGAATCTCGATCGATCGTTTTCCGAATCATCGTTTTCCCGTAAGTATCGTTTATTTCACCCAGTCCCGGTGATCATATCGCTTTGTAATGTTCCCTCATCTATCGTTTTTCCGCATTTATCGTTCAGTTCAGTCGGTCCCTTGAAAAACAATCGATCGAGATTCCACTGTATTTGATAAAAAAAATCATCTTCCCATAAACAATTTAATTATTTTAAAAAATAATAATCCATTAATTCTCTAGAAAAAAAAGCGATAATAATTGTTATTTATTGTTATTATTTAGTAAAACTTCTGTTAAAAGAGCTTTACCTTATGTTATGTACCATCACTATGAAAATAATAGTCGAATTTGTATTCAAAATGGTGTTAGATATCATGACTTCTGATAACATTCATTCTGGATAAACCAAATAAATTGGATGTTTTAGTCGAGGATGTGTTTGACAGATGGGCAACAATTTGCTCTCTGCAAGTCTGTTAAGGTCTGACATAATGCGTTCTCAGCAGGCACGAATGATGTCCAAAAACTAACCACCTTCAGAAAACAGTTGAGTGGAATACACTGTGTGGAGAAAATCAAAACGATGGTGCACTAAAATGCAGTTTCAATTATGAACAACCGCAATTAAAAAAAATTGTTTCCTCAATAACCTAATTTTGTTTTGTTTTTGCCAACCGCTTGAATATGTTTGGACAATTACGCTGACTATCCCATCCTTCACAATAATCAAGACTGAATCTCTCTATTCATTTTACAGCACTAATTCTCAATCTTTCAATCCCCACCCCCATTAGGATGACCTTGAGACCTTCTCCCCAGTGGCGTAGCGAGCATAACTGGCGCCCGGGGTACGATACCTTTGTGGCGCCCCCCCTGAAAAACATATAGTAATATAATATATAGACCCTATATTGGCGCCCTCGATAAACATATAATAACGTAATATATAGACCTTATATTGGCACTCCCCCCCCGAAAAGCATATAGTAACATAATATATAGACCTTATGTTGGTGCCCTCCCCTAAAAACATATAGTAATATAATATATAGACCTTATATTGGCGCCCCCCACAAAATAATATAGTAATATAATATATATACCTTATATTGGCGCCCTCCCTGAAAAACATATAGTAATATAATATATAGACCTTATATTGGGGCCCTCCCCTGAAAAACATATAGTAATATAATATATAGACCTTATATTGGCATCCACCTCGACAACATATAGTAATATAATATATGGATCTTACATTGGCACCCTCTGCGAGTGGCGCCCGGGGCATGATAGACCCCCTTGCCCCCCCCTTTGCTACGCCACTGCTTCTCCCCCGACCAAAAAAAAAATTTCAGGTAGTCTCTTCTAACGAAACTACCGCGGGTTATTAACGTAGGATTACTTATCGTTGCTTACCTCTTTTTTTTTTTGACGCATTTTGGTACTTTTCTGTTTAACTGTTTACCGCTACTGGGTTTGGCGAGCTGCCAAAATTACAACTCGCGACGGACTCTGAATTTTTTTCTTTCGGGAGGACCGTTATTGAGGAACGTAATCCTACGTTAAAACACGTGAGCAAAGCTAGTAAAATACATTCTACACTTATTTTTTTCCTAATGATCCACCCCTGAATATCACTATCGCCTCTCCAGGGATGTGTCTCCCCCAGATAGAGAATTGTTTTAGAGGAAACTATCATTTGATAATTTTTTGAGAAAAGGAACGATAGTTGCAAGAAAGAATGAAGGTAGAATTGACTTTACATTGCTGAATCAAAGTAAAAAACAAGAACTGAACTTATTTAAAAAAAAATCCTAGTCATTTTTATTCTAAGCCTTGTGTCCACAGCTTGTATTCCTGTTGAAGTAATTTCCATTAGATGGACTTTTTCACAGTGTCGACTAAAAAGTTAGATATTTAAAACTGTTGAATATGTTTACAAAGTCATACAAAGTAATTATTTCTAGCGGAAAAACTTCAACTCTTAAACACTTCAGATTGAATTTAAATTTATACAGTGATAACAGACTTTCATCTCTTTTTAAGTGAGAGGAAAAGTTATTAACCGCAATAATTTACGCCAATTTTTACCGCAATAATTTTTTACCCATCTTAATTACTATGTTATTTACTCAATTCAGAAACTAGTTTTACATGGTTTTAATTCTTGCAAAGTAAAATAACAGTTTCTCCCCACAATGGAGTAAAATAATTATATATTTTTTTTTGCTTTGTTGAGAAAAGGAATTATTAGAATGTCTAGAACAGGTTTTTAATTTGTGTTTTTGCAATTTTTTAAAAACTTTCAGTGGAACATAATTAAGGCTAATAATTTAAGTTTAAAAACTGAAAGGGGAATACCATAAACGCGATTAAAAGATAAACACTAAACTTAATTACGCTTAAGGGAAATGAAAATTTTGAACATGCGTAGGAAAACTCTGATTAACTAAGGATATATAGCTCGAAAACTTAAATCGGTGTTTATCGTCTTGTACGATATTTTCTTGAGTGGACTGTACTTTTTTGGGTACAGATGTGTTTCACGCACCTTTTTCAATTTGGCGATTTTTTTTTATGTTTGGCGATTTTTTTTATTTTTAGCAATTTTTTTTTGGTCTGGCAGCCATCCGATTTGGCGTGATGTTTGTTTTTTGTTGCAACCCTGATAGGTGTTGTGGTATTGTGTAGTGTTTTTCGAAGTTTAATATACCGGTGTTCGATATTTTTGTTAGCGTTTCATAGTAGCGGTTTAGGATTTCTGTAATGTTTTTGGAAGTTTAATGTCTTCGTTTTTTGATATATCTGCGTATGTTTTAAATAGATGTTGCGGATATGTGTAATGTTTTTGGAAGTTTAATGTCTTCGTTTTTTGATATATTTTGCGTATGTTTTAAAGTAGCGGTTGAGCATTTCTGTTTAGGTTTTGAATTTTAATATAGCCGTTTTTAGATATATTTGCGTATGTTTTAAATAAGTGGTTGAGTATTTCTGCTGAGGTTTTGAAGTTTAATACAGCTGTTTTTAGATATTTTTGCGTGTTATAAAGTAGCGGTTGAGCATTTCTGTTTAGGTTTTGAATTTTAATACAGCCGTTTTTAGATATATTCGTGTATGTTTTAAAGTAGCTGTTGTGGTTTTGTGACATGTTTTTGAAAGTTTATTATTGCCATTGGTAAGTTTGTTTTGAATTTATTTTTATATTTGAGTTGTTATTGATATTTTGTGTATTATTTTAAGTGTATTTTAAGTGTAAAATGTCCGTGTAGGCCTGTTTTGGCGACAAGTTGGCGACAAAATTTTTTTGACGAGTATTTGGTGTCAAAAAAAAAATTGTCGCCAAGAGAGGTGCGTGTAATACATCTGTTCCTAAACGCGATTAAAAGATAAACACTAAACTTAATTACGCTTAAGGGAAATGAAAATTTTGAACATGCGTAGGAAAACTCTGATTAACTAAGGATATATAGCTCGAAAACTTAAATCGGTGTTTATCGTCTTGTACGATATTTTCTTGAGTGGACTGTACTTTTTTGTTCGCTTCTGAATAATGTCTTCTAATCTTAATCTAGATGCAACTATATCAATTCGATTCAATTATTATAGAGACGCACTAGACCTTTTTCAACGGACACAATAGTCCTTTATTTATTATACGGAGAAGTCCTTTTTATACGACCTTACTCAATGGTTCTCCATAGACAACTGAACGAACAGTCGCCAAGGCTTGGCGGGAAGACAGTAGCCAGTGATCACGCAGGAGCACCAACATGTCTGACAGAAGGTTTTTTTCATATTCAAACAAATGTTAAGAGGCAGAGTTCATACTGTTGTTGTCACGAACACCGCGCTTAAAAGAGATTCCAGGGAAGAAATACTCACTACTATTTGATACGCCGGTTTATTGGAATTATTTACGCCATTTACAATTTCACCATAGCGGCGTTACAAACAAGTTGCTGCTTCTTAACAGTTCTGCTACTGCTGGAATAAGTAGAGTAGTAGTGGTCTGACGCATGCGCTTTACATCTGATTCATTCGTTAATTATTTAGACATACTCCAGTTTCCATAGTAACAAGCATCTTTTTAAAAGAACAGAAAACCAATAAGCTTTTTTTTAAATACTGTTGCCACTCAACCTCATGATTTACATGTTGCCACAGTTGTCAAATCTGTACAATGTAACAATGATCGAGCAAAAAAATAAATAAATAAAATCGCTGTATGTTATTTCATCTGCTGGCTTTTTACACTTGAATTCCCATGGTTTTACAAGGCGTGTTTAGTTACCCATCAAAGCGTAAATTATATTTAATCTGAGTTATCCCAGCTAAAATAATACTACTTTTCTGATGAACGTATTTATCCCAGCTCCATTATTACACAGGTTTTGAGGAAAGAATTTTGAAAAATGAGTTCCTCACATCACCAGGATAGTTCATTTTGTAGAATACTAGCTCTGAAGAAATCCAGATACCTCCATGGTACTAGCGGAACGGACGTTTGTAGGAAATGTAAGAAGGATACATAATCAAAGGAATATTTATTATTTCTGTTGATGGTAAATCCATAATAATCCACAAATAGCAGAGTTTTCAGGTTTATGAAGTTCTTACAGAAGGTCGTTCCCCCTTTATGGAAACGATTTTGTAATTTATTTTTGTCATTTGCATTTTGAGATAAAAATTTGGCAACTTTAGAATAATCACCTCCTACTGCAAAATAAAAGATTTATTTTGAAAAATGGATCCTAAAATTGATAGATGACTCGAAGGTTACGTAACTGCGCTTTCCGAGGAGAAATATTCGTATCAACAAATTATAAATCGGTGTAAAAATCGCGGTTATGGCATTTCAAAAAAAAAAGTATTTATAATATATTAAATTTGAAAGAAAAAAAAGTCTAACTGAAAGTAAAAATGAAAGCATAACCGCGAAAATTCATTCTAAGACGTTCGAACACAGGTAAATATCAAGAAAGTGAAGTCTCTGATCCTAAAAGAAAATCCGCCGACTCAAAGATCCATTGCATCGAAACTAGGAATGTCTTCTGGCACTGTAAGTAAAATCATTCATAAAGATTTGAAGCTAAAAAATGCGTTTAAACCTAAAGTTCCTCTGCTTTTGCCAAAGCATATTGCTGAAAGAAAGATAATTTGTAGAAAATTATTTGAAAAACACCTAGCTGCTGAAAAATGGAAATTTGTGGTAACACTCGATGAGGCATGGGTGTATTTAACTTACTGTAATAAAAAAAGATCGATTTTCTATTGCTCAAGTGACAGGAATGACCGTACGAAATGGCTTCGTCACTTGTACAGAAAAGTTCCCAAAGGGGTTCATGATAGTTGCAGGATTTTGTCACAACGGCAAATTAAGAGTAAAAAAAGTCTCAAG
This sequence comes from Dolomedes plantarius, assembly GCA_907164885.2. Taxonomy (NCBI): domain Eukaryota; kingdom Metazoa; phylum Arthropoda; class Arachnida; order Araneae; family Dolomedidae; genus Dolomedes; species Dolomedes plantarius. Next base: position 22,132,453 of record OU015497.1, on the reverse strand, counting down.
TAAAGCCAAAGTCAATCACTCTACTATCAGCAGAATATTTTAGAACCAATTTTTGAAGAACAAATTCCAGCCTTATATGGAAAGGACATTGATAAAGTTGAGCTTCATATAGACAAATCCTGTAGTCACACGCCTAAATCAACTGCCGCCTATTTAGCAAAGAAAGAATCAGAAACAGGAAAAAAGTGTATCCCATTTAATGAAATACCTGTAAAATAACCTGACGCTTGTCCAATGGACTTTTGAGCTTTCGGTTTATTAAAACGAGCCTTAGGAAAACGGCATCTCAAAACACTGAACGGACTTTGGAAAACGTTTCAAGAAGAATGGGGTAAAATTGACATGACAGTACTAAGTACTAAAAAAAAGTTTGCTTTCATGAAAAATTCGAGCTAGAGCTATTGATAGGAATCATGGCTATCAGATAGAAGCAAATCGCCTAAAAAAATACATAAATACATAATTTTATGTAAATACATAATTTTATGTAATATACATAGTTTTATGTAAAATACATTTATACATAAAACTTAACTATTAAAATTGCTTCCATAAAGTGAGGACGACCTACCTGTACCATCTGAGAAGGAAATTCTGGCTCCTAATTTTAATAAAAGAACTGAGTTTAATTAAGCAACTTGCTTCTCGACTATACACCCGAATAAAACATATCCATCTGGGATATTCTATGGACAGCGTGGCAGTTACAACGTACTTTATATATATACTAGCGGCCCGTCCCGACTTTGTCCGGGTTGAACAAAATATTATACCAATAAATTTCCAGTTGATAGCCAATACATTGTAAATCTTTTTTTACCTTAATAATAACCTAAATAAAACCTTAAATTAATTTTACGTTAGTTAATAATTAAAATAATTTTTTTTAAATAAAAAGGCGTGCCGGAGAACGGCTAGGCTCGAACCGCTAGCGTCAGAACAGAAGCCCACCGCGATAGCACCACGCTAAGGATCGTTGAAATCTTCGGAACAAAAAGCGGTAGAAGACAGTAGCGGAAACAATGGAGATTGTTAGGATTAAGCCCCTAACTTTATTTTTACTGATCAGATATACATAATATATAGCCTATGTCCATCTGGAATAATGTAGCTTTCAAACAGTGACAGAATTTTTCAAATAGGTACAGTGGTTCTGAAGATTACCCTCCACGTACAAAATCGCTCTCTCTTTATATATAAGTATAGATAGCACCACGCTAAGGATCGTTGAAGACTTCGGTACAAAAAGCGGTAGAGGACAGTAGCGGTAACAATGGAGATTGTTAGGATTAAGCCCCTAACTTTATTTCTACTGATCAGATATACATAATATATAGCCTATGTCCATCTGGAATAATGTACCTTTCAAACAGTGAAAGAATTTTTCAAATAGGTACAGTGGTTCTGAAGATTACCCTCCACGTACAAAATCGCTCTCTCTTTATATATAAGTATAGATATCAGGAACAGTTACAGCAAAATCATCACCCACGTGGAACAAAACTCAGCCCCATACCTCGTAGAACGCAGTTTTCACAATTCCTTCCTTACAGTCCCGCACTTCAGCTCTGCGTTGGCATTGTAACGACTCCCGTACAGCAGCGAATTTTGTGTGCGTGGAAATTCCGGGAAGACCAATCAACGCGCGGTTTGTGCACATGATTTAGACGGCTGGAGACAGACAGTCGTGGCGAAATAAAGACAGGAAGTGCTACCACAGCTCGCAATTTGTCAGATACAAAAAGAAAGTTGCCGACCGGAGACGCCTAGTCGTCTGGGAACGTAACTGAATAAAAAAAAAGGCGGCGTTTTCCTGACCTTTCGAGAACGTTCTGCGAAGGTATATAAAGTCACCGGATGCGAGTTAAAAAAGTCAGTGATTCAGAGGGACGCTGGAGCCGGAGACAAGGAGATACTTTGGGGCTAGATTGACTTCAGCGGGGGCTCAGATACTGGGGCTAGAATGAGCTCAGCGAAAATTCAAGTCTGACCTTCCTCGTCGATGCCGTGAACCGACGAATTTAAATTTCTATATATATATATATATATATATATATATATATATATATATATTGTAAATAGTCTGTATTTAGTCGAGAAATGCAATTAAAGCATTGAATACAAAAAGGCTGGCAGTCGTTTATTTAGGCAAAGTCCTTACAACATTTACGTCACTGACTGAGAGGAGGTAAAAATTGGAATTCGGAATCTGAATATATTAATTCCAGCAATTACTACAGAAAATAATCTTATTGCGCACGTGCATCCTTCATGTAGGAAAAGGTGACCGTGACGCTCTGAGCATTCCCATTTAATCTCAAATAGAATACTCCTTTTAGTATTTATCGACTTTAAACGAGTATTTTAAATTATGAACGAATTCCTATAACTCGCGGAAAACCCTGCTTGATTGACATTTTGAAAGCCACAAGAATTTTTGAATGCTAATCAAAAGTTTGAAGGAGTGGGCTGAATATTGAATTGATATTTCCCAGCATCAAAATGGGTTTTAAGGATGGATAATTTTATAGAAATTTAATATTTTCAAGAATTTAATAGAGCGATTTTGCATTAATATATGCACCAGAATCGTTATTTAGAATTTTACTACCCACGCGTATGCAAATACGTTACAAAGGCGGACCGATATGAAAGTGATTTATTACAGAGGAAGTAGAGTTTACAAGATTCTAAAACATAGAACACGTGTTTAAATTTCAATTAGTAAATGCAATTCCCCTAATGACGATAATATCCTCATGACGATATAACACAGATTCTGCCATCATTATGTGGTTATAATTGATAATTACGCAATATTAACCCTTCAGCGGGCGCGTCCGTGTACAGAGTGCAACATTTTCGTAATTTTGAATGGTTTGTTTTTGCATGTAAGGTTTGAATGTTCTAAGCAGTTTCTATTTAGAGCTACACCCTTTTTAATGCAGTTCTTCAAGAATTCAAAACTAGACTATGAAAAAAATTCTTCACATATTATGGTGATATTACAGATGAGAACTTACTACAGGCCATGACTGTTTGCCTGAATATTTGCCCTGGCTCAAACTTTGGAGTTCCCTTATGTCCTTTGTGTGGACAAGTGGAAAATTTTGATGCTACTCATGATCTGCACTTGTGTTCTTAAACTGTAAAGTTCAGAGGTATTGGAAGGCAAGAGAACTAATGGCGTCATAGCCACACTTCTGCGCATTTGTAATAAATAAATAAACAGATGAGACTATTTAAACTCTATTTTAAAGCAACTTTTCGTTGTTTTGTTTTTCCCCACTTATGCATTAAGTCTGTCTACTCCGATATCATTTTCCCCCCTGCAATGGAAGTAGTGATGCGACATCGACAACAAAACATCGATGTTTCGAAACATCGATATTCAATATTAAAACATCGATGCTAATAAAACATCGCCCTAAAACCATCGATGTTTTTAAACATCGATGTTTATGAACTTTCATTTTTTAAAACTGGTTTAGTAACCTCTAAGATTAATGTTACTTCGGTTAGTCATGGAGGGGGGGGGGGCTGTTACCAGAAAACTGAGGAAGAATTTATTGCAATTTATTAACAAATCTTTTATTTTCAAATTAAGTAATACAAAAGAAAATTACATATATTTACACCAATTGGAAGTACTGATGCAAAACCAACGTATGGGGGGAAAACTGAACAAGCTCATTTTTTCTTCACTGTAAAGAACAATTAGGGCTATTGGGGCATATAATTATTATTCATTGTCTCTAATCGTTCCCCCTTTTGTATTCGTCCTTTTCAGAATTCAGACTTACATTTACTGAGTGGGAAAATTATGCTACGTGGTTAATTTTTTTTATTTATGGTACATTTTCATTTTAAAAAAAAAACATCGAGACAACGTTAAACATCGAGCACAAAACATCGATGTTAAACAAAAATCGGCTTCAATAAATCGATGTTTAAAACATCGATGTTTTCATCAAAACATTGATGTTTTGAAAACATCATCGACATCGATGTCGCATCCCTAAATGGAAGTGCAGTGCAATATTTAACTCTAAGAGTGAAAATACATGTGAGTTGTCAGTGCTGTCAAAATGTTTACAATATTTAAAAATCACTGTAAAATTAGCAGCCATCATTTTATTAACCCTTCAGCGGACGCGCTCGTGTACAGAGTGCAACATTTTCACAATTTTGAATGGTTTGTTTTTACATGTAAGGTTTGAATGTTCTAAGCAGTTTCTAATTATAACTACGCCCTTTCTAATGCAGGTCTGATTTTCTGACTTTTGTATTCCTTTCCATTCATTGGTAGTCGTGATTTAACCATGGTTAACCAACAATTATACTGGATTACAATATGACAAAAGCAGAAGTTGATGTACTCGATCAAATGTGCAGCTATTGCACGGTGTTCCGCATATCACGAAGATGGACAATCTCATTATTTTATAGGTTTTTTGGACATAATAGGAATCCATTCGCGAGTTGTCCTTAGATCCAATAAACCGGACAGTTTTGAAATAAGGCGATTGTATATGCATTATTTGGCCTTTAATTATAAATATATCTCAATATTATAAACATTTTATATCTTGTCATAAAACGCATAATTATTATTTTCAATTAAAAAAAAGGTTTATTACTAAAGGAATAATAAAGTTTGAAAGAGACGTTGCCCTTTGTGCCACACGCGCCTGCTGGTGTTCCATAAATTGGCGCGCCCGCTGAAGGGTTAAAAAAATATTTTGGAACTTCTTTGATTTCATGAATATTATACAAACTGTTTTGTGCTGTAGTCATAGGTAGCTATTTTGGTTAGAAGATTAGATTTTTGAGAAATCTGGGGATATAATTAACTCTTATAGCGAAAAAAATAAAGTAAAAATTGTCCAAAATCGTTGCATTTCCTCCATATGTTAGTAAGTTCATCCTTACTTTCATATTTTACTCAGACATGTTATACCTCAGTAACGAATAGAAGAAAATGAATGAATTATTTTAAACAGTTGTAAAAAATAATCGTAAAACAGCTATTACCTCCCGTGCGTCATTATCTATCATAGAAGGTGGGCGTCATTGGAAGATGGCATAAAACAGTAATTTCTCTGTCTTGTTCAGCAGTGACCTTCAGACGAACCCTACGGTAAAAAGTAGTTTGCGTACTCAAAGTTTTCTACTTACACATTTTTTTTTTGCTTACGAATACTTCAATGTCTAATAGAGGAGAAGAAATGTTTCTTGTCTGTTATTTTGTGCGGCAAAATCACCGACTATTCATAAAATTACGAGTTGATTCCAGTCTATTCAGAGCAGCTGCTATGCAGAAGCAGTAGATAAAAGTTCATTATATATGGCTTTTGAGGATTTTATAGATCCCGAGACAGATTTATTGCCTTTAAAAAGGACCATCTGAAGTATAAGCAACACTGCTATAAAATTCAGCCATCGAGATGGTAATAAATCCAAATGAAATTTTTATTTCCCGACAGTAAATAACTTTACTATTCCAGCTCGAACTCTGGGCAATAGGGGGATATTTTCGGACGCATTTCATGCGGTACGTATGAAAGAGTATGCAGATTAGACAATATTTGAATGAACTTACTACGAGGGGTGATCAAAAACTGAGGTTACAAGATCGATATTCCTGGAGTTTCATCTGTTATACAGAAATTAGTTGTGTGCGGTAATTCTAATACACGCGGTCGATAACTATGGATAGTTTCACCTACCCACGACCTACAGCGCTAGTTGAAGGTTAACAGAAATGGCGACTCGTTTGGAAAACTGGTCTCGCGAAGAAATCCGCTCAGTTATTCGATTTCTGTGGGTGAAACATGTAAGCGCGGCTGAAATTCACCGGCGGCATCTTCCTTCACGACAACGCGCGACCTCATACAGCCCGGAGAACCACCACGCTGTTTAAGAAATTTTGCTAGAACATCACCGACCACCCTTCCTACAGGGGACTCACTACTCTTAAATCTTTAAAAATTCTATTTTTTTGAAAAATATATATGTTAAAGCCTGATTATTTCTGAACAAAATAAAGCAAACCGCATGAAAATATTCCGTTTAGTTCCGGAGATATTGATATTCTAAATATTTAATTACTGATCAAGTTTATGGTAAGAAAAATTTTAAACTCATTTTTCTCAAAATGTAATTTTGCATCGTTCCGCAACTGATATCTCAAAAACTATGAAACATAATTCAATGAAATTTTCATTACTGCATTATCGTGTTATTTTACTGCGTCTGAACTAGAATTATTGCAATCGCTGCACATTTTGTTATTTTTTCAGAGGTAAATTAATGCAAAAATTTAAGGAAATTTTAAGTATAATTTGAGCAGTTTGAAAAAAATTGAAAAAAATTTTTAATGTTGAATGTTTTATGTTCAATTGTATTTTGAATTTTTTATTTTAAATATAAAACAAGAATTATACAAGAATTATTTTATTTTAAATATAAAACAAGAATTATTAAGTGTAAAATTAATATTATAGTTCTGCGCGCAAACCAGTATACAATAAAAATGCTTAAAAAACAAGGTATATCTAAAGCATTTAAAAAAAAAAATATTTAAAATTATTTTGAGAGTTGAAAATTGTTTATTAAAATAAATATATCAATTTATCATATACATAAAATTTGGAAAAATTGAGAGTAAATTGAAATAGTTACAAAGGGTCAAAAAGTATGAAAATATGCCTTATTTCCTCGTCTTAAGGGTCGTGAGTCCCCTTAAGGAGGACCTAGGGGGCCGACGATTCGCTGCTGACGAGGAGGTGAAACACTTCGCCACAACGTGGTTGAACACGCAAGGACAGGCTTTTTACCAAGAGGGACTATTCAAACTCATTCCACGAAGCGAAAGTGCCTAAACCGATATGAAGCCTATGTCGAAAAATAACCTAATACATAAAACCAATATACTATCAGTTGGCTATATTGGTTTTATGAAATAAAATGTACACGTTTCCATGTAGGCTTTGAAACCTTACTTTTTGAACCCCCCTCGTAAAATCACATAAAAATGTTTAAAATAAAGTCAGCAAAACAGAACATATTGACTCACCTTTCAATAGTAATCTGTTGTGGTTGGAATAACAGGGCAATACTCCTTTTCCTTTCAAGATGATTCTGACGCTACATTTGAATCCCTCTGCTGATATTGATGTTCGCAACCATTCGGCATCGGCTTCAGACTGTGGGTCCCGGTTCAAATCAGCTGTTGTGTAGCAAAAGTTTACCGTAGCGTTCTTAACTAATTAAACTCTGATACTAAAATTAGAAAAAAAATCATTAGATCTCGGAAATTAATTAGTTCATCAGTTCTGAAGATTCAGGTGTGGAAATCTGTACACGAAGGAAGTATCTTACAAGTCTAGGCTAACTGAGACGAATACCCTCTACGAAAATTCGGAAAAGAGGTAGAGAAAAGAATTGTTGTTATTCTTTACGGGTGAAGCTATTTATTAGAAAGTGATATGATTTGCCCTTTGTGGCGACTTAGACGTCAATTTGTGCTTTGTATTCCTAGATTAAAAGCAGTAATTTTGAATTTTTGTTGTGAATGTTACATTAGCTAAACTCAAGTCGAGTCGTTCGTAAATTGTCTGCTTTAGCCCCGCTTTTGTGGACATTATTTTTAACGTAGGATTACGTTCCTCCATAACGGTCCTGCGGAAAGGAAAATTTCAGATGCTAAAGCCGTCTGTCCATCCGTCATCGCGAGTTATAATTTTGGCAGCGCCTCAAACCCAGTCTATCTCTTGGATAAGTTAAACAGAAAAGTACCAAGATGCGTCAAAATTTTAACATACATATATGTATATATATATACATACGTACATATATAGAGATACATATATACATACAAAAGATGTAAGAAACGATAAGTAATCCTACGTTAATAAGCCGCGGTAGTTTCGTTAAAACAGACTACCCGAAATTTTTTTTCTTGTTAGAGAACCATGGAATTAAGCATTAGGTAGGGGAAAAAGACGATAAACAAGCAAAACTTACAAAAACTAGACACTGGAGTTTAATTTGCTCCACAAAGAATTTTATCATATTTTGTTGTATTTTGGTAGTGAAAGTTTATTTAGTTGTAAATGCAGTAATTAATTTTGGAGTCAAGGGACTAGAGTAGTATGCAATCTCCAGGTAGGTTATATTGATATAATTACCTCCTCTAAATTTATAGTAATTAATTTAATTTGATCACATTACACACTTCAAATAGAGAGTTCTCAAAGTTTTATAAAGGCAACAATTAGGCTATGTTAAGCTATTACATGAGAATTATCATGTTAACTAAAATTTCCATAAAATATATTGTATAGGAATTCGAATATTTTGAATGAAATATTTGTAATCCATCAAATGATAAAAAAAATATTTTTGAAAATATTCCAGTGAAGTTTAACTGATTCAGTAAAATCTCACATTTTGCATACATTCACATTTTGCAAACAAGCAAAACTTACAAAAACTAGACACTGGAGTTTAATTTGCTCCACAAAGAATTTTATCATATTTTGTTGTATTTTGGTAGTGAAAGTTTATTTAGTTGTAGATGCAGTAATTAAATTTGGAGTCAAGGGACTAGAGTAGTATGCAATCTCCAGGTAGGTTATATTGATATAATTACCTCTTCTAAATTTATAGTAATCAATTTAATTTGATCACATTACACAATTCCAATAAAGAGTTCTCAAAGTTTTATAAAGGCAACAATTAGGCTATGTTAAGCTATTACATGAGAATTATTAAGTTAACTAAAGTTTCTATAAAATATATTGTATAGGAATTCGAATATTTTGAATGAAATATTTGTAATCCATCAAATGATAAAAAAAATATTTTTGAAAATATTCCAGTAAAGTTTAACTGATTCAGTAAAATCTCACATTTTGGGTAGAAAAAGCACAGTTTGATGGGATAACGTTCTCCATTCTGTAAAAAAATTCAGAGATAGATTTACCATATAGAAACGGAATATTTTATTCAAGTGGTAGCAATAAATCTCTTTTAATTCCATTTACATAATTATAAGTATGCCGTTAGGCTTATAATTGGTCCTTTGATACGGCAGAGAAGTGTTCTCAAAATTTTGATACTTATAATGCTAAAAGTATCCAGCTTTAGAAAACATTTACATATAACTTCAATGGAAATTCAATGGAAATTCAAAATTCTTCTACGGAAATACAACGTTTTCTTCATGTAACTGAAGAGCAAATCAGGAGATCAGGGAGAGACATTGAAGAATCTAAATGGGCTGTTATAAATGCAATATTTCGAATATTTTGAAGAGAGTTTGGGTATTATTTAAAGTAAAATTTTAATTCAAAGATATGAGTACAGTTATGTGAAATATTATGAACCGAAAGGTAAGAAACATATCATGATAGAAGTTTTCTACTTTTTTTTTACATTTTATCCAACCACGTTGCCATGTAAGCTCTTTCACAGACTGAAGCGTCTATCTTACAGAAGAAATCCTCATGGAAAAAGGAAAAAGGAATTTCCGATAAGGAGAAAACTCGAGATATCTTAGAGACTTTCGTTTCTCCCTGTCTCTTTTCTTTCGCAGCACAAGAAATATCTAACCCTCGAAGATAAAGTAAGTTAAATTTTTTTAAACCTACGAGAAAACAAATTCTTTTTAGAAATCCGAGTGAAAAGTGCTATTTAATCCGAATACCTGTTGTATATGCCTGTGGGTCGTTATACGAATGAGATATATCAAAATTTTTGCTAACGTTGTTTTTGACGAATTCGCAAAAATTGCTCGTTATTTTGAGTGCAATAAGTTACACATGTTAACATTTAAAATACTGTTCTACTGGGAAATTACTACAAGAGTGTTTTTTTATACAGATCTCTGTCTTCAGCTAAGTATACTTGTCACTGTTGGTTGATGCATTCAACAATAATGTCTTTATTTTCTTTGCTGATTTGCAAATACTTGTATCCTTCCTAACATGAAACTAAAAAGCGAATTTAAGATATTCGAAACTGGCGCAATTTATAAAATTAGTTTTCTTTGTAAAACTCTGTAGTTTTACAAAACAGAATAACTACATAGTTCAATATACCTATTTATAGGTTTAAAGAAATTTTATAAATAAAAATTTCATTGCAATGAAGATTCTTATTCAGAAACATTCTTTTGGTATTTTATCTTCTCACTGAAATAGAACCAATTTTTTAATTAATTGTTGAAAAGTGGCTAGGAATGTGCTTTAACCAGAATATCTTAAATTTTAGGGATATCTTCTTTTTCTATCAAGGAATTATTAAATGATCCTTTTTATATTTTTTATCCTTTATATTTTATCATTTATCCTTTTTATCCCTATGAGAAAACCCACCCAAATGTTAGCTTATTATTTTATGGATATTTTTTTTGCATCAAGGATTTACAAGTATACAAGGATACAAGTGTTACAAGGATACAAGTGTTATCTGTAATACCGTTAAATTAGCTGTAATATCTGTAAATATTATCTGTAATATATGTAAATATTATCTATAATATCTGTAATATCGTCAGTTAAATGCTTTCAGCAAATTAATTTACTCCCAAGAAGTCGAGTATCCATGACTTGAAACATTTTATTTATCTGTAGATTTTAAATTAAAAAATTATCCAGATTAATATAACTGGGTGGAATTATGCCATAATTTGTCTAAGTGTTTTGGGTGTTAATCTGAATGGCTTTACGTTTTGTTTCACAAGGCTTCCTATTTTTTAACAGTAGCCTTTCCATGCTTAGAATCTTTTAAAAAGATATATATTTAAAAAAGAATTAAAAGGATTCAAGGCCTTTTGAGCCTTTTAATTCTTTTAAAAGGATATATTTAAAAAAGAATCTTTTAAATATATCCTTTTAAAAATAATCCGTAAAATAAAAAAATAACTTATGGGATGGTTTTCTCATAGGGATAAACAGGATAAATGATAAAAGATGAAGGATAAAAAAGATTAAAAAAAGGATCGTTTAAAAAAAACCTTGATACAAAAAAAATCCATAAAAGAAGATTAATTTATGGAGGTTCCACATATAGAGAAAAAGAATAAATAATAAAAGGTAAAGGATAAAAAAGATTTTTAAAAAGGTTCGTTTAAATAAATCCTTAATACAAAAAAAAAAACATATCCATGAAATAAAAAGCTAACTTATGGGATGGTTTCCTCATAGGGATAAAAAGGATAAATAATAAAAGACAAAGACTAAAAAATATTAAAAAAGGATCGTTTAAAAAACCTTGATGCAAAAAAAAATCCATAAAATAAATATAACTTATGCGGGGGGGGGGGGGGTCGTCATATAGATAAAAAGGATAAATAATAAAATGTAAAGGATGAAAACATTTTTAAAAGGGCTCGTTTAAATAAATCCTTGATGCAAAAAAGAATATCCATAAAATAATAAGCTAACATTTGGGTGGGTTAACTCATAGGGATAAAAAGGATAAATGATAAAAGATAAAGGATAAAAAAGATAAAAAGGATCATTTAATAATTCCTTTATAGAAAAAGAAGATATCCCTAAATAATAAAATGTAAAGGATGAAAAGATTTTTAAAAAGGCTCGTTTAAATAAATCCTTGATTACAAAAAAAAAGAATTAAAAGAATTAAAAGGCTCTCATATCGAACATAATAGACTCCTGCACTTTCTATAACTTTTATGTAGCATATAGATTTTTAAATGAGAGAAAAAATTTGAATTTAAAAAAATATGAGCTCAGTGTGAGAAATCGGGTCGTTACAATTTTAATGGGTGTTTAAAATGAGTCCTAAATATTTATATGGGGAAAACCCCCATAAGTTAAGCTTTTTGTTTTATGGGTTTTTTTAGTATCAAGGATTTATTTAAATGATTACTTTTTATATTTTTAATCCTTTATCTTTTATCATTTATGCTTTTTCTCTATATGGGGAAACACCTCCCATAACATAAGCTTTTTATTTTAGGGATATCTTCTTTTTCTATCAAGGAATTATTAAATGATCCTTTTTATATTTTTTATCCTTTATATTTTATCATTTATCCTTTTTATCCCTATGAGGAAACAATCCCAAACGTTAGCTTTTTATTTTATGGATATTTTTTTTGTAATCAAGGATTTATTTAAACGAGCCTTTTTAAAAATATTTTCATCCTTTACCTTTTATTATTTAGGGATATCTTCTTTTTCTATCAAGGAATTATTAAATGATCCTTTTTATCTTTTTTATCCTTTATCTTTTATCATTTATCCTTTTTATCCCTATGAGTTAACCCACCCAAATGTTAGCTTATTATTTTATGGATATTCTTTTTTGCATCAAGGATTTATTTAAACGAGTCCTTTTAAAAATCTTTTCATCCTTTACATTTTATTATTTATCCTTTTTATCTATATCACGACCCCCCCCCCCCCCGCATGAGTTATATTTATTTTATGGATTTTTTTTTGCATCAAGGTTTTTTAAACGATCCTTTTTTAATATTTTTTAGTCTTTGTCTTTTATTATTTATCCTTTTTATCCCTATGAGGAAACCATCCCATAAGTTAGCTTTTTATTTCATGGATATGTTTTTTTTTTATTAAGTATTTATTTAAACGATCCTTTTTAAAAATCTTTTTTATCCTTTACCTTTTATTATTTATTCTTTTTCTCTATATGTGGAACCTCCATAAATAAATCTTCTTTTATGGATTTTTTTGTATCAAGGTTTTTTTAAACGATCCTTTTTTTAATCTTTTTTATCCTTCATCTTTTATCATTTATCCTGTTTATCCCTATGAGAAAACCCTCCCATAAGTTATTTTTTTATTTTACGGATTATTTTTAAAAGGATATATTTAAAAGATTCTTTTTTTAATCTTTTTATTCTTCATCTTTTAAATCGTTTTTTCCTACTCGTTTTTATCTGAACGATCACTTTTTTTTTGGTTCGTGTAAATGGGTTAAATAATATCTCATTTTTCTTTAACTTTTGATAAGTCTTAATAGCAGTAGCTCGGGGATCAATACACAAACAGACTTTTTCACAGATGAAATTATTCCTGTCACACTACATAACCTGACTCAAATGTCGTAAAAGCATACATTTCCGTAAAGAGTACCTTAAAAGCGTGTCCACAGATATTTCATTTCTCTTTCAAATATTCCATTAGATTTCTTGAATCAAACTTAGTTTCCATACTTTTTTATTTACAAAAATGGGAAAAAAAAGCCATGCATTTCAAAAGGCCATTAGCAATGTTCAGGAGTGTAAGTACACGAAAAAGACAAGATAATTTTATTTCTAAAAATCAATAACTGTGGTCTTCCAAAATTATTTTAACGCACAAAACTTTTAACCCATTATTTTTTACTCTGGGTTATTTGAATTTTCTTTGATTCAACATTCTTTTAACTCCTTCTAACGCATATTGTGTTGAGTAATGTTTTAATAACTACAACGTAAAACATTTTTTAACAGTTAAATTTGTTACGCTTGGGAGTTTTTTTCGAGGCATATCAAGGCACATCAAGGGAAACTTAACGCTAAACTTAAAGTTCAATAAATTTCATATTCCCATTTCCTGCACCTTTTGATATGTTAATATGTTTTGCTGAAATGGGATAAAAATTTTTGGAGAATGAACATCAGTTGTTGTAATTTAACGTTTAAAACTTTTGCTCGTTTTTTAATGATTCAACTTCAGAATTAGTTAGATTTATCGTTAACGTTTTTATTTCGAAGAAAACATGAAAAATGTGCAAAATGTTTTAAAAAGGTAATAATTTAAAAATGTATGAAACAGTAACTAATAATATTTTAGATTTATTTTTTAGGATGATTTATGCAACTATGTCTAAAAATTCAAATTATGATACACCTTTGTTGTGCTATGACTGATATTTTTTCAAAGCATTTTTTTTTTTACAACTGATATTTTTCCACAATTGTTTCACAATACAGAAACATTAAATTTTTGAGAAATTTAATAAAAAAATTAAGGAAAAATCAATGTCGAGACTTGAAATTGTATATAATTACTACTGCATGTTTGCAGCACGAAAGAATAAGTGAGGAAACGAATTTATAACATCCTGCTATTGTGTTGTGAAACAAAGTTATTCAAAAGAAAAATTGCAATCTTTGAGAGCATCTTCCCAGTTTATATTTTCTTCATGTAATTACTCTTGCATGAAGCTCATAATTATATGCTAAAACAATCGATTGTTAGTATCTTACCGATTTTAAGTTGCTAAAATTACTTCCGATATTCACGCATTTTGAGTTTTCCCTGAAATTAGTATACCTTGTTCTCTAGAGGGAAATTTTCCGTTACACAAGAGACATAGTTTTAGGAACTTTCCCATGTTATATAACATAATTGCCTACTTCTATGAATTCTTTGCAAGACCAAAGAAACAGTTTGCTAATTAAAGAACAATGCTTACCCTAAATGAAACGAATGAAAATTCCTTTAGTTCTTAAACTTTTTAATATTTAATTTTTTTAAGTTACTTTTATTTAGAGAAATTTAATTGAATTAAAACTTCAGAATGCGGGGTTTTAGAGCCAATTAAATTTTTAGTTGCTTGATATTTAACATTAAATAAAAGGTAAAAAAAGATTTTTTTAATTCGTATGTTAGCAGGAAATAACATTAAACTAAAGTGATTATAACACAGTAGAAATAAAATTAATCAATATTTATTGGCTATATAAAACTCGCATTATAAATTTTAGTATCTTAAACTTAGAATACTTTAAAGGAAAATTCTGAATTTCCATCCATGCTGAAGCGACTTCAAACTTATGCTTTTAACACATAAGTAGTCCTATTTAAATTTTATAATTACATGCTCGGATATGGGACTTTAAGCTGTTTAAAATGTTTTCAGTATCCATGTATTTTTAATTTTCAGTCTAATGAAAGTAACTTGTTTCCAGAAGAATGATTTTCTTTCTTTGTTGACGCATAGGTCTAGAAACATTCATTTTCTAATTGAAATAAATGCATATACATATATGAATTCTTTTGAAGTTCTAAAGAAACTGTCAGACATTTGTAATCTACTTGGATTAGTTGTGGGAAATGCAACGAAACAACTTTCTTCAAGATTAACTATTTTAGAATGAAAATTAATTTTACGTTTCTTTTTGTTTGTTCAAAAGCACCCATAATTACAAAAAATTCCGTCCTCAGCGAAAAGTTAAGCTCAAATGAAACATTAGTAGTGAAATGATATGAAGACGCGTGTTATTTGGGTAGAATGTTTACTTCTGTTTTGTAAACCTATTAAAAGGCGTCTATTGAAGTTAATATTCAAAAGCCCCCATAATGACTAAATCTTCTGTACTCGGTAAAGCTTTAAGCTCAAATGAAACATTATCAGTGAAAAAATAGGCAGACACATGCTATTGAAGTTAAGCAGTATATCGATTTTGGCAGCATATCGATATCGCAGGCATATTGCGAGAGCTCAGATGAAACGCAGGCGATGAAACGAAACAAAGACGCGTGTAATTCGGAGATAAGCTTTATTTTTACACTAGCCGGGCTTCGTCCGGCCATGCTCGGACTTCTCCCAGCTATCGAATCACTTGACACTCGAATCACAGTTCACTTGAATTTAAATTTTTTCACTTTTAATTGCCAAAAAGTCCTCCCAAAATCAGTACCTCTTCAAATGATCTATTTATGATTAAAAAGTTTGAATTAAAAGTATGAAAAATAGAAAAATAATTAAAAATTAGACACACTGTAAAGCGTCTCTTTTCAGTGATTCATTTTTAATTGAGAACCATTCTGTGAGTGAATCACGCATCGTAATTGTGTTTACATCGTAATCCATGTAGTGTTTACATCGTAATCCACCGTACTCCATGTTTACATCGTAAAGCATGGCGGTGGAGTATGCTGTTCGGTGGAGTATGCATTTAGAATTGAAATATCTCTAAAACAATTAAAGTAACAGAATAAGTGTACGCAGAAAAAATCATCAGGTTTTAAAGCTCTTTCTAAATATGTAGCATTTATGTACTTTCATGAAAAAAAAAATACATCGATTTCGACATTCTCAAACATGGCTGAATTTCATAACGGATGCCATACCGTAAACGGTCTACCCGGAATTGTTCCCCGACCGACAAAGTTTTTCTTTTATTTATATAGATGACATTATGGTTGGCGTCTTGAGCTGACACGCAGTCGGTTCGGATTCAAATCCCGAATAAGGCTTGGTCGTTCCCGTGTCGTTCCATGATAGGGAGCAATGCTGGCTCATCTAAATGGTACTCCCACAATAAGGTAACCAGCAAGACTTCGCGGTGAATATTAAAAGGCGAATGTCTCACGACAAGTGCCTCCGCATTAGAAAAAACTTTATTTTTACTCCATTCACCGATAAAAACACATGTACCGAGTTTTTGATAGAGCTACACTATATAAATATTTACTGAATACCCGTGCTTCGCTACGGAGTACATTCAAATTAAATACAACGGTCAATGTCTGCAATTAATGCCATAATATATATATATATATATATATATATATATATATATATATATATATATATATATATATATATATATATATATATGAGGCGGTGAAAGGCAAAGTGGTGTAAGTCATATTTTCAGCTTTTTTTACTGAGGGCAAAAATGTAATCTCCATGTTCAATTTATAGTGGAATTGAAAATAATTATTATTTGCAACAGTATAATAATTGTTATGAATTATAATTTGTTCAATTTATAGTGGAATTTTTTGAACTTTTGCAGTAAAACGCTTTTGACTTACACCCCTTGACCCACTGACTTACACCACTTTGCCTTTCACCGCCTCATATATATTGCAACGGTCAATGTATGCAATTAATGATAAAAAGAATTATAAAAAATCGTAACGGATATTTTTATAGACAAAATAATGTAGAAGAAAATATTCAAATTAACTCTCATAGAACATACAAAAGAATATAGTACAGTTAATATAGTACAGTTTGAGGAGCATATCTTTTACTGTATTTTAATATTTTTTTGGACAATGTCCAATCGTCTGCCGCATTAGAGAGAAAAACAAAATTGTTTTTTTTTGTCAATTTATTTCGTTGTTATGCACGTGACGCAAAGTTAGTTTAAAGTATCACAAAAAAAAAAGAAACCACGGGATCAGCATTTAATAAATTAAATTCTAAAAACTAATCTTTAAAAATTCACCAAAAATCAGAAAATGGAGGTAAAGATTCGAAAACGATTTCATTTTAAAGGAAATTTTATGATCTTTCCCGGGATATAAATTTTATAAACCTCAGAATATTATTTTAAATGCAAACTTAAGAAAAAGTTACGAAAACAGCTTAAAATTTTAATTTTAAAAAATCTAAGAAGATTTTTAAAAAAAATATTTCTTCGTGCACCCCTACACTATAAGAAGAATCGCCATGTAAAATTTCAGCCCTTTAGGTTCAGCGATGCGGTCTGTACGTTATATGTCAGTCAATCAGTCAGTCAGTTAGGGAACTGTTTTATACAGTGGCTCCCAAAAGTGTTCGTACACTTGCGAATTTCAATGAAATAGGGATCTATCCATTAATTAAAATGAATATTTCAGAATGGGTATTTAATAATAAGATCTATAATCTATTCTTAACAAAACTACATGAGATAGTTTGAAAACATAGTAAAACTTTATTTTTAAGAAACCAGTAATCAAAAAGTAACAAAAACTTTATCTCACAAAAGTCATCGTACACTGAAATATTTTCGGATAAATTCATTTATTGCTTTAATTTTTGCTTGCCTACTCCGTAATATTCTATTTTTTATTTAAAAATGGCTCGTAGTCGTAAACAAACAACAAACATCATCCGAAAATTGATTATTTTTCGTCATAGTAGTGGTAAATCAGTTCGGAATATTGCTAAATTACTTAATTTATCCCATTCTACTGTGCAGTATGTGAAAAAACGCTTTGAAGAAGAAAATTGGATCAAAAACAAGGTAAGAAAAGGCCGTCCGGCAAAGTTAACAAAACGTTATCAGAGATTTATAATTAAAAAAATTGTGAAAAATTCACGTTTGAGTGCTGTAAAAGTTCCTGCAGAATTCACTGAAACATTTTCTACTTCAATTTAACCTGAAATTTTTTGACGAGTTCTCAGAATAGCTAGATTACAAGGGCGTTCTGCCCATAGAAAATTTTTTGTGAGTGAGAAAAACAGAAAGTTTAGGCTTCCCTTCGCACTATCAATGATAAATAAGCCCCAACCCTATTGGAATAATGTCTTATTTGCCGATGAACATTTTTGGTGCTGATGGGCGTATAATTGTATGGAGAAGAAAAAAATGAGGAACTTAATCCCAAGAACTTAGTAGGAACAGTTAAGCATGCCTGTGGAGGTATCCTTGTGTGGGGGTGCATGTCAGCATCAGGACTAGGAAATTGGTATTAACTGATGCCATAATGAATTATGCTGTTTTTATAAATATTTTAAGAGACAATTTAAAATTATCAGCTCAAAATTTGGGTATTGGAAACAACTTTGCTTTTTTATCAAGATAACGATCCTAAGCACACGGCTCTCAACGTTCGCATTTGGTGTCTCTATAATTGTCCACAAGTTTTGAAAACACCACCTCAATCGCCAGATTTAAACCCAATAGAACATATTTGGAGAGAACTGGAGGTTCGAGTACGAAAACACGAGATTCACACGAAAAGCGAACTAAAAACAATTATGATGAAAGAATGGATGAACATTGATGCAAAAATTACAAAAGAACTAAAGCAATATATTCCCAGACGTTTAAAAGCTGTTGTGGATGCTAAAGGATATCCTACTAAATATTAATTTAACGAAAAATTAGAATATTTACTAAAATGTAGAGATTTTTTACAAGTGTATGATGACTTTTGTGAGATAAAGTTTTTGTTACTTTTGGATTATTGGTTTCTTAAAAATAAAGTTTTACTATGTTTTCAAAATATTTCATGTAGTTTTGTTAAGAATAGATTATAGATCTTATTATTAAATGTCCATTCTGAAATATTCATTTGAATCAATGGATAGACCCCTATTTCATTGAAAATCGTAAGTGTACGAACACTTTTGGGAGCCACTGTATATATATAGATATTTGAGTAAGCTAATATTTTTACACAACAAACCCACTGAAATCTAGTTATCGATCTAATGCATCGCACCGACACTGGAATGCAGAAGTATTGCGTAAACCGAAAAGAAAAACAAGCGGTGAAACGAAAGAAAAAAAAATCTTGTTATTTTGAGATTACTCTGGCTTCGTGCACCGATACAAATGCGTGTATTGAGTTTTTGCCCCAAACTCAAACGAAACGCTAATGGTGAAACGAAGAGCAAAAATAGCCATCTTATTCTGTGATAAACTGTATTTTTGCTCGGCTCGCCCGCTCGAATGTTGTTATCAGGGTGATGCAATGATGCATCGACGCTGAAATAGAGAAGTATTGCAGAAACTAGTATTTCAAAAAGTCAAAATAACACACACAAGCGGTGAAGCGAGAGTAAAACCTTGACAAACAGGGAAACTATATTTTTAAATCCGCACATCTATTTCGAGGCTTGTATAAAAGAGGGGATTTAGTTGAAGATCTCAAAACTGATTTCTTTACCTACAGAAATACTACAGTTTTCTCACCCAAGAAAGAGCGGTTTGACACATTGTCAAAAAACAACCATATTTTCTCGTAAGAGAGGAAGTTTGCATGTCGGTTACAGTTTTAATCTGTAATGAGTGGATCATTTAATTAGGCATCAAGTGCTATACTTGTGACGGATGGCGAGTTGAAATTCCCCTTTTTTCAAACTAGAACCAGCTCTTTTTTAAAACATACAGTTTATTATGAGACAGAGCACAGCACGGACAAGTACAGGAGACGATATATATAACAGGTAGAAGAACAATAATTACAGGAAAAAATGATTAACGTAACCTCAAGGCTCTAAAGCAAATACCAGCTACGTTCGGAGTCTACAATCACCTCCGAACTTTTCTCTCTAAAAAAATATATAAGACACGACCGAAGTCTGCAATCACCTCCGTCGTTCATCCGTGACATCTTATCAGATACGTCTGGAGTCTGCAATCACCCCCAGAGTTCTGCCTAGTACCCCTTACGCTACGATAGGGGGCGTTATTCCTTGTTATAGTGACTCGCCTGTCTCTACAATTCTCTCTTATTTTTTAAAACAGAATCATCCATTTAATCCTCAGATACGATGTCTGGCCCAATCACTCGCTGGCGTCCAATCACTCATGTCATTATTGCTTACAATCAGAAAAAAAAAATTCCTTGTTACTAATTATACAAGGTGCGGCCATTAATTTCCAGGACTGATCTAATAACTCCAGAAAATATTAAACGAAACACATACCCATTTAATATGTTTCTAAGTAACTCCCACCTGCCGTAATGCACTTCTGTGCTCGGCTTTATAAGTTTCGGAAACAACTTTTAAAGTCCTTTTTCGGGATATGCTCTTTGATATGGACGTCACCGTTTTCTTGATGGCTTCGACATCTTCAATCTTGTTTCCTTCAGCAAATCTTTCAGTTTTGGAAACATGAAAAAGTCTGCCGGGGCTAACTTCGGAGAGTATGGGGGATGCTGCATCTCCACGACCTCATGCTGGAGCAATTTTCTGAAGGGAACAAGATTTGAGGATGTCGAAGCCATCAAGAAAACGGTGACGTCCACATTAAAGAGCATATCCCGAAAGAGGACTTTAAAAGTTTTTTCCGAAACTTATACAGCCGAGCACAGAAGTGCATTACGGCACGTGGGAGTTACTTCGAAACATATTAAATTGGTATGTATTTCATGTAATATTTTCTAGAGTTATTAGATCAGTCCTGGAAATTAATGGCCGCACCTTGTATATAATATTCCAAATTTGGACCGACCCCCCCCCCCCCAAATTTTTCTGCGTATATGACTTTATTAGAGTATGACAAATGGATGTTCTGTAATAACAACTTTAATATATTAAAAATAAGTGCAAAAAGTTTTTAAATAAATTTATTTGGTTCAATTTAGCAAACTTAAATGGTTTTAATAAACAGGATTTTAATATTTAAGGAAATGAAACGAAATATATAAACGATGAGACCTCTGATCATTGATTTTTCTGACATTGAGAGCATGGGAACATTTTTTTCTTCTCATAAACTGTCTGGAATTAAATGAAAGAATACTTTGCTACTATAGCTTCAGGGCTTTGAAGATTTAAGTTTACTTTAAAATTAATTACGTGAATAATTAATTTAACCTGTCGGTCTTTAGAGTCTTTTAGTGAGTTTTATTTGTAGTTAGCAGTTATTTTTGAGGACATTTGTAATTTTGATATCTTTAAATAGGATTCGAAGAATTGTGCAAATATTATAAAACACAGACTTTTAAAAGTTAGAAATTTTTTTTTATAAATTCAATATTTACTCAGATTCGTTTTTAGTATGTTGCTAATGCCCCCTGGTCGGAGTATTCCAGACCAGGTCCATTTAGGTTTTGCGGGCTGAGGGGGTGTGACTCCGGTTTACAATGGCATCACAAGTCCTTTTCTGCACTATTTGTGATAAACCACAAGTAAGGGATATTTTCCCCTTTCAGAGAACCAAGGTGTAGTACTCAGTACTACACAGACGGCTCAAAGATGGAAGGCAAAGTCGGATCAGGTGTTATCAAGTATGATAACAACTTAAGGCTCTATGATCTAATGGAGAGGAACTCAGATCACAGTTCCTCATATCAAGCTGAGTTGAGGGCAATTGAGATGGCGATCGAAGACGCAATCAAGACACGAACCAAGGAGTTCGATGTCTATACGGACTCCATGAGTGCACTACAGGCACTCAAAGCGAAGAGCTTTAAATGTCAGTTGGTGGATAATCTGAAAGAGAGTATTAAAAATCACGGCTTAAATATTACTTGGCACTAGGTGAAAGCCCATGCCGGTAATAACAGAAATGAAGAGGTGGATGATGTCGCCAAAAGAGCGACACAACTTCCCACCATCAACAACTACTATAAATGGACCAAGAACCAACTTAAAGGCATTCTCTTGAAAGAAGCCATGAAAAAATGGCAGGACAGATGGAACGTGTCCACTAAGGACAGGCGAAAGCAGGAAATCTTCCAGACTGTTAGTCTGGACAGAGTCCAAGGGGACTTCCTGAGGAACCAGGCGATTACTGGGCACGGCAGCTTTGGCCAGTATCAGGCCAAATTCTTCGGGAAGACGGACAACTGCAGTTGTGGAGAGATACAGACAGTCGAGCACTGTCTATTCGATTGCAGAAACTTCGATGACCTGCTCGTCGACTTGCCTGGGAATGCAAGAAATTGGAGTAAACGTAAACTCTATAACGATTACTACTGCTGCAGAGTAGTAAACAAAATCGTTAAAAGGCTGATGGACGAACATGTCCAGTAAGCCAAAGCTTGTCAATCTCGATGTATTTTGCTGTGATGTAACCTTTTAATAAAGTATGTGTAAATAGCGAAAAAAGTCGTTCTGCGGGCTGTTGGCTCAATGGAGCGACTCGGTAAAGTTGCAGATGTAGCCAAGTGTCGGGGCTAGGGATGTGCTCCTTCGCGACGACCGGTCTTCTTAAAACTCTTTTGGATGCCGTCAAGTTGGGCCGACGTTAAGCTTAGACTTTCCCCTTTTAGACCTCTGCAGCTTATATTGGGAGGCAAGAGCATTGAGCAATTCATACGTTCCTGGCTCCTTCTTCGTTTTACCCTTTACTTTTTTCTTGTTGTTGTCTGTTTTCTTGTACTTTTTATCTTCTTTTTGTTTATTGCTTGCCATTGGAAAGAAGAAAAAAAGGTTTAGCCACAATGTTATCTTCTGAATGAATAATCAATGAATGAAATCAAATTCAGTAACTGTAGCTTATTTGTTGAAATAATCATAAATATTTGTTTTTATGATTCGGCTAAATGTCGCAAAATTGAAAAAAACTCGAATGAAATCCCATGAAATAGTTTCAAAGAATTTGTTTTTGAAATGTGACTGTAGGTCGTAAGTTTGAATGAACTTGAATAGGATCTAACGAATAATCACCTGAGCTCTTAGTACATACTTCTCATAATAATTAATTTAAATTAGAAACAATCGCCTGTTTTAATTCTTATAATTATTAAATTAAAAAGACGGTTCTCGGGTGATCATATGTAAGTTTTAAAAGCAGTGTCTAATAATAGGAAAAATTAAAAATCGGTTTCCCAAACGTACTAACGAGAGTTTTAAAAACAGTTTCCTCTTTCTGGTCGTAGGATCAGTGAATGGAATCGAATTCAACGTTTGTAGCATATTTATTAGATAAACTATAAACATTTGTTTTTAAATTCAACGGTTCGTCCACTGTATAAACAAAGATGTAGAACCAAGGCCCATTTTTCTTGTCTTAGCTTGCATGTTGGCGATTTCGTACCATGCTTCTCTGATGAATAGCTTTTGAAATTCAAAATTTTGCTTTCATTTCTAAATTTTTATTGTGAGTATTTTAAGGCTTTTCTAATACCTAGAGCATTCTCACTTTTGCAGTCACTTGTTACAATCTTTGCTTTGTGGGATGTGAAAATCCCCTCTGTAGCGTGGAATTTGTAGCTACAGTTAAGTTGTGCCTATTTTGCCTCAATTTAAATGTAAAATTTATTTAATGCCATGAAATATTTTAATTCAGTTACTCTTCGAGCAATAGTTAATGTTAACAAATGTGTTTCTTATCCTAGCCTTAAATTCTGGGTGATCTACCCGTAACGTCGTTTTTGTTGAATCATTCACATCTGTTCGTGAATTGAAACAGCTCGATATTGCTAAAGAAACCATTACGGTTCTCTTTCCCAGGCTCCTTTTAAATTACGGTTTCCTGTTTACTGGCTAACAAGCAACGTGCCATCTATCAAAATCCTATTCGAGAGCAGTCTTTCTTTACGTGGCGCTTCAGGGAACGTTTGTCAATTATTGCTACAAAGAGCGTCGACACATAAGCTCGGAAAGGTACTAACGTTAATTGGTTCAAGGCAGTTTCTGAGAAAACCGCTAGGGCGCAAAATCGCCAAGTTTTGGTGAATTCTAAAGGTTTCCCAGTGTCACCTGCTCAACCAATTACCGCTTTTAAAATCTAATGCGCCTTTACGTCATAAGCACATGGCTGCAACTTTTCTCCTGTTATCGCCCTTTCCGCTAAACGCGCTCCCTTCCTTCACCGAAGGTAGGCTACGGCGCTTGGCATGTTGGCACGCAACTTTATTGCAACCCTCGCTACCTCGCCTCTTGACTTGGAAGAAATTGGATAAACAGATTACGATATTTTTCTGAATATATAGGTCGGTTCCTCGAAGCCCCACCAGGAGGCGGCTTTTTTGCCTAATTCTGGAGGAGGCTATACCATTTTCTTTATATGTATTTTTATAGACCATGACGGTCATTTTTCTTGTAACTGACTTTACAGTTTTTATGTGAGAACTCCAATCCTGAAGTAAAATTATATATTGCAGTAATTTTTTACTACGTAAGGCCTAGTAATAAGTATAATAAATTTATGTCGAAAAAGAAAGCTTAGTTATTTTTATTTAATTTTTTGACTTGATATCCTTCCGGGATAGTAGTAGACGTTGGAACTTCCTGAGGTTATCTAATCCTTCAAGAATTACTTTACGCTCATTTATCGGCAAACACGAACTGAAGAATCCTGACTTCGAAAGAATGTACATTTTCTTGACTTAGTATCAGAGTTTGTGCGAAATGATGTTCCAGTTAGCGATGCTCTGCAGGTATTCCTCTTCATTACGTTCCTGAGTTATTCATCTCTATATTTTATGGCATTCCTGACAGTACCTGGGGTACTTCACCCCCAGTTCCCTTTGTGTTCCGGCTGGCAGACGTCCGAGATGCGGTGGACCTTCCTCGAAGAATTTCTCATTCCTTTTTTTTAGCGAACGATTTATAGAGAATAGCTCACTACTACCCGCACTTGGGTGTATATAATTTGAAGTGGCTCTCTAAATGAATTGGATACAAACACAGTTTATGCATGAAACAATGTTTATTGAATTCGTTGCACATATAGAATTTGCTTTTACAGCAATAAGCATACGTACTACTTGTACGGAATATATATTAGCATTCAATAAAACTACACTTTGCAATACTCACAACCTAGAGAGTCAAACCAGCAGTTCTAACACGTAAACTTTGGGCCCCCTGAGCACTAGCGCCGGCTAACACCTGGAGCTGCTTACCTCGTAGCTCCCTTAACCCGCTTATCTATCAACCTTAACAACCTTTTTTCTTTAATCAAGCTGCATGGTATTTATACCAAGCGCGTATGCCGAAATTAGCATATCTCAAGCAGCTTCTTAATTTATTTACTCAAAAGTTCGATTGTTGTGAATCGAATCTTATGTATATCTTACAGATTCACGCTTATTGACTGAGTGCATCATAAATATATTCATCACAGACTTTCGGCCAAATTTCCTTTTACGAACATTGTGTCATCGAATTCCACGAACTATAGTGTCGTTCCTTCACCAGTATAAACTACGAGGCCGTTCTCCTTCACAGATATGATGCTGTAACCATCCCATTTACTGATATAGGACACTTTCCACTTCATAGATAATGGTGCCGTAATATGTCTTTCGTGCACAGACTAGGTGACAAGTAACTTTCACTCGTCACACCATCTAACACTGAAGGGTTACAGCTTGTTGGGCCGAAACTCTTCACCTCTAAAAACTATTCAGGATTTAAGGGAACAAATGACCTTCACCCTCAAATTTTTTAATTTTCAATTTTTAATTCTATATACAGAATGAGGATAATTAATATTCTTTTTTACCGCACTGGCGACCCTTGGAATCCAAAATAAGAATCTTTTGGCAGAATAATGTTTTGTTTTTCAAAACTTTTTTCAAAAGTGCTAGTATTATTCAAAATGTTCCGTGTGCATTCCATATCCTTTAAAACCCACAATATTTTTAATACTAGTTTACCGTATAAATATAAACATAATTGCGCAATAAATTATTTTTAGTATGAATATAAAGCCATAAATAACTTTTTCTTGAATCTGCCTGTTATTTTTTTATGTTTTTGGATGCTTTTATTTCATTTTGTGGTCTGTAAATTTGAAAAAATATTTGTATTTTCAAAGAATGATGCACAGTTTTGTGACAAATACTTCCATTAACAATCCCGAGAATTTTGGAAGAAATCAAAAGAAAATGAGGGCACATGGAGCAGCATTTTGGAAAATTCTGGAATTCTGGAATTGGGGCTCACAACCTTTAAAACTTCAAAAAATCGATTTTTTTGTTTTTGTTATATTCTGATTTTTGGGACATTTCTGAACAATATACAAAAAACCGCATAAAAAAATTTGCATTATTTCACGAGTTATGAGAGTTTATGTAAACCTCACTCTGTTGCCATAGCCATGTTATTCCAACTTTAACTTCAGTTTTCTCAAATATGTGAATTTTTGGATTGCACGCACTGTTACTCCCAAACTATGTGTGCTAGACACACAAAATGTTTATAAGATTTGTATTATAAGCTTCTTTACACACTAATACCAGAAAAGTAAAAAAAAAATTGTAAAAAATTTTTTTACACTCGAAAATGTTTTAAAAAAATGCTAAATTAAAAATTTTTTTTAATTTTATGTAAATTTTTCAATTTAAACTATATTTTTTGTATATTTTTTGGTTTTACATTAAACTGGAGTGTATTATTAATTTAATTTGACCAAAAAATAGTTTCTGTATGCATATTTCTTAATTTTATGATGCGCGAAACATCCAAAGATTTTTTTCCCTGTTTAGTAATGTGTCCATTTAAAAATAAAATCTAAAAATTATTTATGGCTTTACAAGTTCTATTTTTGTATAACATATTACTGAAGACTTGTAATTTTGATATAAAACAAAAAAATTATATATATATATATATATTAATATTATTGGAGTTTCAGTAGCTCGATTTTGATGATGTTTAGGGTCATTTCCCAGTAGTCAAAGGTTGTGTGCCCCCTTAATTTTTTTTTTTTTATAAACCTGATTTATTCTGTTCCCAAATACTTATTTGTGAATTCTAAGTGTCTTCAAGGAAGTAAAAGCAAATATTAAATATTCCCATTTTGTATATAGAGTAATATATTGAAAATAAAAAAAAACAAGGTTGAAGGTCCCTTGTTCCTTTAAGGGGACTCACTATCCTTAAATCTTTAAAACATTCGACTTTTTGAATAAACTATGTTAAAGCCTGATCATTTCTGAACAAAATAAAGCAAACCGAATGAAAATATTCCGTTTAGTTCCGGAGATATTGATTTTCTAAATATTTAATTACTGATCAAGTTTATGGTAAGAAAAATTTTAAACTCATTTTTCTCAAAATGTAATTTTGCATCATTCCGCAACTGATATCTCGAAAACTATGAAACATAATTCCATGAAATTTTTAATCACTGCATAATCGTGTTATTTTAT
Organism: Dolomedes plantarius; assembly: GCA_907164885.2. Taxonomy (NCBI): domain Eukaryota; kingdom Metazoa; phylum Arthropoda; class Arachnida; order Araneae; family Dolomedidae; genus Dolomedes; species Dolomedes plantarius. The sequence continues at coordinate 22,104,902 of OU015497.1, read as the reverse complement.
TGCGTCTGAACTAAAATTATTGTAATCACTGCACATTTTGTTATTTTTTCAAGGGTAAATGAATTCAAAAATTTCAGGAAATTTTAAGTATATTTTGAGCAGTTTTAAAAAATTGAAAAAATATTTTAATGTTGAATGTTTTATATTCAATTGTATTTTGAATTATTTATTTTAAATATAAAACAGGAATTATACATTTAAGTGTAAAATTAATATCATAGCTCTGCGCGCAAGCCAGTATACAATAAAAATACTTAAAATCAAGGTATATCTAAAGCATTTAAAAAAATTATTTAAAATCATTTTGAGAGTTGAAAATTTGTTTATTATAATAAATATATCAATTTATCATATATATAAAATTTGGAAAAATTGGGAGTAAATTGAAATAGATACAAAGAGTCAAAAAGTATGAAAATATGCCTTATTTCCTCGACTTAAGGGTCGAGTCTCCTTAAAAAAGTTTTAACTTCTAGGTTTGTGTAGAATGTGCTAAATTCCATACATTAATCTTAAGTTAATTGATACAAATTCCAACCGAGGTACAGTCACATCTTAGGGAACAATATTGGTTTCTCTACTGGTCGTTTTCATTATGATGTAGCCCCGGGAGAGCCAAATGGCAGCCCGCGGGCCGCATCCGACCCGGCATTGCTCTTTATCCTACCCGCGGCCCGAAAGCAATTGAAAAAGAATATATTGTCATGAAAGAAATACATCACTTGTTCCATATTAGGCAGCAGTTAAGTGTGTGAAAAGACCCTTTTGTAACACAAAACATTGAAAGTCCAAGGAAGACGTGGGCTCACAGATAAAATTTATCTCACCTCCTCCTTGTTTCAACATCGAAATTCGTTGATTTGACTGCTCTTTCTGCGTCAAATGCCCGTCCGCAAGCATCTCATTAGATTTTTCTACTTTCTGATGATTAAGAAAACCGATTTTCATGTTTTGTTTTGCAATATAAACATATTTTTGTGACACAAGGCTTGATTTCATTTTGTTAAGAAAACAAACTTTGTTTTGTTTTTTGAAATAAATGTTTTATTTTCCAAAAACCAAATGTATTTTTATTGTACATCAAGAGTTTCAAAAAAGTAGGATTTGAAGTTGCTCATTTGAAAAATGCTTGATTTTACAAAATTTTTTTGTAAAACATATACACATTTTGTACAGCCAAAATTAATTTTTCCCTGAACAAACATTTTTTTTTAATCAAGAATACAGTTTTCCTATAATATAATGCGGCCTTTTTTGAGGACTGTTATTTATATGTATTTTAAATGATTTAAGTTTAAATATTTAAAAATAGAATACATTAAGTTAAAATATTTACTGCAGCATGGAAACATGACATTTGGTTATGACAACTTTCGCACAGTAGGCATCAAAATTGGCTCCAAAATTACACTTGGTTCGACTTCTTTTATATTTTTCGCAAGGGGTGCCCGGATTGTTTTGAGTTGGCCATCCCTGATGTAGCCAATGGAACGGTTTGAACGGTGCTCTGCATAAATGCCTCTGACATTGAAAAAAAATTAGTTTATTCAAGAGTTAGGACATAAACAGTAAATAATAATGACAACTGACATAAACAGTAAATAATAATGAACACGCACATATTGAATCTGGAGATATCACTTTTTGATTAGCTTTAACTGATACATTTAATTTAAAGAAATGTTATATGATATGTGTTGTCTTTCTACACTACTAGCCGCTGCGCGACCAGCATGGTCGATTTAGTTATATATTTTTTTTTGCAAAACAACTCAACTGAAAGAAACGTATGTAAGGAATGCTACTATTACCTGTCATCTATATATATAAAACAGTTCCGTAACTGACTGACATACAACGCACAGACCAAACCGCTGGACCTAAAGAGCTGAAATTTTGGATAGCGATTTTTCTTATAGTGTAGGGGTGCACTAAGAGAGATTTTTGAAAAATTCTTCTTAGATTTTTTTAAAATTAAATTTTTAAGCTGTTTTAGTAACTTGTTTTAAGTTTGCATTTAAAATAATAATTTGAGGGTTATAAAATTTATATCACGAGAAAGATCATAAAAATTCCTTTAAAATGAAATCTTTTTCGAATCTTTACCTCTATTTTCTGATTTATGGTGAATTTTTAAAGATTAATTTTTACAATTTAATTTATTAAATGCTGATCACGTGATTTCTTTTTCTGGTACTTTAAATAAATTTATCGTCACGTGCATAACAACTAAATAGATAAAAAAATATTTTATTTTCTTGCTAATGCGGCAGACGATTGGACATTAATTTGTCTATAAAAATATCCCTTATGATTTTTTTATAAATATATATATTTTTTCTACATCAATTGTATATATAGATCGTCGTATTTATTATATATATATATATATATATATATATATATATATATATATATATATTGGAATTAATTGCATACATTGACCATTGTATTTAATTTGAATGTACTCCGTTTCTGAAGTGCGGGTTTTCAGCTAGTCATAAATATACGTTGTTATGTGGTAGGGAAATCTCCGCCAAAATATTTGTAATCATTGCAAAATTCTCTATAAGGCTGTTTCTAAAATATCGTGATTAAAAAAATATGAATTTCCATTACTTCAGAGCAGAGTTAAAGATAAGACTGAGAAACCCAACAACAAAGATTTTAAAAATTACATTCCTCTCTGTTTGTAATATTTTTCAAAATTAAGATATCTACACTTTATCATTACATCAAATAAGAAATTGTTAGAGACACATATTTTCACTAAAAAAGGGAGTAAAAATTCAGCAAGTACTAAAATATAATGTGGATAACATCACTCGCTGCTATATGTACTATTGTTCACAATTCAGATATCTACACTTAATCATACCAAATAAAAAATTGTTGGAAAAATTTCTTCACTTATAAAAAGGAGTAAAAATTCAGCAAGTACTACTAAAATAAGTGTAGACAATTAACTCTTACTTACTATTAAGATATTATAATGCAATTATTAATATTTTACTATGATATTCCTCAAACTTCTTGATATACACAGTTGAGTATCTCAGAAATATGACTAATACTAGCTGAAAACCCGCACTTCGCTACGGAGTACATTCAAATTTAATACAACGGGCAATGTATGCAATTAATGCTAATATATATATATATATATATATATATATATATAAATATAATAAATACGACGATCAATGTATGTAATGACGTAAAATATATATATATATTTATAAAAAAAATCGTAAGGGATAATTTTATAGACAAAATAATGTGGAAGAAAATATTCAAACTAAATCTAATATAAAGAATACTAAAGAATATAGTACAGTTTGTAGAACATATCTTTTACTGTATTTTAATATTCTTTTGGATAATGCCCAATAGTCTGCCGCATTATCAAGAAAAAAAATTATTTTTTTTGTCTATTTAGTTTTTAGGCACGTGACGATAAATTTATTTAAAGTACCAGAAAAAGAAGTCACGTGATCAGCGCTTAATAAATTAAATTCTAAAAAATTAATCTTTAAAAACTCACCAAAAATCAGGAAATGGAGGTAAAGATTCGAAAAAAGAGTTCATTTTAAAGGAATTATTAAGATCTTTCTCGTGATATAAATTTTATAACCCTCAAATTATTATTTTAAATGCAAACTTTAAAAACGTTACAAAAACAGCTTAAAAATTTAATTTAAAAAAATCTAAGAAGAATTTTTGAAAAATCTTTCTTAATGTACCCCTACACTATAAGAAGAATAGCGATGCAAAATTTCAGCCCTTTAGGTCTAGCGGTTTGGTCTGTGCGTTGTATGTCAGTCAGTGAGTCAGTTACGGAAATGTTTTATATATATAGACTACAGTGACAGAATTAAAAGAACGGAGTCTAGATAAACCTACATACAACTGCCCATGACTAAACACTGGATTGATAGGTCTAAAAATATTTAGTCAAAAGTTTGTCCTCTTACATACATTTAGAAAAATTGATGGAACAAAAGAATAAATTACCTTGTGAATAAATTAAAATTATTCAAGTGTAAAATACAGCAATTAAATTGTACCAAATTACGTGCTATCGTCTAACTACTACACACACGCGGTTGGCCTCTAATGTTTACATCTGGTAGTTGCAGCCGTTGCCATTCGGAGTGTAGAAATATCGCCGATTTTTGTGCCTCATGCCTACGCGTTTTATATATAGAGATTACAGAAACTCTACTGAATAATTTTAAATTCATAGAAATAAATAGTTTTTGAAAAATATATTGAGAAATATTTGAAATTTCAATAAAAATATATTTATATGTCAACACTTAGTATTGAGGCGGGTTTAACTCTGCATCAGTATATCTTCAACAACATATTGGTTTTCATGTATTCATTTGATTCGTCTTTCTACAGACGACACAAAAATAGTACATATGACATTCTATGAAAGGAAAATGTAGGTAGACGATTTCATGTTTTTAAAGCCAGCGAAACTGAAAATCCATTAACAATATAAACCTCCCTTTGAGTAATGTATCTGAAGAAATCAGGAATTGAAGAAAGCATTTCAATCTTTCTTTTACCAGAACCAGTTAGATTGTTTTTAAAATTTTTAGAAACATGCATAATTCCGATTTATTTTCTTCGTTTATATTTCCGATGTCTAGATTTCAAAAATTTTGAGAGGAGATTATCTTTTTTTTTTCTCTTCATGAAGTTAATTAAGTATGAAGTGTATAGAGAAAAATAAAATGTTGATTTTATTAGCATCATACTATTGTTATGTACACTGCTGGCCACTGTAAATGCAACACCCTGAAGGAAAAATGCAAATAACATGAAATTTACAACATGCATTAGCGGAGGTGAGATATGCAAATGATTAGAATTTCAGTTCAGACGCACATCACGCGCGCCTGTGGCGCCACTTCAAAGCGCTATTTAAGGCTTGGAGATTTCGACGATTTCAAGTTCGGCGATTGTGTTTTTCTTGTGGTTTTTAAAAAAAAACGATCAATTATGCCTCGTCGAAAACAGCGATCATCTTTTGATCAAGTATCCGAGTTCGACAGAGGGAGGATAGTGACCTACCGAGATTGTGGATTATCTTTCAGGGAAATCGGTAGTCGTGTTGGACGAAACCAAACAAGTGTAATGCGGATATGTGATCGTTGGATGCAGGAGGGTACGACGGACCGGCGTGTTCGATCGCATCCACCTCAGCGCACCACTTCACGTGATGACAGGCAAATTGTGCGCATGGCAGTGACGGATCGCTCAGTCACATCACGAACCATAGCACAGCACATGCAATCTGTAACGCATCATCCAGTGTCTGAGCGTACCATTCGACGCCGTTTACAGCAGAGTGGTTTGTTCGCAAGACGTCCATTGCTTTGTCTACCCTTGACGCAGAACCACAGACGTCTCCGCCGCAAATGGTGCGATGACAGAAGGATGTGGACGGCAGAATGGAATGAAATTGTCTTTACTGACGAGTCACGCTTCTGTCTGCAACACCACGATGGTCGCATTCGAGTCTGGAGACACCGTGAAGCGATGATGCTGAACAGCTGCGTTATGCACCGCCACACTGGTCCTGCACCGGGTATTCTGGTATGGGGTGGTATTGGATATCACTCTCGCACACCTCTAGTACGCATTGCCGGTACTTTAAACAGCCAGCGCTACATCTCCGAGGTGTTGGAGCCAGTTGTCCTTCCTTACCTTCAGGGCTTGCCCACAGCCGTATTTCAACAGGATAATGCGCGACCACACGTGGCACGCATTGTCCAACGGTTCTTCGTCAATCGCCAGATTGAATTGCTTCCCTGACCGCCTCGCTCTCCGGATCTTTCGCCGATAGAAAACATGTGGTCCATGGTTGCTCTACGATTGACCCAGATTCCATCCCCAGCTGCCACAGCATATCAACTTTGGCAACGTGTGGAAGCTGATTGGTCTGCTGTACCCCAAGAACTCATCCAAAGTCTCTTTGAATCAATGCCGAGGCTTGTGGCAGCGGTGATCTCCAACAATGGCGGCTACTCTGGCTACTCATTTTGGCAGGAACCACACTTCACAGAAGTCTATAAATTTAATCATTTGATACTTGGTCAACATGTTATCTACAAAATAAATTTTGTTGTGATATCTGTTGTCTTTCTTGGTGTTGCAATTTGGGTGGCCAGCAGTGTAATTGTGAATTACTCTTTGGCAACTCTTGAATTCAATCATAATTAAAATTTTTTAATTGAAACCTTGTCAAGTAAATTCGTCCTGATACATTTGAAATAGTGCTTTCACTTGGGTTTTCCTATAAGGGCTATGAATTTTTTAACTCAAAATGGAAAACTTTTTGAAAAATTAATTTAAAATACAGGGTGTTTCAAAAGGAATCATCCGATATAAAAAAATTATAACTATTAATCTTTAAATCTGTTTTGAAAGATTAATGTATAGGCAGAATGAGGGAAATCTCGAGTTTCACGCTGTTGTCGACAAGTAGCGCTAACGCTCTTCTTTCGCCCAATACTTCATTGTTTGTAAAGATGGCGACTGCACAACAGAAATAAAGAATCCTCCGATTTAAAAAAATCATAACAATTCATCTTTTAATCTGTTTTGATCGAATAATGTATTGGCAGAAAGAGGGAAATCTCGAGTTTCACGCAGTTGCCGACAAGTAGCGCTAACTCTCTTCCTTCGCCCGCCACTTCAGTGTTTGTAAAGATGGCGACTGCAGAAGAGAAATCATTTTATGTTCTACTTTTTGCAAAATGTGAGTCCGTAACAACTGTTCAGCGTGATTTTCGTCGACAAAACCCCGGTAGATTGAAGTTCCTACCTCTCAGAACATTAGGCGACAAACAATTCCAAGACACGTGTACGTAGGTATAAACAATTCCAAGACACGTGTTGACTCTGTACGCATAACAGCCGTCGTAGCAGTGTATGCAGACATGCTCGCAAAAGTTTGGGACGAATTTGCCTACCGTATAGACATATGTCGTGCATACAAAGGTGGGCGTATTCAGCATCTTTAATTTGGTTTGTAAAAAGAACTTGATGATTAGCCATGTAATATAAAATTAATTTTAAGTTTCTATGTTCAATATTTTTCATAATATACTCATTTCAAATCGGATGATTCATTTTGAAACACCCTGTATATTCACAAAGTATTTCATTTCCTTAAAATAAATGAATTAGTAAGTATTATTTAAAATAAATTCACGCACAATATATCATTTCCTTAAACAGGAGTGATGACACGGGATTCTGGGTAATAATACTTACTGTTTTCTTAGGTCTTATTCCCGGCCTTTATAACTCTTTGACCTCAGAATTTTAGGCCGGCTAATCTCATCCCCCGAGTAGGGTTAAACAACGTTCGCTTTTTTATTTACTTTCAAATAACTACTTTCAAAAAAGTCGCAAGGAATCAACTATCTTCAAGAAGGAAAATCAATGAAAATGTTCCCCAATCAACGACTCTAAACTTGAAAATATTTTTAAAAAAATCTTCTCGCAAGATAAAACTCTGCTAGAGAGAGAATTAATTACGAGCAGCTGAAAGAAATGTATTGAAAACTGATAAAAATGTGTTATTAATGTTTCTGAAAACTTTTAAATTACCATAATATTAAAAAAAAAATTAAAATCAAATATTACTCCACAAGAGGCACAGTTCGACAGGAAATGACGATTCTGGAGAACACGTGAAATCAATGAGATAATTAGAAACGAAGCAAAATAGAAGGAAAAGGATAAGAAATAAAGGTTACGAAAGAATTAGAAATTAATTTCTAACATCCTCATCATTGAATACTTTTCTTTATCATCTTTTTGTTGGTATAAACTGTAAGTGCTTTTTATCTGAGCTTTAATTAATTTCCTATAGAATTGGAATGAAAAAAAAAAACAGGAATGAATAATGCACTTCAATGCATCATTTTCTATTTCTAACATTTGCTTTCCTTTTTTATAATCGTGATTTTAAATGATCATACTATACTTTTGAAATCGTTTACAAGCAGACTAAACATTCTCGAAATTAAGTAAAAAAAGTTAACTGATGTTCTAAAATTTACATTCGGTGATTCAATACATTATTTATAATGGCAACTTTGAATTTTTTATTTCGTTTTTTATATAGCATATCGAGACGGAAAAGCAATACATAGTTGTCGAACATAATTTTTATTTTTCAAATCGAGCAGTATGTATCAATGCTTTATATATTCATTATAAAAAAAACTTGGTGCGTAATCGCCCCCACTCAATAAATACACATCTGTAATGGACATTTCTGTTTCTTTAACTGTCATCCTGTACGATGATATATTGTCTTCATTTGCATTAGCAACATGCAGATATTCGATGCTCAAACTAATTTTGTATTCAAAACACAAACTATTCTATCTGATTGACTATTCGACTCTGGTTTAGTTTTAATTACTTACTTTTACATTGAGTTATAATGTATTCTCTAACATAAAGTAATCGTAAATCCTTTAAACTGTCAAAAAATCAAACAAATAAATGCTAGATATTTCACTGCAGATTGTTTGCTACAATTGGTTTAATTAATTTTTAATTATTCCTGGATTTTTCGATAGATGTATAGCGTTTAAACTATAAGAGTAACTCAAAAAACGAAAACGAACAATGGTGCCTTATCAGAGCCAAATTATTTCGTTTTATTTCAACAAACTAAATAGTTTTTCCAAAAAAAAAGAGAATAAAATGATGGATATGAAACAATAATTGATTTTTAAGCAGTAAAGTAATTTTATTTTTTAACATACTTAATTCCTTTATAATTTAAATGAAACAATGAAACGAAATATTACAAAGAAATTTGGCTCCGTTAAGGTACAATTGATCACTGGCCCGAGGTAGCCTAGTGGTACCGCTCCGGGTTTTGATACTTAGGATGCTCGGATGGAATCCCGATAAGTTCCATTAAATACCTTCGTGTCGAGGCCGGATATGAACCCTTTTCCGTAGACCAGAAAATTCCTCTATGAGGTCAGAGAGGGTGGGATAAGGTATGATTCCCCCAGATGTCACCCCTGGAGTTGCTCGGCCAAAATTGAGGTGGCGCTTGGCTAATTCGGACTCCAATACTTGTGGTGCCCTTATAAATGGGAGAGCACACCTCAGCCCGCAAACCTATATGCACCTGATCTGGAGTATTTCAGAGGGCATACTTAACAACAATTTTTGTTTTAACGTTGGATTACGTTCCTCCATATCGGTCGTCCGGAAAGCAAAATTTCAGACGCTAAAATCGTTCGTCCGTACCTCGCGAGTTATGATTTGGGCAGCGTGCCAAACCCAGTCTTTATCGCTTGGACAAGCAGTGAACAGTTAAGCAGAAAAGTTCCAAAATGCGTCAAAACTTTCGGCATACATATATGCATATATATACATACGTACATATATATAGATACATCTATACATAACACATACATACATATATACATACAAAAGAGGTAAGCAACGATAAGTAATCCTACGCTAATAACTCGTGGTAGTTTCGTTAGAAGAAACTGCCTGAAATGTTTTTTAGTGACTATTCATACGGTTAACCATCAAAATTAAGATGGATGAAAATGATGGTTGAAAATGGCGTGAAAATGTCCAAAATATTTTCCTGCTTTCATGACAAATAAATCAGCGTCTTGGTTTGAGTGTTAAAATATTAAGAAAAACGTTAGGATGAAATTAAAAATATAGTAAAAGACGAAACATATTTGAAAATAAAAATTCTCGATTTATAGGTTATCTGATTCGAATATCGTAGCAATGTTTTAAGGGAAATACTTTTTCCCCTATCAAGAAAAACAACACCCTTAAAAAACATATAGTTTGATAGAGAAGGAGATTTAATAGCATAATTTTAACCATTTATAATACATTGCTGATTAGAGATGGTGTTCCAAAGATGACCTAGAATCCCTCTAGAAATTTGAATACACCCAGTAGCCCAGTTACTATCTGGTTAGTACCTTTAAGGCTATCAACTGCAGTTAAAACAGATTGAATTGATGTTCGGGAGGGTTCTGATAAACATCTATAAATTATTCCTCGCGTATTTATGCAAAATGTTAACATCCGTAAATTTAGAAGACATATATTCAAGTCATATCATTCACAACACTCAAAGCATATCACAAGTAATAATGGAGAAAATGTTAACGTATGTATAACGTATGTTAACGGATGTGTTACAAAACTTCACCTTAAAAACAGTTCTGGTATCAAATTATAATAAATTGCCTCTATATTTTTATAAAATAAATAAATAAATAAATAAATATAAATATAAATATATATATATATATATATATATATATATATATATATATATATATATATATATATATATACATATATATATATATATATATATATATATATATATATATATATATATATATATATATATATATATATATATATATATAATTATATACAACTTTTGTAGATGTTTAGGAATGCTTCTTAAGGAAGCGTTTTATCTCCATTTTAGTCAATGTATCCTAACAAATATATTATAATAACAAGAGCTGTTCTAAATGAGTTCAAAATATGTTTGTAATAATTAAATTAAATCGATTTATATAAGAAGAAATATAGTATCTTAGAAAATTATTCATGAAATAAAATATTAGTTTTGATCTTTATTTTTTTATGTATTTATCTAAAGTTCATATAATCAAATATATAAAAGAAATTTTGTTCCTTGTTTTGTTTAAATAGCATAACGTACAAAGTGAAAGGAGTCATTTATTTTTTAGCTCCTTTAATTCCTAATGAAAACAAAAGAAATGTAAAATGGGTATTCCTATTTGAAATATCCAATCCCTTTTAAAGAAACTAGCATGAAAATTTAAACAAAGGAAGTCGGAAAACACTTAAAATACACTAACAAACTGGACATTGGAGGCCCTGTGGTAGCGCGCGGTGGTTTTCGGTGCAGTGGGTGCTCAGATCGAATCCCGGCGTTGCGCCACGAAAAATGCCTCCGTTCGTGTCGTCCCTTCATAGGGAGTAATGCTGTCCGACTATATGGTGCCCCCACAATAAAATTGATAGTAAAGCTGCGGTATAGTAAGGGCGAATGTTTGATTACAAGTGCCTCCGCATTGGTTTATAAAAAAAAAGCACTAACAACCTACTATGCATAAAATATATAATCTTCTATCATTCAAGAACGCATGGTCACAGAAATAGACATTATGCAATAGTACTACTATTAAAATACGTATATGGTAGATCAAACCGCTTTACATGTAGAAATTTCATGCTGTTTTAAGTTGAAAATACAAAACAGAATTTTTTTAAAAAAACATTTATTTGACGTACTCGGCAAGCGCAGGTAGAACAGAAATATTATTCATTCCCTAATTAAACTGGTTATGAGTCAAAATCATCACGTTTTTCATTATAAATAAAGGAAATAGTATTAGAAATACTATATATATATATATATATATATATATATGTGTGTGTGTGTGTGTGTGTGTGTGTGTATATGTATATATATATATATATATATATATATATATATATATATATATATATATATATATAACACATCAGTACACCAATCTGCATTAAGCTCTTGCATGCGTGCGCATATATACACTGTAACTTCTCTGGCCTGCCAACCCTCTAAACAATTCTCTTCAGAACCGATTCAAGACACCAAAGCAGCAAATGTTATGGAAAAAAACCTCTTCTCGACGTCCACCTGTCAAAACGGCCACTACTGTCGGAACCATTACTGGCCGCAATAGAGAAGTTTCACTGTAAATAGTTTTACATCTAATACATCGTATTATTTTACATCTCGCATATTTAATGCTGATTTTAAGATGCATGCAATTTGTTTCCCTGATAACCCTTTATTTCTCTTTTACTGAAATGAATCTCAAAAGAATTTAGATGTCTGTTTACAAACTATTTTCGGAACAATAATTTATGACGAGCATCCTTGAAGTATAATTGTTCATGAAATTGTTTCACAACTTAATTAGACAAATATTATTTTATTTATCTAAATTCTTAGCATTCTTCTTAACATACTTTTCATTGCATTTGTTCGGAGAAAATATATTTGATTGCGAGCAATTCTTTCATGTGGCATCTTTCATAATTTAAATATATCAGCGATATTTATTTCCAGATAAAATAATTTGTATATTCCCAGTTAGTTTCTAGGTAAAAGAATTTATGGTCTTAAATTATTCTTTGTGTCCTTACAGGATTTTCCAAAGTCGTTGAATACAAGGCACACCCAGAAATATGCCATTTTAATGCCTCAGTATCATGAAAAGGTAACTTACGAACATTATGAAGCAATCATACGTCTTGCTTTCATTTAAGTATATATCATCAGTGAAGAGAGTATTCTATAATAAATAAATATTCGTAATAAGAGACGATTTTTACTTATTCAGTGTTTAGATTATTACCTGCAGCATATTATGCTTTGTTGTTTTGACATTAAGATTGTAGCTCAGATAACATCTAAAATATAAGAAATACTTTTATTAAGAAAATATTTTATATAATTTTTATATGGTTTAAGTTAGATATGTTTATATTATTTATCATACAATATTTATTATTTACACACACACACACACACACACATATATATATATATATATATATATATATATATATATCTATGTATCTATCTACCTATATATATATATATATATATATATATATATATATATATATATATACTATGTATCAGGGCCACCCAGAGACTTTGCGGGGCCTGGGGCAAACTTCTGTTGGGGGCCCCAAGACTATTTTTCAGAAGACTATTTTGTAGTAAGAGAAATCTGATTAATCGAACAATTTTTTTTGGGGGGGGGCCCTTTTTTCAGGAGATTATTTTGAATTTTGAAGTACGGTACAAGTTTCAGAATTTTCTTTCAGAGGAAATATAATAAATAAATTTTTAAAATTTTTTGGGGCCCCTCCGGCAGTTGGGAGCCTGGGGCAAAGTGCCCTAGTTGCTCCCACCTCTGGGTGGCCCTGCTATGTATATACATATATCCATCTATCTATCTATCTATCTCTCTCTCTCTCTCTCTCTATATATATATATATATATATATATATATATATATATATATATATTTATATATATACACATGTATATAGTCTAATACTATTACTTTTATTTATAACGAAAAAACGTAAACAATAAAATAATGTAAAGCTTTATATTTAAACAAAACTGCCTTTGACTTTCACTGTCTTTCTTTTATAAGTTCATAAACTTTCAATTTATAACTGAATAAAGTTGTGTAAAAATATGTTCACTTATGAAATATGGCTGTATAACGGTTTCTGGAATAACATGCAGAAGCATAAAAATCTTTATAAAGGGCGTAGGTAATTTCCTGATTTCTAAATTCAGCAGCTTGATGTATTAATGTCATCTGATATGAGAAATGTTATTGAATCAGTTCAATAGTTAATAAATTATGTTATATTTGACATTTCCATCCATTACAAGTCCATCTCGCAAATCGAATTTCCTCGCGTCCTTGGACAAGGAGAATTTTGAATGTCAAGCAATGTTAAAATTCTTCTAGGTCTGATTGATTGAACGTGTGATTTAATACGTAAGGCATCTCTTTACACTGCAGTGCTTTATTTTACTATCTGATTGTTTTTATCACTCCTTTTACTGATCGAAACTAGAATCAGTATATATAAATCGGTTTTGACAAAAGAAGTTTTGTTGCTCAACACAGGTAGCTCCATCCTAGTTGAGTTTGGAGTTACTCGTACTATCTTGTAGTTATAAAACAAAACCAAACAAAACAAATTCTTTCGTTTGATGCCAGAAAGAAGTACCTCCAATCGTTAGATCTTGTGTTGCTCAAGAGTTGGATCTGCCTGACTCGTTAGTTAACTCCTTTTTTTCCTCAAACGACTGACGTGGTTTGTTTAGAAGAAAGTTACACAACACTTATCAACAGTGGAGTTTTTCGTTCTAATAAACATAATATATATATATATATATATATATATATATATAAAACAGTTCCGTAACTAACTCAGTGACTGACATACAACGCACAGACCAAACCGCTGGACCTAAAGGGCTGAAATTTTGCATGGGGATTCTTCTTATAGTGTAAGGGTGCACTAAGAAAGATTTTTGAAAAATTCTTCTTAGATTTTTTTAAATTAAATTTTTAAGCTGTTTTTTTAACTTTTGTTACGTTTGCATTTAAAATTATACTGTGAGGGTTATAAAATTTATATCACGAAAAAGATCATAAAAATTCCTTTAAAATGAAATTTTTTTCGAATCTTTACCTTCATTTCCTGATTTTTGGTGAATTTTTAAAGATTAAATTTTAGAATTTAATTTATTAAATGCCGATCACGTGATTTCTTTTTCTGGTACTTTAAATAAATTTATCGTCACGTGCACAACAACTAAATAAACAAAAAATATTTTTTTTCCTTGCTAATGCGGCAGACGATTGGACATTATCAAAAAAAAAACATTAAAATACAGTAAAAGAAATGTTCTACAAACTGTACTATATTAACTGTACTATATTCTTTAGTATTCTTTATATTAGATTTCATTTGAATATTTTCTTCTACATTATTTTATCTATAAAATTATCCTTTACGATTTTCTTATAAATATATATATATATATATATATATTACATCAATTGTATACATTGATCGTCGTATTTATCATATAATATATATATATATTTGGCATGAATTGCATTCATTGACCTTTGTATTTAATTTGAATGTACTCCGTAGCGAAGTACGGTTTTTCAGCTAGTATATATATAACAGTTCCGAAACTGACTGACTGACTTACAGATAACGCACAGACCAAACCGCTGGACCTAAAGGGCTGAAATTTTGCATGGCGATTCTTCTTATAGTGTAAGGGTGCACTAAGAAAGATTTTTGAAAAATTCTTCTTAGATTTTTTAAAAATTAAATTTTTAAGCTGTTTTTGTAACATTCTTTAATGTTTGCATTTAAAATAATAATCTGAGGGTTATAAAATTTATATAGCAATAAAGATTATAAAAATTCCTTTAAAATAAAATCTTTTTCGAATCTTTACCTCCATTTTCTGATTTTTAGTGAATTTTTGAAGATTAATTTTTAGAATTTCTTTTATTAAATGCTGATCACGTGGCTTCTTTTCTTTTTGTGATACTTTAAATTAATTTTGTGTCACGTGCATAACATTGAAATAAATTGAAAATTTTTTTTTACTTCTCTTTCTAATGCGCAGACAATTGGACATTATCCAAAAAATATTAAAATACAGTAAAAGAAATGTTCCCCAAACTGTACTACAGGGTGACCATAATTTCAAAAGGCTGCAAAAAAAAGAACCACTGGTCAGAACGACTTCAAATTTGAACTGAATATACTGGAAGAAGGGGGAAACGATTTGCATAATAAAAAAAAGTTTCCAAAACGTTACAGCACCATCTATTGATACATTTTGGAACTTTTTTTTATTATGCCAAATCGTTTCCCCCTTCTTACAGTATATTCAGTTCAAATTTGAAGTCATTCTGACCAGTGGTTCTTTTTTTGCAGCCTCTTGAAAGTGGGACTTTAATTATGGACACCCTGTATATTAACTGTACTACATTCTTTAGTATGTTCTATTAGATTTAATTTCAACTACATTTCTTCTACATTATTTTGTCTATAAAAATATCCGTTACGATTTTTTTACAAATATATATATATATATATATATATATATATATATATATATATATATATATATATATATATATATATATATATATATATATACCCAGTGGCAGAAATACCGCGACACAGCGACGTCGTCGCGGACATAGAAAACCCCTTTCGGACAGTTTTTGTCTGCACTAATGAAAACAATTTCAAAAATTGTCTGTAAATTTCGGACATTTTTTGTCTGCACCAATAAATTGTTTTAAAAATTGTCCACAACTGTCGGACATTTTTTTCCGCGGCAGTACGCAGCATTACTTACCTCTTCTCTTGTTATTGAGATGCCGCGGGAAATGCTGTCTTTCGCCGAGAAGCGAGTAATAGAGCCCGCCCTAGCGAGCACAGTAAGCATAAAAGCAGGCGTTTATCCCGAGCTAGTTGGGTGGGGTACGAATTGGAGTTCCTTGGTCCGATTGGACTTTATCTCCAGTAAGCAAGTTAATGGTGTCAAGATATCTGTGCTCAGTAAAGTTAAAATTAAAGTTAAGAGAAATAATAAGTTAAGAGTACATAACTAATAAGATTAGACTTAAGGAGGAGATAGAGAGACGCCGGATCCCACATGTTCGTTCGTGTTTTCTTTTGCACCTTCGGAACGCTAAGGCAAGAGCAGCTGACGTCACAGGCGACGAACTCAGGGCGATGAGCTTGCGCAGGCGCAGTAGTGTGATATTTGAAAATTCGCATTACTGCTCGAACTCATGCGCGCATAGGTGAATTCCTTTGCTTCGTTACAATTTTGCGCTTGCCTGTGTTCTGCGCCTGCTAAGAGCAACTCTCGTTCTATAGAAATATTGAAACACACGTGTTTAGAATGGCGTCTCGTGATAAGATTGTGTCTGGTGTGTGTGATTGTGAATTAGTTAAAAAAAACTTGAGCACACATTTTCAAAGACGACACCCTGACCAAAAAATTAATTGGAAATTTATCTGGGCTAAAAATTTGGAATAATGTTTAAAATGTTCTGAACAGTTCCCTGGATTCTTTTACAGACCCCAACTTTTCAAGACTATGAAGTTTTCAGCCCGTTGTGAAACAGTTTTTCACACATTTTTTAGCAGATTATCAGACATTAATCTCTGCCTGTGAACAAGACCCTGATGGTTTTGAATTACGAGACAGATTAATGAATAAGCTGACGATGATAAACATTCTAGCACTTGCAGATATTTGTTCTGCTCTTGGGAAAACATCCAAAAAGGTACAAGAAACAGATCATATGCCTTGGGAGTACACATCTTATATTAAAAGCCTCATTTCATCCCTTGAAATTATGAAGACATATTTTGAGGAACTTTCAACTGCAGTCTATGAAAATGAAGATAAAAAAGGGGAAATAAACATTCTTTTTGCAGCTGCATTGGAAAATCTGCCTAAAACATTGTTTTTAAATTTATCAACAGCACTGGAAATGTTTCCTTCATCAAATAGTGGTATTTCCAGTACATACCATGGCGTTCCCCTTCCTAAGAAACCAATTTGCTTAAAGAGTCTTAGATCACAACACAAAGCTAGTGAATGTGATGAGCTAAGAGGTAATTTCTTATGCCTATCAAACTATGTAAAAGCTCTAATTGAACAGTTCAGTGTATATTTCTGTGAAACTGAATCAGATGGTAAACCAACATTTTTTTTCTGTCATTGACCAGAGCAGTGTTTTGTTCAACTATAATTTTTTGGTTTATCCAAAAAACAATGTTAGCATAGAGGAAGCAAAACCGAACAAGGGACTCACTGAATATAGCTTCAGTGGCATTTTAAATGTGTTTCCTTTTGTGAAGTCTTCCGTGGACTTAAGAAAGACTCTGTGGTTTGAATATCAGATATTCAATGAATGTATACACAATTGTTACTGAGGGTGATGCACCAGATCTGAAGCATTTATTTAAAATTGCATTCCATGAACTGAAGGAAAAACTTCCTACATTTCTAAAGTTACTTGTTTTCGTTATTTCAATGCAAGTCTCTGAAGCTGTATGTGAGACTTGGGGGTCTGTAATTGATGTCGTTGGTAAACATAGGCTGAGATTGAAAGATGAAGAAGTGGGCACTAATGATAAGAGGGTTTTTATTCAACTGAATGGGCCCCCATCTGGTTATAAAGGTACCAAAAGATTTTTAAAAGCAGCTTTATTGTCCATGTATGGTTCTGCTTATCCTTCTCATTTTAGAAACCCTACAAGAAGTGAGATGATGAAACGCTTTGTAACTTCAAAAGTTATAAGCAAAATTAATGAGAATGCATCATGCTTACCATGTCTTAAATAAAATGATAAAAAATAGCTGGTTTAATGTATTATTTATTTGATAAAATTACACGCAAAATTTGCAGACAGATTATGAAATTTTAAAAGCTTGTCGCAGACAGCTACAAAACTTTCTGCCACTGGGTATATATATATATATATATATATATATATATATATATATATATATATATATATATATATATATATACTGTGGAATCTCGATCTATTGTTTTTCAAGGGACCGATTGAAATGAACGATAAATGCAGGAAAACGATAGATGCGGAAACATAACAAAGCAATATGATCGTTGGGACTGGATAAACTGAACGGTACATACGGAAAAACGATGGATCCGAAAACGATCGATCGAGATTCCACTGTATATATATTTTGCATTAATTGCATACATTGACCGTTGTATTTAATTTGAATGTACCCCGTAGCGAAGCACGGGTATTCAGCTAGTACTGTATATTGATTAACTGCAAAATATAAACATGTAATATAATTAGCCCCCAAATACGCACATTGAAGATATGCGGTTTATGATGGACTATAACTAGACAACGCGCCAGATGAGCCAGACGTTACAGAGGGGGAAGGGTGACGAATGAAAAAAATGCAATTTTTCTGTTTGTAAAGCTAAAATATATGCTGTATTTCAACTGAAGTTTTCTTCAAATGAAATACTATGATAGTATATTGTAATTTTTTGAGAAATATGTTTTCCTAGAAGTAGACAGAACATCCAATTGGTGGCAAGAATGAGGTCGCTCCAACAATCCCACATGTGACACGTCATCCAGAAGATATATTTTTGAGTGAAAATACTGTTCTAATACGTAAGAACAATTAGGGAAATTTATCAAAAAGAATATTTTCATATAACTTAAAATTTTGAAGTTTCAAATGTTCTTTTTTTATGGTTTTTCAAAAACTTGAAAATTTTGAGTTCCCTCCTTTTTGCACCAAGATTCCACTGAAAGAATAGTATCAAAATCTTAACAGGTCCTCCAGATAGACGTTCCAAGTAAAATTTCTAAAACATCCTTCGCAAAATGCACGTTAAACGTCTTCGACGGACGAGCCACAATTGCAACGATATACACCTCCGGTGTAAACGGCAGCCTAGGTCTCGCCATCGTTATAAGGCAGGGGTTCTTAAACTTATGTAGTCCGAGGACCCCCTCTTGAACAACATTTCTTTTTGCGGACCCCATCCCAACTCTAGGCATTTTAAGTCGTTTTAGAGCCTTAATTTTTGGCTCAATAATCTCATAGGCACTACGTTATAATAAATATTGGTAAAAATGTATAGCTGGTTATTTTAATAAATGGTCTTGCGCATTTATAGAGACGAACATTTTTATTAGGACATGGAATAAAAAACATAAAATGAATAAAAACAGTAGTAAAAAGAATTTTAAAAGTTACAAATTCGAGTTACGAATTGGTTCTCAAAGTTACGAATTGGTTCTCTTGAAACCAGAACCGCAATGTCAGGCTCTATGTTGGAAAGTTTTATTCTGAGGTCCGCTTCTACATTGAGTTTGTTTATATACTTTGATTTCATATATATATAAAAGTACCGAAAAAGCCTGTATGCATAAATATGTTGTGCAGAACGGAATCAAATGTTTGAGGGCTTCATTTGCAAGTGCAGGGTAATCAGATCTGAGATATAACCAAAAGTTTGTGTGTTCATTTTTGTTGAATTGTAGTTTCAAAGACGTATCGCATGATAATTCCTCGAGAATATCTTGTTCAAGCATAGATTGTTAATGTTAAAATTATTTCGCGGACCCCAGGGGTCCGCGGATCACAGTTTAAGAATCTATGTTATAAGGTCTCCAGCAAGGCATTGAAGCGAGCACAGTGAGATGAGGAAAGTTGTTCCATGCTACGATGCGCGAGCAGAAGGCGTTCGCCTATATTAAGGTAGAGGTACTGCAGTTTTTCGGCAGAATGGGCCAAGATGTAAAACTTCTACTACCACGCTCGCAATGCTCTCTGATACCATACTGTGACTAATGTAAAGCTTGTAAATGACTTCTAAATAGTTATGACTAATTCTATTAACTATAACTAACTAACTCATGGCACAACAGTCCGAATTGCTTTTCAGCACTGTGGACCAAGGCCTGCGGTACCCATCTCCGCTTTCATGACCGTGAGCTTGGGGTGCCATACAGCATATTTCTCGGTCAGGTGGTCAATCGGACGCGGAACCTCCAGAGTTAGTTCCCAAGCATGCTTGGTGCGCATTTTATCGACCCACTCAAGGGATGAAAGGCATGAGTCGACCTTGCCCAGTCGCAGGGTCGAACCCTGGACCTGTTCTATTAACTATATTTTATTTAAATGCACGTCTTCCTCTATGCGTACTGACTGAGCCGAGCCAGTAGCCGTTCGCTACAGTATAGCCGATAAGTACGCTGGAGGGGAAAGAACTCCAAATGCCTAATTTCTCAACATTTTCATTGGTCAGCTTTAATCTTGCAGCCCACATCGGAAATAACCATCGTCTATCACGATTGCGGCTCTCAATTCAGTGTGCTTCAAGCATGCTAAAATTACGTTGTGCACTGATTGGCGGCTCCAAGGGGGGGGGGGCAGTAGGGGCAATTGCCCCTCCCAAAAGAGTTCGGCGAATTTTTTTTTTCATAGCCAAAAATTATATAATCGTAGACCTAATACGAAATGAGTTTAAATTTAAAATGAGACAATGTTTATTTCACACACACACACACACACACACACACACACACACACACACATATATATATATATATATATATATATATATATATATATATATATATATATATATATATATATATATATATATATATATATATATATATATATATATATATATATTATATACTAGCCGGGCGAAGCCCGGCTATGCTCGGGCCCCACAAAAGAAAAAAAAGGCCCTTTTCAGGACCATACAAATGTATTAAATTCCCGTCAATTTTCATTCCCGTCGCTGCCGACAGATGGCTGCACCATACTGGAGATAGGTGATTTGATTCTTTCGTCTCAGCGGTGGAGTCCTTTTAGAATTAAAATATCTGTAAAACTATTAAAGTAACAGAATAACTGTAAGCAGAAAAAATTATCAGTTTTCAAAGCTCTTTCCAAATATGTAACATTTATGTACTTTCATGAAAAAAAAAGCATCGATGTTGACATTTTCAAATATGGCGGCTGTGAGGCTCTTCCGTTTTCTGGATTCACCCTTCAGAAATTGTTGGTTTTTTATTAATTAAAAATTAACGGTAATAAAATTTAAAATTCGGGCTTCGAGGTGCACATGTTCAGACTCTTGTCACTACCCGTGTGCTAAATTTCATGGCTGTAAGTTTCACAGATTTGCCTCGAGGCCGCACACACACACACACACACACACACACACACGCAAACATTCGCTTTTAATAATAAGATTATATACGAGGGCTGTCCGTAAAGTATCCGAACTGAATGTATAAAACATAATACAGACACCGCTTTGCGTGCGCTCTCTAATTAGCATGTTTAAACATATGTAAACTTGTTATGTTGGTAATTATCCAAGCACTGCGAAGCGCGGTTCTCTTGTAGCAATAACGAAAAGTGAAAGCAGTGGAAGTCTCGTGTCGGGTTGGATCATGACGGAATCTACTGAGCAACGTGTTTGCATCAAATTTTGTAATAAAACTGGAAAAACGGCAACCGAAACGTTCGATTTGCTTAAGAAAGCATACGGTGATGATGTTATGGGCCGAACTCAAGTGTTTGAATGGTTTAGACGTTTTAAAGATGGAAGGGAATCTGTGGAAAGTGATGCACGATCAGGGCGTCCATCAACATTGAGAAATGATGTCAAAGTGGAACAGGTTCGTACTGTGGGGCGATCAGATCGACGAATGACAGTTCGAGAGATTGCAGGAGGTGGACAGACCATCGAGAGATGGACAAACCATTAATAAAGAGTTCTACCATGATGTGCTCAGGCGACTTCGTGATTCCGTGAGGAGGAAACGACCAGCAAAGTGGAAATCTGGGAAATGGATGCTTCACCACAATAATGCCCCTGCTCACTCCTCACGTGTGGTTCAAAATTTTTTAACCAAACATGGCACCGTTCAAGTCCCGCAACCTCCCTACTCACCAGACCTCGCTCCTTGCGACTTTTTCGCATTTCCAAAGCTAAAGAAAATGTTTAAAGGATGACGGTTTGAGGATGTGACGACCATCAAACAAAAAGCGATCGAACAGCTGTTGACCATTCCAAAGAACGACTTCCAATCCTGCTTCCAAGAGTGGCAACAACGTTGGGCTAAGTGTGTTGCTTCTCAAGGACGATACTTTGTAGGGGATTAAACTGAAGTATGTATATCCATTATATTTTTTTAGTTATAAATTAAATTCGGATACTTTACGGACAGCCCCCGTATATATATATATATATATATATATATATAACCCTAAGAGTCAACGTTGCCCCCTCCCCCCAAAAAAAATATTCTGGACTGGAGCCGCCCCTGTGTGCACTCCTTTAGGCAAAAGTTAAAAAGTTCCGCATATAGAATTCTTTTTCATCAAGTGTAGTTATCAGCTATAACTTGCTGAGGAACCCATATCAAGCCGAAACTTAGGTCCAAAGTTTCTGAGTATGCTAGAGGTGTTTATATTTACTAGATCCTTTAATTTTAAATTTAAAGAGAATCTAATCATCAGTATAAGTATTGAACATGTCTTTTTTCTATAATCATTTTTCCCCTGTAAAAGTAGACTATCTTCTTGCAATATAAAAATACTCGCAAAATCAGATTTAATCGCCATTAATCATAAATCATTAAATTTGAACCAAACTTTTTGCAATACGATAGCTAAAGGACGGAACTGTTAAGTTAGAAGAAGTATTATTGCGTAACTATGACAAAACCTTTAGTAGTTGATATACTTAAGGTTTTGCCTTGACTTTTGTAATGAGCCAATTATATTTATTGTTCTTTCAAAATTTTGAAGGTCAAAACAATTATTTCTAGTCGATTCATCATTTTTAAGTTTAAAAGGAATTTAAGAAAGCATCCATTTAATTATTACAGTCTGAAAGATAGTTTTGCTTTTTTAATATCAAACTAATTAAAGATCTTTCTTTTATATTATTGTTGATAATTAATTTAAATAACTTTTCTCATGCTGTAACAGGATTTTTCTTAATAATGTTTTGATTGCATATTGGAATATAATTAAAATAATACTTTCGAGCAGGAATATTGATTCTAATGAATTAAATTTTAAGAATGAAGCTAAAGCTATTTCGGCTAGTTAATAATCTCTCTTTTCCATCTCTTCTTTAAATTAGCTTTTTCTAGATCAGGGGCGGGCAACCCGCGGCACGCGTGCCACAGTGTGGCACGGCGGCGTTTTAACAGTGGCACGCGGAGACTTATTGAAAAATTAAGAAATTTGAAAAAATAATAATTCGTCAAAATCTGTAAAAACCCTACTCATACGCTACTGAAAATAACAGCGCAGGAAAGATGCACTGCTTGACACCAGTACAACGATGCGCTAAGACAGCGGGGTCATGGGACGAACCCAATGGGTTGAGTAGCCTTGCTTTGGCGCCTTTGTGTCTTGCTATGGTTTTCCGTTCTCACTTGGTAAAAAAACTACAAATTCAAAAGCCACATTAATTAAGTACTGACTGTTTAATAATTATTTAGAATTAAATGTTTCAAGCTATTCATTTTGTTTTATACATAACCTAACTGACTGAACCTTTAAAAATGTTTATTAACAATAAAACCTAAGTTTGTACTTTTGTTTTATTTATTACTAGCAGCCCGTCCCGACTTTGTCCGGGTTGAACAAAATATTATACCAATAAATTTCCAGTTGATAGCCAATAAATTGTAAATCTTTTTTTACCTTAATAATAACCTAAATAATACCTCAAATTAATTTTACGTTAGTTAATATTTAAAATAAATTTTTTAAAGGAAAAAGGCGTGCCGGAGAACGGCTAGGAACCGCTAGCGTCAGAACAGAAGCCCACCGCGATAGCACCACGTTAAGGATCGTTGAAACCTTCGGAACAAAAAGCGGTAGAAGACAGTAGCGGAAACAATGAAGATTGTTAGGATTAAGCCCCTAACTTTATTTCTACTGATCAGATATGCATAATATATAGCCTATGACCATCTGGAATAATGTACCTTTTAAACAGTGAAAGAATTTTTCAAACAGGTACAGTGGTTCTGAAGATTACTCTCCACGTACAAAATCGCCCTCTCTTTATATATAAGTATAGATATTATTTTTTAAATCTCCACTACTCAGATAAAAAAAATGTGCTATTTGTGTAAAAATCCCGTAATCAGCCTATAAATAACATTTCTTCACCTGTTTATATTTTTTGTATGTTTGAAAAGTTGGAAGTGGCCCGCATAATATTTTTTTTTCAGATAGTGGCACTCTTCCCAAAAAGGTTGGCCACCCCTGATCTACATGCTAAAGCAGATGATTTTACCCTGACCCTAATTAAAAAAAAGGCTCAGGCAAAGACCAACAACGCACTTGATGTTTTAAAAATGCTGAGGACCTTAAGCTCGAATTAAAGCCGATGAAATCGGAAGTTTTTTTGTTTCACCATCTGTAACAATGTCCACAAGTGGCTACCACAGGTTAACTTTGATAGGCCATGCAATTTTCGCAATATCCTAAATACTTTGGTGTAACTCTCGACCCTTCTTTATCATCTGGAATCGATACCAGCAACATAGCTACAAAAGCTAAATAGAGACATAACATCTATCCTAATAATAGCCCAGTTCTGTACACGTTATCATAGTGTTTCATTTAAATTAATAAGAAGCATTCATTTTATATACTCAGAACTTGAAAATGTAAACACGAGAGAGTCATTCATTCACCGTGATTCATTCATCGTCGTTAATTTAAGAAAAATTGAATCAGAGAATGTGTTTCACAGTAAAACAGTTTTTCATTATATTATTTTTTTTAATATCTTTACTTATATTTTAACCATATAATATATATATTTTAACCAGATATTACAATAATGTCAAATTTAGTATTTTCGGAAAATTGCAAACTCGACGCATGCGTAGTGATATGTTGAAAACCGTCTGCTTTCAAAGCGTGCTTTGCAAAGCAAATACCTAACATTTGACCGATAGTCCTGACAGTGGCAACAAATTCATGGGCCTGTTTGAGGGTTAAAATAAATGTTGACGAAAGTCCCATTGCTAAAGAGCGTCATAAGGCCAATGAACGGAAATGTAGATGGCTTTCAAGACAAAGTCAGGAATCACTAAACGGAATACGTGCAGCAGTCTGTTAACAGACAGAATTTAATTTTTCATAATTAACACATGTAATAGAATTAAGTAAAGTGATGCTATTATGTGGAGTTCAGATTTTATTTAAGTTTAAAAAAATTCCATCTTAAGGGGACTCACGACCCTTAAGTCGAGGAAATAAGGCATATTTTCATACTTTTTGACCCTTTGTAACTATTTTAATTTACTCCCAATTTTTCCAAATTTTATGTATATGATAAATTGATATATTTATTTTAATAAACAAATTTTCAACTCTCAAAATAATTTTAAATAATTTTTTTTAAATGCTTTAGATATACCTTGTTTTTTAAGTATTTTTATTGTATACTGGCTTGCGCGCAGAACTAGGAAATTAATTTTACACTTAAATGTATAATTCCTGTTTTATATTTAAAATAAATAATTCAAAATACAATTGAACATAAAACATTCAACATTAAAATGTTTTTTCAATTTTTTTAAAACTGCTCAAAATATACTTAAAATTTCTTTAAATTTTTGCATTAATTTACCCCTGAAAAAAAATATATCAAAATGAGCAGTGATTGCAATAATTCTAGTTCAGGCCCAATAAAATAACATGACTATGCAGTGATAAAAATTTCATGGAATTAAGTTTCACAGTTTTTGAGATATCAGTTGAGGAATGTTGCAAAATTACATTTTGAGAAAAATGAGTTTAAAATTTTTCTTACCATAAACTTGATCAGTAATTAAATATTTAGAATATCAATATCTCCGGAACTAAACGGAATATTTTCATGCGGTTTGCTTTATTTTGTTCAGAAATGATCAGTCTTTAACATATATTTTTTTTCAAAAAATGGAATGTTTTAAAGATTTAAGGGTAGTGAGTCCCCTTAAATGGATCATAATAGTGCTGATATTGCATAATTTTAAATAATTAAAAATGTATATAATTTAAATAAAAGAAAGTAGAGAAGCTATTAAGTATACAAATAATATTGACTTTGCAGTTGTAAATTGATAAAAATTAAAATTAACACGTCTTTTTTGATGGGCTAACCACTAGTCTTGAAAAGAATCTCTGTTACCGATTCGGACGCCGACGCCAGCACTCTACGGATGACTTATACTGTTCTAATGACACCAATATTGGAATTTGCATTACCCAGTGGCGTAGCTAGAACTTCTGCAGCCCGGGGCGGTCTCCAATTTGCCGCCCTTTCTAAGTCAATCAATTGGTGGTTTTTATAAATTAATTAACATAAATAAATAATTGTAATTGAGACAAACTATAGGTGGGGAACTTTTTTACCATTGGACGCCATATTTAAATTAGGCAGTAATAAAGGAGGCCGCTTAAGTTGATATGCCAATAAATGCAACTTTTATAAAGACCACAAGAAACTTACGGAGGCCGCAGTTTCCCCACCTATGAGACAAAACATATACCTAATTTATAAAAAAAGTTCCATAAAATATGTTTTATTTTATAATTTTTATATTTATAAATAAAAATAATTAATTTCATTTCCTTTGGATAAACAAAGGAACAATTATTAATTAACAATTATTAATTAACATAATTAAATAATTTTAATTGAGACAAACTATAGGTGGGGAACTTTTTTACCATTGGAAGCCATATTTAAATTAGGCAGTAATAAAGGAGGCCGCTTAAGTTGATATGCCTATAAATGCAACTTTTATAAAGACCACAAGAAACTTACGGAGGCCGCAGTTTCCCCACCTATGAGACAAAACATATACCTAATTTATAAAAAAAGTTCCATAAAATATGTTTTATTTTATAATTTTTATATTTATAAATAAAAATAATTAATTTCATTTCCTTTGGATAAACAAAGGAACAATTATTAATTAACAATTATTAATTAACATAAATAAATAATTGTAATTGAGACAAACTATAGGTGTGGAACTTTTTTACCATTGGACGCCATATTTAAATTAGGCAGTAATAAAGGAGGCCGCTTAAGTTGATATGCCTATAAATGCAACTTTTATAAAGACCACAAGAAACTTACGGAGGCCGCAATTTCCCCACCTATGAGACAAAACATATACCTAATTTATAAAAAAAGTTCCATAAAATATGTTTTATTTTATAATTTTTATATTTATAAATAAAAATAATTAATTTCATTTCCTTTGGATAAACAAAGGAACAATTATTAATTAACAATTATTAATTAACATAATTAAATAATTTTAATTGAGACAAACTATAGGTGGGGAACTTTTTTACCATTGGAAGCCATATTTAAATTAGGCAGTAATAAAGGAGGCCGCTTAAGTTGATATGCCTATAAATGCAACTTTTATAAAGACCACAAGAAACTTACGGAGGCCGCAGTTTCCCCACCTATGAGACAAAACATATACCTAATTTATAAAAAAAGTTCCATAAAATATGTTTTATTTTATAATTTTTATATTTATAAATAAAAATAATTAATTTCATTTCCTTTGGATAAACAAAGGAACAATTATTAATTAACAATTATTAATTAACATAAATAAATAATTGTAATTGAGACAAACTATAGGTGGGGAACTTTTTTACCATTGGACGCCATATTTAAATTAGGCAGTAATAAAGGAGGCCGCTTAAGTTGATATGCCTATAAATGCAACTTTTATAAAGACCACAAGAAACTTACGGAGGCCGCAGTTTCCCCACCTATGAGACAAAACATATACCTAATTTATAAAAAAAGTTCCATAAAATATGTTTTATTTTATAATTTTTATATTTATAAATAAAAATAATTAATTTCATTTCCTTTGGATAAACAAAGGAACAATTATTAATTAACAATTATTAATTAACATAATTAAATAATTTTAATTGAGACAAACTATAGGTGGGGAACTTTTTTACCATTGGACGCCATATTTAAATTAGGCAGTAATAAAGGAGGCCGCTTAAGTTGATATGCCTATAAATGCAACTTTTATAAAGACCACAAGAAACTTACGGAGGCCGCAGTTTCCCCACCTATGAGACAAAACATATACCTAATTTATAAAAAAAGTTCCATAAAATATGTTTTATTTTATAATTTTTATATTTATAAATAAAAATAATTAATTTCATTTCCTTTGGATAAACAAAGGAACAATTATTAATTAACAATTATTAATTAACATAATTAAATAATTTTAATTGAGACAAACTATAGGTGGGGAACTTTTTTACCATTGGACGCCATATTTAAATTAGGCAGTAATAAAGGAGGCCGCTTAAGTTGATATGCCTATAAATGCAACTTTTATAAAGACCACAAGAAACTTACGGAGGCCGCAATTTCCCCACCTATGAGACAAAACATATACCTAATTTATAAAAAAAGTTCCATAAAATATGTTTTATTTTATAATTTTTATATTTATAAATAAAAATAATTAATTTCATTTCCTTTGGATAAACAAAGGAACAATTATTAATTAACAATTATTAATTAACATAATTAAATAATTTTAATTGAGACAAACTATAGGTGGGGAACTTTTTTACCATTGGAAGCCATATTTAAATTAGGCAGTAATAAAGGAGGCCGCTTAAGTTGATATGCCTATAAATGCAACTTTTATAAAGACCACAAGAAACTTACGGAGGCCGCAGTTTCCCCACCTATGAGACAAAACATATACCTAATTTATAAAAAAAGTTCCATAAAATATGTTTTATTTTATAATTTTTATATTTATAAATAAAAATAATTAATTTCATTTCCTTTGGATAAACAAAGGAACAATTATTAATTAACAATTATTAATTAACATAAATAAATAATTGTAATTGAGACAAACTATAGGTGGGGAACTTTTTTACCATTGGACGCCATATTTAAATTAGGCAGTAATAAAGGAGGCCGCTTAAGTTGATATGCCTATAAATGCAACTTTTATAAAGACCACAAGAAACTTACGGAGGCCGCAGTTTCCCCACCTATGAGACAAAACATATACCTAATTTATAAAAAAAGTTCCATAAAATATGTTTTATTTTATAATTTTTATATTTATAAATAAAAATAATTAATTTCATTTCCTTTGGATAAACAAAGGAACAATTATTAATTAACAATTATTAATTAACATAATTAAATAATTTTAATTGAGACAAACTATAGGTGGGGAACTTTTTTACCATTGGAAGCCATATTTAAATTAGGCAGTAATAAAGGAGGCCGCTTAAGTTGATATGCCTATAAATGCAACTTTTATAAAGACCACAAGAAACTTACGGAGGCCGCAGTTTCCCCACCTATGAGACAAAACATATACCTAATTTATAAAAAAAGTTCCATAAAATATGTTTTATTTTATAATTTTTATATTTATAAATAAAAATAATTAATTTCATTTCCTTTGGATAAACAAAGGAACAATTATTAATTAACAATTATTAATTAACATAATTAAATAATTTTAATTGAGACAAACTATAGGTGGGGAACTTTTTTACCATTGGACGCCATATTTAAATTAGGCAGTAATAAAGGAGGCCGCTTAAGTTGATATGCCTATAAATGCAACTTTTATAAAGACCACAAGAAACTTACGGAGGCCGCAGTTTCCCCACCTATGAGACAAAACATATACCTAATTTATAAAAAAAGTTCCATAAAATATGTTTTATTTTATAATTTTTATATTTATAAATAAAAATAATTAATTTCATTTCCTTTGGATAAACAAAGGAACAATTATTAATTAACAATTATTAATTAACATAAATAAATAATTGTAATTGAGACAAACTATAGGTGGGGAACTTTTTTACCATTGGACGCCATATTTAAATTAGGCAGTAATAAAGGAGGCCGCTTAAGTTGATATGCCTATAAATGCAACTTTTATAAAGACCACAAGAAACTTACGGAGGCCGCAGTTTCCCCACCTATGAGACAAAACATATACCTAATTTATAAAAAAAGTTCCATAAAATATGTTTTATTTTATAATTTTTATATTTATAAATAAAAATAATTAATTTCATTTCCTTTGGATAAACAAAGGAACAATTATTAATTAACAATTATTAATTAACATAATTAAATAATTTTAATTGAGACAAACTATAGGTGGGGAACTTTTTTACCATTGGACGCCATATTTAAATTAGGCAGTAATAAAGGAGGCCGCTTAAGTTGATATGCCTATAAATGCAACTTTTATAAAGACCACAAGAAACTTACGGAGGCCGCAGTTTCCCCACCTATGAGACAAAACATATACCTAATTTATAAAAAAAGTTCCATAAAATATGTTTTATTTTATAATTTTTATATTTATAAATAAAAATAATTAATTTCATTTCCTTTGGATAAACAAAGGAACAATTATTAATTAACAATTATTAATTAACATAATTAAATAATTTTAATTGAGACAAACTATAGGTGGGGAACTTTTTTACCATTGGACGCCATATTTAAATTAGGCAGTAATAAAGGAGGCCGCTTAAGTTGATATGCCTATAAATGCAACTTTTATAAAGACCACAAGAAACTTACGGAGGCCGCAATTTCCCCACCTATGAGACAAAACATATACCTAATTTATAAAAAAAGTTCCATAAAATATGTTTTATTTTATAATTTTTATATTTATAAATAAAAATAATTAATTTCATTTCCTTTGGATAAACAAAGGAACAATTATTAATTAACAATTATTAATTAACATAATTAAATAATTTTAATTGAGACAAACTATAGGTGGGGAACTTTTTTACCATTGGAAGCCATATTTAAATTAGGCAGTAATAAAGGAGGCCGCTTAAGTTGATATGCCTATAAATGCAACTTTTATAAAGACCACAAGAAACTTACGGAGGCCGCAGTTTCCCCACCTATGAGACAAAACATATACCTAATTTATAAAAAAAGTTCCATAAAATATGTTTTATTTTATAATTTTTATATTTATAAATAAAAATAATTAATTTCATTTCCTTTGGATAAACAAAGGAACAATTATTAATTAACAATTATTAATTAACATAAATAAATAATTGTAATTGAGACAAACTATAGGTGGGGAACTTTTTTACCATTGGACGCCATATTTAAATTAGGCAGTAATAAAGGAGGCCGCTTAAGTTGATATGCCTATAAATGCAACTTTTATAAAGACCACAAGAAACTTACGGAGGCCGCAGTTTCCCCACCTATGAGACAAAACATATACCTAATTTATAAAAAAAGTTCCATAAAATATGTTTTATTTTATAATTTTTATATTTATAAATAAAAATAATTAATTTCATTTCCTTTGGATAAACAAAGGAACAATTATTAATTAACAATTATTAATTAACATAATTAGATAATTTTAATTGAGACAAACTATAGGTGGGGAACTTTTTTACCATTGGAAGCCATATTTAAATTAGGCAGTAATAAAGGAGGCCGCTTAAGTTGATATGCCTATAAATGCAACTTTTATTAAGACCACAAGAAACTTACGGAGGCCGCAGTTTCCCCACCTATGAGACAAAACATATACCTAATTTATAAAAAAAGTTCCATAAAATATGTTTTATTTTATAATTTTTATATTTATAAATAAAAATAATTAATTTCATTTCCTTTGGATAAACAAAGGAACAATTATTAATTAACAATTATTAATTAACATAATTAAATAATTTTAATTGAGACAAACTATAGGTGGGGAACTTTTTTACCATTGGACGCCATATTTAAATTAGGCAGTAATAAAGGAGGCCGCTTAAGTTGATATGCCTATAAATGCAACTTTTATAAAGACCACAAGAAACTTACGGAGGCCGCAGTTTCCCCACCTATGAGACAAAACATATACCTAATTTATAAAAAAAGTTCCATAAAATATGTTTTATTTTATAATTTTTATATTTATAAATAAAAATAATTAATTTCATTTCCTTTGGATAAACAAAGGAACAATTATTAATTAACAATTATTAATTAACATAATTAAATAATTTTAATTGAGACAAACTATAGGTGGGGAACTTTTTTACCATTGGACGCCATATTTAAATTAGGCAGTAATAAAGGAGGCCGCTTAAGTTGATATGCCTATAAATGCAACTTTTATAAAGACCACAAGAAACTTACGGAGGTCGCAGTTTCCCCACCTATGAGACAAAACATATACCTAATTTATAAAAAAAGTTCCATAAAATATGTTTTATTTTATAATTTTTATATTTATAAATAAAAATAATTAATTTCATTTCCTTTGGATAAACAAAGGAACAATTATTAATTAACAATTATTAATT
The DNA here is from genome assembly GCA_907164885.2 of Dolomedes plantarius. Lineage (NCBI taxonomy): Eukaryota > Metazoa > Arthropoda > Arachnida > Araneae > Dolomedidae > Dolomedes > Dolomedes plantarius. The sequence continues at coordinate 22,072,222 of OU015497.1, read as the reverse complement.
AACATAATTAAATAATTTTAATTGAGACAAACTATAGGTGGGGAACTTTTTTACCATTGGACGCCATATTTAAATTAGGCAGTAATAAAGGAGGCCGCTTAAGTTGATATGCCTATAAATGCAACTTTTATAAAGACCACAAGAAACTTACGGAGGCCGCAGTTTCCCCACCTATGAGACAAAACATATACCTAATTTATAAAAAAAGTTCCATAAAATATGTTTTATTTTATAATTTTTATATTTATAAATAAAAATAATTAATTTCATTTCCTTTGGATAAACAAAGGAACAATTATTAATTAACAATTATTAATTAACATAATTAAATAATTTTAATTGAGACAAACTATAGGTGGGGAACTTTTTTACCATTGGACGCCATATTTAAATTAGGCAGTAATAAAGGAGGCCGCTTAAGTTGATATGCCTATAAATGCAACTTTTATAAAGACCACAAGAAACTTACGGAGGCCGCAGTTTCCCCACCTATGAGACAAAACATATACCTAATTTATAAAAAAAGTTCCATAAAATATGTTTTATTTTATAATTTTTATATTTATAAATAAAAATAATTAATTTCATTTCCTTTGGATAAACAAAGGAACAATTATTAATTAACAATTATTAATTAACATAATTAAATAATTTTAATTGAGACAAACTATAGGTGGGAAACTTTTTTACCATTGGACGCCATATTTAAATTAGGCAGTAATAAAGGAGGCCGCTTAAGTTGATATGCCTATAAATGCAACTTTTATAAAGACCACAAGAAACTTACGGAGGTCGCAGTTTCCCCACCTATGAGACAAAACATATACCTAATTTATAAAAAAAGTTCCATAAAATATGTTTTATTTTATAATTTTTATATTTATAAATAAAAATAATTTATTTCATTTCCTTTGGATAAACAAAGGAACAATTATTAATTAACAATTATTAATTAACATAATTAAATAATTTTAATTGAGACAAACTATAGGTGGGGAACTTTTTTACCATTGGACGCCATATTTAAATTAGGCAGTAATAAAGGAGGCCGCTTAAGTTGATATGCCTATAAATGCAACTTTTATAAAGACAACAAGAAACTTACGGAGGCCGCAGTTTCCCCACCTATGAGACAAAACATATACCTAATTTATAAAAAAAGTTCCATAAAATATGTTTTATTTTATAATTTTTATATTTATAAATAAAAATAATTAATTTCATTTCCTTTGGATAAACAAAGGAACAATTATTAATTAACAATTATTAATTAACATAATTAAATAATTTTAATTGAGACAAACTATAGGTGGGGAACTTTTTTACCATTGGAAGCCATATTTAAATTAGGCAGTAATAAAGGAGGCCGCTTAAGTTGATATGCCTATAAATGCAACTTTTATAAAGACCACAAGAAACTTACGGACGCCGCAGTTTCCCCACCTATGAGACAAAACATATACCTAATTTATAAAAAAAGTTCCATAAAATATGTTTTATTTTATAATTTTTATATTTATAAATAAAAATAATTAATTTCATTTCCTTTGGATAAACAAAGGAACAATTATTAATTAACAATTATTAATTAACATAAATAAATAATTTTAATTGAGACAAACTATAGGTGGGGAACTTTTTTACCATTGGACGCCATATTTAAATTAGGCAGTAATAAAGGAGGCCGCTTAAGTTGATATGCCTATAAATGCAACTTTTATAAAGACCACAAGAAACTTACGGAGGCCGCAGTTTCCCCACCTATGAGACAAAACATATACCTAATTTATAAAAAAAGTTCCATAAAATATGTTTTATTTTATAATTTTTATATTTATAAATAAAAATAATTAATTTCATTTCCTTTGGATAAACAAAGGAACAATTATTAATTAACAATTATTAATTAACATAATTAAATAATTTTAATTGAGACAAACTATAGGTGGGGAACTCTTTTACCATTGGACGCCATATTTAAATTAGGCAGTAATAAAGGAGGCCGCTTAAGTTGATATGCCTATAAATGCAACTTTTATAAAGACCACAAGAAACTTACGGAGGCCGCAGTTTCCCCACCTATGAGACAAAACATATACCTAATTTATAAAAAAAGTTCCATAAAATATGTTTTATTTTATAATTTTTATATTTATAAATAAAAATAATTAATTTCATTTCCTTTGGATAAACAAAGGAACAATTATTAATTAACAATTATTAATTAACATAATTAAATAATTTTAATTGAGACAAACTATAGGTGGGGAACTTTTTTACCATTGGACGCCATATTTAAATTAGGCAGTAATAAAGGAGGCCGCTTAAGTTGATATGCCTATAAATGCAACTTTTATAAAGACCACAAGAAACTTACGGAGGCCGCAGTTTCCCCACCTATGAGACAAAACATATACCTAATTTATAAAAAAAGTTCCATAAAATATGTTTTATTTTATAATTTTTATATTTATAAATAAAAATAATTAATTTCATTTCCTTTGGATAAACAAAGGAACAATTATTAATTAACAATTATTAATTAACATAATTAAATAATTTTAATTGAGACAAACTATAGGTGGGGAACTTTTTTACCATTGGACGCCATATTTAAATTAGGCAGTAATAAAGGAGGCCGCTTAAGTTGATATGCCTATAAATGCAACTTTTATAAAGACCACAAGAAACTTACGGAGGCCGCAGTTTCCCCACCTATGAGACAAAACATATACCTAATTTATAAAAAAAGTTCCATAAAATATGTTTTATTTTATAATTTTTATATTTATAAATAAAAATAATTAATTTCATTTCCTTTGGATAAACAAAGGAACAATTATTAATTAACAATTATTAATTAACATAATTAAATAATTTTAATTGAGACAAACTATAGGTGGGGAACTTTTTTACCATTGGACGCCATATTTAAATTAGGCAGTAATAAAGGAGGCCGCTTAAGTTGATATGCCTATAAATGCAACTTTTATAAAGACCACAAGAAACTTACGGAGGCCGCAGTTTCCCCACCTATGAGACAAAACATATACCTAATTTATAAAAAAAGTTCCATAAAATATGTTTTATTTTATAATTTTTATATTTATAAATAAAAATAATTAATTTCATTTCCTTTGGATAAACAAAGGAACAATTATTAATTAACAATTATTAATTAACATAATTAAATAATTTTAATTGAGACAAACTATAGGTGGGGAACTTTTTTACCATTGGACGCCATATTTAAATTAGGCAGTAATAAAGGAGGCCGCTTAAGTTGATATGCCTATAAATGCAACTTTTATAAAGACCACAAGAAACTTACGGAGGCCGCAGTTTCCCCACCTATGAGACAAAAGATATACCTAATTTATAAAAAAAGTTCCATAAAATATGTTTTATTTTATAATTTTTATATTTATAAATAAATATAATTAATTTCATTTCCTTTGGATAAACAAAGGAACAATTATTAATTAACAATTATTAATTAACATAATTAAATAATTTTAATTGAGACAAACTATAGGTGGGGAACTTTTTTACCATTGGACGCCATATTTAAATTAGGCAGTAATAAAGGAGGCCGCTTAAGTTGATATGCCTATAAATGCAACTTTTATAAAGACCACAAGAAACTTACGGAGGTCGCAGTTTCCCCACCTATGAGACAAAACATATACCTAATTTATAAAAAAAGTTCCATAAAATATGTTTTATTTTATAATTTTTATATTTATAAATAAAAATAATTAATTTCATTTCCTTTGGATAAACAAAGGAACAATTATTAATTAACAATTATTAATTAACATAATTAAATAATTTTAATTGAGACAAACTATAGGTGGGGAACTTTTTTACCATTGGACGCCATATTTAAATTAGGCAGTAATAAAGGAGGCCGCTTAAGTTGATATGCCTATAAATGCAACTTTTATAAAGACCACAAGAAACTTACGGAGGCCGCAGTTTCCCCACCTATGAGACAAAACATATACCTAATTTATAAAAAAAGTTCCATAAAATATGTTTTATTTTATAATTTTTATATTTATAAATAAAAATAATTAATTTCATTTCCTTTGGATAAACAAAGGAACAATTATTAATTAACAATTATTAATTAACATAATTAAATAATTTTAATTGAGACAAACTATAGGTGGGGAACTTTTTTACCATTGGACGCCATATTTAAATTAGGCAGTAATAAAGGAGGCCGCTTAAGTTGATATGCCTATAAATGCAACTTTTATAAAGACCACAAGAAACTTACGGAGGCCGCAGTTTCCCCACCTATGAGACAAAACATATACCTAATTTATAAAAAAAGTTCCATAAAATATGTTTTATTTTATAATTTTTATATTTATAAATAAAAATAATTAATTTCATTTCCTTTGGATAAACAAAGGAACAATTATTAATTAACAATTATTAATTAACATAATTAAATAATTTTAATTGAGACAAACTATAGGTGGGGAACTTTTTTACCATTGGACGCCATATTTAAATTAGGCAGTAATAAAGGAGGCCGCTTAAGTTGATATGCCTATAAATGCAACTTTTATAAAGACCACAAGAAACTTACGGAGGCCGCAGTTTCCCCACCTATGAGACAAAACATATACCTAATTTATAAAAAAAGTTCCATAAAATATGTTTTATTTTATAATTTTTATATTTATAAATAAAAATAATTAATTTCATTTCCTTTGGATAAACAAAGGAACAATTATTAATTAACAATTATTAATTAACATAATTAAATAATTTTAATTGAGACAAACTATAGGTGGGGAACTTTTTTACCATTGGACGCCATATTTAAATTAGGCAGTAATAAAGGAGGCCGCTTAAGTTGATATGCCTATAAATGCAACTTTTATAAAGACCACAAGAAACTTACGGAGGCCGCAGTTTCCCCACCTATGAGACAAAACATATACCTAATTTATAAAAAAAGTTCCATAAAATATGTTTTATTTTATAATTTTTATATTTATAAATAAAAATAATTAATTTCATTTCCTTTGGATAAACAAAGGAACAATTATTAATTAACAATTATTAATTAACATAATTAAATAATTTTAATTGAGACAAACTATAGGTGTTGAACTTTTTTACCATTGGACGCCATATTTAAATTAGGCAGTAATAAAGGAGGCCGCTTAAGTTGATATGCCTATAAATGCAACTTTTATAAAGACCACAAGAAACTTACGGAGGCCGCAGTTTCCCCACCTATGAGACAAAACATATACCTAATTTATAAAAAAAGTTCCATAAAATATGTTTTATTTTATAATTTTTATATTTATAAATAAAAATAATTAATTTCATTTCCTTTGGATAAACAAAGGAACAATTATTAATTAACAATTATTAATTAACATAATTAAATAATTTTAATTGAGACAAACTATAGGTGGGGAACTTTTTTACCATTGGACGCCATATTTAAATTAGGCAGTAATAAAGGAGGCCGCTTAAGTTGATATGCCTATAAATGCAACTTTTATAAAGACCACAAGAAACTTACGGAGGCCGCAGTTTCCCCACCTATGAGACAAAACATATACCTAATTTATAAAAAAAGTTCCATAAAATATGTTTTATTTTATAATTTTTATATTTATAAATAAAAATAATTAATTTCATTTCCTTTGGATAAACAAAGGAACAATTATTAATTAACAATTATTAATTAACATAATTAAATAATTTTAATTGAGACAAACTATAGGTGGGGAACTTTTTTACCATTGGACGCCATATTTAAATTAGGCAGTAATAAAGGAGGCCGCTTAAGTTGATATGCCTATAAATGCAACTTTTATAAAGACCACAAGAAACTTACGGAGGCCGCAGTTTCCCCACCTATGAGACAAAACATATACCTAATTTATAAAAAAAGTTCCATAAAATATGTTTTATTTTATAATTTTTATATTTATAAATAAAAATAATTAATTTCATTTCCTTTGGATAAACAAAGGAACAATTATTAATTAACAATTATTAATTAACATAATTAAATAATTTTAATTGAGACAAACTATAGGTGGGGAACTTTTTTACCATTGGACGCCATATTTAAATTAGGCAGTAATAAAGGAGGCCGCTTAAGTTGATATGCCTATAAATGCAACTTTTATAAAGACCACAAGAAACTTACGGAGGCCGCAGTTTCCCCACCTATGAGACAAAACATATACCTAATTTATAAAAAAAGTTCCATAAAATATGTTTTATTTTATAATTTTTATATTTATAAATAAAAATAATTAATTTCATTTCCTTTGGATAAACAAAGGAACAATTATTAATTAACAATTATTAATTAACATAATTAAATAATTTTAATTGAGACAAACTATAGGTGGGGAACTTTTTTACCATTGGACGCCATATTTAAATTAGGCAGTAATAAAGGAGGCCGCTTAAGTTGATATGCCTATAAATGCAACTTTTATAAAGACCACAAGAAACTTACGGAGGCCGCAGTTTCCCCACCTATGAGACAAAACATATACCTAATTTATAAAAAAAGTTCCATAAAATATGTTTTATTTTATAATTTTTATATTTATAAATAAAAATAATTAATTTCATTTCCTTTGGATAAACAAAGGAGCAATTATTAATTAACAATTATTAATTAACATAATTAAATAATTTTAATTGAGACAAACTATAGGTGGGGAACTTTTTTACCATTGGACGCCATATTTAAATTAGGCAGTAATAAAGGAGGCCGCTTAAGTTGATATGCCTATAAATGCAACTTTTATAAAGACCACAAGAAACTTACGGAGGCCGCAGTTTCCCCACCTATGAGACAAAACATATACCTAATTTATAAAAAAAGTTCCATAAAATATGTTTTATTTTATAATTTTTATATTTATAAATAAAAATAATTAATTCCATTTCCTTTGGATAAACAAAGGAACAATTATTAATTAACAATTATTAATTAACATAATTAAATAATTTTAATTGAGACAAACTATAGGTGGGGAACTTTTTTACCATTGGACGCCATATTTAAATTAGGCAGTAATAAAGGAGGCCGCTTAAGTTGATATGCCTATAAATGCAACTTTTATAAAGACCACAAGAAACTTACGGAGGCCGCAGTTTCCCCACCTATGAGAGAAAACATATACCTAATTTATAAAAAAAGTTCCATAAAATATGTTTTATTTTATAATTTTTATATTTATAAATAAAAATAATTAATTTCATTTCCTTTGGATAAACAAAGGAACAATTATTAATTAACAATTATTAATTAACATAATTAAATAATTTTAATTGAGACAAACTATAGGTGGGGAACTTTTTTACCATTGGACGCCATATTTAAATTAGGCAGTAATAAAGGAGGCCGCTTAAGTTGATATGCCTATAAATGCAACTTTTATAAAGACCACAAGAAACTTACGGAGGCCGCAGTTTCCCCACCTATGAGACAAAACATATACCTAATTTATAAAAAAAGTTCCATAAAATATGTTTTATTTTATAATTTTTATATTTATAAATAAAAATAATTAATTTCATTTCCTTTGGATAAACAAAGGAACAATTATTAATTAACAATTATTAATTAACATAATTAAATAATATTAATTGAGACAAACTATAGGTGGGGAACTTTTTTACCATTGGACGCCATATTTAAATTAGGCAGTAATAAAGGAGGCCGCTTAAGTTGATATGCCTATAAATGCAACTTTTATAAAGACCACAAGAAACTTACGGAGGCCGCAGTTTCCCCACCTATGAGACAAAACATATACCTAATTTATAAAAAAAGTTCCATAAAATATGTTTTATTTTATAATTTTTATATTTATAAATAAAAATAATTAATTTCATTTCCTTTGGATAAACAAAGGAACAATTATTAATTAACAATTATTAATTAACATAATTAAATAATTTTAATTGAGACAAACTATAGGTGGGGAACTTTTTTACCATTGGACGCCATATTTAAATTAGGCAGTAATAAAGGAGGCCGCTTAAGTTGATATGCCTATAAATGCAACTTTTATAAAGACCACAAGAAACTTACGGAGGCCGCAGTTTCCCCACCTATGAGACAAAACATATACCTAATTTATAAAAAAAGTTCCATAAAATATGTTTATTTTATAATTTTTATATTTATAAATAAAAATAATTAATTTCATTTCCTTTGGATAAACAAAGGAACAATTATTAATTAACAATTATTAATTAACATAATTAAATAATTTTAATTGAGACAAACTATAGGTGGGGAACTTTTTTACCATTGGACGCCATATTTAAATTAGGCAGTAATAAAGGAGGCCGCTTAAGTTGATATGCCTATAAATGCAACTTTTATAAAGACCACAAGAAACTTACGGAGGCCGCAGTTTCCCCACCTATGAGACAAAACATATACCTAATTTATAAAAAAAGTTCCATAAAATATGTTTTATTTTATAATTTTTATATTTATAAATAAAAATAATTAATTTCATTTCCTTTGGATAAACAAAGGAACAATTATTAATTAACAATTATTAATTAACATAATTAAATAATTTTAATTGAGACAAACTATAGGTGGGGAACTTTTTTACCATTGGACGCCATATTTAAATTAGGCAGTACTAAAGGAGGCCGCTTAAGTTGATATGCCTATAAATGCAACTTTTATAAAGACCACAAGAAACTTACGGAGGTCGCAGTTTCCCCACCTATGAGACAAAACATATACCTAATTTATAAAAATAGTTCCATAAAATATGTTTTATTTTATAATTTTTATATTTATAAATAAAAGTAATTAATTTCATTTCCTTTGGATAAACAAACTAATTGTACACATATGTGTATGTAAACAAAAAATTTTTATATATTTACTCTTCTAACTTTCATAGTAGAAAAATCGTGTATAATGCTCACAAAATTTATATTATTTGTAATTTCTTATTCTATAGACAATATTGCAAGATTTTGCAGTCTTAAATCTCTCATTGTGGAACGAAGATAATTTTTTATCAACTTCAATTTGGAGAAGCAAATCCGAGCTGTATCCGAGCAAAATTTTTAGAGATAATATTTTCAAACCTACATTGACATGACGATGGGGGAAAATATTCGAAATCATATAGTAATTCATAATTCGTAGAAATCGAATAGTAAACTTATGAATTGAACAAGTGATTTTTTACAACTAATACTAAATAAAAATATGCCGTCCCCAAAATATGTGCCGCCCGGTGCGGACCGCACCCCCTAGCTACGCCACTGGCATTACTAGTGTGGCTCTCAACCTGTAAGGCTAATCTTTTTGAAAATTGACTGAATCAAAGCCAGTGCAGTTCAAATTATTTGTAGAACCCTCAATTCTTGTCTATCATAATTATAAGAATTTCAAGTCGATTAGTTCACTCCAATAAGAATAACCAATATAGAATAGAAACCTTCACTCCAATATAGAATAAAAATAATTCTTGTAAAATACATCCCCAAAAGAATCACTGCTCCCGAAGGACACAGAACGAGGGATTATATATCCGGAGTTGGTGACCAGTTAGAAGATTGAATCAGTTAAGGGGACAGTAGACTTTCAAAATTGTGAAATTTGTCCAAAAATTCGATTTTTTCATTTTATTGAATTTTGAAACTACGGACGAGTAGGAATGTGTTGCAAAAAGAATTTTTTATATATGTGATTACTTTCCTAGTTATAGTCATTTGTATTTAATTTAGATATTATGTGGTTACTAATAGCAATAACTTTAAGTGTGTTTTTCTCAAAATAAAAAATTTCATGCCATACAAATATTCAAATTGCTCCAGGCGCATTTCTAATTATCGAATCGTTTTGAAATTTAAATTTTATATACTTAACACTATATCAAATAAATCTTATTGAAAAAAATTATGCTTCGTAGCTCAGAATTTTTAAATTTTGTACTTGAAAAGATGATTTATAAGTATTTTGCGTAATGAAAAGGGTGTTATTATTTTTTTCTCTTAAAATTTTTAATGAATGCTTAAAATAAGCAATAAGTTTCATTGTTAGTTCTATAAGGTATCCTGCAAATAAAAATTACCATATTATATGCAAAAGAAATGCGCATGGAACATTTTTAATTAGGCCAATTTTTGATATAATTAATAATTCCTAATTCATAAATTATTAATATTTCATCTTTAAATTTGAACCACTTTTACCTATATATGGTACTAATCGCATATTCAAATTTCAAAGAAATCCATTCAAAACAAAAAAAGTTAGGTTTGAAGGTCCACAGTCCCCTTAAAAAGGATGATCAGTTATGCAGACCAGTTAGAAGATTTATGTGTCATCCTCTCTTCATATTACCACCGCTAAAAAAAATTTTACAAGAGTGTCACCTAACTGGCATTCCAGAACCCATTTTCTTCCAGAAGAGCCTTAATCTAATATCATTTTTAAAATGCAAATCAATTCAAAGCGTTCAGAATAAACTGATTTCAAAGAGCTCCTGAAATCTTTGGAGGTAATTGCGTAAGGGCTTAAAATCTTCCACTAAAATATTTACAGATACAAATCTTTTCGGGGATGGATCATTCGGTAGCCGTATCCTCATCACTGATAGATTTGGGAGTCAAAGCATATCAATAAAGAACATCCCAAACTTCGACATCCTCAAATCTTGTTCCCTTCCGCAAATCTTTCAGTTTTGGAAACAAGAAAAAGTCTGCCGGTGCTAAGGTCGGAGAATATGAAGAATGCTGCATCTCCATGCTGGGCCAATTTGCTGAAGGGAACAAGATTTGAGGATGTCGAAGCCATCAAGAAAACGGGGACGTCCACATATATATATATATATATATATATGTATGTACAGAAAGACAACTATATATATATATATATATATATATATGACACATAGATAGATCTTTTTGTGATGTATGCATAAACCGATCGATCTGTGATGGATAGATAAATCGAACGAATGTATGTGATCGAACGATAGATATACCGGGTGGCCATAATTAAACTGACAGTGCTCACAGTGTTCTGTAGCGCGATCTATTTGCGAGAATGACGCCACATTTTGTAGGAAGATTAAACAAGACGGGGGACGAAGGATTCCGCGAAAAAATAAATTAGTTCCAAAAGTCACCGCTAGGGGAATATTTGGCGCGGTGTAATAGAAAATAGAGTGTTAGCAAATGCAAATTAATACGGAATAAAATTACCTTTTATTATGAACATTTTCTTATTTAGTTCAAGTGCAATATGGCAACACTTTTAAAAAAGCGTAAAATCTACATAAACACCGATAAAGTCTCGTGATCTGCAATATCACGTACGCTGAGCAGAAGAAGAAGTTCTTTATTCAAATTTCACGTTACATCCATTGGCACAATGACAGCTGCTTGGGTTTTAAAAGGCAATGTGTTACGTTTCGAATCAATCGGATTGAAAGTTTATGTGCAATGTCTCCTTCTTTAGTCGAACGTGCGTTACTGGTCAAATTCTTTTACCTCAACCAGTGCAACGCGTCAGCCGCTCTTCGTGCTTTTAGAACGCACAAAAAAATGCGTAAAGGTAACGGTCCTGTGTCAGTTCATGGGCTAAAAGCAATGGTTGCGACGTTTGAGAAAACAGGTTCTCTGAAGGTTCAGTCAGGCAGAGGACGAAAACCTGTACCACAGGATACAATCGAAGCAGTTGCCACGGCGATTGTCGACAGAGAACCAGACAATATTGCTGCCACCTCTAGCGCTCGTGGATTAGCTCGGAATATGGATATGCCTTACAGTACGGTATGGAAAATCTTACGAAAGATTATCAACTTCTATCCGTACAAGATCAGCCGTGTACAGGAGTTACTGTACCCCGACCATGATAAGCGATTGACTTTTGCTCTCACCTTTCTTGCCAGAATGGAGGTGGATGATGCTTGGCCGTGGAAAATCTTATGGGGAGACGAGGCCCACTTTTACCTGCATGGAACTGTGAATACCCAGAACTTCCGAATTTGGGATGACAAATCACCACATGCAGTCGCAGAAATTCCCTTACATTCACCAAAGGTAACTGTTTGGTGTGGGTTCACAGCGGAATTTATCGTAGGTCCATTCTTCTATGAGAACATTACCCCGACAGGACCGGAAACCTGTTCTGTTACCGGAGAGAAATATCGCCACATGTTGAACAGCTTTGTCATTCCGGCACTTCAGCAAAGACAATGCCTGGGGGAAATCATTTTCATGCAAGATGGAGCCCCTCCACACGTTTCTGTACGGGTGCAACAGCTGCTACGACAGAAATGCACAACAGAAAGAGTCATTAGCCGCTACTTTCCACTTGCATGGCCACCTCGGTCGCCTGATCTTACCCCATGCGACTTCTGGCTATGGGGTTACCTTAAGTCCAAGGTCTATCAAGGAGTGGTCCAGGACCTGGCTACGTTGAAGGATAACATATCACGGACTGTACGGGAGATTCCTGCAGACATGTTATTTTCTGCTGTTGTGCATACTGTGCACAGAATGCAATATGTGGTCCACAACAACGGCAGCCACATTGAACCTCATTTGAATGCAAAATAAAAGGTAATTTCCGTATTGATTTGCATTTGTTAACACTCTATTTTCTATTACACAGCGCCAAATATTCCCCTAGCGGTGACTTTTGGAACTAATTTATTTTTTCGCGGAATCCTTCGTCCCCCGTCTTGTTTAATCTTCCTACAAAATGTGGCGTCATTCTCGCAAATAGATCGCGCTACAGAACACTGTGAGCACTGTCAGTTTAATTATGGCCACCCGGTATATCGGTCCATTACATCTCAAACTTTTTTTTATTTGTATAAATATTTTAAATATACAACTCCTACGTTCATTCACCTGCGCTTAAAACTTTTGCTTTAATTACAACTGAACTTTCTAATATTTATTTATTATTGTAAATTCGGTATAAATTCTTATTAGTTTGAAACTAATATGATGTTTCGAAATGCTTTCAACCTTTTAAGCAATTAAAGAGATTTTTTTAAAAAATTCTTGTATAAGTTTCAGTGCATAATTTGCTGAGTGAGATATAATGTACGACAAAATTTCTCTTTGCAGGGACATTTAGAAATATGAGCAGTTTTTACTTATTAATGTGATACATTTAGTACTTGGCATTTATAATTAACTATACATTTCAAATTCTTACTTATATCTTTAAGAAGAAAACTAATACACATATAGAAGTTTATCGATATTTGTACCGAACTTTTTATAAGCATGTAACCTATTTATGTATCAATTTGTTTATGATATGGGGAATAACATTGTATCATGCAGCATATACAAAATAATTTCAAAGTCTCAATTCCATTTCGAACACAAAGGATTAGCTTCTTACATAAGTCTCCTTTTAATAACATACTCTCAAGAACCTTTGCGAGTGGAAACTGAATCTAACGTAGGAATTTCAATAGCTTCGAAAGATGAAACCGCCTGGAGTCGTTTTCAGATAATTACAGACGCGTAGTTGCAAAATGTTTTCTAAATTATTCAATGAAAGTCGTCTTCGGACACAAATAGTTCTGTAATTTATTGCTTATAAGTAATTTCGATGTTTTGATTTAATCAACAGATTAATTTTGAACTTGAGCCAAAGGATGTAGGGTTACAGTTTCGTAATTTATCACATTTTTAGAGCGAAAGAAATAAATATTCAGGGAAAGAATGTAAATTGTTTTCTAAATAAGGTTAAATGAAAAGTATTGTGGACTGTATGATATTAAAAGATATGAAGTATTAGAGTAACAATAAACCATCTTGTGATGTACAGATGCAAGTACAAGATGTAAGGGCGCGGTAGCCCGGTTGGCAAGAGCAGCGGGCCAGTGATCTGAACGTCCCTGGTTCGATGCTCGTCGCTGCAAATCTACCGACGTGTTCACTAAAGGTGGCCGGGGCACGTAAAATAGGGCGTGGCTACTATGTCCTCCAAGTTCTCAAATTTACCTCTGGAGGTGCGGGGTCAAATGTTCCGGTCTCGTCACTTGACTCGGTTCAAAATTACGGGACCGGTCATTTAGCCAAGTCGGACTCCGATAATTAGCCATAGCGTAGCCAAAAAAATTTGTCTGTAGCGCGCGAAACCAACCAACCAATCTCTTCGTCTTCACATGGCATTCACCGATCTTCTTGTAGGATTTCGCAGACAGTGTTAAAATTGCGCCCTGTAACACCGATATCAGGTTGACCAATCCCAAGAGCGAATTTTGCTGGCAAACGTCCTTTTTTGAAATCACGGTGCCATCTAAAAATTGTCGACTCGATAAAACATTTGTATTTGTAGGCTTTGTTGCAGTGTCGAAAGTGGCCAAGAGATACATTGCGTTATCACAGTAAAGAAATAAAATTAACTTGCTAAAATAGCAGCAAGATTATATAGTAGTTTAATAGCATGACCCAGAATTACTTCTCACCTAATTTGGGTCTACAAAAGAAACTCCACCGTTACGTTATGAGTTGCCCCACGTGGCTTGGATGCACTAAGAATAACACTTATAATGAACAATAGAGAAAAGCTGGACTCACATTACTTACAGGAATAAATGGGACAAGATGGTTGCACGATGAAATTATTTTATTATAAAACAAATGATTTTGATTGCAAACACAATTACCAAAGTTGAAAATGGCTGCTAAGCTTACCACTCCACACTCCCATGATTCCCAGCACCATACCTCGACCTTGCTCTAACGCTGTCGAACCAAGAATATCTTCTCCGCGAGACCAGGAAAACCCGTCATTCAATATGTCGCCAAGATGCCAAGCGCATGCGCAAAAGACGCGAAAGGTTGTTCTATTTGGCATACATCGCCCCCAGTGGTGATAATTTCATTCGATATCTTTTTAATGCAATTAAATTACAACTGAGCAAGTTATAAAGCACATGGCTTTATAATAGGCTTGTTTCCTTAAGTAATCTGTTTCTAGAGCTGTTTTGTTCAAACGATAGCAAAATTTTATCACACCTTTCATTCCTAATTCTGAATCACTCCTCTCCTTTAAATAACTTTTCAAAGACGAAAACAGAATCATCTGCCCCGTTTAAAAACTTCATATGACTCAGATTTTTCAGCTTCAGATTCTTCTTCAATTCAGAGAGCCAAATCGAGAAAAATAACACCCTCATTTTATGGAACGTCTTTTGTGTTTACAGTTAACTGAACAGATATTAAGGTAATTTAATTGCAGTCCTAACTAAATTCATATATTTACAGTGATTTACTCACAGGAATGCCTATAGGAGCCCTTGAACTGAAAACCGATTGACGACTCTTTTACTCCGGATTGCTACTGAAAACGAATTAATAGCTTGCTATGTGCACTACGAAGACTACATTCGAAAAAAAAGTCCAACATCAAAGATGAGTTCTGGAAAGAAATCGGACAGCTTGAAAGTCGCTGAAACTTTGATGTGTCCAAACCTGAGATAACGTCCGGAAAACACCGTAACAGCTCGATGTGTCCACATAGACGATGACCTCCAAAGAAACCGGACAGCTTGATAAGTCATCACCGGAAGTGACAGCTGAAAAGACATTGGGCAGCTAGGGTAAATGCACCTATAATGGGCCATGCCCCTTTAATGGGCCACCCTTAAGAAATGTCGAGAAATTAAGGGTCTATTGTTACCTTAGGCAGTGGAAGGGGTGGGGGTCATTGGCTACTACCTGCGAGGATCCCTTAGCATTGGAGTTTCAGTTCATTCCTTTACTTTGTGCGAAGGTGTATTCCACTAGAGAGAAGAAAATTTGTGTTTGTTTTAACGTCTGCTTAAGAAATTATTTATATGCGCATATTATTTTAAGGGAGATAGGATTGAAAAGATAAAAAACCTAATAGAAAGTCATGAGATAGCAGTAAACTTACACTGGGTTAAAGCCCACGGTGGCATTAATGAAAATGAGATGGTAGACGCAGCAGCTAAACAAGCAACAACACTGGATGAAATCACAGGAAACTATAAATTAAGTAAAGAACAGATTAAGAATAAAATTAAGAATTATTACATAAATATATGGCAAGAAAATTGGGAGAGAAGCAATGTAGGAAGGAAAGTATTTGAGGTATTCCCTAGAGTTTCTACGAAAAGACTGTCGGCAGATTTCCTTGTTAATCAAGCAATAACTGAACATGGCTGTATAGGAGTCTATCAAAACAGATTTTTTGCTAAAACAGGTCTTTGTGAGTGTGGCAATATACAAACTATAAAGCACTGTATATACAATTGTAGCAAATGGGCTGAAGCACGAAAAAACCTACCTTTGGGCTTTCAAGATTGGGCCCCTAGTAAATTATTTACGGTTTATTATTGTAGAAGGTACATCAAGAATATTATGCAGGAACTTATGAATATACACTTCCCCCTACAAGGGGGAGGTGGATAGCCCCTCAGATTTAAAAAAAAAAGACAGGTAAACGAATTGCAAAAAGAAAAACTTCGGGACCCGGTTGGGCTGGATTGCCGTCGGCATGATTAGTTTTATTATTGAAGGGCCGTATAACCTTCGGGTGTGGACGGCGGCGATATTACTTAAAAAATCTGTTAAGGTAAGTGAATTTTTCAAATTTTTTTATTTAAGCACTATAATGCCTGTTTATTGACTTAAACTATTATTCATTACGATAGTATGTATAATTCAAATTGTACAGTGATTAAATGACAAAAAACTTAGATTCCATTGTCAAAATAGCGTGGCCCATTATGGGATCACGAATTGTTACACTGTCCCTCTATTGGGCCAGCCCGTATACTGGTACAAATTATTTTTTTCGGAACTGTCAATATTTGCAACAACATACCAACTGTGACAAGTAAAGCGGTACATCACCGGCAACATTAGCCACAATTTTTAAGTAAATTTAATTTTAGATGTTTAAGTTAATAAATTTATATTTAAGTTTTTATATATTTAGTGTAGTTGTACTGTAGCTATAAAATGAATAAAGCGGTTTAAAAATATACATCATGTTTTTAGTTCCTTTTCTTTCCAATTTTATGATATTGTAGAATTGATTTTTGTTCCATAACAGATTAAATAGATGGCCCATCAATGTTGTGATGGGCGATATTGATGGCCCATTATTGAGTGGCCCATTATGGCTACATTCGTATGAAATAATGGCTCATTATAGGTGCAACAGGTTGATTATTACTTATGTATATATATTTTTTTATGAATGCAGCCAGTGCGTTCCAATTGCTACTACAGGTGTAAGATACACTGAAGTGCCACTGAATTAGGGATAGCAAAGCCTATGCAAATTGTGTAGAGCTGCGCATCATGTATGCGCAAGTGAGGGCGATGTGTTAACTGCATATATAGCGCGTACTGTGGTTGTTCTGAATTAGTTGTTGGAATTGCCAGTATGGGTAAACTGCCTGATTTAGACGCCTTCGATCGCGGACAAATCGTAGGTGCGCGACGCATGGGCCATTCAATTTCCGAAATCGTCAGACAGCTAGGATTTTCAAGGTCGACAGTGTCAAGAGTATACCAAGAATACATGGATGGTTGAAAAAAAACTAGCGATCGGGCAAACTGCAAAGGACAATTAGCCTTGACGGTGTTTGGTGAGAGACGGCTCAGGCGTATTGTAGCCAGCGAAGCCAAACATTAGCTCAAATTACCACCCAGTTTAATATGACGGTGCCAGTCGTACAGTCAGTAAACGGACTGTGCAACGCTCGCTTCACCGTATATGTTTTGGTAGCCGTCGATGTTTTCACCATCCATGTTTTGTTATCCGCACGGTAATGGAGTTTTCCAGCAAGACAACTGTACCTCTCACAAGTCCCGGTTGGCTACTGGCTGGTTGGATGAGCATTCCTCTGACTTCTCTGTCATGAATTGGCCACCTAGAAGCCTTAAATCCTATTGAGCATCTTTGGGATGTTTTGGAACAAGGCGTGAAAGGCCATCACACAGCACCAAAGAACCTTACTGAATTATGGACAGCTTTAGCCAATATTTGGCAAGCCATTCCCGTGGAACGTTTCCAGAAACTTGTTGAATCTATGCCTCGTCGTGTGGCAGCCGTTATCAAGGCCAGAGGAGGCCCAACTCGTTACTAGGTAGGTATCCCTAATTCAGTGTAGTTATTAAAATGGCAGGTAAAAATTTGGACCAGTTTACTTTATCTATAGCTGTATAAATTCAGATTTACTTCAATTTTTCTCTTAACCGGCCCATTACTGGTGCGTTTACCCTAAAGGAACGCCGAAGGCTTATTAAGGATGTCCGTTTGATTGTGTCATCCTCCATCCAATGTCCAGAGGTTAGAGCGTAGCTGTGCGAATGACTTCCTTCTAAGAACCGGCCCACAGGTGAGAAGAAGATTGGTATGTTACAATCCCGTTAAGTCATCCACTACTCCCAGATTCAAAAGAATACAAGGTTATTTTCATTTTTACTACGAAAGAAAAGCTTATTTTAGGTAATTTAATTGCATTTTCACATCTATTAGTGCATGATAGATTCATGAATTGACATCATGTAACTCCATTTTATCAGAGGATAACTGAGTTTTGCCTAAATAAATGATTCCCGTTTGAGCCGACAGAAGGTAGTAAAGACATTTGAAGTGAATGCGTATTTCATCTTAATTTTAAAACGATTGAATATGGTTATAAAGTTATTATAATTAGATTTGCTACCTCCTAGTTAGTATGGTTTTTGAAGGCTATATTTCCATCAATACGGTGACCTTAAATTATGTAGATTATGTAAATTATGTATTTATGTAATTATGTACTGTAAATTATGTTCTTTTTATAATGATCAGTGGATTTCATATTTTAATTGGGCATTAGTAAAACATTACAGCAAACTGCTACCAGAATACTTTTACGAGTTTAGGGACAACTTGGTGTGTTGTCGCCAACACGCGATGTTTTGCATTTACAATAAACGAAAACTATAATTTTGCACGTTCAGACTCTACCATGGGGTAAATAATAAATCCTACTCTTGCGTCAATAACAGAGGGGTGAATTAGGTTAGAGCTGTGTGGGAACACGGGGTTATGGTTGCTACGTGAATAATAATACAAAAAAGAACCTCAATAAAAATAGGTTGGTGAGATTTTTACGTGAAATTTTAAACAAGCGATTCTTAATGAATGATTAAGTGTGATACCAGACACGGCTGACACAAGAAAAAGTGTTGGGAAAGAGGTGAAATACAAGGTCGTATGTTATGTTTAAATAATTGATTTAGAATCTAATTTTATATTTGTATTCACCCTTGTGTAGCGAAGATTCATTTAGGTGCTGGAATTGTTTAGCTTCCGGTGAAGAATCAGTGTTCACAACTGTCTACATACCTGTTATGAAAACATCAACTTAAAACTGGTTCCGGAGCATCCTATTTGAAACTAGACGGAACTGGTTTTACTTCTCTCCTGCTCGCCCAATCGGACATTCTCCAGAACTTCTTACAAAGTTTTAAAAAAACGTTGGCAACAGGAAAGATGTGAAAATTTTTTGATTTTCCGGCTGAAGAACGTTATGTGAAGTTCAGTCTTCCAATTTTTTCGGCGAGAGTGTCCGTCGGTATTCTTTTAGAGAGGTTTTCTAAAGCACATATTAGCGCGAGTGGCACAAGGAAGATACAACTGGTCTACGAAGGGTTTTGAAAAGTGAATCGAGCTTATGTAGGCCTAGTTCATGTGCATGTGTTGGACGGATTTGTAAAAATGCGGAATTGACCGATGTTTCTTGGTTTTTTGCTAAGAATTGTGATGTCCAAGTGCAAATAATTTTCGTGCAAAGAATTGTGATGTCCAAGTGCAAATAATTTTCGTGCTAAGAATTGTGATGTACAAGTGCCGATAATTTTCGTGCTAAGAATTGTGATGTCCAAGTGCAAATAATTTTCGTGCTAAGAATTGTGATGAACAAGTGCCAATAATTTTCGTGCTAAGAATTGTGATGTACAAGTGCCAGTAATTTTCGTTGCTAAGAATTGTGATGTACAAGTGCAAATAATTTTCGTGCTAAGAATAGCGATGTCCAAGTGCAAATAATTTTTGTGCTCTCCTAACTTAAGTCTTAAATAAAGTGTGGTAAGTGAATTCCAGTTTTATTCTTTTATTTTTTGCAATGTGCTGATCTTTTATAATCACGGCCACAACAAGAAATCATTACAATACCTGATATTTGTATAAAAGTGTACTGAAGTTATGATTTATATAAAGTCCTGTCATTTAATTAGTGGTGACTGGCATATTAATTTTTGAGTTTGTAAATTTACTAACTCTTAAAACAACAAAAAGTACCCACTCATCTCTCGGATTCGGAACAATAATATTGCCAAGTGGTAGTCTGTTGAAAATAAATCCTCATACCTATAATTAGACACCTGTAAGCTGTATTTTAACAAAACGTTTTTATTTCTTCTTTTCTTCATATGAAAGGTACCACATTCTTAGAATTTGAATTGTGCAGTTTTTGCTGTGTTAAAAAAAGAAGATGATTCAGAGTTTTAGTATTAGACTAGCTGAAAACCCGCACTTCGCTACGGAGTACATTCAAATTAAATACAACGGTCAACGTATGCAATTAATGCCAAAAAATAAATATATATATTTATAATAAATGCGATGATCAATGTATACAATTGATGTAAAATATATATCTATCTATATATATATATTTATAAAAAAATCGTAAGGGATATGCATTTTTTTTGGATAATATCCAATCGTCTGCTGCATTAGAAAGGGGAAAAAATATTTTTTTTGTCTATTTAGTTGTTTTGCACGTGACGATAAATTTATTGAAAGTACCAGAAAAAGAAATCACGTGATCAGCATTTAATAAATTAAATTCTAAAAATTAATCTTTAAAAATTCACCAAAAATCAGGAAATGGAGGTAAAAATTCGAAAAAAATTTCATTTTGAAGGAATTTTTATGATCTTTCTCGTGATATAAATTTTATAACCCTCAATGTATTATTTTAAATGGAAACGTAAAAAAAGTTTAAAAAACAGCTTAAAAATTTAATTAAAAAAAATCTAAGAAGAATTTTTGAAAAATCTTAGTGCACCCCTTCTTAGTGCACCCCTACACTATTAGAAGAATCGCCATGCAAAATTTCAGCCCTTTAGGTCCAGCGGTTTGGTCTGTGCGTTGTATGTCAGTCAGTCAGTCAGTCAGTGAATGAATGAGTCAGTTACGGAACTGTTTTATATATATAGATAAACGCAAAAAAATAGCGATGAAATGCAATGTCTTTAAATGTCAAGTTCCTACCGAGAGAAGCAATTTGTGCGCTAATGCTACAGTGCATTAGCACAAACGTGTGACACAGTTGAATGCGGCATAGAAATTTCTCCTTTCATCCAAAAATTCAGGTCATTGGTCTAGTTGAATCGATTAATCAAAGAGTCACACTCAGTTGTTTACTATATTTCTTTCTTATAGTGAAAATTGTTCGCAAACAAACAAATGCTAATTATGATGCATAGAAAAAAAATAGGTTAGAAAATGCAGATGAAAATCTGAAAAATGAACTTCTTCGAATTTGCAAGGCTGAATATTTTCGGAATCACTAGACATTTGTTCGGTATTAATTCTAAAAATATTTAAAAGTTTGATAGGAATAGATGCTTTTTATCTATTTTATCCGTTAACAGAATAATTTATTTCTAGTTTCAATAACGTGTGTTTCAGGTCAAAAAAAGCTGCGAAATTACTGAGATTAAATGTCAGTCAGAAACCTAGTCTAAATGTAAACAATTTCTCATTTCAAGTGATTTTATTATCGTTTAGCTTGTAATCTAGAAAAACCGAGTATTTTCCCCATCTGGACCTTCTTATATTATTCTTTGTTGCACGAGAGCTGCAAGAAAAAAAAATGTAATTTTTTACTCTCCTACGAGGTTGTGCTCTTTTTACTGATTTTATTGCTTTAAATAAAATTTTCCTTTCAAGATTTATTTTCGTTTAAGACCCCTTTGAAATGGTAATTTATTTCATCAACTATAGTTTTCCCCATTGGCTGCGTTCTTAGAAAATGTTTGTCCGCACCGAATTCTATTGAACGTAGACCGTAGAAAAACCGAAGCATGAGATGAGAGTAACAAGTTTTACTCAATCAAATTGTATATATCCGAGTATTAAAATTTATATTCAGTCAGCTAATGTTTCTACATATACAACCTTTTATAAAATTTTCTCTGCACATCAGTGCTTAATAATATAGTTAGTACCCGAAAAATATATGACAATAGGAAGAAAAATATTGTTTTTTTCATGGGTGAAATTCAACTTTCTCATTGGTTTTATTTTCGTAAAAGGGATATCTATATAAATAAAGTAACAGAGGTATTTTTCGTGTCACGTGACATCACGTCTCCGGGTCTCACTCATCCAAAAAAAAAATGGCCGACAAATACACAAATCGGTGCATTTTTTTTTTTCTCATGAAAGTACATAAATGTTACATATTTGGAAAGAACTTTGAAAACTGATAATTTTCTCTGCGTACACTTATTCTGTTAATTCAATAGTTTTAGAGTTATTTGAATTCTAATGAAGCGTCAGAAGCGTCATACCTCTTTGACGATGTAAACAAAGGGTGTTTCATTTAGAAAATAGCAAAAATCATACTAGATTGTTTCACAAAATATCAGGATTGCAACATGCTTCCCGAGACAAGAAAAAGTTTTCAGCTACGCGATTTTAGGGGAAAAAAAACCAAGATATATCGCGCAATGTTTCAGAAAAGTGTACAGCCGTCTGAGTTTTTTGGTTTACATTTTTGAAACGTAAGAAAGCTATGTTTGGAAAATAAAACACTTTCCTTCAATTTTATTCTAAATGTAATTTCCATGAAAATACGCACAGATAACAACGCATATAAATACAAAGAGGATTCATGCAAATATTTGATAGAATGGATTCCCACATTTCTGAAGGTCGCTGGTAAGGGAACGATGGATGTAGGGAAGCTTGGCAGGTGGCAACAGCTCGGGCGGATTTTCTAGTAGTCAGTAGACACCATGAGTTGGTCCGGTGACCGTCACGCTTTCGTTATCGAGTGGCTCTTTAAAAACAACGATTCTGTAGCCGCGACGCAGAGGATATTTAGTGCTATATGCAACTGATGCTGTTCCTGATCGAAAAACAATCTTTCGATCAGTTTCAAGTGCGAGAGCAAGTGGATCTGCATTACCAAGGAAACAAAGTGGTCGCTCTTGGAACATTAGAACATCTGTTGTTGTTGTTGTTTCTTATGCCCCCTGGCTGGAATGTTATTCCAGACCAGGTCCATATAACCTTCGGGCTGAAGAATATCACCACAAGGGTCGGAGTCTGTCTTAGCTAATTGTCACCTCAATTTTGACCAAGCACCCCCCAGGGGCGACATCTGGGGGGATCGTACTCTCTCCCACTCTCTCTCGCTTACACAGAGGCACTTTCCGTCTACGGATTTAATGTGCCCATATTCGACCTAGGCACGGAGGTATTTTAGTGGCGCGCGCCGGGATTCGATCCCAGCACCCTCAGCACCGAAAGGCAGCACAGCACGCTTTACTGCAAGGCCACCTCGGCCCTTTAGAACATCTGGAAAAGTTTAACGAGTCCGTGGGTCCGCTAATCGAGGGGAAGTTGTTGCCCCCCCCCCCAGAGATGACCAACAGAGTGATTGAAAACTTTAGAGAACGGCTTCGGCAGTGCATCGCCAATATCAGGAACCACCTGAGTGATGTTATTTTCAAAGCCTAATGGGACAAGATTAGGCTGTTAGTACTTTTCGAAAATACAAAGTTTTTTTTTTCTGTAAATTGTTTCGACGATTTTTCGTTACACTTTGAAATGTGGGTGTCCATTCTGCCTCACCCCGTAGAATACGTTCAAAAATTCCGTATCTCAACTCGAAGCACGTAAAAGTGTCTTTTTTCCACAGACCATTAAATCGCATTTAAAAAAAATTTTTATATCTCCTACGCAAGAATATTTTTTTAAAGATGGTAACTGTTCTTTCTGTGACAATAATGTCTTCCTTGACACTTTAGTTTAGGTTCGAAAGGATTTCTCTCAAATGGGGCGGTGAAAGGCCAAGTGGTGTAAGTCAGTAAGTCAAGTGGTGTAAGTCATAAGAGTTTTATATCAAAAACTACAAAAAATTCCACCATGAATTGAAAAAAATATAATTCCAAATAATTATTATAATATTGCAAATAATAACTATATGCAATTCCACTATAAACTGAACATGGAGATTACATTTTTACCCTCAAATGAAAAAAGTTGAAAATGTGACTTACACCACTTTGCCTTTCACCGCCTCAAATACTACCATATCTTTGAGAACCTTATATTATAAATTTCAACAGTAATGAATTTTTGATGGACTTAGTAATTTTTTTAAAGGTTAATGATAAGCTTAAAATATTAAAATTAATTTTATAAATTAATGATAATTGTAAACCATTAATATTAATTTTATATATTAACGATAATTTTAAAAAGATTTATGAAAAATATCAAATTTCTAAGGAATGAAATAAAGACATTTTAATGTTTTTTTTATGTTTGCTAATCATTTTTAAATTAAGGAAAATAATTTGCTAATTTTTGCAAATCGAAAAAGATTAAAAATATCTTTGTGATACCTATGAAAGAATTAAATTCCGTTAACTAGAGATAGGATTAGACAATTCCATGTAAATTTAGAACTAAAAAAAGTTAATGAAAAGTAGAAAAAAATTCTCTCAAAATCATACTTTCGATAGTTGTGTTTAAAAGAAATAAAATTTTCTACGATCAGGACTTTATATGGTTCTTTTGTTCATAATTTAAAAAATACATTTACTTAGACTCATATTTCATAAATATGAGAAAGAACATTTCTCTGAAATATATTTGCATTTTCAAGGAAAACTATTTTTAAACTTTTAAAATCGTAGATTTCTTATGAGTTTTTCTTTTTTAATTCTTTAATTTCTGTTGTTAAGTATTTCAATACACAATTTTATTTTCTGTCTGTTAATGCAAATAAGGACAATTAATGCTCTAATACTTTTTCTGAATGAATAATTTATATTCTTCGATTCTAAAGTTATATGTAACTATTAAATATTATATATAATTAATTAAATTTCATTCAAATTGGTATCTCAAGATACAACGAATTAATTATTTACTCTTTTAGTATCAGAAAAGTGTAACGCATTCTCAATGTTTAATGAGCTCAGAATAGAGGATGTTTAAAAAAACTGATTATATCTCATTCTTTGAAGACAGGCTTTGTCATAATTTTTAAATCTTTCAATTTTGCTATAAGTCATCATTTATACAAGACTATTTTCTAATCAAATGAGGAATAAACTTTTTTTCCCATGAGTCATTAAATACTGAAGACGTTTTAAAAACTGCAATTGGAAATATATCCCTTAAAAATTTAAATATACAAAAATAGATTTTTATTATAGTTACCTAACATGCTCCCTTTTACAAGTCAATTGAATTTTTTGTTTTCAACTGAATTTTTTCATTGCGAAGCACAATATTTCTTTGATATGAAAACTCTTATAAAAATGCATGCAACTGATAAAAACAACTCTAGTATGATAACTTGGTAATATAATGTAGCTAAAATAGTTTTTTATCTTACGAAATCACATTTTTGTTATCTTTTCTCTGTACTATCCATTCAAGATTTTTTATTTTAAAATTATGCATGTCATCGGAAGTAAAAGGGTGTATAATAAATAGTACCTAATATTAAGACTATAAAATTGCTTCAGATTCTAGAGCTCTCAATGTAAATAAAACACTCGAAACCTCCTTGTAAAAGAAGGAAAAGCTTAAGTCTTCTTTTTTTTTGCTATGTGTGTGTTACTATAATAATACGTTATTTACTGACTTATTCATTTTGGTTCTAACGCAACATCATCGTACATGCACGTATATGAGAAAATCTTTTGTAATAATGAATTCAAACGAAACATTTATTAAGCCGTTTGTTGTATATCCTCTTCCTGTAAAACACATAGTACTTTTGAAATAATTCTAAAACCGCTATTAGTTTAATTGTTGTTTTTTATATTAATCCTGGATAATTCACGTTAATTACTGGAACTATAAAAACGAAAGCACGACGTTTAATTGTATCTCTAATGAATGCCATTAGAAATTCTGTGGCCTGTATTTTTAATGAAGACATGATTTTACAATAGTTTTTAGTACATAAAAGTTTTCTCGTTATTTTTGTTAGATTTTAAATTAATTTTCTGCAATTAACACAGCTGATGTGACATCGTATGAGAATCGAGTAAACACAGGTTATATCTGATGTTATTAATGTATCCTGTAATGCGTGATGTTATGGATGTAATTAATGCATGGGATTTGTGTAGATGGTATTGTGGAAAATAAACTTGAGTTCTGGAAAATTGTATTTAGGCGCCTAGGGAAAGATTATGTCCCAGAATCGTACGCCATGAAATGATATCTAAACAAGCAATTCGCAGTTAGGGAATCTATTTTACGGCATATCCATCTTCCTTCCCGGATACTGTGTAATGCAACTTTCTCTCTTTCTTCTGTATTAAGAAAGAACTGCATGGGCGAACACTTCCAAGAAAATGTTTCGCTTAATAATACTACAGTAGATGTGTTCAGCAAGCGACGAAGTCAAGGCTTCGATCATAATTTGGAGCAGGGATACAACGATGGAATCGATTAGTGAAACTCACAGGAAGTGTACCTTGAGGTTGTAAGGTATACATAAGATTCGATTCACAAGAATCGAGCTTTTGAGTGAATGAATTAAAGAAGCTGCTTGAGATATGCTAATTTCACGCTTGGTATAAATACCAAGCAGCTTGATTAAGTTAGAGGGTTGTTAAGGTTGATAGATAAGCGAGTTAAGGGAGCTACGAGGTAAGCAGCTCCAGGTGTTAACCTGCGCTAATGCTTAGGGAGCCCAAAGGTTACGTGGCAGAACTGCTGGTTTGACTCTCTGCTGGTTTGTGAGTATTTGCAAAGTGTATTTCTATTGAATGCTAATATATATTCCGTACAAGTGGTACGTATGCTTATTGCTGTAAAAGCAAATTCTATATGTGCAACGAATTCAATAAACATTGATTCATGTATAAACAGTGTTTGTATCAAATTCATTTAGAGTGCCACTTCAAATTATATACACCCAAGTGTGGGCAGAAGTCAGCTATTCTCTATAAGGTTACTACGTTATTTAGCTCTTCGACCGTTATACAGTGGTTCTTTCGTTTCTATTACGCCATGATTTCTACTCTTTTCTTCTCCCCACGTGTTCTCTCTTCACAGATACACTGTTGTGGAGTGGCAACATTCCGTGAGTACTATTCAGCCTTCCTTGTGTTACCATTCTGCTATCCTACTCGTGAGGAAGGAAACTGAATTTACTTCGTGGATTAGTTTAATTTTCAGTTATTTATAGTTGTTATTTAAGGGAACGGTGGACGCTAATTTTTTTTAAAAGTTTATATCATAGAGATATGAAATTTTGTACATTTATACATTTCACCATAAGTATATAGAAAAGCATGAAAGAAATTTCCGATCTTATAATATTAAGCTTTATTTTAAGGGGATGGTGGACTTTCAAATTACCAAAAATCGAGCAAAAATTGGAATTTTTTTGGGGGGTGTATTAATATTTTAAAAACATGTAAATATTGGAATGAAATGAATTTAAAATGTGTAGTGAAAAGAAAAATGTAAAATTGGTGGCTTTAGAGTAGTAAGTATTAAAAGTAGATAAAAATTTATCTTTTAAATGACTTTTTCTCAAAATGAGAAATTTCCAGATTTGCAGGTCTTTAAAATGCTCCTCGCGTCATAATTTTTGACGAAATTTTATGAAATTTATAATAAAGATTCCTGTAATACATCAAAATAAAGTTATGTATCCATTTTAGGATTCGAGGTCATTTAGGTTATAAAAGTTTAACTTTAGTGTAGAAAAGTACAAAAATTTCGCGAAAATTCAGAGTACAAGCATAAAAATATTTTCTAAAAATTAACTATTCAACGAAAGTACAAAAAAATACATAACTTTGTTCAGAAAGTATTTATAAGCAATATAAATGCAAAATTAAGGGGAAAAGTTTAAAATTGAGTCGCAAGGAGCATTTTAAAGAAGGGTAATTTAATTTAAATTTTTTAACTAACTATAAAATATTTTTTAAAAAATATTTATAAAATTTTATAAGGTGTTTAATATTATTATACTTTAATGAATATATATACAAAATTTCATATCTCTGTGGTAAAATTTTCAAAAAACGTTTTGAAAGGTCCACCATCCCCTTAAACAATTAAAATTTATAAACAAATTTTTAAAATGCTCCTTGGGATATAATTTTTGAGGTATTTCCTCGATTTTGCATTCTAATAACTTAAAACGGTATTACAAACAAATCTGGGTATCGATTATTTAATCCCTTGAATAGCTAATTGAGGGATTTTCCTTTCTGAATTCCATCCCAAATTTCATCAAAATTTTGCCTTTTGATAAGTCATAAATCAAATTTAATTACCTTATTGAAGTCAATTGTAAAATGCATAATCAGTTTCTTTTTAAACAGTACCAGGATTCTTCAGTATCAATATCATGAATTTTGACCAAAAATGAAGTCGCATGGAGCATTTAAAAATCTAGAAACCTTGCAAAATCTGTTTTGAGAAAAACAGATTTAAAGTTTATTACTAAACTTACCTTTATTATTTACTTCGTAGAGAGGCTTCATAAATGATTTTTTACTTGAAAACAGCTATTTTGGTACTTTTATCCTACAGAAATATATATATTTTTACAATACCACAATCAATATTACAATAAAAAAATTTTAAATTAAGGTCCACGGTCACCTTAAAGATTGTTTAATAACCCCTATACAAAATTAGCTTGAAATTAAATTTTAGACACAGTCGTTAGCTAATTTGCTGTAACAACTAAACAGGAATGCGGCTACTTATGCAGGGCCCAATTATGAAAGCTGGGGGCCCCTGGGCAGATGCTATTTGCCCCCCCCCCCTTACGAACATTTATAAAAATAAGAACTATCCATGGGCTATACATACTATTAGAAGTATTAGGTGCATACATCAAGGGGTTTTGGGGCCCCCTAGCATCAGGGGGCCCAGGGCAAAGTCCCGATTTGCCCATCCAATAAAAAGGCCCTGTTCTTATGAACTATGAATGTATGATTCCTACGTAGTTTTGTTACATTTCAGTCAATATTTTCAGTACTGCTATGAATATTTGAACCTTGTTTCGGTAACTATGTCTCAATAACAATATACCACAAGATGTCCGATAGTTCGCACATTTTGGGTATGTATAAATATACATTTATGAGTAAATACCTCAATGGGGACATACCTCCGTTAAAACGAGCTTATTATTTTGATCCATTATTATTTTGTATCTCATTACGAATTTCATTTCAGCTCAACTCGACAGCGATAAGTGTTTTGATTTCAGCATTTCAGTTCACGATTGCTCGCGGTTCAAAAGCTTTGATCTAAACTGTATGTAAGAGGCGATGTTAAATAGTGTGTAAATTAAATTTTTATTAAAACCTTTTATATAATGTATATAATATTCAACATTTCAATAGTCTAGTCCCTTTATGCACATTAATTTCTGATAAGGTAAAATGTAAGTATAGAGTGTAAGGACTTTGCCTTAAATAAAAGACTACCAGCCTTTTTGTATTTAATGCTTTAATTGTATAAACTCCACTAAACACAGGCTATTAACTATATATATATATATATATATATATATATATATATATATATATATATATATATGTATAAAATATATATATATATATATATATATAATATATATATGTATATATATATATATATATATATATATATATATATATATATATATAATATATATATATAATATATATATATATATATATATATATAATATATATAGTATATATATATAGTATATATATATATATATATATATATATATATATATATATATATATATATATATATATATATATATATATATATATATATATATATATATATATATATATATATATATATATATATATAACATTAAATTCGTGGGTTCACGGCATCGACGAGGAAGGTCAGATTTGAGTTGTCGCTGCGCTCATCCTAGTCTATCTATGCCTGACAGTATCTCCTTGTTTCCGGCTCCAGCGTCACTTTGAATAACTTAATCTCTGAATCACTTAAATGATGTTAACTCGCGTCCGGCGACTTTATATACCTTCTCTGAACGTTCTCGAAAGGTCTGGTAAACGCCGCCTTTCTTTATTCAGTTATTGTTCCCAGACGACAGACTTCCCCTAGGCGCCTCCGGTCGTCAACTTCCCTTTTGTTAGCTGACGAACTGTTCCGCGAGCTGTCGGTAGAACTTCCGGTCTTTATGTCGCCAAGACTGTCTGTCTCCGGCCGTCCAAATCGATTATGTGCACGTACCGCGCGTTGTTTGGTCTTCCCGGAATTTACACGTACAAAATATACGCTAGTGTACGGGTATGTAACGACCTCTTCTAGCGGGAGTCGTTACAAGAGGTTCTTGAAATCCTCTTACGCTAGTAAGTAGGTAGACAACACAACTCTTCTTCAATTAAGGCCTCTCCAGCGTACCCACCAACCATGGACTTGATAATCTATGGAATAACTATGGACCTCGGAACAGTCTCAGCACATTCCAAAAGTACGCTGTGAGTGACAGAATTAAGAGCTGAACTTACCTAAAGCCATGGCTGCTAGGTGTGGTTGTGATGCTCAATTTTGTATTAGCTCATCCCATTCTGGAGGCTTCCATCCTGCAGGTCACATTTGTATACCCCCTCTTTCTCAGGAACATACATGGATAAAAAATACTAATCCAACGCTGAGACCCCTCCTTACAGCACTTAAACAGTGAGCTGCATTCGAATCAATCACTTGCGAAAATTCTCTCCGACGAATCTGTTAAAATAACCCCGAAACCATCAAGATATAAAGAAAGCGATTGCAGAAATAAGTAGAAACTAACAGAAATGATTTCTTATTTTTGAAAATTGCACAATTATATAAAACTAGCTGAATGCCCATGCTTTGCTACGGAGTGCATTCAAATTAAATACAACGGTCAATGTATTCAATTAATGCCCCCCAAAAAATTTATAAGCAAAAATTGCAACGGATATTTTTATAGACAAAATAATGTAGAAGAAAATATTCAAATTAAATCTAATAGAACATACTAAAGAATATAATACAGTTAATATAGTACAGTTTGAAGAACCTTTCTTTTACTGTATTTTAATATTTTTTTTGATGTCCAATAGTCTGCCGCATTAGAAAGGAAAAAGAAAAAAAATTTTCGTCGATTTATTAACGTTGTTTTGCACGTAACGTTGCATTTTGTAACGTTGTTTTGAAGGAAAATTAATTTAAAGTATCACAAAAAGAAAAGAAACCACGTGATCAGCATTTAATAAATTAAATTCTAAAAATGAATCTTTAAAAATTCACCAAATATCAGAAAAAGGAGGTAGATTCGAAAAAGATTTCATTTTAAAGAAATTTTTATGATCTTTAAAATGAAAGCCGAATAATAACCCTCCGATTATTATTTTAAATGCAAACTTTAAAGAATATTACAAAAAGAGCTTAAAAATTTAATTTTAAAAAATCTAAAAGAATTTTTGAAAAATCTTTCTTAGTGCACCCCTACACGATAAGAAGAATCGCCATGCAAAATTTCAGTCCTTTAGGTCCAGCGGTTTGGTCTGTGCGTTGTCTGTCAGTCCGTCAGTTACGGAACTGTTTTATATAGTTTATAGATTACACGATATATTGATTAAATTTAATAATGTAGGTCTTTACAACTAACTGCCCTATCATAAATCAAATAAATTAAAAATAAATAAATCAAATGGCATGGGATCAAATGGCCTAAAATAAATCAAATGGAACATTGATAGAGGGGAAAGAGATGGACAAAAGTTTAATCACGTTTAAAAAAGCTCAGTTACAATATTCATTGATCGAAACTTTATATTTTACAAACAGTACTAGACCTTTACTTATGAAACGACATTAACAAATATTTCTCAAGTGTTCTCAAGTAAATATATCTTAAATCCTCTGAGATGAAACGATAAGGAATTTATAGGCACTCTAAGCGTGTTAAATTTAATATAAACGGGATTATCAGATGAAACTCCTTTCAGAGGTACTTCAAGTGGCATGTACTGACAAATACTGAGGTACTTCAGAAGTCACACAACATATCATTTTAAATCGGCTAATTTTAGATTGCATAGGTAAAGTGCGGGAATGTTTGCGCTGAAGTTTCTAGGGAATATTATGTGAAAACGCTTTGCCTTTTAACAACCTTTAACCAAATAAGCATTGCCGCAGTCTAGTTTCCCACCTAGTTATAATACGCCAATTTAATTATATTAAATCATAAGAAACTTATGAATATTATGCTAATGAATAGATTTTGAATTGTATTATTTGATTATTCGTAAATGAAATTTCGAAAATCATCTATCAGGTCAACCATATTTTATTTTCTGTGCTATGTTTATTATTAGCGAACAAGCAAAGAACAATTTTATAGACACAGTTGTACATCTTGCTATGTGACCATTTGTTGTCACTAATCGAAAACTAAGTTTTTCTTTTTCCAGTTCGTCTAAAGGAAGTACAATCATTACGGATTATAAAAAATATCACTTAAATTAATTATTATAGATAATATAAAACAAGAAATAATCATATATATAAAATACCAAACATTAAGCGCTTAATTTTATTTATTGTAAAATGCTATTGCAAAATTTATAACAGATCTAAAGTAATTGTCTTTACTTATGTACAATTCGCTGCGTATAAATACACATCTGTAAAAGGAATCTTAATCATTCATAAACAATTCTAATACTAAAATACGTATATTAAATTTTATCCTGATAAAAAATTTTTATTAAATAATTTTTGATCAAAATAAGAAAGATCAGAAATACTTAAAAAAAAATACTTTTTTTCAAACCTATTCTGTATCAATAGCTCCCGAGTTATTTAAAGATTTAAAAATCATGATTATAAAATAGTTAGCATGGAAACCTTTCTTCTCTCCGTATCTTTATCTTCCGCTCAATAACTGAAAAAATTTAGTTCCTCATTCTATTTAACTGAAAAAATTTAGTTCCTCATTCTATTTAACTGTTTGTAGGGCCGTGGCGGCCTTGTGGTACAGCGCGCTGGTTTTCGGTGCTGAGGGTGCTGAGATCGAATCCTGGCGAAGCGCCATTGAAATGCCTCCGTTTGTGTCCTCCCTTCATAGGGGGCAATGCTGGTCTGCCTATATGGCACCCCCATAATAAAATGACCAGCAAAACTGCGGAGAATTATAGGCGAATGTCTTCGAGACAAGTGCCTCCGCTTTGGAGAAAAGAAAAATTCAATTGTTTGTCGTGATTTTTACAATTTTTTTTATCTCTCTCTATTTAAGTACGGAATTCAACATAGTCATTCTATTACCTAGGAATTACGGTTCTAACAGATGGCTTGCATGCGTTTTTATATAACTTTCGTGAAGGCCGATATTTCTTAAATTATTAAGTCTCTCAGAAGCAGTTTTAAGTAATTACGTTGACGCAACCTTGCTTTAGGGCTTACTAAACATTCTAGTGATGTAAGAAGCTTTTTTATAGTAGTTTGTTAGACGCTGCTTATGACATAGGGTGTTGTGTAATGCTGATAGTTAAGAGTCTGGGTGATATATTTAGAGTGAAAGAAGAACTGTTTCGTTTCAAACATAAGCTAATATATTAGACGAAATCTAATTATCGTTTTATTGATCGCGCTGGTTTGAAACTCAGGTATGATTGCTTTATAAATGCAGACTGTCTCCCCCATTTTTGTATGTAGAGTATAAATTTTTGCCCTTGTCTAACGTCATAAATAGCACTGACTTTTATTTCATATCTAAAACATACCTTTTTTAAAATTAACATTTGGGACGTCATTTACATCACAGACGCGAAGTTGCGAAAGCTAGAAAAACTGGTTTTTGTGTTTGATACATGATAAATGAACAGTTTTGAGGTTGTATGTACAGCTTTTAGTAGGTATTCAAAATGTGTCCGAAAAGTAAAGTTTTTGGTAATGAAAAATATTAACGAAAGAAAAATTGCATAGAGTCGAGTGTTTAGAAAAATATTTGATACTTTAAATATCGCCAATATCTACTGGATAATTTAATCAGAATATTGCAGAGGATAAATTATGCATCATTGAGTCTGGAATTAAGGACAGATACATTTCACCAAAACCAGTCTTGTAACATAGTCTACTCTATCCTGTAACTTAATCTTACCACCAGCTTAAGATTAGTCAATATCCTATTTTAGACGATGATATTTAAATAAGCGGACGAGAGCGCATGCATTAGCATATCTTAGTAAGCGATTTATAATGCCTAACAATATACTTTCCGGTGAGCTGCACAGTAGTTCTTAGTTATATGCTTCTCTTTGTTTCAGTAATAAGATAGAACATTGCGTGTGGCTGTATTGAGTCCACAACAACTTAATTTAATATTGACATCAATTCGGTGTTTAATGCCCCAAAAGTTACCGAAGAGAGTTCTCGTGAACTGTACTGAGAAATTTTAGGATGGGTTTTATTTGGCTGTGTATCCTACAAATTATTTAAAGTGACAAGAAACATGAAATATGTCTTTACTAAACATTATTTCAACTCTAAACGTTCATATTACGTTCAATTATACATTTTTTATTTTGCATCAGCGAACTTTTAAGTAATTTTTTCACGTAGTTACCTTAGTCATTGAGGTACATTTCTCCTACAGTGAGATTTTGTATGTCATTTCTGTGGACTTTCTTTGCCTCCAGAGACCTTGTAAAGAATTATATTTCTTCGAAACCTAAATGACTTGAAAACTGTTAAGATCCAGTGGTAATAAGACATGACTATAAAATGATAACGAATATTTATTTCATTCTACTTCAGTTTACTGACTAAAAATATAAAATAAAATATACTGAAGTGGCAAAAATACTGTGATGCCTGTCTAATACCTGATAATTCCACTTCTGGATCGTAGAACGACAGAAGCGTGACGGGGAATAGACTCCATGAGCTTTTTGAGGAAGTCTATAGACAATGAACACCATGCCTCCAGAATAGCGATCCACAATTCTACACTATTCTTGGATGGTGGATCTCTGCTTTGAGCGTAACGTTGCATGACTTCTCGGATATGTTCAACAACGTTGAGATCTGGTAGACAAGGGGGCCATTTCAGGATCCAAAACTCACATGAGGGTTCCTAGAACCGTAATTTGGTGGTTATGGATGTGTGTGGTGGCGCATTCTCTTGTTGGAAGACGCGAGTGAATGCATGATATGAATGACTTAACACGTCTGAAAGGATTTGAACATAGCGTTCACCGGCGACAGAAGTTCTAGACATATGAGGGGTCCCTATTCATGCCAGCTCAACACATCCCATGCCATTACTGAGGGGCCACTAGCCTGAATAATCCCTTGTTGACATGATGGATTCATTTATTTATGACGTATTCTTTACACCTGAATACTTCCATTTGCCCGAATCAGCTGGAAACCAGACATGTCAGACCAGGCTACTCCGTTCGAGTCTTCAATTGTTCAGCGGTGATGTGCCTAGATCCCATTTTGCGAGCAGAGCTCTGTATCGTGAGGAAAGCAATGGCACTCGAGTTGGGCGTCGGCTATTTAAGCCCATGTTGTGCTGTGAACGTTGTAAAGTATTCACCCTGATGTTTGTAGAGGCCCTAACATTGAACTGCTGCGTTATTTGAGGCAATGTTCTCCTCCTTTCTCTTGAAATGATTCGAGATAGATGGCCCGGTCACGATCTTTTGACAGCAACACTGTTATCGCAATTTTGACGTATTATCGGAATTCTTCTATTAAAAGTACACCCTTGAAATGGTTGATCCTGAAAATCTAAACTTTGCCTGTATCGCCAAGATGCCATGACCCATGTCACGAGCACCATCCATCGTACCTCGCTGAAATTCGCTTGCATCATGATCACCTGCCATACGCACTGAGCAATCAAATCTTTACTACAGATGTCTGTCGCTTTATATATGCTGATTGCGGACGATACCTTTGACGAAAAAGATTGTGTTGCTATGTATTTCTAATGGGATCGTCCATCCCATTTATTCTGGCACTTCAGTGTATAGCAATAATGCATGGCTAAAGAATTATCCTTTAGTTTTATTTAAACTCCCAATCCTAACGCCTGATGTTAATTTTAATTACTTTCTGAACCCCCATAACTTCCAGAAATTAATTGCTACTCTTATCAGTAAGCCTTCTTATTCAGGCATTCTAGTTCCACTCTAGCTTGGTTGATTCACAGTATAGCTGTGGTTATCCTCCACGTCTTTAATCAAAGACCCGCACTTTGGCTCATAGACATCACTTCTTGCTGAGTTATTCATTTAAATTAGCACACACCGCTTAGCCCTTTCGATTTTTGAGGTCAGAGAGTTCTATAACTCTCAAACGAACTGTTGTTGAAGGACTTGCGCTAGATGAATTTTTCAGGTAGCAAAGAGAACTAAAAAGAACTAGTTAGAAATCAGAACATAATGACATAACGCTTTAAAACATACACCGACAGTTTATTCAGATACAGTGGGAATGATGTGGGGGTAAATGTCACGTTTCACTTTATAGGATGATCTTTTAAACTCATCTAAGTTCAAACCTTCGATCTGTTGCTTTGTTTTCCGATGTTCAGCTGCTTTAGAGGGATATGTCATTCATCCCTAGACAATGGGCCTGTCTTAAGTTTTGTTAAGTTTGTTAAGTTTGTTAAGTTTTGTGCGGGATAGTCGCAATTGTTTTAGTGTTTTCAGAATGCATCAACATTGACTCATCCTTTGCTCAGTTCATCTAAGAGAAACCTTTTTTAACGAAGAAGAGACTTCTCTGACTTTTTGGGTTGAGAGGCCCAATTGCTTAATCTATATCGGCTTGATTAACAAGGGGAATACCATTGCTTTTGGAGGACATTCATATTTCTTGATTACTTTAAATATATACGAATACCATAAGAATCTGTTAACAGAATTAAACTTGCTCAAAATTTGAAAATAGAATGTATTTGAGACTGGCAGACAACGATTTGGATTGATTCATTTATTGCTCGTGCTTGATTCAATTTTCTAAATGACTCTCAATGACAATAACCGGACATTGCATTATACACTGAAGTGCCACTGAATTAGGGATAGCAAAGCCTATGCAAATTGTGTAGCGCTGCGCATCATGTATGCGCAAGTGAGGGCGCTGTGGTAACTGCATATATAGCGCGTACTGTGGTTGTTCTGAATTAGTTGTTGGAATTGCCAGTATGGGTAAACTGCCTGATTTAGACGCCTTCGATCGCGCACAAATCGTAGGTGCGCGACGCATGGGCCATTCAATTTCCGAAATCGTCAGACAGCTATGATTTTCAAGGTCGACAGTGTCAAGAGAATACCAAGAATACATGGATGGTGGAAAAAAAACTAGCGATCGGGCAAACTGCAAAGGACAATTAGCCTTGACAGTGCGTGGTGAGAGACGGCTCAGGCATATTGTACGTAGCCAGCTAAGCCAAACATTAGCTCAAATTACCACCCAGTTTAATGACGGTGCCATTCGTACAGTCAGTAAACGGACTGTGCAACGCTCGCTGCACCGTATGGGTTTCGGGAGCCGTCGACATACGAGAGTACCATTGCTCTATACTCGCCATCGGGCTGCACGTCTTGCCTGGGAAAGAGAGCACAGAGACTGGAGTGTAGAGGACTGGAAACGAGTAGCATGGAGTGACGAGTCTCGATTCCGACTAGTTAACGCCGACGGGAGGCTGAGAATATGGCGTCAGGCTCATGAAGCCATGGATCCTGCATGCCTGGCTGGAACTGTACAAGGGCATGGTGGCTCAATCATGGCCTGGGGTGTTTTTTCGTGGCACAGTTTGGGATCTTTGGTGCGTGTACCAACCTCCCTCAATGCAATTCGGTACGTAGAGTTGCTGGGTGATCACCTCCATCCGTTTATGCTGTCCTGTTATCCACACGGTAATGGAGTTTTCCAGCAAGACAACTGTACCTCTCACAAGTCCAGGTTGGCTACTGGCTGGTTGGATGAGCATTCCTCTAACTTCTCTGTCATGAATTGGCCACATAGAAGCCCAGACTTAAATCCTATTGAGCATCTTTGGGATGTTTTGGAACAAGGCGTGAAAGGCCATCACACAGCACCAAAGAACCTTACTGAATTACGGACAGGTTTAGCCAATATTTGCAAGCCATTCCCGTGGAACGTTTCCAGAAACTTGTTGAATCTATGCCTCGTCGTGTGGCAGCCGTTATCAAGGCCAGAGGAGGCCCAACTCGTTACTAGGTAGGTATCCCTAATTCAGTGGCACTTCAGTGTTGTATCACCATTATTTTCTTAAGATTTTCCTTTGTTTATACACACAGTAAATTTTGAAGTAGTATTGTGTTGCAGCTTTAATTCAAAATATAACAGTTTTATTACGAGGGCGTAATTGTCTCTTCAACCAATATACTGATTTTTAGTGGACATGGTCTAGGGATTATAAATTATAAATATTTTTCTAGCAACAAAAATCAAGTTACCTCTTGAACTAAGCGTACAGAAAAGAAACGGTAGCCCAAATGATAACAGAAAATAAATTTTGTAACATGACTTTTTGATAAATGTCCATTAATCTGCACGACAAAAGATATCGCTCAAATTATTATGGATAAATATTTACTTCTAGTTTTCAAAAAGAATACATTAACGCTTGCCCATACTTCGAATAACAATCTATAAAACATGAGTTGAGAAACACTTTCATTCCCTTGTTTCGAAACAAAGAGCACTCCGAAGAATACCTTTAAATTATTCACTAACAGAAAACTTTACGAAAGAATTCTCTTATATAGTGACTTGAGTGCAAAATTTAATAAATAGTTTCATGACACAAAATACCTCTTTAAAGCAGTTGTTACGAACAGTAAGTGGCAAAGGAAGATCCTTAAGGGCCCTGTAATACAGATGGATTTGAAAGAGCGACTTTGATAATGCATCGGAGGGAATGAATATTTATTAATGCAGATAGTTTAGCTGGAAGATTATGCGAAAAGGCATTACCGTTTTATAGGTCATCCAGTTCTTAAACGCAGACCTAGTAGAGTTCCACAAAGTCGGAATGTATTGTTGTTGTTTGTTTAGTGATGCTGGTAAGAATTTTTGCAAGCACATTAAACTAGATAGATGTATACGACTACGAAACAAAACAACCAGTACCTTTCTTTTGATCCTGAACGTATACTGAACGTTTCTATCGTTAGAATATTAGTTATATCGGCAAGAAAATGCTTGAAATACGCGTGTAATGTTGTGTAAAAAAATGTAAGCTAAATTTTGAAATTTTCTTAGTTTCTGAAGAAGCTTATGGCATCTACATTATTTCATAGCATTGCCAGAAATTAAAGACGACATTTAAGTACATTTAAAAATGCATCTGATCCTTTAGAAGAGTATTGCATATAAGAAATGAAGGTTTAAACGAAGGATTTAACCTTTTCCTTACAGGGTGGGATAGCATGTATCCCAAGAAAACGCGCTCAAGAATGAATCTATCTATTTATCTATCTCTCTCTCTATATATATATATGCAGTACCGTAACGAGCTATTCCTGTGACCTGGGCAAGAAATTGCATTCGGGCCCCTAAATTAATTAGGTTTGGGAAAATAATAAAAAAATACACCATTTTGGCCCCCCTTCCAAATGGGCCCGGGGCGGGTGACCCTGTTGCACCTGCCTAGTTACGGCACTGAATATATGCACATATATATATATGTTGGAACCGAACTCCGAAATCGGACAATGTTCGAAAAAAAAGCTCATATCGCGAATGGTTCACTGACAAATGCGCTGAGTCAGAAATGTTACATTATTTCGGAGTTTGTGCACTTGAATTTGATCAGTTCGCGATCGGGCAAATCAGTAGTGATCCAAGTCGGTTTTCACACTTGGAGGATGGGCGAAAATGGAGGTAGATGTAAGTGCTACTGTTCACGATGTCCTCTGTTGATGACGGTGTTTAATCGGCCACGACTACGTGTGCAAATGAAATGAGAGGTAAATTTCTCGAATATTTGGGTAGGTTTTTAGAAAGTTCGGGCGACAACAGTTGTGTTTTCACGCTCGAAAAATATGAAAAGTTGATTACGAAAGTGAAAAGCACTGTGGAGAAGAGAAAAAAACAAGCAGCCCCTCACCTCTAAGGACTACATAAGACTAAAAAAGTATGAGGTAGTACCTATTTGTGGTTTTGAAAAATTAATTTAAAAAATGACAGATGATGACCGAACCATAAAATATTTTTGTCATACTGACGAAATTTTTGAAGTTATTCATCAAGCTCATATGGATTTGGTTGACAAAAAAATAAAATGTATGGAAAATGAACTACAGCAGAAATACTGTAATGTGCCTCGAAAAGGCATCAAGCTGTACCTTTTTCTCTGTGAACAGTGCCACTTGAGAAAAAAGTGTAAAAACAAGGGAGGCGTTGTTAAGCCAATATTTACTAACGCATTCCGAAAACGAGGACAGGTTGACCTCATTGACATGCAATCAGATCCTGATCGCGATTATAAATTCATTTTGAACTATTAAGATCATATTTATTACCAAATTCCCTTTTTTACGCCCACTGAAAACGAAAACGGCTGAAGAAGTTTCTTATAATTTAATGGATATTTTTTGTATCATAGGAGCTCTCTCTATTTTGCAGTCCGATAATGGACGTGAGTTTTCGAATAAAATCATAAAAGAGCTAGCATATATGTTTGAAGCAAAAATTGTTCATGGAAAACCCAGACACTCTCAAAGAACAAGGCTCCGTCGAACGTGCAAACCAAGATGTTCGATGACTTGGATGGCAGACAATCAGACAAGTCAGTAGGCAGAAAGCTTACGAATTGTTCAAATGAAAAAAATCGTATCTACCATCGTGGAATCACCAGAAGCCCATACGAAGCCCAGTTTGGTGTTCCACTTACTAACGGACTGCCCAAGGAATTGTGTTGTTCAACGGGCATTGACACTGAAGAACAACTTGAAGAGGTTTTGGCCAACATTCCTGAAACATGAAACTGATTCATCAGATTCTGAAAACTCTGATGTCTCCATCTTACAAAAAAGGAAGAAGTTAATTGAAGAGAAACGAGCTGATTTTCCAAAAAAACAAAAAAAAAACGAAAAAGCAAACAGACGAAATACTATGAGGCAGTGATGCTAAATTTCCTCCCATAAGCGTCGTTCAGAACGTCGAATTCCAGAACTCGACAGATGAAGAACTGTGTCCAGAAATGCGATAGCTGTGATAATGGAAGTGAACGATGATGGGCTATACAAACTCGGTACGGAATCCGGAATATTGGAGAAGTTATATTCCAGAAATGAATTCCAAATGGCTGAAGACAACTTCATATCTGAAAAAGACGTTCCAAGCTTCGTACACTCACTTCGAACCACGGTTATCCTGGGATCAGGAAGCTCACAAGGTTTCGTCCACTGTAATTATAGAAATCAGTGTGAAAGCAAAAGATGCAAGTGCCTATCAACTGGCATCAAATGTAACTCAAAGTGCCGTAACAGTTCTGCCTGCAAGAATAAGTAACAGTGCATGTTTCCTAATTTTTTCCATCATTTATTATTTTACTATGTTTTCATTTTTTTCACTATGGACATAATTTCTTAACTGTGATGTTTTTAAAATAGTCAATACATATCGTTAAAATTATCTTTT
Organism: Dolomedes plantarius; assembly: GCA_907164885.2. NCBI lineage: Eukaryota > Metazoa > Arthropoda > Arachnida > Araneae > Dolomedidae > Dolomedes > Dolomedes plantarius. Next base: position 22,030,230 of record OU015497.1, on the reverse strand, counting down.
AACTCATTTCATTCATTTTATTTAAGTCAAATGATTAGAGTTAAAAATGATTTGTTTTCTGACTTTAATCATTTTTCAACTGCCCATTCGCAAAGTGAGCAATTTAGAATGCTCAAAGGGAGAAATGAAATTAAGTTTCGTACTCTGCGCACTTCTGATTTGACCATATGCGAAATGATCATTTGTAAATAACCCAAGTCCGAAATAAGGTAACATTTCGGACTTGGCCCATTTGTCTGTGATCCATTCGCGTCGAGAGCATTTTTTTCGGGCATTGTCCGATTTCGGAGTTGGGTTCCAACATATATATATATATATATATATATATATATATATATATATATATATATATATATATATATATATATATATACATATATATATATATATATATATATATATATATATATATACATATATACATATATATATATACATATATACATATATATATATATATATATACATATATACATATACAGATATACATATATATATACATATATATATATATATATATATATATATATATATATACATATATACATATATATATATATATATATATATACATATATATATACAGTCGAACCTCCATATATCGAAGTAGCAAATTGCCGGGAAAAAATTCGATATATAGAAATTTCGATATATAGAATTGATCTTAGTTTTATCATAATTGTCTTAAACCATTAAAATTAAAGCTAATTTTCGTATACGAAACTCCATTTCTAATGCGAATCACATTAAATGAAAGTTAATAACTAAAAAATGAATTAATATGAAAGATTTATTGAGTACTACATACTTTTTAAAAAAACAATAATCCAGACAGTGATTACAATGATCACAGTTATATTCTTTAAAAAAATAACTATGAATATCTTACTGAACAGCCAGTTTTGCGGAAAGTTCATCAAAGAAATGCTAGAATTTATTCAGTACACTAAAAACTTCATCAGGGACATTTTCCGCGAATTGAAATACACGACGTATTGTTTCAAACGCCAAAAATTGGGAAATTTTATTCTAAAGGTTAATAAAATTTCCCAATATGTCTTGAAAAAAAATTCGATATATAGAGATTTTTTCGATATATAGAAACAGTTTTTCTATGTAATGAACATGGGGATTCGCTAAGATTTCGATATATGGAGGTTCGACTGTATATATATATATATAACCCCATTAATGGCCGTTCTTACAAAAAAGGTATGAAATTTCCCATTCTAAAGAGGGAATGGGAAAAATGGGCCCGTAAGCTAAAGGTTAAAGTATAATATTTGCATTGCATATTGACAGAAGAAAGCGGTATTTTATTTCTTGGAAAATTCATCCCAGCTATTTATTTCGCACCCTTCACACTCGGTACCTCTCTGTAACAATGTTTCCAGATATTTTTCTCGTAAGCGCACGCATTTGAAATGTTAAATATCAATAATTTTTCCCATTAATATTTTGATGCTGTTCCTGATACATCATTACGGTACGTATATATGTTCATGTTTGCTGCGTAACCACTGACGTGACGCATCATCCGAATTTTTCATGCAGGCACGTTACAGTGAAGCGGAAATTCAGTCGACTGATGAAAAATAGATGAAAAATATGATGACGAGGACACCATGAATGAAAATTTGAAGGCAACGATGGAAAAAGTGACCACAATTTTGAAACTGAAATCATTGAGTAGGATTTTGAAGACATAGAAACGGATGGAAGAAATTGAATAGTACAATGAGCATTGATGTGGGTAGAAAAAAAAATCAGGTAGTCTCTTCTAACGAAACTACCGCTGGTTATTAACGTAGGATTACATACCGTTGCTTACCTCTTTTCTTTTTTTTTTTTTGGTGATGCATTTTGGTACTTTTTTGTTTAACTGTTTACTGCTACTGGGTATGGCGCGCTGCTAAAAATTATAACTCGCGACGCCGGACAATTTTTTTTCTCTCCGCAGGATCGTTATTGAGAAACATAATCCTACGTTAAAAAAGTTTCTAGTAATTACTTAAAAAAATGGATTCATAGTAAATACAAGATTCAATTCTCATGCTCAAAGAGGACTTCTTAGTAATAAAGTTATAGGACCATAAATATTTGACTCATAACTTTATTAAATTGCAACTCGTTCTGCCTGCTACATAGTACCATCCGAAAATGGCCGGTTGATGGCCGAATGGCTATTCGGTACCGGAGTCTGAAGGTTCGAGTCCTACTGTTGGAACAGATGTTTGTAGCCTTTCGGAATCGGCTTCAAACCGTAGGTCCCGGTCTAATTAGCCCTCGTGTAGCAAAAAAATTATCGTAGCGTTCCAAACCATACCGAAAAGGGCAACTTCCGGAGGCAAGACTGTAGTGTTTTGGTTTGAGGAAAAGTAGTCCGCAATACCAGACCAGTGGAGTTTTCTCTAACAGTGTAGCAAAGGATATTTTTGAGGGGCCTTGTCTGTAAGTAGCGCAATATCTTAGAAGCAGGAAGTTCTGTGCGTCATCTTCAGTCAATCGGAATTGCACATGTTTCCGATTCTGTAGCGTTATAAATTCGGAAAAAAATTGAACATAAATTCATTTGAACATTGAAAATAAGTTAACATCTCGCGAAATTAAGCCCCACGAACGTTTGAAACTATCAGAGAATTTTGACAGACAATGGGGATTAGTTATACTCAATAATTACTGCTGATATATAGTGAAGTTACACCGGCTATGGTAGGGCAGGCATTTTAAATATTATCTGCCTGTATTGAATCTTTAAGGGATAAACTACATTTAAATGATAGTAGGAAGTTTTCATCAAACGTTACTATCTTCTATAATCGCTTAAAGTTCTTATGAATTCCGGGTAGATTTTAACTTTTTCTCTGGGGATAAAATATATACTTCATATTCTTAATTATTCTTTCATGGTTGATTCTCTAATGTGATGATTTTTAGGAAGAAATTTCTTAAAAAGGATCTTTTCGTATACGATAGGAATATTTTAAAATATATATTGCTGTTCTACATATTTTTAATTAATGTACACTGAATTTGTAAAGCATAGCTTCGAGACATTCTCACACGAACATAAATGCATGCTATATTCACATAACGTTTACATAAAATAATTACAGAATATTTACTTCCATAATTATAGAACAAAAATCAGTACTTTTAAACACATCTCTTAACTTTTGTTTTAAAGAATTGTCGCTTTTGTCATATGAATATTTATGTACTCGATCATATTTCTTTTCTAATTTCGTTAAGAACTCTGAACACAGCTAAGAACGCTATTTTTTCTTTGCAGATCTTATTAGATGTCCCTCTTAAATCAATCGGCAGATGCATTCTTTCATTAGAACTTTTTTTATCGAATAAAATTAGGGATATTGATTTGAAAGCTTAAGGGAAAAAATCAGACTATAATATATGCAATAAATTTAGTTAAAGTATGCGGATCTAAATAAAAAAAATAAGGCCATTTCCTTGGAAAAAGTAATTACTTCTTTTTCAATTAGTCTTATACTTACATAATCAAGAATAAAGATGTCAAAAACATATAATAATATCAAATAATATATTTTTGGAATAACACACCCACATATAAGTAAATGTAATAAGGTATACACAGCTAATAAGTTAGCTTTACTTCTACTTAGTGACTTCTGTTGTTCATCATAGAATCACACGATAACGGGAAGTTTGTCAAGAATATATATATATATATATATATATATATATATATATATATATATATATATATATATATATATATATATATATATATATATATATATATATATATATATATATATATATATATATATATATATATATATGATAATATAACTGACAACTTATAATTGCCCATTCTGAACTTTATCTCTGTTCTGGTATCCCCTTTTTCTACTCTTTAGCGAAAACGCCTCGCATTTCCACACACTAACTTCCTTCCCCAATTCTGGCAACCTCTCTGAGCTAATTGTATTTTGGCGCTTTTACGATAGACGCGGGTTGGCTTCGAAGCGAGTAACATGTCACTGTTTTCATGGAATAAACTTCAATTCTTATTTGTGACTTGGAACTGCATTTAATTTCAGCCTCGATTGTGTTTCTTCAAGAGATGACCATTCGGGTCATTTCATATATATATAAATATTCTTGTGGCACCCCTATTTCTTCATACAGGGCATTCATACATAACATAAATTTCTTCCTAAAATAATATTAAAACACATTCTTCATTATATAAAGGAGAAACACAGACATTGCTCAGGTCGATTGTGACACCAGAACACAGGCACTCGTGTGTTGTCAAGAGCTTTGACTTCACCAAAGCTTCTCACCAGAGCTGCTTTTTTCAGATCTACCAGGATCAAAGAAAAAGAATTGAGATGAGCCGCCCGTCTTGCTCTTAGAGGACCTTCTAACATCGAGATCTTAGAATAACTTCATTTGTAGTGTAGTAGACTTTTAGGCCAGGCGCCCACTGGCAACTGTTAATTTGGGCAACTAAACAGTTTAGTCACTTGAAAGTTGCCGGATACTTTCGACAAGCGCCCACTGGCAACTAAATAGTTGCTTTGCACTCAGTTTGAAAATGGATTTCGTGGAAGCTGCATGTGTTTCTGCCCTCGCTTATCGGCGAAAACGTAAACAAAGCCACAGGAGATTTTGGGTCCATCCAATAATAAGTAGGAGATTATTTGACGGGCAGTTTATAAATTATTTGAAGATTTAAGAGTACACCCAACAAAATTTTTCAACTACTTTCGGAATAGCGTTGAAAGTTTCGAGAACCTGTTGTTATTAGTGGGGCCCAGTATTTCTTACCAAAATGCAAGATTACGTTTGGCTATACCACCGCAGGAAACATTAGCTATGACTTTAAGGTAAGAAAAAAGATTTCTATATATTTAAGTTGCTAAGCCGACTTTTTGGGCAGTCCGAGAGAGAAAACTACTGCATAAATTAACTTCATTTTGGTCATAAACGGAAGATTGTAATCTGTAGATTTGTCAAATTTGGTTTATGTAACCGCAATTTCTATTAATCAGCGATAATTTGCAATTCAAAATTGATTTCTGCGCATGCTCAGTGGGGTGTTTAAATCTGGCTTTAGAAACTCACTCTTTCTGCGCATGCTCAGTGACATGTTTTAATGATAAACGCGTTTATTCCGAAGAGTCTCTCTAGATTTCTCTCTGCCATTTTTATTTTTATGATAATTGTGTTTGTGAAATACGAACCTGATGGAAATTGTTTATTTCGCGCTGTTTAATTAGCGATAATTTATAATTAAAAAAAATTGCTTTCTGAGCATGCTCAGTGACATTTTGAAATCTGCCTTTAGATATTCAGTAAGATCGAGGCCACTTAAATACATTAATTTGATTCTGTGCATTATTATGATTTTCAACTTTTGGCAATGATGTGTTGACTATAATTTGTGTATTAGTACATTTATTTACTATCTAGCAGTCATGTTTTGACGGGTACCAACTAGTTCTTATAAATTTGCAAGTTTATTGAAATAAAATAAATATTACAAACATTTTTTTTGGAAAATTTTATTTCGACTGTGCTTCTAGCAATAGCGGATTGCGATTGCAAGTTCATTTATGTAGAAGTTCGAGCATACGGTTCATCAAGTGATTCTAATATTTTTAAACAGTCAGCATTTTCAAGGTTGCTTGAAAGAAACCAATTAAAAATTCCAGAACAAAGTTGTCTCCCTAATGACGACAATAGAACGGCAATTTACTCTAGTGGGGGGATGAGGCATTTGCTCTTTCACAGTTTGTATTACGACCATATCCCAGCAGAAAACTGTCCGTAAAAAAACGTATCTTTAACTACAGATTAACAAGAGTCCGCAGACTGGTAGAATGCACATTCTGGAATTTTAGCAAACAAATGGAGAATATTTCACAGGCCTCTCTATACCAGTATTGAATTCAATGAATCTGTTATTAAAGCATGTTGCATTCTACACAATTTTGTTAGAAAACATGATGGAATACGTTTTAAAAGACACTCTCTTTGACTGTTCATTGGAAAGAATCTCTACAGTTGGAGTAAGAAGCAACAATCAAGGTTTTGCGATAAGAGATTATTTTACATATTATTTCATTTCTCCTCAAAGAAGTATTCCTTGGCAGTATGACAAAATTTAATATAAAAGTTGTATATGATAAATGAAAAGAGTTAATATTAAAAAATTATCAGCTTACTCTTTTAGTTCTTTTGTTTTTCCTCCAATTTATCCTAATTTTCAATGAACTGTTGGCACAATTCCTCCCATAAAATCTTCTTTAAATTTTTCTCAGAATATTTTTTGTATTTTATGTTGTATAAAGCTGGCCGTTTTTCAATTTCACTTATAAATAGTTCAGTGTCCAGCGACATGTTTACACCGAGTACTGAAGCAAACTGGTGATCTTCAACTTTGCCAACTACTCGTGAATCGGACTAGCCAAACACGCCCTCGATGATTTGCATCGATTAGATCCATAGGCGTAGCGTCGGGGGGGGGGGGGGCACATGCCCCCCAACTTAACTTGAAATAAATTAGAACGTTAATAGAAATTCAGATAAAATCGGAAAATTGTAGAAAACTTTTAAGAAAGTTGTTTTTTTTTTCGCTTTTTCAAACTATGAAACTAAAGATTCCGATTATGTCTTAGTTATAGCCTTAACATAGTTTTTAACAATGATATGATCCATAACAAAAATTCGATGCTATTTTTTTTTCTCATTTTATTTATATTATATTTATTTTTCTCATTGTATAACTTTTGAATACTACTCAAACATCAATTCTATTGTTATTCAATTTCAAAAATATCATATTTCACATTTTAAGGACCGTCTGGCAGTCAATGCGCGGAAGAGGTCCCTAACTGAATTGAATTCGTGCAGCCCCACAAAAAAGTTAGAAGCGCGCTACGCCTATGATCAGATCTATTGCGAGCAACTAAATAATCACCAGTGGGCGCAGTGGTATCTAAACCAACGTGATCTATTTTCCCCGGCAACAGTTTCATCACCCAAAGAATCGAACATGTTGGAATTTTTTAGTTGCCGCAACTGAAAAATCGCCAGTGGGCGCATTACCGAAGGAATCAATGTGTTTCATTTTTGGGATTAAAAAGTTGCTTTGAAATAATCGCCAGTGGGCGCCTACCCTTAAGGATCTGGAGACATTGTTGATTGGGGTTTCTGCAACATAATGATACCCCTTTTCACTTAAATATCAGCGAATTCCTTGCTTTCCATGCAACAATTGCATGAAGCCTACTGCAGGGAAATATCCAGCCAAGGAAATGAAAGCATTTCTGGGCGAATGGATTTGTTCATTATCATAATAACGAGAACATTGTGAAAACGTAGAAACAATTTGCTAAATATTACTTACTGATTGTAACATTCCAAAAATATCTGGAAATATTTAAATACGGAATAGCCTTCCTTTTCTCCAGAATAAACCTCCCCGTTATCGTGTGATGAACAACAGAAGACATAAGGTGATTGTATGTACATTCTTTGGCGTTTAATTATAAATATATCTCAATATTAGCAACATTTTATATCTTGTCATAGAACGCAGAATTATTATTTTCAATTTGAAAAAAAAAAGTCTAATACAAAAGAATAATCAAGGTTAAAAGAAATGTTGCACTTTGTGCCACGCGCGCCTGCTGGTGTTCCAAAAATTGGCCCGCCCGCTGAAGGGTTAATCAATTTCAGAGGTAAATCTTGTATGCCGCTAGAGAATAAAAAAGGTTAAATTTGTATACTAGCTCAACTATTTTATCTAAAGAAGACACTAATTGCATTGCTTTCTTAATTTTTTGTGTTATTCAAAATACATAGTTCTATCGTTCCATTCACTAAAATATTCAGCTTATACGTACTGTCGTCTTTTTTTACTTAATTCAGTTTTACTTCTTTTCATCTTGCAATATATCCTCTGAGACCTCACTTAATTCGCATATGGACTTACAGGAATGTTATTTTCTTCGAGGGGACATTCTTCTTATGCTGATGCCAGGTTTGCCATAAAACATTAAGGATATCATAAAACTGTTGATGTATGTTTCACAATATTCGATGAAGATATCTAGATATAATTGAGATTTCGGGTCGTAATATTTTACGAGTCTCTCTCTTCAGGATCATATATACTTACGTGATATTTTTTTTCACTATAAAACTTTCCCAGAAATACGTGAACATTAAGTGTTTAATAAGGAATAAGAATTTTATCGTTAATGGAGTAGGTTGACTAAATTTTCTTAAAGAAATAAAATATAATTTTGCTGAAATCTCACTTAAGACGAAACTTTAGCTCTCACTGATGCATATCATTTCAGTGTTTTATGCGTCTGCATTGTGAATAGTTAGAAACATTGCATTTCCATATTTACGATGACTATTTCTCATTTCTGATAATGAGTTTCAATACGGAGAGCAGTATAGGGAAATAAATAGATTATCTAACTATAAATCTATATATAGACTTAAGACGTAACTGGCTAAATTAACTAAAAGGAATACAAAATTCTAAGGAAAAATCGATGAAGAAAGCTCCCTGCTTTCAGTTAGTTCTTATTGGTGCATGTTTATTTTTTTATTTTACGTGTTATGAATTATCAAAACACTATGTTACTGTATTTGCAATTTTTTCGTTGTTGTTTTCAGTTATAAATTTTTAATATTGAGAGCAAAAAGTTTGCAGCCATCTTATAAGAGAGTCTGACATTTTAAAGAATGAATAATTTTTGTGTTGTATCATAAATATATACATACGATCCCAGTTTCAGAATATATTTTGTTTTTCTAGCTTCACAAAATTTACCGTGTAGACTTTTGTAAATATTGCAGAATACTGATAAGAATTCATAAATTGTTAATTTCTCCTTGGAGAAGTTTTCGTATTCTAATTGTTGAATTGTATTTTTATTCCCTCACTTCTTCAAAGTTTCGGGGTCTTCACTCTGCGAAACTGAATATCAGTGAGGGAAGAAAATGGAAAATGTGAATCTGAGATCTAAACATATTACATAGTTTGACTATGTTAGGCTGGTTGCTAATCATAAATCGCAATTTCTAAGACGAGTTAAAAAAAGACTGAAACAGTTGCTTGAGAAGTGGGGAAAGTGGACTTTCAAAATTGTGAAATTTGTCCAAAAATTCGATTTCTTTCATTTCATTGAATTTTGAAACTACGGACGAGTAGGAATGTGTTGCAAAAACAATTTTTAAATCCTGTGATTACTTTCCTAGTTATAGGCATTTGTATTTAATTTAGATATTATGTGGTTACTAATATCAATAACTTTAAATGTGTTTTTCTCAAAATAAAAATTTTCATGTCATTCGAATATTCAAACTGCTCCAGGCGCATTTCTAATTATCGTATTGCTTTTAAATTTAAGTTTTATATACTTAACACTATATCAAATAAATCTTATTGAAAAAAATTATGCTTCGTAGCTCAGAATTTTTTAATTTTGTATTTCAAAAGATTATTAATGGGTATTTTGCGTAATAAAAAGGGTGTTTTCACTTTTATTATTTTTTTCTCTTTATATTTTTAATGAATGCTTAAAATAAGCAATAAGTTTCATCGTTAGTTCTATAAGGTATCCTGTAAATAAAAATTACTATATTATATGCAAAAGAAATGCGCATGGAACATTTTTAATTAGGCGAATTTTTGATATAATTAATAATTCCCAATTCATAAATTATTAATATTTCATCTTTAAATTTGAACCACTTTTACATATCTGTGGTACTAATCACATATTCAAATTTCAAGCAAATCCATTCAAAACAAAAATTTAGGTTTGAAGGTCCACTGAACCCCTTTGAGAAGACAAGGGACCTTTCAACTACAATTTTTGGAATTTTTATTTCTTAACTCTACATGCAGAATAGGAATAATCAATATCTATATATTTAAGTTGCTAAGCCGACTTTTTGGGCAGTCCGTGAGAGAAAACTATTGCATCAATTTACTTCATTTTCGTCTTAAACGAAAGATTGTAATCTGTAGATTTGTCAAATTTGGTTTTTGTTGTTTTGTCAAATTTGGTATTTCTATTAATGGGCTATAATTTACAACTAAAATTTGACTTCTGTGCATGCTCAGTGCTGTTTCAATCTGGCTTCAAAAACTCACTGTTTTTGCGCGTGCTCAGTGACATGTTTTATTGCCGAGGAGTCTCTCTAGATCTCTCTCTGCCATTTTTATTTTTATGATAATTATGTTTGTGAAATATAATATTTAACCTGATGGAATTTGTTTATTGCGCGCTGTTCAATTACCGATAATTTACAATTAAAAATCTGCTTTCTGCGCATGCTCAGTGACATTTTTAAATCTGGCTTTCGATACTCACTAAGCACGTGGCCGCTTAAACATTAATTTGTTTCTGCGCATTATTATGATTTTCAACATTTTGCAATGGTGTGTTGAGTATAATTTGTGTATTATTACATTTATTTACTATCTAGCCGTCATGTTTTGACGGGTACCAACTAGTTCTTTTTTACTCTACACAAGACCCTTAGAATTCAAAATAACGATCTTTTGGCAGAATAAAGATCTTTTGGCTTGTTTTTCAAAAAAAAAATAAAATAAAATAAAAAATGCTAATTTCCATATTTCCATGGCGCATTTTTTCTAAATCCTCCATGCGCTTTCCATATCATAAAAAAATCTTAATTCTTTTTTAAATATAAGTTGTTGTTTCCAATTCCCTTGGAGTAGGAAATCCTACACCAAGTCCAAAGGACCTAGGTCCTCGGTGAAGGGAAGTTAGCAGCTTCACTTTAAGACGAGGTACCATTAGGGCTGAAGTCTGACTTGACCTCGAAGAATATCGGTCCCCTAATTTTGAACCGAGTCAAGTGACGAGACCGGAACACTTGACCCCGCACCTCCAGAGGTAAATTTGAGGAACTTGGAGGACATTGTAGCCACGACCTATGTTACGTGGCCCATGCCACCATTAGTGAACACGGCGGTGGATTTGCAGCGACGAGCATCGAACCAGGGACGTTCAGATCACTGGCTCATGCCAACCGGTTTGACAAATGTAAGTTTGCCATATATACGGGGGTCATCGAAAAAAGTGTCCATGATTACAACGTGAAACAAAGCACTATATAAGAACTCATGGTGTTTATTTTTTTCACCAAAAGATACAGAAACGAATCAAGATTTGGACATTACCTAGTAAGTTTCGATATGAGCACCCGTCGCCGCTCGGCACACGTCTAGGCGATTGTCGATCGCCATCCAGGTACGCTCGATCACAGCAGGAGTCACAGTCGCTATTGCAGCAGTGATTCTGCCCGACAAATGGCGCAGTCTCTTAATCTTTTTAAGGGAACGGTGGACATTAAAATTTACTTTTTTTACTTTCCATCATAGAGATACGAAATTTTGCACATATACACATTTCACTATAAATAAAAAGAATACCTTAAAAGAAATTTCCAATCTCATTATAATTCTAATATTTTAAAAAAAAAATTGAAATTTATAAACAAAATTTTAAAATGCTCCTTGCTACTTAATTTTTGATATATTGCCTCGATTTTGCATTTTAATCTCTTTAAACTGTATAACAAACAAATCTGGGTATCAATTAGTTAATACCTTGAATAGTTAATTTTTGAGAGATTTTTATCTGAATTTCGTCCCAATTTTCATCAAAATTTTGCCTTTTAAAAAGTTATAAATCAAATTTAATTTCCTTAATGAAGTCGAATTGTAAAATACATACCCAGTTTTTTTTTGTAAACTTCATCAGGATTCTTCCTTATCAATTTCATGAATTTTGATCAAAAATTAAGTAGCATGGAGCATTTAAAAAATCATGGAGCATTTAAAATGAATGTTTCAGCCCTTTAGGTCCAGCGGTTTCGTCTGTGCGTTGTATGTCAGTCAGTCAGTCAGTGAATGAATGAGTCAGTTACGGAACTGTTTTATATATAGCGATTAAAGACCAGAGAATGCAGATACAATCGCCTTATTTAACGAGTGTCCGGTTTATCGGATCTAAGGACAACTTGTGAATTAATTCCTATTGGTGTCCAAAAACCTAAAAAAACAATGACATTGTCCATCTTCGTGATAGGCGGGATGCCGTGTAATAGCTGCACATTTGTTCGACGAATTCAGCTCCAGTTTTTGTCACATTGTAATCCAGTATAATCGCTGGTTTACCACGTTTAAATCCTTACTGCCAATGAATGGAAAGGAATACAAGGGTCAGAAAATTATACCTGCATTAGAAAGGGTGTAGCTATAAATAGAAACTTCTTAGAACATTCAAACCTTACTTGTAAAAACACACCATTCAAAATTACGAGAATGTTGCACTTTATACACGGGCGCGCCCGCTAAAGGGTTAACATTGATTATTCTTTTGTATTAGACTCTTTTTCAAATTGAAAATAATAATTTTGCGTTCTATGAGAAGATATAAAATGTTGTTAATATTGAGATATATTTATAATTAAACGCCAAAGAATGTAGATACAATCACCTTATTTCAAGACTGTCTGGTTTAATGCATCTAAGGTCAACTTGCGAATCGATTTCTATTATGTCCAAAAACCTAAAAAACAATGAGACTGTCCATCTTCGTGATATGCGGAATACCGTGTAATACCGTGCACATTTGATTTACTACATCAACTCATAATTATGTCGTATTGCAATCCAGTATAATCGCTGGTTTACCACGGTTAAATCACGATTAACAATGAATGGAAAGGAATACAAGGGTCAGAAAATTATACCTGCATTAGAAAGGGTGTAGCTATAAATAGAAACTTCTTAGAACATTCAAACCTTACTTGTAAAAACACACCATTCAAAATTACGAGAATGTTGCACTTTATACACGGGCGCGCCCGCTAAAGGGTTAACATTGATTATTCTTTTGTATTAGACTCTTTTTCAAATTGAAAATAATAATTCTGCGTTCTATGAGAAGATATAAAATGTTGTTAATATTGAGATATATTTATAATTAAAGGCCAAAGAACGCAGATACAATCGTCTTATTTCGAAACTGTCCGGTTTATTTGATTTAACGACAACTTGCGAATCGATTCCTATTGTGTCCAAAAACCTAAAAAAACAATGAGATTGTCCATCTTCGTGATATGTGGGATACCGTGTCATAGCTGCACATTGGATCGTCTACATCAACTCCTGCTTTTGTCGTATTGTAATCCAGTACAATCGATGATTTACCACGTATTATTACGACTATCAATGAATAGAAAGGAATACAAGGGTCAGAAAATCAGACCTGCTTTAAAAAGGGTGTAGCTATAAATAGAAACTGCTTAGAACATTCAAACCTTACATGCAAAAACAAACCACTCAAAATTACGAAAATGTTGTACTTGGTACACAGGCACGCCCGGTGAAGGGTTAAAAAACAAAATGTTCTGTGTCTTTTGATGATCTAATTTTAAGGATTTGACTGATGTATAAAATCCTAGGTGAGAAATGGGGAATTTAAAGGAAACTCGTCCTAAGAGCCGGAGTCAGGGATTCGACGCCCGTCATTGGCATAGGTGTTCTTGTCCGGGTGATGGTCGAATGGCTAGGGCACCAATATTCGGTCCAGAGCCTGTGGGTTTGAGATCCATTGCTAGAAAGAGCGTTTGTAGCCCTTCAGAATTGGCTTTAAATTCTAAGTCCGGGTCGGATTAGATCTTCTATAACAGGGGTGGGCATAAAGTCCGGGGACCGGTAAATCACCAAGACATTTTGGGGTGACCGCCTTTACTAAGACCTAAGGTTCGCATACTAAACGAAACATATTTATGGAAAACCGACGCAAGCTAAACTGGAGAATCGGCTTTTCACAATCGATGCGACTGTGTTTGCTTAAGCAAATGATTCGATGAATGTGTAGACGACACATGTACCTTCATTAGAAGTGCACGATGACCATATATACGCCACTACGTGGACAGCAACACCTTGAAAAAATTAGAAGTAGCCCGTACCCTGGGTAAGTTTGCCCACCCCTGCTCTATAACAAAAGTTGTGCTGAGCGCTCTCAATCAACCAAGCATAGATGTCCTTAGGCAATGTCTCGTTTAAAAACAGGAGATTGGATAAAAATTTGGCAAATTAATGCCGCCTACTGAGAGATTTTCATACGTTTATGAGAGTTGATGATGTTTCTTCATACAAGATAGATTCTTTTGAATCATATTTTGTCTTCCAGCCAGTGTGGTGTTTTGCCCGATTCTTTCCACGAGAACTAATAATGAGAGCAGGAGGATGCATGTCATAAGTGTATTTGCAAGCTAATCAAAAATGGAGCTTAATTTCGCTGAAGGGCAGGAATTTCGATTATTATTTAGAAAGCTTATAGTGCTTACAACGATATTTTCATATGGGAGGAATATCTCATGTTTACAGAATCTCGTAAGCCTCCTATGGGTTTCCCTTATATTATATACTAGCTGAATACCCATGCTTCGCTACGGAGTACATTCAAATTAAATACAACGGTCAATGTATGCAATTAATGCCAAAAATATGTATAATATTTATAATAAATACATCAATCAATGTATGCAATTGATAAAAAAAAATATATTTATGAAAAAATCGTAACGGATATTTTTATAGACAAAATAATGTAGAAGAAAATATTCAAATTAAATCTAATAGAACATACGAAAGAATGTAGTACAGTTAATGTAGTACAGTTTGAGGAACATATCTTTTACTGTATTTTAATATTTTTTTGAATTATGTCCAATCGTCTGCCACATTAGCAAGAACTTTTTTTTGCCTATTTCGTTGTTATGCACGTGACGCAAAATTAGTTTAAAGTATCACAAAAAGAAAAGGAACAACGTGATCAGCATTTAATAAATTAAATTCTAAAAATGAATCTTTAAAAATTCACTATAAATCATAAAATGGAGGTGAAGATTCGAAAAAGATTTCATTTTAAAGGAATTTTTAGGATCTTTCTCGTTTTATAAATTTTATAACCCTCAAATTATTATTTTAAATGCACACTTAAAAATTTTACAAAAACAGCTTCATAATTTAATTTTAAAAAATCTAAGACGAATTTTTCAAAATCTTTCTCAGTGCACCCCTACACTATAAGTTGAATAGCCCTGTAAAATTTCAGCCCTTTATGTCCAGCGGTTTGGTAGTAGCGTTATATATCAGTCAGTCAGACAGTCAGTCAGTTACGGAATTGTTTTATATATATAGATATATGGGGGGGGGGGGAGCTGAAAATTGAAAAAGAAACATAGAAGTTAAATTTAAAGGTGCTGTTTAAAAAGAAAATATTTAAGAGGGGAATTAAAATTCTCTCAAATATATTGATATTTTTATGTCGTGCGAAAACACAAATATGCTCACTTTCTTACTTACACACACACATATATATATACGTATATATATATATATATATATACCTACACAAACAGGCATATATATATATATGCCTGTTTAAGTGTGTATGCATATATTAATTTATTGTAAAAATTCCCCACTCTGTAACAGAAATTCCTTAATCTGTGACATTGAAAAGCATGCTGCTATATATTGAATAGAGTAAGAAATTTGATTAGTATAACGGTCGAAATATCGTATAACGTTCAGTCTCCAGAGCATTATTTTTGATTTAATACAAAATTAATTAAATTAACAACCTCAAAATAATTTCTTCATTATAAACGTGCAGCTAACAGGAAATTTCAAACTGCTATTTCAATAAATGCTCAAACAAAATGAAGCAGCAGTAACATCACTTGTCATAAATATCCTGGAGTCTGCTCAGAAATTATAAACATAAATGTTTGACTTTTGGGAAAAATAAGTCGTTTTTCTGTCTTTGGTAGAAATTTGATCTTTATCGGTTGTTTTGTGTGCGATGCATGTAATTACAGTGTTCTGTGTAAAAGGTTTTACGTTGTGTAACATTCTCTCGTTTCGTACTTGGTTATGTAAATTGTCTTACCTTTGTAATATTTCTCATTCTTTAGGTAAATCCATTGTTAATAAGAAATCTTTAAAACTTGAAATCAATATAAATAACGCATGGTTATTTTATTAATATTATTGTATCTATAATAAATTTTAAATATTATGTAAACTTTCTGTTCTCTTATTTTTAAGATATCAAAGAAAGATTTTTATTTTATTTCAAAATTTTATTTTTTCAGAAATGAAAATAAATTGTAATGTTCACAAATAATGATGCTCTAAATTTCTTATAAATAAATAAATAAATAAATAAATAAATATATATATATATATATATATATATATATATATATATATATATATATATATATATATATATATATATCTGTATTTGCTGTGCAAAGGGTGTTAAGTCCAAATCGGGCTAAAATGATTTATCAAACCAGGCATGTTTGAAAAATCAAGGGCTACTGCAGGGTCCAGAAAGCTAAGTCCAGTTCCTCTCCTAAATATTTTTATTCGTCAGGGAAAATTTTGGGTATGTGAAACAAAACACAAACATATTAGCGTTAAAGGGGCTATGTCCCAATCAAGAATTAACACTCTTTATTTAACAAAAATAAAATTGGAAAAATTGACTTAAAAAATAATTAAAAATCAAACTTACTTTATAAAAGCCGACTGACTTTATAAAAGCCGTTTTTTTTTTCATTTCCGTTTTTCTCAAAACTACGATTTTGGACTTGACACTCTTTACACTGCAAGCACAGATTATATATTGTCCAAAGATTGTTAACATGGTTCCAAAACAAAGAATATTAGACTGATCCTATAACTGATGAAAAACGGAAAATCTGTTACAGTTTTACTATAATTTTAAATCAGCGCTTATCGAATGACTTCGTATTTCAGTACAACCTTCGAAGAGTTCACTTTTTACCGATTACAAGGCAATTTTTTGGATGTTTATGCATGTTTATGGATGTTAATAATTTATGAATGTTTTTCAGGTTTTCATGCCAGTCTGGTCCATTACGTATGATGGATAATGGGGAGTTATGAAGACATTTTATGTTTCGTGAGCGAAATCATCGAGTTATCTTTTCGAAAGATAGCTTTTTTATCTACTTTTAGTGTTAAAATAGATTTTCTACGTTCAAATTTTCTCTAGACGTGTTTTCTTACAGCAGTGTTTTAACCAATGTTATATGCATTTAAAAATCCACTTGAACGCAACTGAACTTTTCCACATAAGATACTTGAATAAATAATTTATTTGTAAACATCTAGAATTCCACAGCATTATTCGTTATAAAACAACGAATGTTTATTTTTAATAACAGAACTGCCACACTGTTGTGTGCGAAAAAAATTAAATTATTAAAAAAATTTATCGCTTCTATTTATGTACAAAAGGAAATAAAAATGACAGAAAATATGAATGTTGGTTTTTTTTTTCTAGCACCCTGGTTGCAATGTGAGTACACTTGTATTTAGCATATTAAGGCTGCTGTGTACAAACCCTGTTAGATTCGCTCACCTCAATGATTATCTATGGAGAAAACGTGTCCAAGGGTTGCCGACTTGTATTTACAGATTTAAAAAATATGTACTCCGTAATATAGAATGAAATTTTACTCTTTGAGGTATTTTTCATTTTTTAACGTAGGATTACGTTCCTCAATAACGGTCCTTCGGAGAGAAAAAGATTGTCCTGCGTCGCGAGTTATAATTTTGGCAGCGCGCCAAACCCAGTAGCAGTAAAAATTTAAACAGAAAAGTACCAAAATGCGTATTTAAAAAAGCAAGCAAACGATAGAAAAAAAAATTAAAAGTAAGCAAACGATAAAAAAAATTAAAAGTAAGCAAACGATAAGTAATCCTACGTTAATAACCTGTGGTAGTTTAGCTACAGGAGACTACCTGAAATATTTTTTTTTAAATGTAAATATTATTTTAAAATTTGAATTATTCGGGGAAAAATTTGGTATAGTGTGTTTTAAACGCTCATAAATTCATTTGGTGGAGAAAATTTATAAAAAGAATCCTGTTGAAAGATGCACAAAAGTGTAGGCTATCTGAAAATACAATTTTTATTGGATTGCCAGCATTGATGTAATTGTAAATAGTGGACACATTTTCTCCAAAGGTTAACATTGAGGTGAGCGAATCCAATAGGGTTAGTACAAAGCAGCCTTAAGACCTCTCTGGTTTTCTTTCAATACTAGAAGGTAACCCGTCATTTTGACGTCATAATACTAATAATGACGTCATAATGGAAAAAGTATATGAAAGTTAAAAAATATCCCGAATTATCTAACAATATTGCATTTAATCCCCACCTTGTAAAAGCAAACCCTTTCATTATTTTTTATTTATTTAGTTTTTCATGCGATTGGAGTAGTAGACTGCCATCCAGTTTTTTACAGCTATGAATACTTGAGCTACTTGATTCATTCACATTCAAGTTTGTTTACTTTCAGAATTCATCGCAAAAGTAAACAGATTTTTAAAAACTGTTAAATATACAGCTAAAAGCATCCATTTTTTTTAGTTCTGAATGTTTTATAGAAATTTAGGCTGAACAAACGTGATTTGATGGAGAAGATATTAGTTTTTAGGTAAGAAAACATTCTGATCCACATCTGAAATTGAAATTAAGCCTAACCGGCTGTTTGTTTACTGAGGGCTTCAAATGAAAGATGAGTACAGCCCGCAAGTGTTATACAGAGACAACGGCTATTATATGAATAATACCCTAATGTAAATGCTCTTTTGTCTTACCTCTGGATATTTCTAATTTGTGCATAAACTGTCCAGGCCAGTAGGATCAAAAGAAAGGCACATGGAAGAGAGATAAGCTAGTTCACGTAATTATTTTGTTTTGCTGCTTTATTTGAAGGCAACGTGTCTGCTGAATTGCATTAGTTTGATTGATCCAGTCACTGAGAATGTTAACTTCAGTGAGGCAAAATCTTTGTAGTAGTTTAATAAAGTATTGCGTAATCAGTGTTGGTAATATTCACTGTGTTGCCGCCACTTTGAAGGAATCAAGTAGAATTTATTGTATCACTGTGTATTGTAATCAAGTTTAAAAGAAACCTCTGATTTATTTAAAATCAAGCATTTCATATTTTTATGATTGAGGTACCCGGTAAATTACAGGGCGCTCAAAGCAAATATTATTAAGAAAACATGCCGAAACACACATGTCCAAAACATGCCGAAAATCTTTTCACCAATCACAGAGCACAACAACTTTATGGCTAATCGCGTTTGACTCTGAAACTGGTTAAAACATATTAAAAAAGGAGTTGTTGCCGCATGTGCGTCACTGAAGAGAAGTGAAAATATTCACGCATGCGCAATCCCCGAGCCGACTGAGCCGAACATCAGTTGACTACTAGACGCTGTAAGGTTAACAGCAAAATCCAGAAGTGGGCAATTAATGTTTATCTCGACACCCACAATTGCTTCAACTCAATAATATTCAGCTGTTTTGTATGATGTACATAGTATGTGTGACGTCTGTGGTGTAGCCACACTACACCGAGGTTCTTTCCCTGGCATAGGGACAGGGAGGTAGATAAAACTAGTCGTCTACACGACACAAACATTTATTGACAATTTAACAAAATATTACAACGAGTACTCTGAGCCCGAGGTAGGCAAGCCTATTTCATCTTACCAGACCCCCACTCCTACTAGAGACGCTCTCCGTCTGTCCCTTTCTTACAGACTCCCCGACGACCCCCTCCATCCTCTTGGGTTCAACGCTCCCGCAGCCAATCCCTGATTGGTAGAGGGGTGGGTGAGGGAATCACGGGGCACAACACTTTCGCTTTAACCAGCGCTGTTAGTCAAACATTACACTACACATCCCCCGCAAGATAAGTGTTGGGGGTTGAAAACAACAAACACTAATCTGAAAATCAGTAATGTTTGACCCAAATTCAAACTTAACTTGACATACTCAAACACAAGTATCTACATAACAATACACATTACTCATAATTCAAATTATTAAAATACCAATTAAACAATTATATACCAATTACCAACATGGCAAATTATTGACTTAACCTCTACTCGCAACCTTAAATTAATAAAATGTCACTTTATAGTTAACAGTTTTATAACAACACACTAAACAATTACAAATGATACATATGAAAAACATTGAATTAAACCCTATTCACAAATCTGAATTAATAAAATACCACTGAGACATTTGCATACCAACACACTAAACAATTACTAATTATGATTATGAAAAGTATTGAATTACTTCTACTCACAAATTGAAATTAATAAAATGTCACTTAAACAATTATATAACAATACCTAAACAAATACTACTCATAAGCATGAAAAATATTAAATCAACACTTACACACAAATTTACGTTAATAATAATAATAATAATAATAATAATATACTACTAAGGGAATCCAACAGATGTAAAGATGACACCACACCAAAATTCACTTCAGGATCATTCAAAACACTTTAAAGAAGTATACGTACTTCTATTTGGTATTCAACAGACGTACAGAAGACACCACACACATTTTTGGGTAATCGGGATCATGTAAAACACTTTAAAAAAATAACGTACCCCTATTTGGTATTCAACAGATGTACAGAAGACACCACACAAATTTTTGTTCATCAGGATCATAAAAACACTGTGCTCAGGATCAAGTAAACACCAAGACATTAAAAGTTTGCACAATGGAATACAGTTTCACTCACCCGTTTGAATGTCTCGAAACACCACAGTTAGTTACTACGCACTTCACTAAAGTTTGAGTCTACGCACTTCACTAAAGTTTTGCAGCAAGAATCGATGAGATGAACATATCACTCAACGTGATCACAAATACACACACAAAGAAAACACTAAAAAAAAATACATAACACTTCGTCGCTCGATGACACTTAGGGCCACAACAAAGGCTAACCAGAACCTTTGACAATCGCACTCCCCGTCATAAATTGACGTGCACACATTATCACACTGACGTGACCTAACCTTGAAGTAAGATAAAGTAGAATTATCTTAAGTAGAATCAACTTTTGACAATTGAACATCAACTTTTGACATTGAATTATCTTAAGTAGAATCTACTTTTGACAATCGCACTCCCCGTCATAAATTGACGTGCACACATTATCACACTGACGTGACTTAACCTTGACGTGCACACATTATCACACTGATCCATATTTCACTTTCCCACAATTAAAAAACAATGTCACAAGCGGGTTGGCAAAATCTGTCGAACTCTGCAATATTATAATCACTGACACATTTCTGTGATATTGACTCTCTTGTTCCACCACATTCTGTTCAGGTAAAATGCACCTCAAGGATTCACCACATAAGATTGCACAAATTTCCGAATATGTAGTCTTCCCTCTGCACGACTCATATTTACTCTCCAGTTGAATCACTTTTCCTTTTCTCTCCTTAGTATCAGTTTCTCTTCCCTCTTCGTCCAAAGAAATTCTTTCTATTACTTCAGAAACACACAATTTTCTAATTTCGGTATCATTTCGGTCAAGCTTGGTTTCGAATATCGGAGCAACATCACTACTCACAACAGAGCTTAGTACCGAAGTCTTATCAGCCCCTCGATGAAGAGAAAGTTCATTTTCTCCCCTGTCCGCAGCTAGTGTCAATGAACTGTCATCTTCCTCATTCGAAACATGGTTGCGGTCAACTTCACCCAAAGAGATCGATCTTATCTCTGCAACCCTTCGATTATCACCGAACTCATTCCTCCCTTTCGTTTCCTTTTGACTCTCAACGGGGGTTTCGTTGAGGGGATGCGCTGAAGATGTTTCCACCCCGCTCGTAAATTCGGACACTCCGTCTTGCACGGTCCTCTTGGTGTCACATTTCATGGTGCATTCACATTGGAAAGAGCTCTCTCCCCGACTCTCCTGTCAACATTAGTCACGGTAATATTAGACACGGTATTTAGAACCACCCCCATTCCAATGAACACGTGTCTTCCAGATATTCCCCCATTTAGAACCCCCCCCATTCAAGCCGCCAAAGACTTTGTGTTTCTTGATCTAGTGTGACCCACCCCCACTGTCACCATTTGACCCCCGGGACCTCGAGTTCGTCTTTGATGCAATGCTCACGGACCGCCAGAGCGAGCGATCCGACGCAGGGAACAGAGTACAGAAGACATAAATCACTGGAATAGGCAGAGATCGCTGTGCAAGTCTGTACGCGCTATTAGAGAAGCCCCAGTATTCTCGCTTCCACTACAAATTTCGGCGAGGGGTGATTCTTGAGGATCACTAAACTTCGCGCTAGGCCAAATTTCACCCGTGTTCTCTGCATCCATAGAGTGGAGTGGCTCGTTTGTAGCGATGAATTCTTCCCGTCTGGCTTCTGATAAGCTCATCTTTTCAGTCTCTTTCTTGTTCCGTTCAGGAAAAACACACGAATTTTCGGCCAAACTTTTGACTGAATTTCTTCTTCCAGCCATAATTCTAGCGAGCTCACGTTTTCTCGCATTTTCTAATTTTTCTTTTTCACATTTTCTCTTATTTTCTAATTTTTCCTTTTCACGTTTTCTCTCATTATCTAATTTTTCTTTTTCCTCCCTAATTTGTCTCTGCTCTACAATATCCTCTGCCAGTCCCTTAACGAACTCAGGATCATTTTTAAACTCATCACTTTCCATAATGCTATATTTAAGGTCTACAATCATCGCATTGGGGACCATTTCAGCTCTAATCTCTTCACAAAGAAGTTCGAAGTCTTCTCTCTTAAACCCTTTAAACATTTTCTTAACTTCGAGCGTTCGTTACCTTATCAAAATTTAAATCTTCTTACCTTCCTGCTGGTCATCCACAGGTATCTCACTGTTCACTTCATTCACTATTCACTTCATTCCGGTAAACCACACTTTATATTCAGGTAGAGCACTCTATCTCACCATCACTAATTTCTATACTGACTATTCTAGCATGAAGCCCTATGATAAACACTAACCTCGTCCCTTAAATGCCATCCTACCGGCTGCGCCAATGTGGTGTAGCCACACTACACCGAGGTTCTTTCCCTGGCATAGGGACAGTGAGGTAGATAAAACTAGTCGTCTACACGACACAAACATTTATTGACAATTTAACAAAATATTACAACGAGTACTCTGAGCCCGAGGTAGGCAAGCCTATTTCATCTTACCAGACCCCCACTCCTACTAGAGACGCTCTCCGTCTGTCCCTTTCTTACAGACTCCCCGACGACCCCCTCCATCCTCTTGGGTTCAACGCCCCCGCAGCCAATCCCTGATTGGTAGAGGGGTGGGTGAGGGAATCACGGGGCACAACACTTTCGCTTTAACCAGCGCTGTTAGTCAAACATTACACTACAACGTCCTTTTAAATAAAAATCAGAAAAGACAGCTGTGGTCCGTCGAACTTTATTTTATGCGTTATTAAAATTATAGAAGAGCGCCATTTGGTCCCGTCAGAGCGGGAGCCTGAAATCAGCAAAATGGATACCATAGAAAAACTTTTAAAAGCAAAAATGTGCTTAAAAGGAAGTATTACTAGAATCGAAAACTTTGTGGATAAAGTGTCAACAGACACAAATAAAACGGAACTTGATGTGAAACTGAAAAAAGTAGACCAGCTGCAGTAAAAAGTTGATGAACTGAAAGAATACTGCTTCTGCATAGAAAAAAATCCCGGCAGCTGAATTAATCGAATTTCAGGATGATATAGAACAGTGTGAAGTACGCCTCGAGAATTTAGAGGTAAGGATTAAGCTTTAGATTAATTCTAATAAGAAGTGTGTGTCTGTGACTGAAGTTGACGAAAAACAAACTGAAACTTTGCTAGTTAAAACTAAAATTCCACCAGTCGTGCTTCCCACATTTACGGGAAAATATGAACATTTTAGTGCATTCAAAAATCAATTTGATGATTTGATAACGTCGAACGATCAGCTTAGTCAGTCACAGAAATTATATTATTTAAATTCTTGTCTTGTAGAGGAAGTAAAGGAATTTGCATCTACTTTCGATTCATTTTCTTCCTTATACGAAGCCCTGGAATCGCGATACAACCATCAACGTTTGGTTGTTGATATTCATATACAATGTATTTTGAACTTTAAGAAATTAGAACATGAGAATGCAGAAGAAATCTGTGCGATGATTGATTACATTAAAAAGAATTTACGGGCATTGAAGATGTTAAAATATGAACAAAATAATTTATTTAACATTTTTTTGCTAAGTATTATGCTAAAAAAATTGGATAAAGAATCTAGAAAAAACTTTGAATTGACACAAAAAACTAAAGAGGTCCCTAGATTAGGCCTTTTTAGAACAACGGGAAGCAGTATTGTTAGCTGTAGAGAGGAATTTTATTCCCGATGGAAAAACGATGAGAAAATCCTTTAATTTCGTTTCTAAATACAAAACTTTATTGACAAACCAAAACAATGATAATAAAATCTGTATAATTTGTTCTGAAAAGAATCCTCATCCTATTTACAGATGTGCAAAATTTCTACAATATTCCCTTGGTAAAAGATACGAACTTGTTAGGCTTCATAAGCTTTGTGAACTGTGCTTCCGAAAAAATCACAAAAAAATGAGTGTCATTCGAATTATTTATGTAACTGCGGTGGAAAGGATTCTAAAGCAATTTGTAGACATGCTGACGCTAGTGTGAAATTGGCGATGGGCGAAAGTAAAAACATGCCAGCAGCGGATTCAGAAATAAAAAATAAAAAAAAAATCTCGTCTGCCGCAATAAATTCTTTCACTTCTCAAAACGCCGATTTAACAAGCATTTCTAATCAAAATAAAAAGAGTGTTTTATTATCTACGAGTATAATTTGGTTGCAAAATAAAGATGGAACATTAATAAAATGTAGATGTATTTTTGATAGCGCGTCAAATGTCAATTATATTGTCCAGAAAAATGAGTGATTTCCTTGGTATTGGATTAGAAAAAGTACAAACTTCGGTTTCTGGATTAAATTCAACAAAACAAAATGTGAAAGGGAAATTGACGACTTTCATCTCGAATGAAAACGGAAGTTTTGTGGAACCTATTGAGTTCTTAGTTACTGACAAGATTACGGGGTTAACGCCTAGTGTTAATTTAGATATTTCAAAATTAAAACTTCCTGGATTCTTGAAATTAGCAGATCCTGGTTTTTTCGAAGCGAAAGAGATTCATGCGTTATTAAATGCTGATTTTTTTTGTCGAATAATGAAAGATAATCTTTATAAAGTGAATGAGGAATTAATGTTTAAGGAAACTGAATTTGGTTGGGTCGCGGGTGGAAGACTCGATGAAATCAAAACTAATGATGTAGCATCGTGCTTTCTTATTAAAGACGATAATTCTATAGAGGACACTTTGAAACAATTTTTTGAACTCGAATCTCTTGGCATAAAAGATGATCCTTGCTTTCGTGAAGATGATCAGACCATGGCAATCTTTGAAGAAACAGTCAAATACAAAAATGGGCGATGTACAGTGTAATTGCTATTTCGTAAAGATTGGAAACAGCTTTCAGATAATTTTCCGGTAGCAAAACAGCGATTCCATAGTTTGTGGAGAAGGTTTCAAAAAAATTCGGAACTTTATTCACAGTACTCGGACATTATTCAAGATTATTTAAACCAAGGAATAGTTGAGAAAGTCGAAAATTCTGAAATAAACAAACACAAACCAACATATTATTTGCCCCACCAAGCCGTAAAAAAAGAAGGTCGGGTTTCAACTACAACACGTATAGTATTTGACGCAGCATCGCACCAGACTAATGAATTGTCCTTAACCGACTGCTTGTGGCAGGGTCCCAACTTATATTCAAACCTATTAGATGTGCTTATCAACTTTAGACTTAATCGAATTGCAATATCATCTGATATACGTCAAGCCTTCCTTCAAATTTGCCTGGGAGAAAACCATAAAGATGCTGTACGTTTTTTGTGGACTGACAGTAACCCTCGTATTGACAAAAGGCCAAACCTGCAAATATATCGATTCAACAGGGTACCCTTTGGGGTCAACGCTAGCCCGTTCCTGTTAGCGGCTACTGTTAAACATCACATCGCTAAGTATAAAGATGAGTTTTGCACAGTTGTACAACATCCAGATTCTTTCATGTACGTTGATGACTGGATCACAGGAAAAGACACCCGTGAAGAGGCACTTCTTATTTCCAGCTGTGCCAAAAATATTATGAAAAAAGCAGGTATGGTAATGCGAAAATGGATCTCCAATGACGCTACGTTGATGAGTCAGTGGGCTGCAGAAGGTTTCGAGACATATCCAGTTGAAAATTCTGTCGGCTTGGGAACCAGCAAGACGAAAGTACTTGGTATGGCTTGGCAAACTCAAGAAGATTGTCTGACCGTGGACACAAAAGGTCTACTAGAATTCATTTCGGGCAATGAAAACACTAAAAGAATTCTTTTGCAAACCATTGGGAAAATCTATGACCCGTTGGGTTTGCTTACAATAAGAATGAAATGCCTCATTCAGGAACTCTGGTAGAAGAAAATCACATGGGATGGAAATTTACCTCCAGAGATTAACAAAGAGTGGACGGATTGGTGCAAGGAGCTGCCGCTCTTAAATGAGCTCAGAGTCCCGAGATTGGTACTAGATTCTACCAGAGAAGAAAATGACATCATAGAAATTCATACCTTTTGTGACGCTTCCAAACTTGCATTTGGAGCTTCAGTTTATGTGAAAGTTAAAACACAAAGTAAGGTACTTGTAAACCTCGTAACCTCTAAAGTCAGAGTAGCACCATTGAAGAGAGTTACGTTACCTCGGCTCGAGCTTCTGGGTGCTTTGGTAGCAGCTCGCTTGAGTTCAAAGGTTCAAGAAATCATCAGTCAGAAAAGGAAATGTATTGTGTTTCATTGGACGGACTCCAAAACAGTTTTATTTTGGATCGAAGGGTCTTCAAAAAGGTGGAAGCAATTCGTGGCGAATAGAGTTGAGGAAATCACAAGGTTAACATATCCGGATACCTGGTATCACTGTGCTGGAAAGGACAATCCTTCAGACCTCTTGTCCAGGGGTCTTAGAGTTGAATCGCGTCTACATAATGAAAAATGGTGGAATGGACCTTCTTTCTTACAGTCTGGTGAACTCGTAGAAATTGATGATGAATGTCCAGTACCGAATGAAGAAGAGTATTTACCAGAACTAAAATCTAAAGACTCTAATGAAAACACTTTATTGACTTTAAATTCTGAAAACACAATTTTTGATCATCTAGTTAACCGTAATAGCAAATTTTTAACTATAGTTCGAATTCTGAGTTTTCTTTTTAGGTTTGTGAATAATTGTAGGAACCCTAAGAAAAAAATACAAGGTCCCCTGGGATCGGATGAGATCTCAGAAGCTGAGGGGTTTATAGTCAAACAGCTTCAAAGTGAGGAATTCTCTGCAGAAATCTCAGCCCTCAAATCTAGTGTTAGCATTCCTAATAAAAGTAAGATTTTAAATTTGTCACCAATTTTAGACAGTAAAGGTATCTTAAGGGTAGGAGGCAGACTAGAGAATTCCCAGCTGTCATATTCAAGTAAACACCCTATATTACTCCCCGCAAAAGGTAAGTTAACTGAAATTATCGTAAGATATTATCATGAGAAGTATTTTCATCTTGGACCTCAACATTTACTCTTTCAGGTTAGGCAAAAGTATTGGCCCATTCATGGAAGAAATTTGTGCAAAAAAATCGTGCACAATTGTGTCATTTGCTTTAAAGCCAATCCCAAGGAGTGCTCGCAACAAATGGGCAATTTGCCAACTCAAAGAATAACACCCGATAAAGTTTTTAATTCAACTGGAATTGATTTATGCGGGCCATTCTTTATCAAAAATAGATATCAGAGGAAAGGTCCCGAAATTAAAGTTTATGTTTGCATATTCATATGTCTAGTAACAAAAGCCGTACACCTCGAAATAATCAGTGATTTAACTTCACAAGCTCTAATAAACACACTGAAAAGATTTATTTCGAGAAGGGGAAAATGCCATAAAATATTCTCTGATAATGGGACAAACATGGTAGGGGCTAATAGAGAACTTAGAGCTTTATTTAAATTTGTTCAAGAAAAAGAGGAATCTTCATTTGCTTTTTTCGCAGAAGAAAACATAGAGTGGTCTTTTATTCCCCCTAGAAGTCCAAATTGGGGAGGCCTCTGGGAGGCAAATATAAAGGCATTTAAATATCACTTCAAACGTGTTGCTGGGAATTCAAAATTTAGTTATGAAGAACTGCTAACTTTCGTGACCCAGATAGAAGCTGTTTTGAATTCTCATCCGCTTACCCCTCTCTCGGCCTATGTTGATGACTTGGAGGTGCTGACGCCGGCACATTTCCTGATAGGAAGGCCGATAACGGCCATAGTCGAACCGTCTCTAATATTGAGACAAATCGCCTTAATGCTTGGCAAAGAATTACAAAGTCCGTACAAACAATCTGGAAAAGATGGAGCCTTTCATATTTAAATAGTCTACAACAAAGAAAGAAATGGGTAGTTAATAAAGAAAATTTAAAAATAGGGGATATGGTTTTGATAAGGGAAGAAAATCTCCCACCATGTAAATGGTTATTGGGGCGAATAATAGCCATATATCCGGGACAGGATAAAAAAGTACGAGTTGTTGATGTTAAGACCAATAAGGGAGTTTATAAAAGGTCCATTTCCAGATTGAGTGTACTGCCTATTGAAAATTAAATGTTTTGTTTTCAGATAATAATTATGATATTGTTCTTTATGTGTAAAGTTTTCTAGTGTTTAAGTATACTGTTTATCCTTTTATTGTGATTTTGTGTTTTTAATAATTAGTTATTGCTTATTAGTATATATTTGATTGTAACTGAAAATTAAGCATTCACTTATGTTTTGACTTATATATATATATGTAAAAAAAATAGAATTGTTAAGTTCTTGCATGAGAACATGGCAAGGCCGGGCGGGATGTTGTCGCATGTGCGTCACTAGAGAAGTGAAAATATTCACGCATGCGCAATCCCCGAGCTGACTGAGCCGAACATCAGTTGACTACTAGACGCTGTAAGGTTAACAGCAAAAACCAGAAGTGGGTAATTAATGTTTATCTCGACACCCACAATTGCTTCAACTCAATAATATTCAGCTGTTTTGTATGATGTGCATAGTATGTGTGACGTCCTTTTAAATAAAAATCAGAAAAGACAGCTGTGGTCCGTCGAACTTTATTTTATGCGTTCTTAAAATTATAGAAGAGCGCCAGGAGTAATTTTTAGGTTAACTGTCGTAATGTGAACGGTGCAGTGTTTGAAGATGCACACACAAAAATATTAATATATGAAGAAAAAAAATTATCATTCATTCTTTAAAAAGTCCTTTTTTTATTTTCGTCCAAAATACTGAACTGAATTTGATCAAAAAGAATTTTCTGTAGTCAAAACACTATAAGAGACTCATCTGAAAAAAAAAATTTCCCAAGAAATGTTTATAATTACTGTAAGTCAGATATGGTGCGGAGGAAGTTCACTCTCTAAAGAAAAATAAGACGTTGCTTGGTAACCCATTTAATTTTTGAGAAATTTTAAACCATATTTATCATTTATTTCATTTTCAAGACGAAATTTTCTCATTCAAGGAAGGAAGAAATATGTCTACTACTCTGAGAATCATTTGTTTATTTTAATAATTGGCAATTTATAATAAAGGTTCAATTAATCAAAAGACGGATCTAAGCTTCATAAACTCATTGAAGTTCTTAAAATTAATTTCTTTAGTATAGGATTACTTTTGTGTTAACGAACATTTCATAGGTAATAACTCTAGCATGATAATATTCTGCACGTTTTCAGTTGCTCCCTTTACATTAAAATCGATAAAATTAAATTACAAAAACCTAAAATATACAGTATGTAATTAACCCTTAGTCAGATTTTGGGATTTTAAATTACATTTTCACGCCTAAGGAGAAATAATATTTGCTTCATCCTTCATAGCGTATAGCTTCTTCTTAAATTTTCACCCTTGTAAAAGCCAGTATGAATTATGGAGTGATCCTTGTTTGTTGCTTTTCCTTAAAACTTCCAAATTTGTCATGTTAAAATCATTTTTTAAAAATATTTTCCATTGCATAATAAAGTTGTATCTCAGACATGTCGTTGTTAAATTTGAAAAATATGGTATGTGTAAAATGGTTTTGATAAATAGATGAAGCTTCTGAGAAAAAATAAAAATTGTAATATTTATTGATGATATTCTTTTCATTTTTATTTATATCCTTGCTTGCTCATTGGTTCCTTTATTTACGAAAAGAAACTTTTGGATTGTTAGATTTCACACTTTGCGTATCTTAAGTTATTATTTAAGTGCCTCCCGTTTCTTTACGCGTAGACAGAGAGTCTATAATTTATTAAGAGTTGGTTTGTGACTCTCATGGAAGAATGAGTATAATCTAGGCACTTTTACCATATCAAGACACAGACAGACATGTAATGATACAAATGCTACAGACCAATTTGTTCCTTATTTATGAATGCTTTATGTTACTTGTAAAACATAAAATAATTGTTACTCCACAGATCTTAAGATCAGTAGTTGTCTGCCTGATTTATTCCTCACTAGGCCCGGCTTGGCTATTGCTTGGCTGGGCTTCGCACGGCTATGCTCGGGTTTAGCCCAGCTACTCTCAGACCCGCAAGCCAATCTGGAATTGAATTCTAATGGAACAGCATCAATCGAATGCCCAAATCGAATCACTTGACAATCGAATGCCCAAATCGAATCACTTGACATTCGAATCACAGTTCACTTCAATTTAATTTTTTTTTCACTTTTAATTGCCGATAAATCCCCCCAAAATCAGTACATCTTCAAATGATCTATTTATGCTTAAAAAGTTTGAATTAAAAGTATGAAAAATGGTAAAAGAATTAAAAATTAGACATACGATGAAACATTTCTTCTCAGTGGTTCATTTTTTAGTGAATTATCAGCTTTTAAAGCTCTATCTAAATATGTAAAATTTATGTACTTTCATGGAAAAAAAACATCTATTTTAACTTTTAAAACATGGCGGATTACGTTCTGTACGGCCAATTGTGATCGGTGGAGTATGAATTAAAGAATTGAAATATCTCTAAAACTATTAAAGTAGCAGAATAAGTGTACGCAGAAGAAATTATCAGTTTTTAAAGCCCCGTTTTTCCAAATGTGTAATATTTTTGTACTTTCATGAAAAAAAATACTATACCAAATCCGCGGTACGGAAAGATATTTTAAAAAGTGAATTTCAAATACAGAAATAAATATGCCAGCTACCGCAATTGAAAAACAGAGATTTTATAAACAGTTATTTTACAACTTGCAGCAGTAGACAAAATAATACTACAAATCTTCGCTGGGAGTCGAAAAACTCCAGCTCCTATGTATTTCTCTTAAAAATAAGGAATTCAAAGTTTTCATTAATACGGTATAACACTTATTAATAAATAGCATACGACCTTATAATCTGTTACACCAAGGTCCTCGTCTCAAACCCGATGAGAAAATATCTTTTCAAGAAGAAAATGTCGCCAGTTCCAATTCCTTAACCTATCGCCACAAAAGCAACTCTTTTACTGAACTTTTACTCCATACTCTTATTCACCTAGGAAACAAAACCCGTGATGCCACACCGCTCAACCAAACCATTTTCCAACAATAGAACCAAGAGCAGGATTTATTACTTACTCCATGGTAGATGCGTGAACGTGCTAAACCATAGTTTTAATTCACGTGAACCCCAAAACATCGCATGCTGGCGATAACACGCCAAGTTGTCCCCTAACTCGTAACAATATACATCGATTTCGACATTTTCAAATATGGCCTAATTTCGTAACGGATGTCATACTTGAAATTGCGTACCGGAAACGGTCCACCTAGAATTGTTCCGCCGACCGACGAAGTCTTTCTTTTATTTATATAGATATAGGGTACTCAGAATGGACTCTCACATTTCTGAAGGTCACATTAAGGGTGGGGGTGGGGGTAGGGGAGGTTGCTTTAGTTTGGGAGGATTTTCTAGTTGTCAGTAAACACCATGAGTTGGCTCGGTGAATATCGCGGTTCCGTTGTCGAGGCGTTTTTAAAAAACAACGATTCTGTAACCACAACACAGAGGGCATTTAGGAAGCTCTTCGGGCTCTACGGAACTGATACCGTTCCTGATCGAAAAACAATCCTGCGATGGTTTCAAACCAGAGCAAGTGGGTCTGCATTGTTTAAAAATTTTACCATGTTTTTATTAACTCGCTTTCTTGTTTGTTTGTGTGTTTGTGTTTGTCCCGTACAAATCTTGCAATCTATTTTTAACTAACTTCCCGACTAGCTAGACATTTGAAACTTTTAGAATAGCTCAGAACACGATGACAATGCATTATTTTAATACTTTTAGCCATCTTTAAACAGAATTAAATCCATTTTCAGTTATTTTCAGTTAATTTTGTTTTGTAGACTGGTGCAGCCATCTATTGACCGGGACGGGAACGAAAAGTTAAACGCAAGTTAACTTTCAATTCATTTTCTTTCAAGTTGATGGGATAATTTATCAAAATTTTTTTAAAAAGTATTTATTGATACATAGAATTGTCAAGTTTATATGATTCAACAGAAGATTTAAAAACACGGTATATAAAAAGTTCTTTTTATCCTGTAATTATTAGAATTTGAACAAAAAATTTGGGAAAATTTTCTCCGCAATTCTATAAAATTTTTTAATTCACGGTTGTTTTGCAACTATGCAACCAATTTTTTGTTTCACTGCTGACTTCATGGACCAATTTTCAGGTTCTAAAATTGGTAATAACTGAAGAGGAATGGAACTCCAGACAGTGACTGTTCCTCACATCACCGGGATAGTTCAGTTGGCGGAATGTAGTTTCCAGATTAGAAGACGTGGGTTCATTTCCCGTTCCTGGCAGACGGACGGTACACAGCCCCAGAATTGTTGTGCTTTGCGACCGGAAAAACAACTGCATAAACTAAACAAGATGCATAAACTACGAAACCATTTTCTGTAATCATATACGTCACGTGTTTGAGACAGTTTAAATTTTTGAAAGCAGAGTTAAAGAATTGAATAAAGATAATTAAAGAATATGGTTTGTCCTGTGGTTTGTTTTTTGGTATATTAAGGCTATTTTTCGAAAATAGAGCCCTAGAAATTTTCGAAGCGGAGTTAAAAAATTGAATAACTTGTGGTAATGCTAAATAAAAAGATTTAAATGATATTGTTAACATTCCTTTTTACCATAAGTAGTATAGAACTAGTTTTTAAAAATAGAGGATGATATATTTGAAAGAATAGTTAAGGAATTCTTAAAGTAAAAAAAAAAAAAAAAATCAAACTTTATTGTTTTCTCTTTGCAAGTAGAAAAAGAATGATTTTCTACATATTTATAGCAATTTAAAAATTGTTTTTTTCTGTTTAAACATGTAGCTCTTATACAGCAAGATAAGTTATTTTAAAAAAACAATCTTTTTAATGTAATTAATTTTAACGTATTCATTTTGCTTTCAAAATTTCAGAAACTTACCTTAAATACCTCTCTAACGTGTCAAGTTGGGTAACTGGTATAAGACTGGGATCATGTAAAAATTCTGCTATCCAGACTTTTAACTTTACACGAGAATTCTATTTTCGTCTGAAAGACGAAAAGTTGAACCATTCTATAATATGTACATGAACAACTTTGATCTTGCCTTTGAAATAAAAATCATATTATATTTCATGGAGGAAGAAATTTTTATTTCAGAAACACTGCAATAAATTTTACGGAGCTTTTTTCTTTCTACCTGTAAAGTATACTACTTTAAAAAAAATTGAGCAATGTAAAAAAATTCGAAAGACGTATTTGAAAAGTCTGAAATATCCAAAGTAATTCACAGTTTTACTTTCAACAAGAATGGATCGTAAACGTAACAAAGAATGCGTGCTATCCTTTTTTTTAATTTTAAAATAATTTTTATGTCATGAAAACACTTTTATGTTACTTACGTGTTTTAACATGCCATTCTTTCAGAAAGAAAATAGTTTTATTTATGTGTCTTTGAACATAAAACGAAACATTTTATTGCATTTACAAATCGTTAAAAATAGTCTTTCTTCTTCTTTTAACTTTAGCCGTATCCTATGCTGTAAAATGGAACCAAAATATCCTATTTCGTTTATTTTTCAAACTACGAACAGTCTTTATTCATTATTCTAATTAATTTTCTTTCCTAGGGTAATTTTTTTTGACATTATACCATTCAGAAAAAAAAATACAGAAGGTCGTTCGCACTTTATGGAAACGATTTTGTAATTTATTTTTGTTGTTTGCATTTTGAGATAAAAATTTGGCAACTACAGAATAATCGTCTGCTATTGTTTTGTTTTGATTGGAATGTAAAATAAAAGATCTATTTTGAAAATGGCTCCTAAAATTGATAGATCGCTCGAAGGTTACGTAACTGCACTTTCCGAGGAGAAATATTCGTATGAACAAATTATAAACCGGTGTAAAAATCGTGGTTATGGCTTTTCAAATAAAGGTATTTATAATATATTAAATTTGAAAGTAAAAAAACGTCTAACTGAAAGTAAAAATGAAAACTTAATCGCAAAATCTCATCCTAAGACTGTTCGAACGCAGGTAAATATCAAGAAAGTGAAGTCTCTGTTCCTAAAAGAAAATCCGCCGACTCAAACATCCATTGCATAAAAACTAGGAATGTCTTCTGGCACTGTAAAATCATTCCCGTTCTTCGCTACGGAGCACATTCAAATTAAATACAACGGTCAAAGTATGCAACTAATACCAAAAAATCAAAAGAAATATTTATTATAAATACAACTGTCAATGTATGCAATTAATGCCCCCCCCCCAAAAAAAAAAATATATATTTATAAAAAAATCGTAACAGATATTTTTATAGACAAAATAATGTAGAAGAAAATATTCAAATTAACTACAACGGTCAATGGATGCAGTTAATTTGTGTGTTTAATATCCATAAAACATACTAATGTGAAATAAATTCTTAAAAAACTTCCATCTCTATGAGTCTAGTGGTTGAATTTCCTCTTTTACCGAATTTTAATATTTCTTTGTCAATTTATTTCGTCGTTATGCACGTGACGCAATATTAATTTAAAGTATCACAAAAAGGAAAGAAAACACGTGATCAGCATTTAATAAATTAAATTTTAAAAATAAATCTTTAAAAATTTACCAAAAATCAGAAAATAGAGGTAAAGATTCGAAAACGATTTCCTTTTAAATGAAAATTTATGATATTTCTCGTGATATAAATTTTATAACCCTTAGTTTATTATTTTAAATTCAAACTTTAAAGAATGTTACAAAAACAGCTTGAAAATTTAATCTAAAAAAAATCTAAGAAGAATTTTTCAAAAATATTTCTTAGTGGATCCCTACACTATAAGAAGAATCACAATGCAAAATTTCAGTTCATTAGATTCAGCGGTTTAGTCTGTGCATTATCTGCCAGTCAGTCAGTCAGTTACGGAACTGTTTTATATATATAGACAATTGAGCTGAAATCAAAGCTAATTGGAAGAATCAGATCACCTGATTGATGGATGTCCGATTTTTATATATATAAAACAGTTCCGTAACTGACTGACTCACTGACTGACATACAACGCACAGACGAAACCCCTGGAGCTAAAGGATTGAAATTTTCTATGGCGATTTTTCTTATAGTGTAGGGGTGCACTACGAAAGATTTTTGAAAAATTCCTCTTAGATTTTTTAAAATTAAATTTTTAAGCTGTTTTAGTAACTTTTTTAAAGTTTGCATTTAAAATAATAATCTAATGGTTATAAAATTTATATCACGAGAAAGATCATAACAATTCCTTTTAAATGAGATCTTTTTTGAATCTTTACCTCCATTTTATGAATTTTGGTGAATTTTTAAAGATTAATTTTTACAATTTAATTTATTAAATGCTGAACACGTGATTTCTTTTTCTGGTACTTTAAATAAATTTATCGTCACGTTCATAACAACTAAATAGGCAAAAAAATATTTTTTTTTCTTGCTAATGCGGCAGACGATTGGACATTGTCCAAAAAAAATATTAAAATACAATAAAAGATATTATGTTCCTCAAACTGTACTATATTAACTGTACAATATTAATTAGGATGTCCTATTACATTTAATTTGAATATTTTCTTCCACATTATTTTGCCTATAAAAATATCCGTTACGATTGTTTTTATAAATATATATATATATTTTTTTTTTACATAATTGTATACATTGATCGTCGTATTTATCATATATATATATTATATATATATATTTGCATTAATTGCATACATTGACCGTTGTATTAAATTTGAATGTACTCCGTAGCGAAGTGCGGGTTTTCAGCTAGTCTAGATATAAAACAGTTCCGTAACTGACTGACTGACAGATAACGCACAGACCAAACCGCTGCACCTAAAGGGCTGAAATTTTGCATGGCGATTTTTCTTATAGTGTAGAGGTGCACTAAGAAAAATTTTTGAAAAATTCTTCTTAAAATTTTTAAAATTAAATTTTTAAGCTGTTTTAGTAATTTTTAAGTTTGCATTTAAAATAATAATTTGAGGGTTATAAAATTTATATCACGAGAAAGATCATAAAACTTCCTTTAAAATGAAATTCTTTTCGAATCTTTACCCCCATTTTCTGATTTTTGGTGAATTTTTAAAGATTCATTTTCAGAATTTAATTTATTAAATGCTGATCACGTGATTTTTTTTCTGGTACTTTAAATTAATTTATCATCACGTCATAACGACGAAATAAACAAAAAATATTTTTCTTACTAATGCTGTAGAGGATTGGACATTATCCAAAAAAAATATTAAAATACAGCAAAAGATATGCTCCTCAAACTGTACTATATTCTTTAGTATGTTCTATTAGATTTAATTTGAATATTTTCTTCTTCATTATTTTGTCTATAAAATATCCCTTACGATTTATATATATATATATATATATATATATATATATATATATATATTTTTTTTTTTTTTACATCAATTGCATACGTTGATCGTTGTATTTAATTTTAATGTACTCCGAAGCGAAGTGCGGGTTTTCAGCTATTCAGATATAAAACTTTAAAATAATTTTTAAAAAATAACACCTGCAAATATTAAAAATTATGTAATGTATAGTTTATGTAATATATTTTCAAAAACTTGAATTAATATCTATATAAGAAATCATAAATTTTATCTTTTTAGGAGAAAATATAAATCTTACATGCAAAGTTTATTTTCAGAAGGGTCGGTTTTCCGAATATATAATAGTCTAATTCACTACATAGCACATAAGCATGTTATATTTAGAGATTTCAATTTTATTTTCACCCAACATTTAAAAAAAGCACTTTCCAAAAGTCTTTTTCATTAAATTACATGTATCAGTGCTATAGAAAACAGTGAACTTCTCCTACTTAATAATTTTGCTGTGCAAAAAGTCATTAAAAAATCACACCAAGTTTCCTCTGCTCTGCATAAAAAACTACTTTAAAATACCAGAAAGGTTTCGATATATCGCCCTTAAATAATCCTAATAAATTAAATGAACTCACAGTTCCTTCACAACAGTCTTACAGCTATCCTTTTGAAAGCGTAAGCCTTTTTTTTTATAATCATGAGCAGCCTTCGTAAAACTAGTCGTACAACGCTTCAGTTTCTTATGTTCTAAAGCCAGTGCTAGATTTCTAGAAATAGAGGTGCCGGAACGGTAACCTTCCGGTGTGTGTGTGTGTGTGGGGGGGGTATTCTAAATTATTGATAAAGAGAGGTACCTAAAGAGAGGTACCGGAACGAGGTTCCGGCGCGTTCTGCCTCAAATCTAGCCCTGTCTAAAGCCTATGTTACTGTAAAAAAATATAGCATATTCTTTCAACGTAATTGTTTAAGAATTTTTGGAAATAAATTGAATGTATCTATCTATCTATCTATATATATATATATATATATATATATACAGTCGAATCTTCATATATCGAACTTCCCCAATTCGAAATTTTCTATATATCGAACTCTTAGCAAATCTCCATGTTCATTACAAATAAAAACTGTTTCTATATATCGAAAAAATGTCTATATATCGAAATTTTTTTTCACGACATATTGGGAGATTTTATTCCACTTAAGAATAAAATGTCCCAATTTTTGGCGTTTGAAACAATACGTCGTGGACTTCAATTCGCGGAAAATGTCCCTGATGAGGTTTTTAGTGGACTGAATAGATGCGAGCATTTCTTTGATGAACTTTCCGCAAAACTGGCTGTTCAGCAAGACATTCGTAGTTTTTTTTTAAAGGATGTAAATGTGATCACTGTAAGTAATGTCTGGATTGTTTTTTTAAAGGTATATAGTACTCAATAAATCTTTACTATGAATTCAATTTTTAGTTATTAGCTTTCCTTTAATGTGATTCGCATATAAATTAGAAATGGAGAATAGTATACGAAAATTAGCTTTAATTTTAATGTTTTAGGAGAATTATGATAAAATTAAGATCAATTCTATATATCGACATTTCTATATATCGAATTCCGGGATTTTGCTACTTCGATATATGAAGGTTCGACTGTATATGTCTTTTTAAAGACGCAGGAATCTGTAAATATAAATAAATTCGTGATATAGTTAACTAGAAATTACTGTATAAACTAAAGCATACTATAAAACATTCATCAGATTATGATGTTTGGACATTTTTGAAAAATATACAGACGTTTGCTTCAGATAGTTTAGTGATATTTCAATAAATTATTCATTGGGGCACAATTTAAAAATTTATGATGCGAAATTAGAGCGTCAACAAGCTAATGTTTCATGGTGTCAAAGTACTTAAATAATGAGTTTAGGTTTTCAAAATCTCTTTGAGCCAGCGTAAAATCGGTTAATTCAATCCAGTGGAATGAGAAATTTTGTATTTCAGAAGCAATTCAACAAAAATCACTCCAATAAAGGGATCGCCGATTTTGAAGTAGAAACTGTCGTTTCTGCATGGGGTAAGTGACGAAAATTTACCTAGTTATCCCCTTCTGTTTATCAACGTTCAGAGGCCGGGGTTTGGTAATTGCAATCCTTTCCCGTGGTTGCACAAACACACCAAAAGCATTGAAGAAATTTCTCTTTAAAATATTTGGCTCGAGAAAGCTGAAAAATCCTTCTTTAGCTCAGCGTTTACATTCATAGAAAGTTAAAGGAACTACATTACGTCCTCTGGTGATAGTATAGAGCTTTAACATTGTTTGAATGAATAAAGATATTTTTAAAAGCCAGTGAGTTGGTTTATTTCAATTCAAGTTATTTATGGTAACTTATGATATCACGGATGGAGAATTTGCAGATGATGCTATGAAAGGATAAAAAGATACCTAATGCAATTGAAATAAGTTAATTTAAAAAATATAACATGCTTTAAAGGTTTCAATTGCAAAAATACGAGAAAACTATGAAAGTTTTCTGCCAAATCCCTATTCAAAGTATAGCGTGATCTCATTAGTCTTGACACACAGAGGCATCTTAGGTAATTATTTTTACCTTGAAGTCCGGAGAGTTCGTTATCAAAGCAAACTAATTACGTCTTTGATCTGTGACTGAGACGCGATATTAAAATTTATTAATCATCATATTTTTCTTTTTATAAATTTAGGTTTGTTGACTTGTTAAAATAGAATGTTCACAAAAATTAAATTACTTGAGATTCCACGAAAACCATTCGTCTTATTTAACCATTCGTCTTACAAAAGCAATAAAGGATTTTAATGAACAGAAAATTTAATAAACTTAATTAAGTTAAATATAAAGAAGAATAAAAAACCAAATATACTTTCACCCTAAAAGCGTAGAATAAAATTTCATTTTTTTTCTTCTTCTGAAAAACTGAAAAGAAAATTAGCTTTTCTATTGAATATTTTTATGTTAGTCGGCTAAATATTTTATGTCCAGGTGTTAACCTCCATTAATTAGCAGAGAATATTTTGACTTAATAAAAACGGACGAATAAAATAATAATACGGGATCATGTTGTAACAGAAACTAAGTTATATAAATATTAAAAAATATAATACTTTGATATATAATAAATTAATATAATGCACTGAAAATTATAAATCACATTTTTCGTTTCAAACTACACAGTCTATTTTAAATATGTACATTTAGAAAGGATGAACATTATAAAAACAAATCAAAGATTAATTTTCTTTTTAACTTTTTATTTAATGCGTAATTTTTTAAAAATATTTTTGTTG
This sequence comes from Dolomedes plantarius, assembly GCA_907164885.2. NCBI lineage: Eukaryota > Metazoa > Arthropoda > Arachnida > Araneae > Dolomedidae > Dolomedes > Dolomedes plantarius. Next base: position 21,989,882 of record OU015497.1, on the reverse strand, counting down.
ATTTCATGTTTCCCGCTTCATAAGAGAAAAGGCTCTTGCTTTATTAATTTTAAAGTAGAATGCAGCAATGTGTCTTCAAATATTTCCGTAGATCAATAAAAACTGTTAAGTCGCTATACGAAATACGCACAAAGAGTAAGCAAATATTATGTACATTCATATTCTGCTAGCATCTCTAAAAAGTTGCATCTGGGATAAAAATCATATATCAGTTTTCCCATGTAATGGATAGTACACTGTCAAGAGCTTTGATTCCACTCATGGGACAAAGAAAAACTTGCGTTTCCAATATAATGGATGGATAGTACACTTTCAAGAGCTTTGATTCCACTCATGGGACAAAGAAAAATTTGCGTTTCCAATATAATGGATGGATAGTACACTGTCAAGAGCTTTGATTCCACTCATGGGGCAAAGAAAAACTTGCGTTTCCAATATAATGGATGGATAGTACACTGTCAAGAGCTTTGATTCCACTCATGGGACAAAGGTAAACTCGCTTGGGAATTTTGATTGTGCTAAGCGTGCGAAGCTTGATTAGTCTGAAAACGACGGCTATTAACGTAGGATTACGTTCCTTCATAACGGTCATCCGGAAAGCAAAATTTCAGACGCTAAAACCGTCCGTCGTCGCGAGTTGTAATTTTGACAACACTGTCACGCCAAAATCCAATCTGTATCGCTTGGGCAAGCAGTAAATAATTAAACAGAAAAGTACCAAAATGCGTCAAAATTTTGACATACACACACACCATATATATATATATATATATATATATATATATACACACAAAAGAGGTAAGCAACGATAAGTAATCCTACATTAATAACCCGCAGTAGTTTCGTTAGAAGAGACTACCTGAAATTTGTTTTTTGATAAAATTGTCTATTTTTACCTGAAACCGAAAGTTTTCTGCTATCTTAAGAAGGGGTGGGTGGCACTATTAAAAAATCAACAACAAACACAAAAAAACCTTCACAGCTTAGAAAATGATATCATTTTGCCTGACATCTTTTCACACACAACTTTACTTTAAAATACAATTTAAATACTTTTTAAATTATAGACAGGGTCTGCCTTAAGCCGATTGGACCTATCCGATCCTATTGCACCCCGCATTTTTCGGGGCCCTGCAAGAAGGTAAAAAAAGGCTAAACGGAATTAACGAGAAGCTGGATGGTGGTAGATGACATGCAAGGGAAATCGAAAATTCCATAGAATACAAATTTCTTGTTTCATTGGTAGTCTGGTATGTTTGTTGCTCCAAGTGAAATTTGTTAGCTAAGAACTTAAAAAATATCTTCAAATCTTGCTACAGCATTATCATTAAAGCAAAAGATCGAAAAAAGTTTCTAGTAGTCCAAGCCTGTTTGATTCAGTGAATTAGTTCGATGATTCTAAATCTAGAGATCTAGAAATCAATACAAGGTTCAGTTATAAACATTTATTTACATATTTACAACAATGGCCTACATAATGCCACAAATCTAAGAGCCATGCTTTCACGGCGAAGTCTAAAGTAGAATTTTTATGGGGTTTCCGCAGCACGAAGGAGCAAAAATAGATTTTAACACTTCCATTTCTTCGACCAGCATATTGACATTTGCATCTCTGACAGACTTCGTTTGGTTGTTATTCTGAATCATTTTAAAATCTGCTAAGGCAATTTCTAAAATCGAAGCATGTTTTCGCAGTTCGTTCATTAGCATTATCTAGAATTTACCTAGGGATCCAAAAGTGTCATTATGTGTTAGGAGCTACTCGAAACGGTGCTGCAGAGCTTGTCTATCTTTGTAGCACCAGAACTTGTTGTCCAGTACTTAGTTAAAAACAATGCGTCTTAAACCTAAGTTCCGTCTGGTTGAATTCTAAAAATCGTTGGGGGTGCTGCGAGCTACGTCATACATTTCGTCAAATCATCATTTGGAAATCTTGAATGGCTGACAAAATGACTATGGCGACTCCGGTTTCGAATAAGTTGTAGTTGGAACCATAGAGCTCGCAAATTAGAAGTAATTCTAGAATTTCTGAAAACACGTTTAAGAAAATGAAAAAAAGGATAATCTACGAGTTTGGAGATGACCAATAAATAATTCCCAAGGAATGTTTAAGGTACATTGTTTTTAACTACGTACTGGACAACAAGTTCTGGTGCTACAAAGCTAGACAAGCTCTGCAGCACCGTTTCGAGTAGCTCTTAACACAAAATGACACTTTTGGATCCCTAGATAAATTCTAGATAATGCTAATGAACGAACTGCGAAAACATGCTTCGACTTTAGAAATTGCCTTATCAGATTTAAAAATGATTCAGAATAACAACCAAACGAAGTCTGTCAGAGATGTAAATGTACATGTTTATATGCTGGTCAAAGAAATGGATGCATTAAAACCTATTTTTACTCTTTCATGTTGCAGAAATCCCATAAAAATTTTATAGTTCTTGTGCAACAAATAACAGAGTTACTAGCTTTCTAAATGTATTTATACATTTAAGTATATTTCTAGCAATACTTTTAACCGTGGGGTCAGCTGGAAAAGAACCTTTTCTAGATAAAAATAAATTAAATCATACTTGAGATCAACAATACCTTAGAAGAAACTTATCAACCTCGCAATACAGTAGCACGGAGAAGCAAGGAAATGTAAAACTGATAAAATCGTAATTGATTTCGCCGATAAAAAAATCGAGAAAAATTCGTTTCTAAATGTTATCGTTCTGTAAATAAAATCTTTGTAGTGCAGTTACTTGTTCGATTTCGTTTTCTTATAATTATGTATAAAAAATAAATATGATAACGTTCATATTTTTGTCTTTTATGCATGGCATTAAATTTTTATCATTTTATGTATATTCGTATTTTGAAGGCCCCGTCGAAATATTCTGCAATAGGGTCCCGCAATGCCCTAATTATTGACCTGTATTTATCATCTGCTACTACAATCTGCAGTAATATTGAAAGAAAAGTATAATAAGTGGAATTTAGCATTAATACTTCCACAGTAGGAAGTAAATTAAGTATTATACTATGAAAGGAGAACAATATATAAAGGCCGTGTCTGATATGCAACAAAAGCAAGGAAATCACTTTACAAAAAACTAAGGAAATAATGTTTAATGCTAAAATCTCGTTTGAAACAGTTTCCGACTTTGTTATTAAATGAAGGATTTTTTCTGGAAGATGTGGTCTCCAGATAAACATTTCTCGAATCTTCAATATTCTTGAAATATGGGAAGAAAAAGCCCTGAAAAGCAGAAGAATTTAGTATCATCATGAATATTATGAGATTAATCCTGAGACAGATGATAGAAAAAAATAATGAATAGCTGTCTATATATATATATATATATATATATATATATATATATATATATATATATATATATATATATATATATATAAATATATATATATATATATATATATATATATATATATATATATATATATATATATATATATATATATATATATATATACAGTGGAATCTCGATCGATCGTTTTCGGATCCATAGTTTTTCCGTATGTATCGTTCATTTTATCCAGTCCCAACGATCATATTGCTTTGTTATGTTTCCGCATCTATCGTTTTCCCGCATTTATCGTTCATTTCAATCGGTCCCTTGAAAAACGATAGATCGAGATTCCACTGTATATATATATATATACCGGGTGCGTCATAAATTCGTGCAAAGTTCAAAAATTCGTAATAAAAGAAATAATGCTCGGAAAAGTTTTCTGCTTGCGCAAATAGGATCAGGGGGACATTTGATTTTTTTTCCATGTAAAACAAAAATGTTTCCAAAAGTAACCGAAAGAGGGCGCTTTTGCGTGGCCACGTTAAGTCTCCATTGCAGGAAAGACGCGTTACCTCTTGTCACCCTCATGGAGGATGGTGCCTCGCCTCACATTTCACGTGATATCAAGACGTTCCTGTTGGAATCTTTCACTGAAGACCGAGTTCTATAAGTCGAGGTTGTAAGGTTCAGTGGCTCTCATGATCACCAGACTTGACCCCGGCAAATTTTTAGTTGGGGGATACTTGTGTTGGGGGATGTATACCTGAGCTCCCCAACCACTTTGGTGGAACTGAAAAATATCATTGCCATCGATACTACAATCCGTTGTAATGGGCTTAGGCCCATATGCCGATCAAACACTTACGAGAGCAAAGCTCTCGCAAAGCCCCTCCCTTCCGCAGAGGGGTGGAAATTGAGATGCAGAATAAACAGCGAGAGCTTTTTCTCTCATAAATACGAACGTCACGTGATCAAAACTTGCGGCTAGTAGGGAGCTCTCAAAGCCGGAATAGTCATTCGCTTTGCGAAGGAGAAGGATGTTATCCCTTTCTTTAAGCAGGGAATGGATATTACAAGATACGGATAATCCACTTGAGATGGAAGATGAAGTTTTTATTACAAAAATTTAGACTGTGCAAACATGAATTTATGTGTTTATTACATTTTTTCTACAACATCTTCAGCATTTATGAGCTCTAAAAGCTTTTTATTTCTGACTAACAACTTATTTTTGTCTTCCATTATTTTAATTAATGTTTCTAAATTTTGATTAATTTTTAGCAGAATTCCTTGCCGGGATGTTGTTTCGATTTCTTGCACCATAGTTTTTTGGGTTTGAAGAGCCTCAGCTTCAAATTTATTTAACTCGGCTCCTTCTCTTTTACTTTTTAAGGCTAGATGCCTCCTGCAACGTACTGTTGAACTGTCTAGAAAATAATAAAAAATACATAGTAAATGAGATAGCACATGGAACAGAGCTATTATGTCATACATAAAAATCAACATAAGTTATTTCATAGAAGTTATTGTCACAGATTATATAGTAAAACTGCAAATAATTATGAAGAAGAGTTCTATGCAGGCATTTACATAAAACTATGTATGTTACGTAAAACATACAATTGTTTAATTTCTATAAAGTATGGTACTAAAAATTTTTAATTATCTCCAACAATTTCAGTCTGAAATTTATATTTTAAAACTTGTTACAAAAATTTGATTTAAATTTATCAAAATCCAAATAACTGACTTGATGATTGAGCAATATGCCAAGACTTTGTTTCTGCTGTTTTAGTGGTAGTTACAATCTTAGGTATTGTAATTCACTTTGAATAACAACAACTTTCTGGGGGGGGGAAATTAATTAGTATAAATAGCAAATAGTTTTGCTTTAAATTTATTTAAAAAATTCAAATTTTCCAAAAGCATTATGAAACACACATTCATTTTGTTAGTTACAATAGCTATTTTTTTTCTCTGGGATTTTTCTTAGCTTTATGATTATTAAATACATAGTTGTATTTAACAATCATAAAGCTAAACATAATTCTGATATGTGACTGAGCATTGGCAGTAATCTTTTGAAGCACAATTATTAAATTTATATTTGCTATTTAAGTGTACAATGTCATGGTCTCAATCCCCACCCTCAAATATTAATAATGCAGTGATCTTTATCTTGTAACAAAGCCTCCTGCAACAAAATATTTTGATCTTTGTTTAATGATTAACTAAGAGCATTTTTTAAAATTTATAATAAGATTTATAGACAAAAATAGAAATATGATATTCTTGTACACAAATGCCAGAAAAGTCTAACAGAACATTTTTAGTACTTAATTGTCCCTTAAATAAGCATTAGGACATTTTAAAATTTTGCTTTAATTAAATTTATTTATGATAAATATCTTGCAATGTAAAAATATGATATATTATAAATAGCATTGAAAATGATTAAAAGAAATTCTAATAAACAGGTAATTAAATACAAAATTAATAGTTTACTTACCATCCATTTTTTTCTGTTTTAAAACAGCCTACAAGTGAAAAAATAATAATAAAATATTAGGATATTGCTAAAGTCAAATTACATTTTTTTCTTTTCAAATACAGTGGACGCTCGTTAATTCGAACTCGAAGGTTCTCAGAAAAAAGTTCGAATTATCCGAAGTTCGAATTATCCGATGTTAAGAGAAAATATATAACTTTAAATATGTATCACTGAAGAAGAAACTCTCCTAGTATGTCTAACCCCAGAAAATATATTATACCATGTTATCTAAAGTTAAAAATATTAAAAAGCAATACAGACTTACATTAATCATAAAATGAAGCAGAAGATATGCAGTATAAAGTAAACTTTTATTAAAAATATGAATTACACTTTGGGGAAAAATTGTAAAATGGATGTTTGGTTCTGTTTATAATGCCCACATTGTTCAGCCAGCTTCTCGATTTGAAGTAAACATTTCAATTCATTTTCAGAGGAAGGTTCCATCTAAATAAATGCTTTCAGAGTTTTAATAGAGTCCATTATGGCTTTGACCATTATGGCCGCATTAGAAATATCTTTCGGCAGGTAAGTAGAGAAAAGCCCTGGCAGTTTCCTACCGAAATTAGTGCATACGTCTTCGATTACATCAGAGCTTTGGCCACATACAGTTTGATAAGAAATATTGTGCCTTGACTTAAATCGAGAAAGCCATCCATCACTGCATTTAAAATCTTTAATACCCATTCGAATTGCCTACTCATCAGCCTTCGTCAGCACTAGGGGTCCATTTATCGGAAAATTTCGAGATCTAACATCCTGGAACCATATCAGTAGAGCTTTTTCTAGAACTTCTTGGGACGCATTTCCCATGCGTTTCCTTCCTCTAGCAAATTTTTATTTTTCCCATGAATCTAAAATTGACTTCTTGTTTTTCAAATTAGTTGACAAGGCATTTTTTTTTAATTCTATAGTCAGCTTCTAATTTTGTTTTACATTCGCCATTCTCTACTTTCTTTAAAATTTCTACCTTTGTCTTCAAAGTTAGGGTTTTGTACTTTCCACGTGTAGACATCCTGAATTTTTACACGTTCACACCACACAATGAGGAAGAAAAACTAGACCACATTAACTTGTCTGCACTGCAGTTATAACTGACGCAGCTCCCTAGAATCTATAGTAAAGACTAGTTTTTCTGAAATTCTAAGAAAATCGATCCGAATAAAGGAAAATTGCTTTTTCCGTTTAGCACTAATAAGAAGGACAATAGCTACTAACATTTAGCGGACATGCAATAGTCTAGGAATGCAGGCATGGGCCTCTTTACACAGAAAAGAAATTTTGACACACAAAATAATAAATACAGTGTGTATTTTCTCTATTAAACGAGGAAAAAGATTTTATTTTTGTCAAATTTTTAGTTCGAATTAACCGAAGTGATAAACATTTAGTTCGAATTAACGAGATATTTTTAACATTAACTCCAATACAAGTTTTTGGGGGCCTTTGGATTAGTTCGAATTAACCGAAAGTTCGAATTAACCGAGTTCGAATTAACGAGCGTCCACTGTACAACTGAAATTACGTACCAATGCAGATGAATCGAATGACTCATCCGTGATGCCTTCACTGCACTTTTTTCTCGATCTCCTCTACTGAAAAATTTGATGTCCTTTGAGACAATTTTATCTACAAAATGTAAAAGAAACAGCCGAACAGGTCGAAGTGAAAGCGCGGATTTTTCCCAATGCTGTATAATTTTTCTTAAACCCCAACGTAAGGACGCAATTAAAATGCGGCGTTTGAGGAAGTTCTCTCCGACGGTTTCGCTAAATTGACCATCGAATCCCCCCCCCCCCCGGGTTAGGGTTCGTGCTCCCGCACTCGGGAGGAGAAAAAAGGGCGTAGCCTGACCATATAAGGTTTCCTTACACATCTTGACGTCATCATTTGCGGAAGCGCAAATTGTGCTCACCCCCTACTCTCGCAAGAACCCCCCGTTTGCGGAGCGAGAGTTACATCGGCCCAGCGTTTGTTCTGTGACGCGCCTTACTTACCTATTACTTTGTGCTGGTAGTAATGTTGAACACCTGTTACTTTAAAATAAATGCACAATCTCATGTTATTGTGATCTGTTTGATTTTCTGTTTGAGTTTGCCTGATTTGCATAATACTTCTCAATATGACGCGTGAGCGCTCTCTTACGGTTACTTTTGGAAACTTTTTTTTTTGACATAGAAAAAAATCCAATGTCCTTCTGATCTTATTGGCGCAAACAGAAAAATTTTCTGAACATTGCTTCTTTTATTAAGAATTTTTGAACTTTGCACGAATTTATCCGGTATATATATATATATATATATATATATATACAGTGGAATCTCGATCTATCATTTTCCAAGGGACCGATTGAAAAGAACGATAAATGTGGGAAAACGATAGATTGCGAAACATAACAAAGAAATATGATCGGTGGGACTGGATAAAATGAACGACACATACGGAAAAACGATGGATCCGAAAACGATCGATCGAGATTCCACTGTATATATATACAGTAAAACCTCGATATCTCGAACTTGAAGGGAAAGACAAAAAAATTCGAAATATCGAAAATTCGAATTATCGAAAAATCGCATGTTATCAATATTAGAATATAGAAAAAAGCTTTTTTACATACCTTTTTAAAAAGTAATCCATTTTTTTTATTTTAATAAACACTATTTACAAAATTATTTGAAAAAGATTCAATTGTTTGCTTCAGAGGAGAGTATGAAATTTTATCAATTACACTTTCTAACTAGACAATGGCTGTACATGTGTCCTCAAAGAGTCCGCTGCAAATAGTACTTCTTTGTTCGTCACATTTGGTGGCAAATGGCAGATTTCCTCCTCCTCTTCTCCTGATAATACACAAGAAGCTTTCGTCTGACCGATGATATCATTGTCCTCCCACTGACCACACACTATTACTGCATCAGCTACGACGACAAAGTCATTGAATTCAATATTATCGAGGTGCATGAGTCTGGTTAATCGGCTTCAATCATTTTCTGCGCAGTTTTCAGCAGGATAGTCGATGTTAATTATCTGAGTACTTTCGTGGTCTTTTATGAATCCAGCTTTTTTAAAGCTATTCATTATCGTAGAGGAAGACACAATGTTCCAAGCTTTGTTTTCCATTCGCATAGCTTGTAGAATATTTACACCAGATGGTGAAACACCTTCCATTTCAGGCATTTTTTTAACCACTTGAGGACGATACTTTACTTTGAAACTTTGGATGATGCCCTGGTCAAGTGGTTGAAGTTTTGATGTAGTATTCTGGGGGAGGGATTAAATTCTTGCGTTTTCCACTTTAGGTATGTTACTGTGCCCCGCACAATTATCGGATAAAAGCAAGTTTTCAAAAAGGTTAGATGTCATTCAAGCTTTTCGGTTAGCTTCGTAATCCAAAGGAATAGATTTATTCCACTTTTTTTTCGATTTCCCTATCATTAACGGTTTTAACTTCTCTGTCCCATTCATATTCACGCAAAACAATAAAGTTAAACGCTCTTTTCTCCTCTTCCCTCCATGACATGTTTCACCCTCTACATGCATGGTTTTGTCCGGGGTGCATTTAAAAAAAGTCCAGCTTCATCCGCCTTGAACACATCTTTTTCATCGTAATCTTTCAGCATCAAGCTTACTTTTCTTTCTAGATTCTACACAAACTTCCTCATCTACGCTAGCGCTTTCACCACACATTTTTAAAAATGTAATGTTTTGTTTTTCAAATTTTCAAACCACTGGTTTTGAGCTTCTTTAACTTGCCAAAGCCGCCATCGAATTTTTCTAGGATAATTGCTTTATTATTTGAAATTGTTGACAACGTGCTGCCTGGAATCCCGCAATTCTTTGCAATTTCCTTTTTCAAACTTTTTTCAACTTCATCGATCATTTACTTCTTCACTTCAATAATAAGCGTATTTAATTTTCGTTTGTTAGCCATTTTGAACAGATGACTCGCAGAAGATATCCCCTTCTCCAAATGTTGTTTTCGAACGATTTCTAATTTTTTTCTGCAATAACAAAGATAATGAGAAAGGAAACTTCCTAGCCTTTAAAGGACTGGCACTAGCTGGAATGCGAGACAGCCCAGGCATGCATTCACACGTGTAGTTTTTTCTTTCACACCTTGTTGGAATGATAAGAAATTCTACAAATCTTCTTGGAAGCCACCCACCTCTTGATTTTTGTTCATGCTTTCATTTCCTGTTTCGTTAAAACCACCCCAACCCGTCTAGAAAGTAACCTTGGAGAATAAAAGGACAAAAAAAAATGAAATAAAGGATGGATGGTCACTTAATATGCATGGCAACTGACTGAAAAGACATAAGGAAACAATAAACAAGAATTTCGACTCCCATCTTGGGGGATCAAAGAGAAGTTGTGATTTCATTGTTTTATCTTCCGTTTATATACCCCTTCATTTTAAAGTTTATGTAGGGTTTTGCCACTGTAATTTTTGAATAGGTTTTCTATTCTTTGGAAATTTCTATTTTTTTTTCTATTATTTTTTTGTTTTTAGAAAACTTTTTCTTTTCCATTTATGGAAAAAAAATTCAAGTTATCGAGGGATGAGCCAAAAAAATTCGTCAAATCAAGGTTTTTTTAACATTGAGTGCATAAGAAATTTGAAGGGAATTTTCTTTTCTTCGAGATATCGAAAAATTCGCGAAATCGAGGTTCGAGTTAGCGAGGTTTGACTGTATATATACACTCATGGACAAAAAAATTAGCGTACCAAGAAATAATTGCGGGGTCGTAACGAAACTTGCAATGAAGGTACATGTCGGGGAGATATGCATATGATTAGAAATGCAGCGTGATTGCACATTACGTATAGCCGGTAGAGGGCGTTGAACATCGTACTCTGTGGAGTATAAAACAGGTAACCAAAGCTTGTTTGAGTGTGCTGAATCATTTACAAAGGAAGAGCTGAGATAGACATGCCATTACGCCGTGTTCGAAGACAATATAAGCAGTTGTCGCAGTTTGAGAGGGGGAGAATCGTCGGGATGATGGAAGCTGGGTGGTCAGCTAGGCGAGTAGCTCGTCAATTAGGCCGCTCTGATTGTGTTGTGAGGAGGTGTTGGGACCAGTGGACCCGAGAGATGTCATATACACGAAGACCAGGCTCAGGACGCCCTCGACAGACCAGTCGTCGAGAAGACCGCCACATCGTAAGAAATGCACGCGTACAGCCAACTGCTTCATCGGCCGCCATCCAGGCACAGGTAGCACCTTCACTAGGGGCCTCTGTGTCTTCTCGAACCATACGAAGGCGCCTGGCTGAAGCACAGTTGGTATCGTGGCGCCCATTACGTGTGCTGCCCTTGACGCCCACCCATCGACGCCTCCGTTTGGAGTTTTGCCACGCACGAGGAAACTGGACTGCAGCGGAATGGAACCAGGTCGTCTTTTGCGACGAATCCAGATTCAATCTCGGCAGTGATGACAATCGTGTTCGTGTGTGGAGAGCCCGTGCTGAACGCTTCAATCCTGCCTTTGCTGTACAGCGACACATCGCTCCCACAGCTGGTGTGATGGTATGGGGTGCCATTGCCTACAATACACGGTCACCCCTAGTATTGTTCCGTGGCACCATGACAGCCCAGCGGTATGTTCATGAAATCCTGCAACCACATGTGTTGCCCCTCATGCAACGGCTCCCAGGAGCCATTTTTCAACAAGACAATGCTCGGCCTCATACTGCAAGGGTGTCACAAGACTGTCTCCGCACTGTTACTACCCTTCCTTGGCCTGCCCGATCCCCAGATTTGTCTCCAATCGAGCATATCTGGGATCATTTGGGACGACGAGTTGGGCATCCCACGAGTTTGAACGAACTAGAGGCAAGGTTACAGCAAATATGGAACGAATGTCTCAAGACATCATACAGAACTTGTATGACTCAATGCCCGATCCTATCGCATCGTGCATTCGCGCTAGAGGGGATCCAACGGAGTATTAACTCCTCCGTTCTTTTGCCTTTTTCTCTGAAATAAATTATCCTTTTTCTTTGATTTTCTTATCATTTACTTATATCAAAGTAGTCATTACGTATGTAAAATTTTGTTTCATTTTGACGACTCCTTCTTGGTGCGCTAATTTTTTTGTCCATGAGTGTATATATCGCATTTTTCGAACCCTCGGACAATAAAACCCACCTCAAATTTGTGGGAGGATTTTTAGAAAATAATATTTTGTTAGGTACATAAAGATATTTTCAATTTCTTACTTAATAAAGATAAAAACTTCATATAACAAAACACATATAAAATAAATATATATAATAAATATAATAAAATATTAATTTTATTTTAATGTTACCTTCGAACCCCCAAGACGCACGCAGATTTTAATTCGATTTTTTATGTACCAAGGTTTGTCTCATGGTCCGTTAAAATACCGTATATATACATATAGTATACATATAGCGCCCTTTAAGGAAGTCATAGAATGTCAAAATCGCCTATTATTTTCTACAGCTCTTTCTAGAATTAGATTATTGTTCCGTTATTTTCCGAGAATCTAATTTACTGTGAGATCAACTATGATTAAGGGGAATAAAAAGCAACTGAGCCGTCAGAATCGAGATCTAAATTCAATCACATGGGTAAACATAGTTTGATCTCCGCGGAGAGCGGAAGTGCATGAAATCAATTTCCGCATTCTTACTCCTTACTTGAAGAGTATTTACGGAACAGTGTCCTAGGTTCATATTTTCAATATCTCGAGTTTACTGTAATATCTAGTGGTTAAATGACACTTTATTATTACTAAGTAAAATGTTAATGTTTTTAAGTTTGAACCCTGGACTTTTCTTTAGCTATAAAAGAAATAATTGCTAATACAATTCTGGTATTACTACTATTATTATTATTTTTATTAATTTATAATATAAACTGTTGAAATTCGAGACGAAAAATGTCAATGATTTTCCTTCTCAAGAGACGAAGACTTAAACTCATTAACTTAAGCATGCGATTTGAATCTTATAAAATAAGGGAAATACGGGTGTCGCTGTACATTTGGTGTATATCTCTTTACCGTGCCTTAAAATACCTTAGCCACTTGGTGTTTATAAATTATCTATCACTCTCTATCGTTCACTGTCTCTCTCGCGATATATATATATATATATATATATATAGACTAGCTGAAAACCCATCGCTTCGCTACGGAGTACATTCAAATTAAATACAACGGTCAACGTATGCAATTTATGCCAAAAAATAAATATATATATTTATAATAAATGCGATGATCAATGTATGCAATTGATGTAAAATATATATCTATCTCTATATATATATTTATAAAAAAATCGTAAGGGGTATGCATTTTTTTTGGATAATATCCAATCGTCTGCTGCATTAGAAAGAGAAAAAAATATCCTTTTTGTCTATTTAGTTGTTACGCACGTGACGATAAATTTATTGAAAGTACCAGAAAAAGAAATCACGTGATAAGCATTTAATAAATTAAATTCTAAAAATTAATCTTTAAAAATTCACCAAAAATCAGGAAATGGAGGTAAAAATTCGAAAAAAATTTCATCTTGAAGGAATTTATATGATCTTTCTCGTGATATAAATTTTATAACCCTCAATGTATTATTTTAAATGCAAACGTAAAAAAAGTTTAAAAAACAGCTTAAAAATTTAATTTAAAAAAATCTAAGAAGAATTTTTGAAAAATCTTTCTTAGTGCACCCCTACACTATTAGAAGAATCGCCATGCAAAATGTCAGCCCTTTAGGTCCAGCGGTTTGGTATGTGCGTTGTATGTCAGTCAGTCAGTCAGTCAGTCAGTCAGTGAATGAATGAGTCAGTTACGGAATTGTTTTATATATATAGATATGTATATGCGTATATATCTATCTATCTATATATATATATATACATATATATATATATATATATATATATATATATATATATATATATATATATATATATATATATATATATATATATATGAAATGTCAAGATGAACATCTCATGAAGTTGTAGCTTACATCGTGGCCGGAAAATAATAAAATCAGCTTCAGGAACAAACTATTTTATTAAACAGTAAAGCAACACATCTTACTCGCTTCGAGCCAGTCCAGCGTCTCCCGCAAAGAGCGCCAAAATAGAATTTGGTCAGAGAGGTTGCCAGAATTGGCGGGGGAAGTTAGTATGTGGGAAGGCGAAGCGCTTACGCCAAGACAAGAAGGAGGGGTTACCAGGACAGAGATGAAATACAGGATGGGCGATTATAGGTAGTTAGTAATATTATCACACACACACACACACACACACACACACACACACATATATATATATATATATATATATATATATATATACAGTTGGTTCTCTGTTTAACGACGCTCTACTTAACGACGATCTCTATTTAAAGACGATATTTCCCGGTCCCGGTCCGACGTAAAAAAATTCTATTTTAAGACGATTCTGTTTCTATTTAACGACGATTTTTTCTTACATAATAAACTTTTTCTTCAACATTTTATCTACAGAAGGGTTACTTTCTGCGGGCGAATTTGGTTTCAATAACAGACCCGGAATTTCCTTTATGTTTGTCGCAATCATAGACTTGTTGCAGTGGAAAAACCGGGGGAGGGGGGGGATTACTGTTTCTCGGAAGATCGAATATTCTTCCCTGGTGGATCGAATTTCTTAGTGCGGGTGTGGAATCACTCTATTGTACCTACCATGTTGTCATGTGATTTACGAACTGTCCAAAATCACCCCTCTCTCACTTCTTCTGGGAAGCACGTGTTCATGTTTAGAGAATTCATGGTTGTGTGTAGGAGGTCATTCCAGTACGAATACGTGGTGAGCAGAGCAAAATGGCATCAAAGCGAAAGCATCTTAAGCTACACGAAAAAGTGAAAATTATTGAAAACTGGGAAGAAAGTGTTGGAACAACAAAAGTCCAATTCGCAAGACAATTTCAGCTACCCGAGTCTACTATCAAAGGCATTTTATCAAGCAAAGAGAAAATTCTTGAAGCAGCACAAAAATTTGGTTTGAGATCCAAATCGAAACGGCAGAAAATTCAATGTGGCTGATCAGAAGAGTTTGAGAAGGCAGTCCTGCAATGGTTTCATGAAGCAAGAGCATCTAACATTCCAATTTCCGGAGTGATATTTAAAGAAAATGCTATTATTCTGGCAGAAAAGTTTGGAATGCAAAATTTTCAGGCTTCGGCTGGTTGGCTAACAAAGTTCGAAGAAAGATACGGGCTTGTATTTAAAAGCATATCTGGCGAAAGTGGCTCCGTAGATGAAAAATTAGTGGAAAAATGGAAAATAGTGCTGAAGGGGAAATTAGATGGATATGATAAGAAGAACATATTCAATGCAGATGAGACGGGTCTATTCTACAATATGGTGCCTAATAAAACCTTAACGTATATGGGCGAAAAGTGTTTTGGTGGAAAACACAGTAAGGAACGATTGACTGTTTAACTGTGCACTAATTCGGATGGATCTGAGAAATTTCCACCACTAGTTATAGGCAAATCAAAGCAACCAAGGTGTTTTTAGAATATCACCAGGAAACCTTGTGAGTACCGCAATAACAATAAAGCGTGGATGACATCACAAATTTTTATTGACTGGATTAGAAAATTTGATGCAAAAATGCATCGAGAAAAGTGAAAAGTTTTACTTTTAATCGACCGATGCACTGCACATACTCCAAATATCCCTGGACTTACAAATTTGACTATCCATTTCTTACCAGCTAATTGCACTAGTAAGTTGTAGCCATTAGACCTGGGTATCATTCGCAGTGTGAAAGCATACTACAGAAAGTCTTTAATTAGGAAATTAATAGACAATTCGGCTGACAGTATAAAAATTAGAAAATTTACAATCTTGGAAGCAATGCACATGATAACATCAGCATGGAAAGAAGTTTCTTCATCCACAATAAAAAACTGCTTTCGCTTTGCTGGAATTCACAAATAACTTGTAGTGGAACTGCAAAGTACGGATGTAGAAATCAACGAAGATGACATTACCCCTGAAGAATGGAGAAGTCTTGTTGAAGATGAGGATGTTTCAATTCAAGATTTCTACAATTGTGATAAATATGTTTTAACAACAGATTTCAGAAATGTAGAACAAATCAAATATAAATTTCGTTTACAATATCTTAAATTTATTAAGATATTGTAAACGAAAACACAGTGTCAGACGAAGAAGGTGAAGTTGAAGACAGGGAAAACGAGACACTGCCACCGTCTTACACAGATGCAATTTGTGCTCTAGATGTTCTCCGACGCTATATTACATCGAAAATGGAAGGTGACTCATTTAACATTTTAGAAAATCTGGAAAAGAGAATAACGAAAACAAGGCGAATGAAGCAATCAACACTTTTTGAATTTTTTAAAACGTAATTTATTGTATTGTTTGTACTCTTTTTTTTTTAAATTTAAAATAACTTTTTGTGAATAAAATAATGATGATAATAAAAATAACATTTTTAAACACGCCAATATATTAAGAAATATATTGACAGTCCTAAACCTGTAAAGTGTGAAGGGAAATGTTATTTTTTCACAAATTCTGTTTAAGGACGATCTCTACTTAAGGACGATTTTTCACGGTCCCTTGAAAGTCGTTAAACAGAGAACCAACTGTATATATATATATATATATATATATATATATATATATATATATATATATATATATAGATGAACGATAAATGCGGGAAAATGATAGATGCGGGAACATAACAAAGAAACATGATCGTCGGAACTGAGTGAAAGAAACGACACATACGGGAAAACGATGAATCGGGGAACGATGAATCGATATTCCACTGTGTGTATATATATATATATATATATATATATATATATATATATATATATATATATATATATATATATATATATATATATATATATATATATATATATATATATATGGGAATGAGGCAGACCGTACCAGAAGATTGCGGAATAGCTACGTTGTGCAGAATGGCTACTAGATGTCGCTGAGGTTTGTGCGGCAAGGTAAAACGTGCGTGAAGAGAAAAACAGGAGAGCGATCGCAAGGGAGTGAAGAGTTAGGTCATCTCCGCGAGACTGCCCACGCATCGAATTGATTTGTGTTAAATGGTGAAGAGAGCGGTTATTTTAATTCTGAATGTCCCTATAACTGTCTAGTAAATGTCCCGTGTAATTGTCATGTCCCAAGAATAATAAATACTTGTTTGTGCAAAAATTTGCATTATCATTCCCCTAGACATCTTGCCATCCTATAAACTTGGGGGATCGCCCCGGATGGACTTTGAGGACAATTAGTGACTGTGGTTAATTTATATAAGTGACTGTGATATGAAAGAACAATCCGTGGATTATAGTGATATACTTTTTGGATTTATTGTGTTACTCTTGATATTTTGGATACACGGTGAATTCCACTACTGATGCGACAGCAACCACTGATGCAAGAGTCCTGCGAGAAAAGGTAGGATACCTTCTTTTTATAACTCTATTGCTGAGAAAAAGATTTATGAAAAATGTCTACTACTATTAATTATAACAAGAATACGCGCAAAGAGGACATAGTGAATGTTCTTACTGAGATTGGTGAGCAGTGCATTGCAAAAGAAACGATTATAGAGTTAAAAAATAAACTAGAGAAATCTAAAGCATTCCAAGATGACCCGGAATTTGTAATGAATCTTCTTAACCGAATAATTGAGGATCGGCAGCCAAAAGCTGAGCTTGAACTGCAGCTAACAAACTCAAAACTAGAATTAGAAAAATTAAAGCTCCAACGCATAGAACGAGAGGTAGAACTTTGCAAATCGAAAGCAGAAGTAGCAGCTCAAGATGTATCAAATACTGAGGTTTGTGATCTTGAAAATTTGATTAAAAGTGTAAAAACTCTAACAATACAGTTGCTGACAAAAGCGGAAAATTTTAGCCTTTTTTTCCAATCATTGGAACGAGCGTTTAAAGTTAAGGATGTCCCAGAGAAATTGAAATCCGAAATTCTTATAAATATTCTCGGAGAGAAGGCCCATAGCATTTTACTATACGTTAAAGATGATGAAATGAATAACTATGAGTTAGTTAAATCTTTAATCATGAAAGAATTCCAACCCACGGCTCAAGAGTGTCTACTTAATTTTAGAAGAGCTAGAAGGCAGGTGAATGAGACGCATGTGCAGTTTGCAACACGCTTAAGTGCAATGTTCCAATATTATCTCAAAATCCGTAATGTTTCTGATTTTAAACAACTTTTTGACCTAATGGTGAGCGATAAATTTTTAGACACACTAGATCAAGAAACAGCTTCTCACATTAAAATCACACAGGCCGACTCGTGGCTGACGCCTGAACAGCTAGGAAAGACTTGTGACGTTTTTTTTTGTTTCTAAAAATAAAACTTTGCATGAAACGCGGAACTATTCGAATGTTCGTTCTAGGAATGAAAGTGACGCTATCAAAGATCGTACAAAATTTGAATATGGAAACCATTCCCCGAGGCAGTTTCAGAGACAGAATCAAAAATTTTCTAGTAGAGAACCTATATCTTGTTATGTTTGTGGGGGACCGCATTTTGCTAGAAACTGTACAAAGAAATTGTCGAATGCAGAAAACAAAAGTGACCAAAAATACAGAATCAATCACGTTTCAACTTCTATCCCAACTCAAAATGACTATTTATTCAGTGAGCTCCAGTATGTCGACGTGTTTATAGACGGAAAACCCTTAGTCGCCACGGTAGACAGTGGTGCGAGTTCGATAATCGTAAACAAGAATTTTGTTTCGGCTGCAAAGCCAATTCATTCTCAGATTGTTTTGACAAGTGTGTTCGGTGAGCGCCGGCTGGAGAAGGTTTACAAGTTTCGCATTTCGCTACGCGAAGGCGGGAAAGCGCGAGAGGTCTTGGCTGCGAGCTCTGAGATTGTTGCGGAAGTTATTTTGCCAGCGAAATTTACGACATGTTATTGAAACCAGAGGAGGCGGTGGCGCCTACGAGCGGTACATGCTTGGAAACGGGAAAACATTTAGAGCGCGCGAATATAAACAACGATTCATCAGCTTCGTTCTTAGTGAGAGTATCCGAATCGTATGATGATTGCCCTTTTGACCTGTCACACATTACTGACTATAAATTGAGAAACGAAATTCACGCGCTTGTTCAAAATTATGAGCCAAACAAAACAGAAACTACTGCTTTGAAAATGAAAATAATTCTGACCGATGAGAGACCCATTTGTCAAAGATCACGCAGGTTGTCGCTTCCTGAAAAGAGAGAAGTCGAAAAACAAATAAATGATTGGTTAGAGCAAGGGATAATTAGGGAGAGTTGCTCTGATTTTGCTTCGCCTGTTGTGGTGTGTAGAAAGAAGGATGATACGATGCGTTTGTGCATTGACTACAGAGCTTTGAATAAGCGAATAGTTAGAGACAGATATCCGCTACCTGTTATCGAGGAAGTGTTGGATAAGTTAGAAAATGGAAGGGTGTTCACGACCCTCGATTTGAAAAATGCTTTCTTCCATGTAGAAGTGGATGAGGCAAGTAGAAAATACACTGCGTTTGTAACAGAGTCAGGCCAGTATGAATTCCTAAGAGTACCGTTTGGTTTGTCCATTAGCAGCAATTACTTTCAAAGATACATCAATTACGTGTTTAGAGACCTATTGAGAGACGGTACTTTAGTTACTTATTTAGATGATATCATAATCCCAGCTATCAATGAAAAAGAAGCGCATAAAAAATTAAGTCGTGTGTTAGAAACAGCTTCCAAGTATGGTCTTGAGTTAAACCTTAAGAAGTGCCGATTTTTGCAGAGGAAAATCAATTTTTTAGGCCACATCATTGAAAATGGTACTATTCGACCGTCGTTAGAGAAAACTGCAGCAGTCCGTTGTTTTGCTGAACCCAAAAATGCCAAAGAAGTACAGAGTTTCCTAGGGTTAACAGGATATTTTAGAAAGTACATACCTTCATATGCCATTATAGCAAGACCACTTAGTGATTTATTACGAGCCTCAAAACCTTTCGAATTTGGCTTTGAACAGAAAATAGCCTTTCAAAAACTTAAGGACGCGCTGTCTAATGAACCCTGCTACACCTTTACAGAGAAGGGCAGAAATTGGAATTACACACGGACGCAAGTAAACTTGGATTAGGGGCAATACTTTTCCAGCAGAGTGATGATGGGCGCTATTATCCAATTCAGTATATGAGCAAAAAAACCTCTATCCAGGAAGAAAAATTGTGTAGCTATGAACTTGAAGTGCTTGCGATTATCCAGGCTTTAAAAAGATTTCGAAATTATTTATTGGGAACCAAATTCAAAATTTTCACTGATTGTGCGGCATTTGCAAAAACCCTAGATAAAAAGGAACTTACACCAAAAGTTGCCAGATGGTCATTATTCATGCAAGAGTTTCAATATGAAGTAGTACATCGCCCTGGAAAACAAATGCAACACATTGATGCATTGAGCAGATTCCCCGTTATGCTTGTGAATAGTGATGAATTGACTTACAAAATTGTTAATGCTCAAGAAAGTGACGAATATATCAAAACCATCAAGAAACTGTTACAGGCAGGCAAAACCTCCGAATTTATCTTGAATAACAATGTCTTGTATAAGATTGATAATGATGAAGAGTTACTGGTAGTACCTGAAATGATGCAAGTGGACGTTGTGAAGCATGCACATTCTTTTGGACATTTTGCTGCTGTAAAAACTGAAGACTTGGTGAAACGTAATTTTTATTTCCCAAACATGAGAAAGTGTGTTGAGAATGTGATAAGAAACTGTGTTGAATGCATAGTGGTAAATAAGGAGACTGGGAAAGGAGAAGGACTGTTACATCCTATTCCTAAGGAAGATTCGCCATTATCAACATATCATGTGGATTTCATTGGACCACTGCCAACAACCAATAAGAATTACAATCACATTTTCACGGTCGTAGATGCATTTACAAAATTCACATGGCTTTATCCAACTAAAAGTACCACAGCGCAAGAAGCCATCGAAAGACTAAAGCTACAGCAGAAAACCTTCGGGAATCCTTCGACCATAATCAGTGATCGAGGAGGAGCTTTCAGATCCAAAGAATTCGAAGAATACTGCACTAAAGAGAATATACATCATGTACAAATAACTGCGGGAGTACCAAGAGCAAATGGTCAAGTGGAAAGAATACATAGAACCCTTATCCCGGTATTAACAAAGATGTCCTTAGATGATCCCGCTAAGTGGTTTAAACATGTTGACTCATTGCAAAGAGTTTTAAACTGCAGTACGTCACGTAGTACTAAGTACTCACCGTTTGAATTACTCATAGGAACCAGAATGAAAAATCCCGAGGATGCCATTATAAGAAATTTGCTTGTGGAAGAAAGTCAAAACCAATTTAATCAACATCGTGATAGCATTAGGAAAGACGCTAAGCAGAATATTTTAAAAATTCAAGAGGAGAATCGTAAGACTTACAATAGAAAACGCAAGGAAGCTTATCAGTACAAGCAAGGAGAACTGGTGGCAATTATGAGAACTCAGTTTGGAAGCAAGCTGAAACTCCGACCGAAATATTTTGGACCCTACCGTGTTACTAAAGTTAAATACCATGATCGCTACGATGTCGCCAAAATTGGAGATCATGAAGGACCAAATGTTACATCTTCATCAGCGGACCAAATGAAGCCCTGGACCAAATGTTGACTTATATAAATGTTTTGGCCAGAATTTAATGTTTGTAAACTGTATACTAATCTATGTGTTTTTGTTTTTTTAGTTCGTGTATTTTAGATCCTAGGCTGTTGCAGCAGTGAGGACACTGCTAGTCAGGATAGACGAGCGCTATGGGAATGAGGCAGACCGTACCAGAAGATTGCAGAATAGCTACGTTGTGCAGAATGGCTACTAGATGTCGCTGAGGTTTGCGCGGCAAGGTAAAACGTGCGTGAAGAGAAAAACAGGAGAGCGATCGCAAGGGAGTGACGAGTTAGGTCATCTCCGCGAGACTGCCCACGCATCGAATTGATTTGTGTTAAATGGTGAAGAGAGCGGTTATTTTAATTCTGAATGTCCCTATAACTGTCTAGTAAATGTCCCGTGTAATTGTCATGTCCCACGAATAATAAATACTTGTTTGTGCAAAAATTTGCATTATCATTCCCCTAGACATCTTGCCATCCTATATATATATATATATATATAAGAATATATACACAAATATTTTAAAATTTTAATTATACAGAGAATTTTTAATAGAATTAAATCTAATAATGTTAAGCCGACTTCGTATTATATTTATTATATTAGATATACCTATTTTTCGAAAAGAATAAATATTTTCAATGCAATCTGTCTTCATGTATAATTTTCATTAGTTTCATTTAGTGAACTATCTGCCTTATCATCCAAGAAGATTCAATATTATTCAGTCAAGTCAAAAGAAATAAAATTCGCGAGTAACACAATGTTCTATTCGAAGTCTGCAGTTATTAGGATTAAAATAAAGTATCTGTTGGTGTATTAATTCCTCGATATACGAACTGAATGATTTCAGAATATTTTATAAAACCTCATTTACCTTAATTCTTTGCATTAACGTCGGTGACAAATGATGCTGAAAATATGTGTATATTTGAAATATGTACTTCCCAATGAGTATTTCACATTTAAACTAAAATATAATTTTTCAATGTATTTTATTCCAATGTAAGTGATAAGCTGTAGAAAATTCAAGAAATATATAACCAAGAATTCAAGAAATATTAAATCACGAAGAATTCAAGCGTCAGGCTTTTATTCGTTCAAGAGCACAACTGGAAAAACACACGCTTCGCGCAAAACGAAGTAGCCAGGTGGATCTACCAGTACGCCTAAAACAAATACATTGGAATCTTGATCGATCGTTCCCCGAATCATCCTTTTCCCGCATGTGTCGTTTATTTCACTCAGTCCCGACGATCATATTTCTTTGTTGTGTTCCCGCATCTATCTTTTTTCCGCATTTATCATTCAATTCCATCGGTCCTTTGGAAAACGATAGATCGAGATTCCACTGTATATTATTTCAATTTGCAACATAAGCTGTTTACGTTTGAGTTAACTCGATGAAATTTTTTAAATCATTACCTTGCAGATATCCGGATTTTTAATTCTTTTACTATTTAACTAGATTATTCAATCATTTTTAGGTTTGAAATCAGTTAATTTATAAAAAAGAAATCTTAAGGTTATAGTATTTTCCTTAAATCATTTCCTATAACAAAATTTAAAGGAAATATCTTATCCTAATGGTTGAATAAAAGTCCCCTTTAAGAACGAGTAATAAATTTTAATGGGCATAAATGCGATAAGATGCTTTTATCTTATGATTTCCAGATGACGGTAGAGTAGTTATCGATATTCTACGTGTTATTTCTCACACTCTAATGTAATTTTCTCAGGGATCAATAAGAGTTGACAATGAGGAAATACACTAGCTGTAAATGTCGCTGGGCTTATCATTCGGGTTATCGAGCAGAAATATGTGATTAGAATGGACTTCCGCATTCGATTGACAAAGATACTGATGCAATATTTTGCAAACACATGGAAAGATATTTTTGCCGTAGGATACCGTTTCACGTCTATTTTTGGAAATGTAAGGCAAATAAGGCAGGTAAGTTATGAGGTAGATAAGTATAGTGGAATTATCCTTCAAATAATTGAGTCGATTTTTAGTTTGTAAAGTCTTTGCAATAAACCCCCATAAACATTAATTTATTTCGGTTAATTATTGACGAAGAAAGTTTTAATTGTGTATGAATGAGAAGTCAATAAATTTGCTGACAATTGGGGTTCAACTTGATTAAGCACAGAAATTGAAAAACTTTGGTAAAAATCACGAAAAAAATATCGGTCAGTTCAGTAAAGCACGATTACTCGACTTGAGTCGCTGGCTTTCAGGTACTGACTACCGAATTTTCTTGTGACGTTACATTGAACGCTTTGTTACATGTCAGTCCCGCCTTAAGAGGAACATCTCTAGCAAGATGAAAAACATATGAGCTAAGAATTTCAACACAATGGATATCTAAAAATGTATTAATTGATTTTGAATGTGACTTTTACTATTCGTGCATAATCATGACATTTCTATTGGCTCCAACGAAAATTACCGTTATTCACCGAATTCATTATTCACTTAAGCCTGAAGTTCTAGACGACGGTTTATCACTGTAATCATGACTCATTTCATTAAACTCTTTAAATAAATTTTCCTCCTTACTGATTTCATTTCAGGTTATTTTTTCTACCAAAATGAATCGCAAGTAGTAGCGAATATTTCAAATTTCCGTAAAGCCGGGAGTGTTTACGCTAATTCCCACTTGGTTTGAATTCGATCTATTACGGACGAGTAAATAAGATTTCCGGCTTAATAATTAATATATATTTATCCTCCTCATGGTGGAAGATTCCGTTTAGATAAAAAAATTAAATCACTATTCATCTAGACAACTATTTTGGAGACACAAAAGTTTTATCCATGATAGAAGATATATGACAAAAAAATATTCCAGAGTCACCCAAGTGAGTCTCAAATTGAACTATACACTATTAATCTGATTTAATGGTTGTTATTTCAGTTTGGTATAGTAATCGTGTCTTAAATGTCATGTTATTTATCAGTTTTTTAAATTTACTTTTCTGATTTTTTCCGTATACTTATCAACATTGTTTAACCCAATAACTAATAATCTTTATCTATAAAACAGTTCCGTAACTGACTGACTGACTGTCTGACTCACTGACATACAACGCACAGACCAAACCGCTCGAACTAAAAGGACTGAAATTTTGCATGGCGATTCTTCTTATAGTGTAAGGTGGTGCACTAAGAAAGATTTTTGAAAAATTCTTAGTTTTTTTAAATTAAATTTTTCAGATGTCTTAGTAACTTTTTTTAAAGTTTGCATTTAAAATAATAACTAGAGGGTTAAACAATTTACATCACGAGAAATATCATAAAAATTCCTTTACAATAAGATCTTTTTCGAATCTTTACCTCTATTTTCTGATTTTTGGTGAATTTTTAAAGATTAATTTTTAGAATTTAATTTATTAAATGCTGATCAGGTGACTTCTTTTTCTGGCACTTTAAATAAATTTATCGTCACGTGCATAACAACTACATAGACAAAAAAGTATTTTTTTTTTTGCTGATGCGGCAGACGATTGGACATTATTTTGTCTATAAAAATATCCCTTACGATTTTTTTATAAATATATATTTTTTTACATTAATTGTATACATTGATCATCGTATTTATTATAAATATATACATATATATATATATATATATATATATTTGGCACTAATTGCATACATTGACCATTGTATTTAATTTGAATGTACTCCGTAGCGAAGTGCGGGTTTTCAGCTAGTTCATTCTTATTTAAACTTATAGGATTTAACCCTTCAGCGGGCGCGTTCATGTACAAAGTGCAACATTTTTCGTAATTTTGAATGGTTTATTTTTACATGTAAGGTTTGAATGTTCTAAGCAGTTTCGATTTATAGCTACACCCTTTCTAATGCAGGTCTGATTTTCGGACCCTTGTATTCCTTTCCATTCATTGGTAGTCGGGATTTAAACGTGGTAAACCAGCGATTATACTGGATTACAATGTGACAAAAACTGGAGCTGAATTCGTCGAACAAATGTGCAGCTATTACACGGCATCCCGCATATCACGAAGATGGACAATGTCATTGTTTTTTTAGGTTTTTGGACACCAATAGGAATTAATTCACAAGTTGTCCTTAGATCCGATAAACCGGACACTCGTTAAATAAGGCGATTGTATCTGCATTCTCTGGTCTTTAATCGCTATATATAAAACAGTTCCGTAACTGACTCATTCATTCACTGACTGACTGACTGACATACAACGCACAGACCAAACCGCTGGACCTAAAGGGCTGAAATTTTGCATGGCGATTCTTCTAATAGTGTAGGGGTGCACTAAGAAAGATTTTTCAAAAATTATTCTTAGATTTTTTTAAATTAAATTCTTAAGCTGTTTTTTAAACGTTTTTTTACGTTTGCATTTAAAATAATACATTGAGGGTTAGAAAATTTATATCACGAGAAAAATCATAAAAATTCCTTCAAAATGAAATTTTTTTCGAATTTTTACCTCCATTTCCTGATTTTTGGTGAATTTTTAAAGATTAATTTTTAGAATTTAATTTATTAAATGCCGATCACGTGATTTCTTTTTCTGGTACTTTCAACAAATCTATCGTCACGTGCGTAACAACTAAATAGACAAAAAAAATATTTTTTTCTCTTTCTAATGCAGCAGACGATTGGATATTATCCAAAAAAAAATGCATATCCCTTACGATTTTTTTATAAATATATATATATAGATAGATATATATTTTACATCAATTGTATACATTGATCATCGCATTTATTATAAATATATATATATTTATTTTTTGGCATAAATTGCATACGTTGACCGTTGTATTTAATTTGAGAATGTACTCCGTAGCGAAGTGCGGGTTTTCAGCTAGTTATAAATATATCTCAATATTATCAACATTTTATATCTTATCATAAAACGCAGAATTTTAATTTCCAATTTGAAAAAAAAGAGTTTATTTCAAAAGGAATAATCAGGGTTGAAAGAAACGTTGCACTTTGTGCGTAGCGCGCCTGCGGGTGTTCCAAAAATTGGCGCGCCCGCTGAAGGGTTAAACTTCTAGGTTTTGATGTTTGTGTTTAATACTTAGACATATATTAGTGTTCATCAAGTTCCTATGAATACCTGATATTCACTTGATTAAAATCGAGGAAGATATAAATTCTCGGATATTCTTGAGCTTCAGACTCAATAAGATTTTAAAAAATTCCGTGGGTCACCTTGACACACTGTGATGACCATAGATCGTTAATTTAAAATAGAGAAGATGAAAGGCTATACTTTGTTTTTGACTTGGTGGATCTGTGCGCCATTTTATTAAAAAATAATTATGAGTTTAATAAGAAAATTAGATGAATTATACATATATCGCATTGCAATTTTATCAAAATCAAGCAGTCCAATATATTTTTTTTCAATAAAATCTAATAACATATTTTCCACGAAAAATGGAGAAATTTTCTTAGGTGACTGTTTTTCTAATTTTTTTCCATAAATCTTACTTTCTACGATTTATGGAAAAAAATTAGAAAAACAGTCATAAAATTTTTTCCATAAATCTTACTTTCTAAGATTTATGGAAAAAAATTAGAAAAACAGTCAGCTAAGAAAAATTCTCCATTTTTCATTCATAACCGTAGACTGCTTGGCGTTGCCATTTAGGTAAAAAGGAAATTTTCTGCATTTTCTTTAACAAATAGGCATATTTAAAAAATATATTCTCTTTACGGGATTTTTAATGTAATTCTAGTAGATTTTAATTTTTGTAAAAATATTTTCTCTTGTTATTTTGATTAAAAACACAATTTTCAGATAAAAGAGAAGAAGAATCATACACTGTAGGGTCAAGTTCGTTTTATGACATGCTAGCTCGTACCTTAAAATACAATCAGAAAAATGAAACCTACGGCAGAGAGGAAATCCCTTTTGCAATATATTAGTTAAAATCTCTCCTTAAATACATCGATATAAAATTTAAATTTCAGTATTCACAAAAATGCAATATATAAAATAAATGCACATAGAAATTTCACAATACTCTATAACACGTGAGAAACGTTTACTTAAGAAATTTCATAAACTTAAGAAAGCAGTATATTTCATATTTATAGATACATTGAAAGCTAAAATTACCAGATCATAGAAGAGTAATATATAGAGGAGAAGGTGGGATTATGGATCCTGCATTTATTATGGACCCCCTTAATATCTGCCTTATGCGCAGGTGCAGCCGTTAATTATAGCTGTGATCTAGACCCCCTAGGTGGCTGTAATGGATAGTCAAGGTCATTGACCCCAGTTCACTCGCGAATGATGTCCTGTGGCCAATTGTTTGTTTTTCGAGTTTTCAAACTTTTTCTGAGAAAACTAAAAGTGAATATTTTACATATCTACTGCTATGTTTTGTAAAAACTGATTCCTGTGCCTTATTCTACACGAAATGGAGTTCCTTTTGAGCTAGTTCGAAATTAAATTCGATGTCATTCATAATGTGAAAAATGAGTTTGTTTCCAAGATGGCGTTGTTTGAAATATGGACCCTATGGGTGCTGGTATTATGGACCCGAGTCCATATTACCAACAACCGTTTTCGATAATGTAATAATAATGTTTCCGTGAGAAAATGTAATTCCACAGTTGATTTCATTGTAATACATTTTATTTTCATGTTTTGTAATCCTTCTCGATTATTCTGGAAGCTAAGAATGAAAGTTGAGAAGAAATCTACCGCTAGTAAGGACGCTGTAGTGCGCAGAAGAAGTTGGGATAGGGTAAAGATGGTTGAGGCTATCCAGAAGCTAAGATGCGGAGAAATGGGACTAAAGGAGGCTGCCAGAGTGTTTGGTGTATCAAGAATAACTTTGAGATTATTGTGGTATAGCAAGTGATCTCAATCGTATTGGCTTCACAAGTGGGTAAGCCAGCAGCAGATTTGGTTGTACAAAAACTAGAGTTTGGTTTTGGTTTGGAGCGCTACGGTCAACTTTTGTTATACAGAGGCTAATTAGACCGAGATCTATAATTTAAAGCAGATTAAAGGTGGCTGGGTTATTTTTATTTTCTGGAGAGCTTGTGTTCAGGGAATAAATTCCAGAATCTTCAATGTAGATGTGACTGGTTTAAGTGTGGTTCAGTCAAAAGTTTCCCAAGTCATGGGGTTGAAGAGAAAACGTCAGGTGGGATCTCTGTTTACAGCGGAACGTGGTTATCTGGTAACTGTGGTTTGCTGCATGAGTGCTGGGGGAACATATTTTCGACCAATGATGATATTTCCTCGTAAAATCTTAACGGATCAGCTTATGAATGGAGCCCCATCCAGTAAAATTGGAAGAGCTCATCCCTATGGGTGGATACAAGCCCATATGCTTACAGAGATGGCCCAGACCAGCAAGAAGCATCGTGCATCTTCTGTGAAGGTGCATTGAAAAGATAACACATAGAACTTTGTATTCGTTGTGGGATGAGTCTACACTGGACTCATTCTGTGTGCACCGGAGCCGAAGCTGAGTTTTATATTTGCGACTTTTGTCCCCAAAATTGAAGTTTTTTTATATAGATAATATTTGATGTTCCAGCTGTTTAATAATATATTATCTTTCTTTCAATTTTTTCATTTGAAAACTTTTCTCTTATTTGTTTCCAGCTGCTTAATAGATAGATAAATGATTTTTTTCGGTAAAAAAGATGGGGTCCATATTACCCCCCACTTTCGGTCACCTGCAAGTTTTGACTTTTTTCACTTATGTGATTGTATACATCTTAAAATTTGATTTAATGGCAAATCCACTTAAGGATGTTTAGATGATGAGTTATCGAAGAGGTTAGAACCGCAAAAAATGAAAATCGGTATTTAGTATAACCGCAGTGAGCCAAAAACAAAAGGGGGGTCCATAATCCCCCCTTCTACTCTACACTATCTACAAATAAGTCTTTGGACACCTGTGATAGAAAAGAAAAACAAAATTTATTGATATCCAATAGTTGGTAGAGCCTCCATGAGAGGCAATTGCATAATTAACCCTTCGGGGCATACTTTCCACAAGTCCTTGTATGACAGCTAGTGGTATTTTCTTCCACTCTGCTTGGAGAAGACATGTAAGTGAACACCTCCAGACCATAATTCGACCTCCGCCGACATTTACTGTGGGCTTATGGGCGGCAGCACGACCATGAAAACCAAGCAGATGTGCTTCCTTACGGATGGTATTCATTGAAACAACACTCCCGGATGCCTGTTGGAACTCCTGGAGTATGTGGACCGTCGGTTGGGTGCGGTTCTTCCGAATTTCTCAGGACAGCATCCGTCAGTCTCTATCTCCCAGTTTCGTGGTCTGTCGACTCGGGGCACATTCCGACAATCCCTGCTCACCTTCCACTTCTGAATCACTTAGGGTACTGTCGACTTGGGGTAATTCAGCTCGCTAGATATGTCCCTTAAGGATCGGCCATTTCTGTGATACCCGACGATTACACCTTTCTCAAATTCAGATAACTCTGCACTTCGTGGCATCTTGCATACGACTAATGCCGATGTTGTTTCCTAATGGCGGAGGGCATAACGTATATCAGGACCGCAGATATCGTCGTTTGCATGGGTGTCGAAATACTTACTGGTAGATAGTGTATATATATATATATATATATATATATATATATATATATATATATACACACACACACACACACACACACACACACACACACACACACACACACACACACATATATATATATATAAACCAAATTTAAATCTTCTAAGTCCCAAAAAGACAGTAGAATGATCCAGACTCTTTACAGCACTCATAGAAGATTAAAGAACTTTTTGAGTCATTGAGATAGAGACGTGTTATAAAAAGATCTGTAATGATCTCTTCTCTCGCATTGCAACTACACAACTATCATACGCGTGTGTGTGCATGACAACTTAAACAGGATGTTAAAATAAATACACTAATGGTATCTATGGTGGTAATTGAAATACACATGCCTTGCTGTTCAGAAAACACCAGATTCTCTCCTCCATATTGTGTTACATTTTTCTGGTCGTTAGTACGTGAAATCTCGGTTATCAGGCAGACAATAATAGGAGACGCTGATGATGTGCAAAACTTTGTAAGTGGAAAAATGACATATTTAGTAATAAATGGCATGGAAATTAACGAATGTCCTGCAATTAGAATAATGAAAAATTAGATGATGTTTAATAATTGTCATATCAATATTGAGAACTATGGGAGTTTATTTAAGAAAAGGCATAGAGTTAGTTCTGTTTAATACGTATTAGCAATAACTGTAGGAATTTTGGATCATTTTCAACTAAGGATTGATGCCAATGAATTTTACGTTGAAAACATGGCACATCAAAGAAACAAAACTTTAAAACAGATATTAGAAACACAAGAAGAATAAACTTTTAATTTCTGCACACGTGATTCGATGACCTTTGACGTCATGAATTAATGGATTTTAACAAGCTTAATTATAGATTAATATACCATTGAACTCAATCTAGAGAGCTATTATCTCTTTAGTCACCTAACTGAATAATGTAAATGCTGATTATTGAAATACTATTTGATTAAGCCTATTATAATAGACCGAGTTATCACAGTCGCTTAAACACAATCTCTACACAGTCTATGAAATTTTGCGATATTAATGATGTGGTTTCAAACTATAATATATGTAGATAATACGTTATGATCGTAGCATCGGGTAAGATGAGTTCTACAGTAAATTATTATTTTTTTTGAGCAATTTTAAGAACTTTTTTTATTACATAGCCCGATTATACTACAGTCAAATGTATAATTTACAAGATTTGAGGCGGTTTCATCGTCTCTGAAAGAATTGTCTACTGATTATTGCCAGCGAGAGAGTAAGCTTGTTGCGAATCGAATGAATCGAATGGATTGTGTGCGTGGAGTTCAATTGGCACTCATCTATACCACGTGACTCCCGGAGAATGATGTAAAACTTTGTTGTTTATGTTTTTACTTGGCTTATTAGGTTTGATATGAATAGAGCACATATTGGCAGTGCTCTCCAGGTTTCATTAATTATATTCGGTATTAATTTCAGTCTAATTTTAATTGTTATATGTTTTGTTATGCGTGATGTTAAATAAACGTATAAAACGACCATCAAGGACTCTTAGGGGTTATTTGGCACCTTACAGGTCATTTGGCACTTTATACATTTCGTATTCTAGGATATAGTTTTCATTTTCTTCATGGTGCCGAAACCCGGAAAATGCTTAGTGTCTTGAATAAGAACCTTTAGGTTAAATACTTGAATAAAATGGATTACACTACACTCGGAAATAGTGACTTTGTATGAGAACTTGGATGAAACAGAACTTGGACTATTTACTTTTTTCTTGGATGTGATACTAAAATTTCAAGACAAAACAGGTACTGTAAAACTTTATTAAAGCTGGTCAGTCTCAAATGGTATAATTCACATTAACTCTTTGGCATAGATAATTTTTTTTCTTATTCAAGGGGACTGCTTCCTTTTGAATGTTAACACAATTTTACTTTATAATTGTATGTAATTTTAGATACTCGAACATACTTTTTTGTCCTCAAAAAACTATCGTAGCGGTAGCACGCCGGCTTTCGCTCCTGCTGTGCTCAGATCGAATACCGACAATTTCCGTTAACTCCTTAACAATCGCATAATTTTGATGAAAACAGTAATAAAAGTCACCATTTTTTTCTCGAAGGATTCCATTTAAGTCTTGATATGCCACATCTACTTTAAAAAATAACCCATCCCTAATTACATTATAAATAGTCTAGTGCTGCCATCTGGTATGCAAAATAAGAAATAAAAAATTTTCATGATAAATGAAATGGATTGTTTTAATCTTTTTGGTGCGTTATTTTTAAACACCCCAGCACGGAAATATCACGGGCACGAGAAATAGAAGGCGAAACCTCACCTCGTAATTTTAGCGGAAGCGAGAAGGAAGGTTAAATGGCTTCTTGTTTTGGCCGGATATGACCGGGAAGTCCCTCTATGAGGTCAGAGAGGGTGGGAGAGGGTACGATCCTACCAGATGTCACCCTGGGGTTGCTGGGTAAAAATTCAGGTAGCGCCTGGCTAAATAGGACTCCGATCCATGTTGGGCCCATTTATACAGGAGCCGCAACCCTCAGTCCGCTAGCCTATATGGACCTGATTTGGAATACTTCCGCACGAGGGGGCATTAGAAACGGCATCAAAAGGATCGATAATGGCATTTATTCTCATTATGCTCTAATCTGTATATGAGCGAGTTCCGGGAAATAAATGGACCAAAGTTTTAATACTCGTACACTAAACCTCTAGACGCAAATTACAACACTAATTACTGATTTTCTACAATGGGGAAAAATAGGCACAACCCTGTTAATTAAAGTCGCATTCAGACGGAAACTATTTCATTTATTTTGAATCATATCTGTGTATCTATGCATATATACTACTCTCTATTAGCATGTTGTTAAGCAACCTTTTAAACATTAAGGTAATTCTCATAAGTATTCCTTGCAAATCCAGTATCTCGGGCTCTTTAATTAATTTTTGGTTTTTATACCTTTTTTATCTTTCTCCATGTCGTCTCTTAACGTGTATATTCCTCGCATTTCAAGGCAAGTATGAAACAGTCCCTGGTGAGAGCAATTGAAAAAAGCATTTCAATTAAGATGCATGATAAAGTAAAAAAATTCGTCTCTGGAGATAAACTAACTTTTGCAAAAGAAAATTCAGCGTAAACTTAGAATATATATTCAGAAACTGTTTACATCGTACGTCTGTCAAAAAAGTGCTTAATTACTGTTGCATACCTTATTTTTACAAAATAAGTTGTTTTATTCTAGCTTAATAGGTTTACAATGTAGTGTCTTGCTACATTGTGATGTTTTGTAAGTTTTAAATTTTTTGTTTCTTTTAAAATATTTAGTTTTACCAAAAGGGGAGTAATAAATTATGAAATTATATGAATTTTGTCTGCATAATACGAAGTTTATGCATTTCAAATCACTGGATGTAGAATATACTATAGATAACGATACTTAGGCATAAAATTTCTGTACTTTTATTTTCCATTAAATAAATAAAAAAAAAAAAAAAAAATATATATATATATATATATATATATATATATATATATATATATAAAGAGCTCGTCTGTTTGTTTGTCCGCCACAGAATCATAGACTGTTTCACCCACCGGGACCAAATTCGGCGCAGTTAAAGTTTAGGATCCTAGAAACTTAACGCAGCAAAAACGAAATTTGGGGCTCAATTAGTTTTTTAAATTAATTTTTTAATGATTTTTTGTGCCCCTAAGAGGTGCGCGTACCACCCGTGGATACAACCCATTCACCACAACCAGCTGCGTTAAGAGGACTGGTCTAGGGTTGACGGTGGGGGACAAATTCCAATGCGCGGGAGGAAGAGAGTTGGGAATGACCTTTTGCCCTGGCTCCCCAGATAAACATAAATTTCCTGGCTTTGCTTTGTGAAATCTGCAGATGATTTTGATTACACATCGTTTGGATGCTCACTTGACGTCACATTCGTTTTCATGCGGAAAGTGATACAGACGATTTTTTTAACGGATTACGTTCTTAAAAAGTATAAAGAAATAAATGCATCTGGATGTTTATCTTTAATTAACATAAAAGAGAAAAACTAATAATGCCACCTAAGAAACGTGCTTCGTTTGGAAAGTCTTGTGATGCGAAAAGAAAACAAGCGCAAAGAGCAGTCGAAACAGAAGAACGCAGTCGAAGGTTTCAAGGTATTGCTGAAAGACACACAAGAAAACGAAGTACAACGTAATGTACGACTTCACGCTGATAGAAAAAGACATGCTCAAAGTACATATCGTGCCATGAATGCTGACCAGTGGAGTTTATGTGCATTTCACTATAATCCAGAATGTAATTATGCAACTGCTAATGAAGTAAGTATTGGATCAATGTCGAAAATATGTGACAGCTGTGGTGCTAAAAAGTGGTCTAGAGAATCGCCAGGAATGTGCTGCAGTAATGGAAAAGTACAATTTCCTGCAATTCCAGAATCAAACGAGCCTTTGAGAACATTACTCACAGGTAATACATCTGATTCAAAACATTTCTTACAAAACATAACAGCTTAAGGAAAATAGGCTTCATGGGGAATCCCGCCTTACTTTGATTAAGCAAAGGGGATAACGCATCTTGCACTTTACCTCTTGGGTGATGTGGAAAAAAGTGCATTTTTAAGGGAAAAATAAATAATAAAGGCAAATGTAAATTATAAAACTTATTCCTAATTAAACAGTGGATCAAAAAAATCTAATTAAATCTAATTAAACAGTATCTAACAAATATAATTAAATAGTAAACTTATTCAATCCAAACGTGCGAATCCCGCAACACGGTGTTATTAATTCTCAATAAAATCAGACGAAGGTCCGCAGGCTCAAAGTTTCTTTCTTATTGTTTATATATCATTTCAGTAGAAACGCGCTAAGCGCATTCTGTCTGGCCAGATGAACATGAAGAGTGGGGGGTGCACCCCAGCATTTTTTTTTGATGGAATGCATGAAAATTTTATATCCATATACCTACCAGGGCAACGCCGGTCAATAATGCTAGTGTATATATATATATATATATATATATACATGTATTGTATTTTAGTGAAAATTTATCTGCTGGAGAGAAATTAATTCACTGATTAAGTGCACTAAATTGTTCGAAAATATTCTTCGAACGAGTAAAACTTAGGCTTGGGGAACAGTTTGTCACGCTGCTCAGATTCTAATGAACTTGTTTGACAAGCAGAAAATAAACACTTATTATAATCCAGTGGCTAATCCAGTGTGTTATAGCTGAAGACACGTTTATTCTGTTCGTTATGGTGTTTCTTATGAGAAAGGTTATCAAATATATTTTATAGAGTCTTTAAGATAGTTCAGCTTCATAAGATGGAGAGGAATTTTTTAAGTTCTTACTATGAGAAATTATAATACTATTAAGTTACAACAAACTTAATATTTAGTTTGTTTACAATGTTGGTTCAGATCTGACATTTTTTTGCAATCGCGTGTAGATCATGCCTCCCAGAATTACCGATTATCGATCTCTGTCATTCGCGATCTACCTACTAATACTAATACAATACTACTTCGAGTAATACAAGTATTCCGTAGCATTTTCTACAGCATGCAGAAACTAAATTAACGTGTAGAGGCTGAACATTTACAAATTAGTTAAAGGATCGCTTTAGAAATTCATCACATTTTCACCTTGTATGCATGATTTTTATTAAATACATTTTGTGTTTTAAGTTACTTCGAAATAAGATATGCAATCCATGGTGTTAAGACTGGAAACCATAGTCGCCGGCATTTAAAAATATTTTCGTTCTTTTTCATTCAAAATAACTAATTATATGTAGTTGATTATGTAACTACAACGTCCACTTTAGGAATTTCAGTCTATTTCGGTCCTATAGGGCAGTTGTCCCTAACCCCCGGGCCGCGGACCGGTACTGGTCCGTGGATCAAATGGTACCGGGCCGCCCAAGGAACATTAAATCATTTCCATTTTATTCACTGTGGTGTATTTCTTCAGGTTTGTGCATCTTTGTCGGATTTGTGCTAATTTATACCTTTTTAACAGAAGAAATCTTCTAACTATTTTAAATTAGTTTATTGTTTATTAAGCATTTAAAGATTATTAATTAAAATTGCAGTCATAAAATTGAAAATAAATGCGCTTTCCTGAAAGAAAAAAATGTAACAAATAAATAAATAAATAAAACGAGTTTTTTATTGAACAATAAACGTAACGTCATTTATTCATCAAAATACCCTGAGATTGCCACCACAGCACTTAAATCCCTATTGCTATTTCCGACAACCTATAATGGAATAAACTGGACATAAGCAACACACTTCGGGTGTCATTGTCTCCCATTACCCTCAGATGGAACAGTCTCGTTGCAAAGAAACAAGCTCAAGGTTCTCATTGATTTAGCGTTCTAGTGAGTTAAAATGTTAAATCACTTTATATTCATTTTTTGGTGTAACTGCATTTTATTTTGAAGGCATGTTTAAATACTATTAAATTAAAATTATTAAATCAAAACAATCTAAAATATAAACAATCAACGTTCTCCCCCCCCCCCTCAGCGGGCCGCGGTAAAATTATCAAACATTGACCGGTCCGCGGCGATAAAAAGGTTGTGGAGCACTGCTATAGGGCACGTCAGTGTTGGAAAGATACATGGTCTACCAGAATTTTATTATACACTACTTTCGGTATTTGTCTAGCTGGTTGCTAGTGTAGCGTCATGCAAGTATGGTATCGTGTCTGTCGCGTCAACTCCTGTTGTTTTGTACCTGTACTTTCCTCTCAAGAAAGCAGGGGGGTAGGAGAATGACCCCGGCTTGATAAGGGATTCGTGTGGTGTTCGGAGACGAGGTCCCGGGCAGAAGTCAGGGGGACGTCGTAGAGACTGCTTGTGCCCACGCGAGAGAAGGCGTGTGGTTTTTATAGTCTGCGGTTGTTGGCTCTTGAGACAGCCGGGCAGACGAATACAGTGCGTGGGTGTATTGAGACCCCAAAGACGCACTAGGCCTTTGTTAGGTAACAGTCGTTGGGAGATGACTGAAGTAGTTAGATATTTGTATAATACTGTAAAATAAGTTTATAGATAGTTGTGTTTGTGCTTGCAAAAGAAAATGAAACTTTGAATATTCACTGGTGTGGTACTGAACTTTGCCACGTGAAAATTTACTTGTGTACCATTGCAGGCGTCTTGAGATGAAACGAACCAAAGTGAACCCGTAGAAGTGAAGGGGTTCGACATATGGGGTTAATTTCACAAGACCCCACAGGGTGTACGAACACAGCTGCGTGCTTATCGGAATACCATTTTCAAGTTCCCACCCTTTTGAATGCGTGTGTGGATTCCGAGCGGATTAAAAAAGCGATACCAGCAAATGCCGCCAGAAGTTTTAGCCTGGATATTAAGTCCAGGCATATCGGTTTCCCCAGCAAGATGTGGGAATATCTGTTTTGAAAAACAGAAGCGTCTCCCATCTCCCCGCAAAACTGTCTTTCGTAGCAATAACTCAATGCGAGTTTGATGCTATAGCATAATAAAGTTTGCCGGAATGTTCACCGTTAAGAAAGACTGTCACCGGCTAATCCGCACGACCCCCACTCTGGAAAACAGACGCATTTCTAGGAATTCGGATGGACGCCGACAAATGAAAGGGCCCCGAGATATAGTCAGAGACTTGGAGATTATTGGGGAGAGCCTCGTTGAAATATCTAGCTAGCGACTGTGCGTTGAGAGCTCCCATTAAGGCGACCTAGGCTCGGAGCGCCGCTTATAAATCGCTGACGCACTGTCCTACTGTAACTGCTAAAATGTCAAGCTGATCTACTGTACCTTTTAAATTTAATTTGTTTTGTTTCATTAAATTTTTGTTAAGTTTTTTGTTACCCTCTGGCCTTATCATTCACAACTCGGACTCTGTTTTTCTTGGTCCCGATTGTATTAATTTTAAAGAGCCTCAGAGAAAAGACTATGATGCCACACTAGGAATAAACTGTTTACGTTTTAAGGGCTTCTATTTAAGGCTTTATGTATTAATATAACGGAAATATAAATTCTTCCTTGTAAAAACTAAAACTTATCTTTGCAAAATCAAGAGCACTTACATGACCAAATAATGTATCTCTCATAAGAGAGATTCAGTTTGCAGTCACTGACTCTTAAAATTAATAAAGGTCGTTTCTGTATATATTTTTGAAGACAAGCTCCGAGACTTGCCATAAATCACATTTGGCAGCAGTTGCCTAGACATAAGCCTGCTATTGTAACAGAAAATTAATACTGTGCCTTTCAAGATCCATATCAAAACTCAATATATAGCATTTTTTATATATCAGAGAAACAACTGCGTGAACAATGTCCTTGGAAAATGAATTTGAAACACATAAAGAAATATTTGATAAACGACTGATCTGCATTAGATTTATATGCTTGTCATTACCTGTTTAAAGCATTTAGACCTTAACTTGTTGCAATAAGGGCTAAGAATGTAAAGAAAAGTTTTTTTTTAAATTTCAGGACTGAAAACAGTAATTTCATACTTTGTTTGAATATTAAGTATTAAATTATTATAGTAACAGTGGTTAGATATATTTATTTCGGGGCATAACATTTCAATTAATGTAGTAATATACGTTTTATGAAATTCCCTTTGAAAATTTTTAAAAACAATTTTTATCTTTGTTAAAACAGACTTGACCTAAAAGAAATCCGTTGTAGATGTTCAATACTAACTGGTTTTCAAAAGTATACAGAGTAATTCCGAAGTCCTTGTTAGGACCTCAGGGCTGCTGTAGTAGATTAACTCGTACCTTGTTATCCTTGTCTTTAACTGTCGGTGGAGAAATATAGGATTTGAGCATCTCGAAGCCTAACTTGACAGCACTAAATATACTACAGCGGCCAATTTATACCCGTAACGCAAGTATCTCCCCACCGCTACAAAATGCGGGAAGGAAAAGGAGCCTTGTGAATGGTCAGATTATTCAATGACGTTACATTCTCTCTCGCATGCTATATTGCTCATTATTCACTAAATACATGAAACAACACATTTTAGTTGGCCAAATATGTATATGCTTCATCAGTTAAATCATTATTTTAATGATTTATGCCTGAAATGTACCTTTTATTAACTCTGCTAATAGAAAAAAGGGCGAACTATATCGCAATAGGGGAATCCTACTGCTCTAGCGTACCGTTTGTATTCAGGATAGGTTTGCCCCGAGTATAGTGCGCCTGGGTAGTAGTACGAAGTTTACTAGCCCTGAATCCTCTGCGGGAGTTCCCAGTGCCGTATTTAGAAGATATGGCATAAAACAAAATATAACGCTTCGCTAAGTCTTTTAGCATTTAATAAACATAGGTGGGCAGAGAAATTCCTCTATAGAGTGTTTCTTTGCTTCTTTCGACCATTTCTCGTCTTTAGCCCACAATTCCTCTGACTACTTTGCGCTATCCTCATCTACTTAATGCTTCTCTCACCTCACCCACACTATACAGAGGCTGTTCACACATTTTTTAGACGATGTATATTGTATTCACAAAACTAAATTACATAAAATTCTTGTGTTTTAAATGTTCTATTTGACATCCCTTATTCTGAACTATCTTTCGATACCGCAATTTCCAGGATAATAATGCCTTTTGAAGTGTCAGAAGAGGTATTCTATCCCATTCCTCCTGAACAGCTTTCCAGAGTCCTGTAAGGGTTTTGGGACGACGTTTGGATAATGCAGATTTTAAAAGTCCGAAAGCACAAAAATCCATAGGTGATACATCTGGAGATTTAGTAGGGATATCAGTGAAGGGTATGG
This sequence comes from Dolomedes plantarius, assembly GCA_907164885.2. Lineage (NCBI taxonomy): Eukaryota > Metazoa > Arthropoda > Arachnida > Araneae > Dolomedidae > Dolomedes > Dolomedes plantarius. The sequence goes on along the minus strand of OU015497.1, from coordinate 21,949,902 downwards.
CCTTGATACCAGTTTTTTGTTCCATTTCTTTTAGGAAATTTACAGTGGATTTTGATGTGTGACTGCTAGCTTTGTCCTGATGGAGTCTCACAGATTGATGGCACTGTGGATAAAGCGATGGTATTTCATTCAAAAAAATTGGCGATAAAATATGTTCCTGATAGTATTTGGAGTTAATCTTGACATTTTTTTTCCACTCTCTTTATTTTTAACTTGCCATTATAAGAAAAACCAGCAACAATCATGAATCCCTCATAAAAACTTTCTTTCGATTCTTTGAACCATGTACTTAAATTTTTTTCTCCCCTTTTATGATAATAAATGGCTCTTTTTTTGTTGCAATCATTTAAATACACCCATGATTCATCTATTATGACAATTGTTTTCCATTTTTCTTTGGATAAGTGTTTCTCATATAGAATTCTGCAGCGTGTCCTGCGTTCAGCGATGTGATTTGGAAGAAGACGATGCACATTGCGTTTTTTCACTTTCTTAAGATTTAAATCAACGTTTATCATTTTGTTTAAAGTAGACACCGAACATTTTAATGATTTTGCAACTGTCCTTTGACTAGGGGGATTTTCTTTTAACATTAAACAACGTACCTTTGCAATAGTCGAAGATGTCCGTTTTTTTCTTGGATACTTGTTTGGAATTTTTGTTCCACTTGAGGCTCCAATTTGACGTTTTTTTCCTTTTTTGTTGACGATATTACCTATCGACGCTTTAGATATCACAAAACCATGACTCTCACATCGTTTTTGGATAACGGAGTATGCATATTGTCGCAGCGTAGGCGACAGTTTTGGAAAATTAAACAGGTGCAAAGTTGGGCACAAAGAATAGGAGGAGAAGATATATTCCAAACAGCGGATAAATGGTGTACAGATGCAGTTTACGATCTGTTTATGTCAAAAAGGGAGACGATAATTGACATGTAAAAGGGGAACGGTCGAAAAATTGATGGCAGGGAGCGGCGGCCAGCTGCAGTTAATGATGTGGACAGGCAGAAATAGGAAACGAAGGGGTCCGAAATGTGATGTTAGCGAAGGACGAGTTAAGAATTTACGAGCTTCAATGCGTTAGGAGGTCAGTAGGGGGTCCGAATAGAAGCGTGTGAATGTAGGGGCGTGAGAATTCTCCAGAAGGGTGCAACGACTGACGCCCCCTTCAATTTTGAGTGGAGGAGATAGTAATATAAAAAAAGAGTTGGAACCAATAAAGGGTATCCAGATTTACCCATTGGTCAGGAGGTGGCTACCAATGGAAAGCCTCGAATTAAGTGGGGGAGTTAAGTAAAAGATAGAGATGGAGACAAATATATCAGAGAGAAGAGAGAGAGACATAGAGTTGAAGAGCAATGAGCAGATGAGTTTTAGAATCCGCTGAGGAGAAGTCGGAGTCAAGAAAGACGGAAAGGGCCGCAGACGAATAAAGAAGATAGAGGTGTAAGCCCTCAAGTGCCGATGAATATATGCCCGACGATTGAAGGATCAACGAGCCGAAAGCCTACCGCGCCGACCCTAACTCAATGAGCACGCCTAATGACTCCAGGAGTGAAGTCGAGCTGACTGCTAGCCGATAGCGTAGTCCTAGAAGGAGACAACTGCCCAGGAGTCCCGAACTCTCCCATGCCGCACCCCTTCGCCGAGCGAGCGCCAGCTACCAAGAGGTTGTAGAGTACCGGAGCCCCGTATGCATAGAGGATCGCCACCAGCCACCCTGGCCCCGAGTGTAAAGTCCTTGTGTCGCAGATGACCGCCGCAAGCCTCGCATCGTCCTTCACGATTCTCCGAGCTGTGCAAATAGCAGGTACGGGATTTTGTTTATTTGATGATCTTGTGCCGATGCTCAATTAGATTAATAGGAGGATAGTAGCCGCGCGTAATATTGCATGTTGTCATAGATATATGTTACCGAATATTTGTGGTTTTGTATATATATTATTATATGTATTGTATTAACATGTTAAATGAATAGTGATAGAAAGGCAAGAACGAGTAATATTAATGGTGTAGGATAAGTGATAGGGTATATATATATATGTGTGTTGTATTAACATGTTAAAGGATTAATGATAAGAAGTAGATAATGAGTAATGTGAACTGTATAAATAGTGTGTTGATAGTTAATAAATTGATTTGTGATCATACACCTGAGTAATCATTAATCCATTGGGCCAAGCAATGCACTAACCACAATTAAATACTCCACAATAAGTATAATAATCACCAACTAAAAACTATTTACGGTGACACATATTTCTCTTCGGATAGAGCACAAATGTAGCTTTCGAACCACTGCTTTGTTAAAAACGGCATTTCGAATAAAAACAAATCTTTCAAGCCGGAGACTATAATTTTGACTTTTAAAAACATAGTACAATTGCAATTATTTCTTTTGCAGCAAGCGATTTTTTATTACCGCTTACCAAAATCGTCTAAAAAATGTGCGAACAGCCTCTCTATATACAGTGGCTCCCAAAAGTGTTCCTACATTTACGATTTTCAATGAAATAGGGGTCTATCCATCAATTAAAATCAATATTTCAGAATGGGGATTTAATAATAAGATCTAAAATCTATTCTTAACAAAACTACATGAAATATTTTGAAAACATAGTAAAACTTTATTTTTAAGAAACCAATATTCAAAAAGTAACAAAAACTTTATCTCACAAAAGTCATCGTAAACTTGTAAAAAATCTCTACATATTAGTAAATATTCTAATTTTCCTTTAAATTAATATGTAGTAGGATATCCTTTAGCACCCACAACAGATTTTAAACGTTTGGGTATAGATTGCACTAGTTCTTTTGTAATTTCTGCATTAATGTTCATCCCTTCTTCCATCATAATGGTTTTTAGTTCTTTTTTCGTGTGAATGTCGTGTTTTCGTACTCGAACCTCCAGGTCTCTTCAAATATGTTCTTTTGGATTTAAATCTGACAATTGAGGTGGTGTTTTCAAAACTTGCGCACAATTATAGAGACACCAGAGGCGAACGTTGAGAGCCGTGTGCTTAGGATCGTTATCTTGATAAAAAACAAAGTTGTTTCCAAAACCCAAATTTTGGGCTGATAATTTTAAATTGTCTCTTAAAATATTTATATAAATAGCATGATTCATTTTGCCATCAATAAATACCAAATTACCTAGTCCTGATGCTGACATGCACCCCCAAACAAGGACACCTCCACCGCAATGCTTAACTGTTCCTACTATGTTCTTGGGATTAAGTTCATCATTTATTTCTTCTCCATACAATTATGAGCCCATCGGAACCAAAAATGTTAAACTTGCTTTCATCGGCAAATAAGGCATTATTCCAATACGTTTGGGGCTTATTTATAATGGATAGTGTGAAGGAAAGCCTAAGCTTTCTGTTTTTCAAACTCACAAAATTTTTTTTATTTGCAGAGCGCCCATGTAATCCAGCTGCTCTGAGAACTTGTCGAACAGTTTCAGGTGAAATTGAAGTAGAAAATGTTTCATTAAATTCTGCAGAAACTTTTTCAGCTTCTCAAACGTGGAAATTTCTCAGATTTTCTAATTATAAATCTCTGATCACGTTTTGTTAACTTTGCCGGACGACCTTTTCTTATCTTCTTTCCGATCCGATTTTCTTCTTTAAAGCGTTTTACAGATTTACCACTACTTTGATGAAAATAATCAATTTTAGAATGCTGTTTGTTGTTTCTTTACTACTACGAGCCTTTTTTAAATAATAAATAGAATATTACGGAGTAGACTAGCAAAAATTAAAGCCAAACGATATTTTAAATGCCGCCAGAATTCAAAAATAAAGATAAAGCACCAGATGATAATTTTAATTATGAATTTATCCGAAAATATTTCAGAGTACGATGACTTTTTTGACATAAAGTTTTTGTTACTTTTGGATGATTGGTTTCTTAAAAATAAAATTTTACTATGTTTTCAAAATATTTCATGAAGTTTTGTTAAGAATAGATTCTAGATCTTATTATTAAGTACCCATTCTGAAATATTCATTTTAATTAATGGATAAACCCCTATTTCACTGAAAATCGTAAGTGTACGAACACTTTTGGGAGCCACTGTGTATGTGTGTGTATATGTGTATAATAGCTGAATACCCGTGCTTCGCTACAGAGAACATTCAAATTAAATATAACGGTCAATGTATGCAATTAATTTGTATGTTTAATATCCATAAAACATACTATTTTGAATTAAATTCTTAAAAACTTCCATTTCAATTAGTCTAGTGGTGAAATTTGATCTTTTACCGTATTTAAATATTTTTTTGTCAATCTATTTCGTTGTTATGCACGTGACGCAATATTAATTTAAAGTATCACAAAAAGAAAAGAAACCACATGATCATCATTTAATAAATTAATTCTAAAAATTCACTAAAAATCAGAAAATGGAGGTAAAGATTCGAAAAAGATTTCATTTTAAAGGAATTTTTATGATCTTTCTCGCGATATAAATTTTAGAACCCTCAGATTATTATTTTAAGTGCAAAGTTAAAAAAAGTTGCAAAAAACAGTTTGAAAATTCAATTTAAAAAAATCTAAGAAGAATTTTTCAAAAATCTTTCTTATTGCACCCCTACACTATAAGAACAATCGCCATGCAAAATTTCAGCCCTTTAGGTCCAGTGGTTGCGTAGTCAGTCAGTCAGTCAGTTACGGAACTGTTATATATATATAGACTGTCATATTCTGATCTGTCTTTCACCGTTACCATTTAACACATGTCTTGTGGGAGAAGTAAAATGTCAGCACAGTTTACCTTTAAAAATTACTTCGAATAACATATCGTGATTGACATTCATATGAAAATGTAGTGTTAGTTAGAGGCAGAAATAATTCTAATGCACTTTTGTGCATATTTCTCATGCACTTTTGAAATAAAAGGAAAAGTGGCTTTTCCCAGAATTTTTTTTTAATACTTTTTCTTGAATCCTGTCAAATATATTTTAGCGAGAAAGACAACAATCTAACATGTGACTTTAAGAAAAGAAATCTGCTCTGTTGAATCTTTTGTTTTCTTAGCTGTATTATCCAAAAAATATTCACAGTGTTATTGGATTTTCAATTTCAGTGGCGAAGGACGTGCATGTTTGTTCAGCTAGTATCTTCGTTTGGTAAATATCGCCCTTCCCTACTTTTCTAAAAGAATGTGAAGAGAACCAAACAAAATGAACGAAAGGAAATCGATGCTATTCAAGTTCCTTCAGTCATGCGGACAATAGGATAAACATGGATGAATATCAACCGAAGAAACATGAATGTATGTTGACGAAATTCTGTATTTTTCTGTCTCTACATTTTAAGAAACGTTTGTTTCGGCGAATGAAACGTTTGTAAGTGTTTGAGGAAGTATATACATGCCAGAAGAGGATATTTATTTCCGAAATATATATTAAGGAAATATAGGGCAGTGCTTGATCAAATAAAAATCTATGTCAAGGAAATTTTGTTCGTAACAATTTTCTCATTCTGTCCTAGGAAGGGGAAAACGAGTGAAAGGGGAGTATTGTCTATTCCCTTTTGTACGTTCCATTTGAGATTCTGAAATACTTTTGAAAGGATACGATGGGAGAGTTAAAAAAAAGGGTTATCATTGCTCATGGGAAATCCTTTTCAACCACTCAAAGAATAGTTAAAATAGTATTTTCTGATCGTAATACTTTACGATGAAGTTGCTGTAGGAATTAAAATAAACTAGTCGATACCCATCAAAACATGACGGCTAGATAGTAAATAAATGTACTCAGTGCTAGATTTAGAAACAGAGGTTCCGGCGCGTTCCGCCTCCAATCTAGCTCTGAATGTACTAATACACAAATTATACTCAACACATCATTTCTAAATGTAGAAAATCATAATAATGCGCAGAAAAATATTAATGTGTTTAAGCAGCCTCGTTCTTAGTATCTAAAGCCAGATTTAAAAATGTCACTGAGCATGCGCAGAGAGCAATTTTTTAAAATTGTAAATCATCTCTAATTGAACCAGCGTGAAATAATCAATTTCCGTCAGGTTTAATCTTATATTTCACAAACATAATTATCATAAAAATAAAAATGGCAAAGAGGGATCTAAAGGCTTCTAGAAATAAACTTGTTTATCATTAAAGCGTGTCACTGAGCATGCGCAGAAACAGTAAGTTTCTAAAGACAGATTCAAACATGTCACTGAGCATGCGCAGAAATCAATTTTTAATTGTAAATTATCGCTCATTAATAGAAATTGCGGTTAAAAAAACCAAATTTGACAAAACTACAGATTACAATCTTTCGTTTAAGACCAAAGTGAAGTAAATTGATGCAGTAGTTTTCTCTCACGGACTACCAAAAAAGTCGGCTTAGCAACTTAAATATATAGATTACAATGCCAGGTGGTCAGATAATGTTACATAGTGTTCAATGTAGGCTTATATATTTAACTAGCTGAAAACCCGTACTTCGCTACGGAGTACATTCAAATTAAATACAACGGTCAATGTATGCAATTCATGCCAAATATAATATATATTATATGATAAATACGACGATCAATGTATACAATTGATGCAAAATATATATATATATATATATATATATATATATATATATATATATATATATATATATATATATATATTTATAAGAAAATCGTAAAGGATAATTTTATAGACAAAATAATGTAGAAGAAAATATTAAAATTAAATCTAATATAAAGAATACTAAAGAATATAGTACAGTTAATATAGTACAGTTTTTAGAACATTTCTTTTACTGTATTTTAATATTTTTTTGGATAATGTCCAATCGTCTGCCGCATTAGCAAGGAAAAAAAAATTTTTTTGTTTATTTAGTTGTTATGCACGTGACGATAAATTTATTTAAAGTACCAGAAAAAGAAATCACGTGATCAGCATTTAATAAATTAAATTCTAAAAATTAATCTTTAAAAATTCACCAAAAATCAGGAAATAGAGGTAAAGATTCGAAAAAGAATTCATTTTAAAGGAAATTTTATGATCTTTCTCGTGATATAAATTTTATAACCCTCAAAGTATTATTTTAAATGCAAACGTAAAAAAAGTTTAAAAAACAGCTTAAAAATTTAATTTAAAAAAATCTAAGACGAATTTTTGAAAAATCTTTCTTAGTGCACCCCTACACTATTAGAAGAATCGCCATGCAAAATTTCAGCCCTTTAGGTCCAGCGGTTTGGTCTGTGCGTTGTATGTCAGTCAGTCAGTGAATGAATGAATGAATGAATGAGTCAGTTACGGAACTGTTTTATATATATAGATTTTAAACCTTTGGATTGATGACTAAAATGTACCAAGCGTTAATTCATTACCTGGATGACGTTTTGACAGCAGTATATACATCTTTTTCTCTACGAATACTATAGAGGATGGCCCTTCATTTTAAAAATCATCTCTGAAATACTGCAACAATACATGCCATCCGCGGCAACTCTTAACATATTGACTCTGGTACCGTGGCGACGCAGGGAAAGAATGAATTGAAGTGACATTATTTTTATCATATCTTTGTGTGAAACGAAGAAAAGTATTTTCAGGGGACAGCACACCTTTGACTTTCGAAAAATGTTAGAAAATTGACTACGTTTTCCCCATTTTCAACAAATTAACCAAAGAGGCAAATTGAACGAAAATTTCTGGACTGTTAGAACAAGAATAACTTGTTGCAACAAAAATACCAGATTGATGTAAGTTATTTAAATTAACCAGGAAAAATTAATTAAGTGCCATGTTGTTTTCTTACTTTCATAACTTCCATTTGTCACTGCGCGGAGGATAACTGATGTTAATTTTAATTTATTAACATGAAGCACATTAAAGAAACATCCAGCTTAACATATCGAGAAAAAATCTTTTAATTACCTTGATTTTTTTTACATGTTTTTATTAACTCGCTTTCTTGTTTGTTTGTTTGTGAGTGTGCTTGTCCAGTACAAATCTTGCAATCGATTTTTAACTAAATTCTCGAGTAATTAGACATTTGAAACTTTTAGAATAGCTCAGAACACGATGACAATGCATTCTTTTAATACTTTTAGCCCTCTTTAAGCAGAATTAAATTAATTTTCAGTTATCTTCAGTTAATTTTGTTTTGTAGACTGGTGCAGCCATCTATCGGCCAGTACGGGAATGAAAAGTTAAACTCAAGTTAACTTTCAATCAACTTCACTTTCTTTCAAGTTGATGGGATAATTCATCAAAAAAAATTTTAAAAAAGTATTTATTATTACATAGAATTGTCAAATTTATATGATTCAACAGAAAATTTAAAAACATGGTATATAAAAAGTTCTTTTTATCATGTGATTATTAGGTTTTCATTTGACTCACCCCCGTAAATATGCATAAAACGCACTTACCGAACAGTCCAACACAGATTCTGCGCGTACATCTGCAAAAGAGTCATCTGCAAAAAATTTATATGATTCAACAGAAAATTTAAAAACATGGTATATAAAAAGTTCTTTTTATCATGTGATTATTAATATTTATAATTAACAGTTAGTTAATTTTTTTAAAAAAATTTCTTATAAAACCTTTTACATAATTTTTATTAGCGAAACTAACTCTAAACTTTCAAGTCATTTTATGAAGTAGCTTAACATTAACGTGTGTAGAAAATTTCAAGCATTTATCTCCAATAGGTTTTGAGACATGCACACAAAGTCAGAAAATAGTATTTTGAAATAAATACATATAAAGTTAAAATTTTGTACAAAAATCACTGTTTGTTCCCAGTTATTTTAATATCTTATGATATAATTGTCGTATCACAAAAAAAAAGGAAGTGCTACCAAATTGTTCAGAATAAATCCAGGTTTCAACCAATATAAAACACAAAAAAAATCGATTTTTTTGACCATTTTAAAGGTGTACAGTGCCCGTCAGTCTTACACCCTAAGTCAAGAACTGAATGTATTTAAAAAAATGGACGTAGTTGATAAGGAATCAGTCACGTTTTTGTACTGTAAAAAATAATAAAAGTCTGCCAAGATCCTCAAGGGATTAAAATAAAACTGATACATTTCCTGGAAGTAAAATCAATGGAATTAAAGATGAAATAATGAAAAACAAATTCTACCACGAATTCCCACAAGAAGGACAGTCGCAGATTATTTTCCTGGGCCATAGATATTTTTAACACCATCATTGAAAACTTGCGACGCTTTTTTAAGTCCTTAATCTGAAATATTTGAGGACGATTTCTGTTAGGAATTATTACACGTGCTTTCTACCATAAAATAAATTTTCCGTTGCCATGATTTCATTTCTGCTTTCGTAGATTTGAAGGAGCAGTGTAAATAGCTGTGCTTATTTCGAATTTCTATCAAGCTGTTTTCATGATATGGCCCACTTCAGTTGAATTTAAAACTTTTAGAGCGAAGTAATAATTTTCTCTGCAACCCTAATGAAATATGGAATACTTTATCTATGAAGATATATGTGAAAACAGCATTGATATTTTTTTTACTTCGCCTTTCAAAAAGAAACAAAGTTTTATCGGCAATTAAAAAATATGATATAGATATTCGAATGTACAGACCTAGAACAGAAGTTTACTCGTTATGTTGTTGTTAATGCCCCCTGGTTGGAGTTGCCATTCAGAAGGTCCTAATAAGCTATTGGGCTCCTGTTTTGAATTAGCACCACAAGGGTCGGAGTCGGACTTGGCTAAATGACCGGTCCCGTCATTTTGAACAGAGGCAAGTGACGAGACCGGAACACTTGAACCCGCACCTCCGGAGGTAAATTTGAGAACTTGGAGGACATTGCAGCCACGACTTATTTTACGTGCCCCGGCCACCGTTAGTAAACACGGCGGTGGATTTGCAGCGACGAGCATCGAACCAGGGACCTGCTCTTGCCAACTGGGCCCCCGCGCCCTGCACTTGTATGTTATTGATTATCGATTTGAAGTAAATAATGAATATCGTTTAACTTTAGAAAAATCTTTGTAAAATCCCGCATCATGTTCCACCATTTTCGTGTTTTAATTAACCAACAAATACTGAATTTCATCGATATAAAAAATTGTAATTAGAATCTTGAGAAAATCTTCCTTTCGCAAATTAAAAATAGCTAAGCACGTAATATCTCCTGGAAGTTTTTTAGCTGCAAACTGATGATGATTAAAAAAAATACTTGAGACTCGTTTACAGATAATTAATAGTATTAATTATAGTATTAATTATAGTATTAATTATTTTTATAAATTATAAATTATAAATTATAAATTATAAATTATAAATTATTGATTATTAATTATTATAGTACGCGCACAATCTGTGTCGGACTGTTCGGTAAGTGCGTTTTATGCATATTTACGAGGGTGAGTCAAATGAAAACCTAATAATTACAAGATAAAAAGAACTTTTTATATACCATGTTTTTAAATTTTCTGTTGAATCATATAAATTTGACAATTCTATGTATTAATAAATATTTTTTTAAATTTTTTTTGTTGAATTATCCCATCAACTTGAAAGAAAGTCAAATGAAAACCTAAAAAAGGTGTTAAAAGTTTGTAACATCGAGCTATTTTTCTGTAAGTTGGCAACATTTCTACCCGTGGTCTGAAGAGTGGCCGACAAATGGCAGCATGATGTGGACACGCTACACGAGGAATCAGCAGCAGTGAAAAAATGTCTGATTCGCTTGAAACATGCACCAAAACGACACAGTTCTAGTTCTCCGTTTTTTGAGTAGTGAAGAGACAAAATCTGTGAAAGTTCATCGAAGAATCAAAGTTCAGTATGGCGATGCATGTCTGTCACTGCAGCAAGTCCAAAACCCTCCCCAAAATCATACATAGCCATCGGTAGAAAAGGTCGTACTGACACTCTTTTGGGATGAGGGGTAATTTGTGGGCAGCACATACCCAGGGGAGGGGTTGACAGTCATTTCTTCAACGTATTTAGATCTCCTCAAGAACCACCTACGTCCTGCAATCTGACCCAGAGGACGTTGACTTCTGAGAACAGGTGTATTGATGCAACATGACAATACTTTGGGATATACTTGGACCTAATACTGCCCATTCAACGTATTGTAATCATCCAACGTCTGAGATTTGAGGGGTTTTACATTTCTCGTATTCGCCAGACCACGGTGTCAGTGACTTTCACTGCTTCGATCAGAGAGACGATGAAGTGAAGCAGACCGTTCATGAGTGGCTACAACCACAGTCAAAAGATTTTTTTTCAAGAGGTATCTATTCCCTTCCCTAGAACTGGAACACTTGTATTGCAAGTCAAGGAGACTATGAAGAAAAATGAGGTTTATGTATTCCTTTTCTATTCATTCTAGATTGCAAGATAAAAAATGTTTAAGGTTTTCATTTCAATCCCCCATGTAGATTGTATTTGTAGCTTCCGTTTCTAGTAATGTTACATGAAATATTGTGTATTTTTGTACTTATATATATATATATATATATATATATATATATATATAATTTTGTTCCAACAAAATCTTCCAAAGCTAATTGGTTTGAAAGTACTGTAATAGATATTTTCCCAATCCAGTCACAATTTACATAGGATGAGTATTTTTCCCGACTGATTTGCACGGGCAAAGCTTTTCATTTATTCTTTCTCTCTTTTGTATTATAGCTTGATGGTGGCCGAAAGGCTAGGACGTTGAACTTCGGAATTATAGTCTGCGGTTTCGAATCCCGTAGTAAGCATGTGTGGCTTAGACGTTACGATTTATTCAGCTTTAGTGCCGGTGCACACTTGCGGCAAAAGTACGCGGGACGCTGCGAATTTTTCAGTCTGCGTGGAACGCCGTTCCAGTGCACACTTTCGCGGTGATAGGCGTCAGCGGCAGTCTCTCGTTTGCCAACAACCGAGATGGATCGTACATGAGTAAAACTAGGAGTTATATGTAATGGACATTGTATTTTACTAGAAACCTTGTAATTGGTGGCTTAGGTTATTGACCAAAAGACTTGTTCATCCATAAAGATTAAATTAATTTGTGTCCGTTAGTCTTTACAAATCCGTGAGTATTACTTTTAGAAAAAGTACGTCGCTGGTTCAATGGCCGTCGCTGCAAATCCATCGCCGTGTACACTAATGGTGGCTGGTGCACGTAAAATCCGTCATGACTGCAAAGTCCTCCAAGTTCTCAAATTTACCTCTGGTGGTGCGGGGTCAAGTGTTCCGATCTCGGCACTTGACTCGGATCTAAATTACGGGACCGGCTTGTAGGGGGTAATGATGGCCACCTATACGGTGCCCCCTAAAATAATAAATGGCCAGTAGTCACGGATGCAAGTGTAATTGATTAAGTTCCAAAATTGCCATAACAAACAACAACAACAACAGCAACAGTATTAGAAAAGTAAAAACCTTGGGAATATGTCTGTTCATTGCTTTAATTTTTCCCCTCAGTCTTTTTAATATTGCATTAAGATAGCGCATTTAATTATATAAACAAATATATTTAAACTCAGATTTTTGCTTAATCAACTTCCTTTAAAAGAGTTAGGGGAGAAAGAAGGAAAATTCCAAATACAGGAAGTGAAAATTTTCCCCTCCTACTTGTCTCAAGTAACACATAATTCAGTTTCGTCAAAGATTTCACAGTCAGTGCTAACAACAATGAAAAAACTGTGATTTTCATCACCATATTTTAGCTGCATCTGATGAAATCCAATATAAGGGCTATGACTTTTGAAAAGGAATTTAAATTTTCAGTTATTAGATCAATAGCTGTTAAAATCCTAAAACCTCTATTTTAATACCAACTTTGACGAAATATTTCTGAACTTCTAATCTCTCCATAATAAATTCTTGAGATATTTCCAAAGAAAAATATAAATATTTCACTAAATTGTTTTCATACCAACTCGTGTCAAATGACATGAAATTATAAATCCTGCTGTTAAAAAGGAAGTTATGACGGCTAATCAATGTTTTTATGACTTAAAAAATTTTCTTTAATATCGCGTAATTAATATAAAAATAAAAATTATCCCACATTATGTTGTTCTGTTCAGAGGAGTCCTGACATACGACTCAAAAACCTTGATTGTAAAAGGATAAAAAGAAAAAACTCTTCAATTTTATCAAAAGAAAGATTTGATAGAATTTTTAACTAAGACGAAGAAAATGAAATCTAGAGGAGAAAATACAAATTTGAATTCTAAATACTTTTTAATGATAATGTCATAAAAAATACGCAAAAATAAATAGAATGGGTAGGATGTCTCATGCAAAGGGGATCTGAAAGAAGGCTAAGAAAAGTGTTTAAAGATATTAATTTTTGAACAATTTATATATATATAAATACATATATATATATATATATAAACACACATATATATATATATATATATATATATATATATATATATATATATATATATATATATATATATATATATATATAAATATATATATATATATATATATATATATATATATATATATATATATATATATATATATATATATATATATATATATATATATGTATATATATGTATGTATACATACATACATATATATATATATATATATATATATATATATATATATATTAGCTGAAAACCGCACTTCGCTACGTAGTACATTCAAATTAAATACAACGGTCAATGTATGCAATTAATGCCAAAAATTATATATATATATATATATATATATATATTTATTTATTTATAATAAATACGACGATCAATATATACAATTGATGTAGAAAAATATATATATATTTATAAAAAAAATCGTAAGGGATATTTTTATAGACAAAATAATGTCCAATCGTCTGCCGCATTAGCAAGAAAAAAAAATTTTTTTTTCTGTCTATTTAGTTTTTATGCACGTGGCGATAAATTTATTTAAAGTACCAGAAACAGAAATCACGTGATCAGCATTTAATAAATTAAATTCTAAAAATTAATCTTTAAAAATTCACCAAAAATCAGAAAATAGAGGTAAAGATTCGAAAAAGATTTCATTTTGAAGGAACTTTTATGATCCTTCTTGTGATATAAATTTTATATCCCGCAAATTATTATTTTAACTGCAAACTTAAAAAAAGTTTAAAAAACAGCTTAAAAATTTAATTTTAAAAAATCTAAAAAGAATTTTTCAAAAATCTCTCTTAGTGCACCCCTACACCATAAGAAGAATCGCCATGCAAAATTTCAGCCCTTTAGGTCCAGCGGTTTGGTTTGTGCGTTGTATGTCAGTCAGTCAGTCAGTGAGTGAGTCAGTTACGGAACTGTTATATATATATAGACTAGCTGAAAACCCGCGCTTCGCTACGGAGTACATTCAAATTAAATACAACGGTCAACGTATGCAATTTATGCCAAAAAATAAATATATATATTTGTAATAAATGCGATGATCAATGTATACAATTGATGTAAAATATATATCTATCTATATATATATATTTATAAAAAAATCGTAAGGGATATGTATTTTTTTGGATAATATCCAATCGTCTGCTGCATTAGAAAGAGAAAAAAATATTTTTTTTGTCTGTTTAGTTGTTACGCACGTGAGGATAAATTTATTGAAAGTACCAGAAAAAGAAATCACGTGATCAGCATTTAATAAATTAAATTCTAAAAATTAATCTTTAAAAATTCACCAAAAATCAGGAAATGTAGGTAAAAATTCGAAAAAAATTTCATTTTGAAGGAATTTTTATGATCTTTCTCGTGATATAAATTTTATAACCCTCAATGTTTTATTTTAAATGCAAACGTAAAAAAAGTTTAAAAAACAGCTTAAAAATTTAATTTTGAAACATCTAAGAAGAATTTTTGAAAAATCTTTCTTAGTGCACCCCTACACTATTAGAAGAATCGCCATGCAAAATTTCAGCCCTTTATATCCAGCGGTTTGGTCTGTGCGTTGTATGTCAGTCAGTCAGTCAGTCAGTCAGTGAATGAATGAGTCAGTTACGGAACTGTTTTATATATACATATATACATATAGATATACATATATACATATAGATATACATATATACATATAGATATACATATATACATATAGATATACATATATACATATATACATATATACATATATACATACATATATACATACATATATACATACATATATAGATACACACACACACACACACACACACACACACACACACACACACACACACACACACATATATATATATATATATACACACACATAACACATACATACGTATATACAAACAAAAAGAGTAAGTCGTTTGACGCCTCAGCTCCCTCCGTATCAGTCCATGATTCACCGAAGACATGTCACTACGCAGCAATACCTGTATACGCAGCCAAGGGTTAATTTCCCATGTTCGGTGAAATGTCATTGTTGTGGGCCTGGGCGCCGGACGGACAGTACAGATCTGCCGACCAATTGGGGCCACCCGGGGCCCTCATACAAAAAAGGTAAGCAAAAGGTAGTTTCATTAGAGGAGACTACCTGAAATTTTTATTTGGAGTAATATGTTGGCAAACATGAGTCATAATAAAAATGTGATTGCTTAGAAAAAAAAATGTATATATAAATATGGACGAATGTGTAATAGGTTTTAGTACGTAAAAAATGCGTGAAAGAATATCAAAATCAAGAATACCGGCAATTTTTAATCTTTTATCCTTGCTATCTTCGAGTAGGCGGGTTCGAGTAATGTGCCTAGGAAGGGGGGGGGGGGTTAATCATCTGGCACAAGGCTACTAACGTAGTGTCCCCTGGCGTTCGGGACTTCAAAGGTCTGTTTAGCTTTCAAGAAGCAAAACAGGGAAGAGGAACTCAGTAGCTAACCCTGCATGCTGTATCATTTTATCTTTTTTTTCAAATTTATTAATAGAAGTTACAGTTAACAACATATGTAGCATTGTTGTTGTTGTTGTTTCGAATCCCCTTGGAGTAGGAAAGCCTATACCAAGTCCTAAGGTCCTAGGTCCTCAAACCCTAGGTCCTTTGCGAAGGGTAGTAAGCAGCCTCACTTTAAGGTGAGGTACTACTAGGGTTGAAATCTGACTTGACCTCGAAGAACATCGGTCCCGTCATTTTTGAACCGAGTCAAGTGACGAGACCGGAACACTTTAGCCCGCACCTCCGGAGGTAAATTTGAGAACTTGGAGGACATTGTAGTCACGACCTATTTTACGTGGCCCGGCCACCATTAGTGAACTCGGGCGGTGGATTTGTCAGAGACGAGCATCGAACCAGGGACGTTCAGATCACTGGCTCGACGCCTTTGCCAACGTATGTAGTATTTGTTTAAGAAATGCATAATTTTAAATATACCTACTTTTTTTTAAAAATGGGGTACATTGTAGACCTACCTCCTGGTGGTGTACCCTGGGCAACGTTTTTAACGGCAAAGTGGTCTACATATTTCGGCATGACATCTTGACGTCCAATCGAGCAAGAATTAAGACGAAACGTTGGAGGTTTGAAGATCTCGCTTGCTTACCATAGCACACGACGATACGCAGTGGCCTCGTTTCGGCTATTGACTGGCCATTACTGTCTGGGTGAGCATCGTCATCGGATTGGTGTATTTGCCCAGCCGTTCTGTCTTCTTTGTGATCTTATGGAACCCATGAACAGAGCTCATCTGCTTCGCCGTGGCGCACTTCTTGGTTATGACTCCGAGACCACCCGATATTGGCGTGCCAGAGACTGCCTAAGGCAATGACTGCGGTCATTTACCTTCATGTTATTTATGTGTAATTGTTTGTATTTCCTTTTATCCTTGCCTTGCCATTAGAATTTTTTTTTAAATAGATAGGCTTCTACATTTAAACTGCCACAATCGATTTCACACTCGTCATACTTATTTAAAAGTTGAAACATTATTGCTTATTCTTATTCCTCTGAAGCAATACCAAAGTGCAAAACTGTTTAACAATTGATTACAACTCGAGATGAGGTAAATAACAATAAAAGGGTTTATGACGGTCAGATAGAATTTTATGGTTCCTTTTACAATTACTTTTATAACATGAAAGGGGAAATCGTTCATGAAACCTCCATTTACTTAAGTATTGAACGTATGAAAGTATGATTACGTCTCCGATCGTTAATTGAACTACGCGATATAAAACACGCCCGCAGATTTATTCCTTAAATACACTTTTATCCCTTTTTAACGGAAATCTCTGGTGGCTGAATGCTTTCCGTTTTTATTGCTTAGTTTGGCCATTAATGGTTTCTATAAGACATTTGAAGATAAGATCTTTAATGATGGTAATACGGATTTGGATTGTTTTCTTGAATTTGATGAATCAAGTATATTTTCAAAATTCAATGTCGAGTTTATAGCAAATGTACGCCTGTGTTACTGCTCAACAGAGTGATCCAGGGATGGAAATTACCGATGCGGCTTAAAGAAACGCCACCTCTAATTTGATACCCTATAAATATGCAATTTTGTCTCGTATATGCATGCTGGATGGCCATGCCTGATATACCCGTTTAGCTGTTTTTAAATGCTGTACAATATAAACAGCATTTAAAAACAGCTAGAGAAGGTTTTCAAAGTAATTCTTCCTAATAATTTTTACAGTCAACAGTTTAAAGAAAAGGGTAAAGGCCTTAAAACTCTAATGTTAGCAAATTTGTACAATCCCAATGATTAAATAAGGAATATTTAAATAATCAGTTTTTTTAATAATCTATATATATATATATATATATATATATATATATATATATATATATATATATATATATATATATATATATACATACTAGCTGAAAACCCGCACTTCGCTACGGAGTATATTCAAGTTAAATAAAACGGTCAATGTATGCAATTAATGCCAAAATATGTATAAATATATTTATATATTTATAATAAATATGACGATCAATATACGCAATTGATGTAGAAAAAAATATATATATTTATAAAAAAATCGTAAGGGATATTTTTATAGACAAAATAATGTCCAATCGTCTGCCGCATTAGCAAGAAATTTTTTTTCTATTTAGTTGTTATGCACGTGACGATAAATTTATTTAAAGTACCAGAAAAAGAAATCACGTGATCAGCATTTAATAAATTAAATTCTAAAGATGAATTTTTAAAAATTCACCAAAAATCAGAAAATAGAGGTAAAGATTCGAAAAAGATTTCATTTTAAAAGGAATTTTTATGATCTTTCTCGTGATATAAATTTTATAACCCGCAAATTATTATTTTAAATGCAAACTTAAAATAAGTTACTAAAACAGCTTAAAAATTTAATTTAAGAAAATCTAAGAAGAATTTTTCAAGAATCTCTCTTAGTGCACCCTTACACTATAAGAAGAATCGCCATGCAAAATTTCAGCCCTTTAGGTCCAGCTGTTTGGTCTGTGCGTTGTATGTCAGTCAGTGAGTCAGTTACGGAACTGTTTTATATATATAGATAAAACAGTTCCGTAAGTGACTGACTGACTGACAGATAACGCACAGACCAAATCGCTGGACTTAAAGGACTAAAATTGTGTATGGAGATTCTTCTTATAGTAAAGGGGTGCACTAAGAAAGATTAGAAAAAATTATTCTTAGACTTTTAAAAATTAAATTTTTAAGCTGATTTTGTAATCTTTTTTAAGTTTGCATTTAAAATAATAATTTGAGGGTTATAAAATTTATATCACCAGAAAGATAAAAATTCCTTCAAATGAAATCGTTTTCGAATTTTTACCTCCCTTTTCTGATTTTTGGTTAGTTTTTAAAGATTCATTTTAATAATTTAATGCATTAAATGCTGAACACGGGGTTTATTTTCTTTTTGTGATATTTTAAATTAATTTGCGTCACATGCATAACAACGAAATAAATTGACAAAAAATATTTAGATACGGTAAAAGATAAAATTTAACCACTAGAGTCATTGAAATGGAAGTTTTTTAAGAATTTTATTCAAATTAGTAATTTTATGGATATTAAACATACAAATTAATTGCATGCATTGACCGTTGTATTTAAATTGAATATTTTTTTCTACATTATTTTGTCTATAAGAATATTCGTTACGATTTATCTATATATATAAAACAGTTCCTTAACTGACTCATTCATTCACTGACTGACTGACATACAACGCACAGACCAAACCGCTGGACCTAAAGGGCTAAAATTTTGCATGGCGATTCTTCTAATAGTGTAGGGGTGAACTAAGAAAGATTTTTCAAAATTCTTCTTAGATTTTTTAAATTAAATTTTTAAGCTGTTTTTTAAACTTTTTTTACGTTTGCATTTAAAATAATACATTGAGGGTTATAAAATTTATATCACGAGAAAGATCCTAAAAATTCCTTTAAAATGAAATTTTTTTCGAATTTTTACCTCCATTTCCTGATTTTTGGTGAATTTTAAAGATTAATTTTTAGAATTTAATTTATTAAATGCTGATCACGTGATTTCTTTTTCTGGTACTTTAAATAAATTTATCGTCACGTGCATAACAACTAAATAGACAAAAAAATATTTTTTTTCTTGCTAATGCGGCAGACGATTGGACATTATTTTGTCTATAAAAATATCCCTTACGATTTTTTAAAAAATATATTTTGTTTTCTACATCAATTGTATATATTGATCGTCCTATTTATTATATATATATATATATATATATATATATATATATATATATATTTCTTGGCACTAATTACATACATTCACCGTTGTATTTAATTTGAATGTACTCCGTAGCGAAGCACGGGTATTCAGCTAGTAAAAACATATATTGTGATAAAACTTTGACAAAAACGACATCATCTAATACAATGATTCTCTACCGCTTGTCTGGCGGACCGTCACCAGTCCGCGGAAAAATTTGACCGGTCTGGGAGATTTTTACCTGTCTGCGTTAAAAAAAAATTCTTATTAAAAAATAATAATAATAAAATTTTGTACGTTTTTTTTTAATGCCATAATTTTACGATCTAGAATCCATAATTTTGTCTTTAAAGGTTGGCAACACTAGAGTGTGCTCATATTTGTCACTTGTTACGTCTCTCAAATTTTTTTTTAAAACTGGACAGAGTGCTCAGAAAGGGTTACAATAATAATATGACGGTAATAAAAAATAAATTTAGAAATCGGCTGTCGGTTGTTTCACTGTTCCGACTTGACTAATTTAGACACTCCATTTGAAAAGTTAATTGTAGAAGAGCAGCAGGAATATTCTCATTAACATTATATGCAAAATAAACATAAATTATAGATATTTAATTTTGTAGGAATCAGAGAACTGATTTTTTTTAGTTTTTTTTCTATATGCAATGATTTTGTGATTATCTATACTAATATATAAAGAGAGAGGGGATTTTGTACGTGGAGGGTAATCTCAGAACCACTGTACCTATTTGAAAAATTCTTTCACTGTTTGAAAGGTACATTATTCCAGATGGACATAGGCTATATATTATGTATATCTAATCAGTAGAAATAAAGTTAGGGGCTTAATCCTAACAATGTCTATTGTTTCCGCTACTGTCCTCTACCGCTTTTTGTGCCGAAGTCTTCAACGATCCTTAGCGTGGTGCTATCTATACTAATATATAAAGAGAGAGGGGATTTTGTACGTGGAGGGTAATCTTCAGAACCACTGTACCTATTTGAAAAACTCTTTCACTGTTTGAAAGGTACATTATTCCAGATGGACAAAGGCTATATATTATGTATATCTGATCAGTAGAAATAAAGTTAGGAGCTTAATCCTAACAATCTCCATTGTTTCCGCTACTGTCTTCTACCGCTTTTTCTTCCGAAGATTTCAACGATCCTTATCGTGGTGCTATCGCGGTGGGCTTCTGTTCTGACGCTAGCGGTTCGAACCTAGCCGTTCTCCGGCACGCCTTTTACTTTTAAAAATTTATTTTAATTATTAACTAACATAAAATTAATTTAATGTATTATTTAGGTTATTATTAAGGTAAAAAAAGATTTACAATTTATTGGCTATCAACTGGAAATTTATTGGTATAATATTTTGTTCAACCCGGACAAAGTTGGGACGGGCCGCTAGTTTATTATAATTTTCTGTGATTTTTCTCAAAGGTTTATTTATATATAAATACAATAATTACTTATCTTGACATTTTGAATATTATTGGAAGTAAATGATAATAAAAATGGTACAATTAACTTATGTAGTAGTTCTTTAATAACTAGTAAAGATTTATGTTAAAAAGGTCCCACCGGTCCGCGAAATTTTTTCACAAATTTTACCGGTCCGAGGGCCAAAAAAGGTTGAGAAACCCTGATCTAATATATTATCGATTGATTGCATTTGTGTTTGTTCAAAATATAATTCAATTATTTTGGTATTAACTATAAAGTAAAATTTGAAATAAATTTTATAGAAAGCAGATAGGTTTTACAAATAGTAAATGTATGTTATTTTTAGCGTGTTACGAGGGAAAAAAAAATCCACCACTGTTTTCCAGAAGTAGAGAAAGAGACTTATTTCAAAATTTCTTGCAAAGAATTTCTTGCACTTAAATATTTTAAATTTATACTTTACAAAGTACATCATAGCTAATAAATACTAATAAAATATTTAGAACACTGGTCGATCTGGACTGTACGAAGAAAGTTCAAATAAACTGGCAAGTTTCAGTTATCAAAGATTTATTGACGTTAGCCAACGATATGGCTCATTTATTTAGGGATGCTTCCGAATGAAGCTTCCTACTCGAGCGAAAGACAAAATTCAACTGGGCAAACACTTGTTGCAGCCAACTCATAGGCGCCAAATAACGACGGTTACAGTTCAACCTTTAACCAGGCGTAAACAAACACCTTTAAAATGGGATGGTCAGAAAAAAATAACTACAAGAAATAAAACGATTTCATTTAAAATCGAAAATGCAACACATCGGGTTGCCACTCAGCTAGTATATATATGCACTCTGTCACAAAAAAAATGTATGCACCCAGAAGAAATCGAACTACTATCACGAAACTTGGCAGGAATGTAGTCTGGTAAGAGATGTGCAAATGATTAAATTTTCGACGGCAATGAGACAAGGGTAAGGACATATGAGATGCTCAGCTGGGAGAGTTTAAAAGCATGGTTGCTAGTGCCATAGGGTCATTCAAACAAATCTGTCGACTTGGATGGACGATATTGTGACTAGAGATGCCTCTGAGACATAAGCGGCGACAGTACGAACAATTGTCGAACTTTGAGAGGGGGCGTATAGTAGGCCTCAGAGAAGCAGGTTGGTCGATCAGGCGTATCGGCCGCCACCTCGGTCGGAGCGATATGGTAGTTGCTCGGTGTTGGCAACAATGGATCACGGAAGGGATTGTCTACCGTCGCGGAGGGTCAGGGTGTCCCAGGAACACAAATGAGCGTGAGGATCACGCAATCATAAGAGCGGCCACGTCCGCAC
Source organism: Dolomedes plantarius (assembly GCA_907164885.2). Classification (NCBI taxonomy): domain Eukaryota; kingdom Metazoa; phylum Arthropoda; class Arachnida; order Araneae; family Dolomedidae; genus Dolomedes; species Dolomedes plantarius. The sequence goes on along the minus strand of OU015497.1, from coordinate 21,927,502 downwards.
CCACAACGTCGCTAGAATCGGTTCGACGCCATTTACCACCTTCCAGACATCCGGTGGTATCAAGGGAAACCATTCGGAGACGACTGGCCGACGCAGGTACAGTAAAGTCTCGATAATCCGAACTTCGGTAATCCGAAAGTCCGCTTAATCCGAAACCAAAGGTCAAAAAGAACAAAGGTTACAATAAAACCACAGTGATACTAAGTAATATAAAGTATGTTTCTGAAAATCACAAGAAAATTGAAAGTTAGACAATGTACTGATCTAATTATTACTGACCTACATTGGTTTGAAAAAGTCTGTTAATTTTTTTTTGTCGAAGAGAATAATACCTCTCACTCGAAGTGAAATTACGCCAACGCGTCAGAAAAATACTGTCCGCTCTGGTCGCGGCGGAGTGTTGCTCTACGTAGCATAGCGCGACATCCAATGCAGCCGCGGCATCTGAGTGGAATACCCTCTGCTAGCTGTCACAGTCTGCTTCACCTTCACTCTCATCTGACGCGTTGCCAGGTTATTTCAAAACCATTTCAACAATCTACTGATTGTCTAAAATCTTACACTCTACTGAACGAACAACTTACACTCTACTGTACTAGGCAGCGTTCCGCTGTCTTATCACTCATTTCGTCCCGAGATTTGGTAATGTTGAGACAGACCTTATAAAATAAACTGTGTAATCACACGTAATATGTAATATTTATGTAATCACGCGTTATTATGCAAATTAAGTATATTTTAAGAATGACTTCGCGTAATCCGAAAAATACGTTAATCCGAAAAGGGTATGGTCCCAATCAATTCGGATTATTGGGACTCTACTGTAAAGGAGCCGGCGTCCTTTAAGACGCCTACCACTGACCCCACCACATCATAGGCAGCGTCGATTGGAATTTGCCGACCTCGGGCAAGCTGGAGTGTGACCGACTGGAGGCGTGTGATCTTCAGCGATGAATCCCGATTCAGCCTCAGTGCTGATAACCAGCGCATACGCGTGTGGAGGCAGCCAGGCGATCGGTTCGATCCGGCAATTGTTGTCGAGAGGCATTCGGCGATTGTACAAGGTGTGACTGTGGGGGGAGCGATTTGTTGGGACACACGATCACCTCTAGTCGTCCTTCAACGCACTTGACGCCACGCAGTTACGTGGACGAGAATTTGCCGCTAGTTGTACTGCCTATGCTATCAAATCGCCCAGGTGCCATTTATCAGCAAGACAACGCTCGTCCACATACTGCGCGACTCTCCCAACAACGTCTTCAAGGATATGAAGTACTCCCATGGCCTGACAGGTCACCAGACCTCTCGCCAACAGATCTTGGAACGTGCTCTGTTCACGTGCTCTGTGAGCTCTGGGACGTGTTTGGAAAGCAACTGCAGCCCTCCCGGAATACTGGTGAATTAACTGCCCAGTTGCAAAGATTATGGCATGATCTTCCGCAGGAGGTCATAGGTGACCTCACTGATTCGATGCCACGCCGTGTTTCGGATTGTATAGCTGCCAAAGGTGGATTTACTACTTACTGATTTGTAACCTTTTTAATGCCATATCTTCTTAATAAAACGGTCTGTTCTTCTGAATTTGTAATCATTTGTTTATCACCTCATGCACTACATACATCTTAAGTTTCGTGTTAGTAGATGGTTTCCTTCTGGGTGAATATATTTTTTGTGACAGAGTGTATATATATATATACGTAAATACTACATAAAAATAAAATGCACAAACTACTACTTTGTAAAAAAAAATAAAACGATAGGGTGGGTAAGTTGTAGAGAAAATAGCTCACTTCTACCCAGACTTGGGTGTATATAATTTGAAGTGGCACTCTAAATGAATTTGATACAAACACAGTTTGTACATGAAACAATGTTTATTGAACTCGTTGCACATATAGAATTTGCTTTTACAGCAATAAGCATACGTACTACTTGTATGGAATATATATTAGCATTCAATAAAAATACACATTGCAAATACTCACGAACCAGCAGTGAGTCAAACCAGCAGTACTGCCACGTAAACTTTGGTCCCCCTAAGCACTAGCGCCGGTTAACACCTGGAGCTGCTTACCTATCAACCTTAACAACTTTTTCCAACCTCTGTATTAATCAAGCTGCTTGGTATTTATACCAAGCGCGTATGCCGAAATTAGCATATCTCAAGCAGCTTCTTTAATTCATTCACTCAAAAGTTCGATTCTTGTGAATCGAATCTTATGTATACCTTACAAAGTTTAAATTTCTGATAGTACTCTAGAGGGATATAATTATTGATTCCTTTTGTGAAGACAGTTTTTCTTCCTTCCACCATAAGCTATTGTAACGTGAACCTTTAAAAAATCTGAAACGGATAAATAAAAATTCGGATTGTTGAAAAACAATATGCTGGATGGGGAAGGAAATAATTTTTGATTTTCGGCGTCTAACATTATTTTTAAGACAGAATGTTAGAATGGATTAAAATTTATAGTTTACTGTTTAAAACGAGGAATTTTGCGTCCCATTCAACGTTCCACAAAACAGCATCATTCATGCAAATTAAAAGTTTTGCAACGATGATGATTACATGAAAATTTAAATGGCAGAAACAGCATGCAGTTGTAACTTTTAAAATCTAATTTCATCGGTTCACTAAGTTGGAATGTAATAGTGTTTAATTTTAAGACGAAATGTATGAAATTTCATTTTATACTTTACTCTAAAATACAATTAAATATTTTGTGTAGTGACAACTAAACTAAAATTTTTAATTGAGGAAAAAACAAATAGCAAATAATTTCAATTTAAACTGTCTATCAACGTTTTGAAACGAAATGTTAAGATATAATTATACTTGACTGTATGACTGTAAATACGTATTTTTCGTCCCATTTTTGACATAAAATATGTACCTTGATTCAAATCGGTAATGGCTGCGATTAAATGAAAATTTCGATCAAATTCTGGAATCAAAATGTTTTGTAAACATTATTAAATGTCTGTTAGTTTATAAGCACACAGAATTGGAATGAGTTTGCACATATTTTTCTTACAAAAATAAGAATATTGTGTTCCTGTCCATAATCTATATATATAAAACAGTTCCGTAACTGACTCATTCATTCATTCATTCATTCACTGAGTGACTGACATACAACGCACAGACCAAACCGCTGGACCTAAAGGGCTGAAATTTTGCATGGCGATTCTTCTGATAGTGTAGGGGTGCACTAAGAGAGATTTTTCAAAAATTATTCTTAGATTTTTTAAAATTAAATTTTTAAGCTGTTTTTTAAACTTTTTTTACGTTTGCATTTAAAATAATACATTGAGGGTTATAAAATTTATATCACGAGAAAGATTATAAAAATTCCTTCAAAATGAAATTTTTTTCGAATTTTTATCTCCATTTCCTGATTTTTGGTGAATTTTTAAAGATTAATTTTTAGAATTTAATTTATTAAATGCTGATCACGTGATTTCTTTTTCTGGTACTTTAAATAAATTTATCGTCACGTGCATAACAACTAAATAGACAAAAAAAATATTTTTTTTCTCTCTAATGCAGCAGACGATTAGATATTATCAAAAAAATAAATATCCCTTACGATTTTTTATAAAATATATTTTTTACATCAATTGTATACATTGATCGTCGCATTTATTATAAATATATATAAATTTTTTTTGGCATTAATTGCATACATTGACCGTTGTATTTAATTTGAATGTACTCCGTAGCGAAGCGCGGGTTTTCAGCTAGTCTATATATATAAAACAGTTCCGTAACTGACTCACTATATATATATATGTATATGTATATATATATATATATATATATATATGTATATATATATATATATATATATATATATATATATATATATATATATATATATACATATATATATATATATATATATATATATATATATATATATATATATATATATATATATATATGATATATATATATGTAATATATATATATATATATATATATACATATTTATATATATATATATATATATATATATATATATATATACATATACATATTTATATATATATATATATATATATATATATATATATATATATACATATACATATTTATATATATATATATATATATATATATATATATATATATATATATATATATATATACATATTTATATATATATATATATATATATATATATATATATATATATATATATATATATATATATATATATATATATGGCATTAATTGCATACATTGACCGTTGTATTTAATTTGAATGTACTCCGAATTGCTAGCGGGTTTTCAGCTAGTATAAAATATTGTATATAGTCCATAATATAAAATATAGAAGCATAATGTGAGGATCAGTCATTTTTATGTCATTTTAAATGCTTATTAATTTACATAATCCTGAATATACGGACAGGGAGAAATTTACGCATATGTTGTTCCATTCCATATTATAAAAAGTAGTATCACCCATCTTTAAGTATAAATTATGTACCACTGAAGGTGACGACTTGACGAAAATTTCGAATGTAGAATCAAAATGTGGTGGCAAATAATCTTCTCTTTTCCGATTAGTCTATCGTTTCTAGGAAACACTCCAGGAACTCTCAGATCCAAAAGCTATAAAAGGATGAACGTATTACAGCTGTGGCACACCCGCTATCCAGTGTTCGACTTCGCTGCAACGGTAGTACAGCGCTTCCTCAACATGTGTAAGTGAGTTTTAAAGCCTTTAAAAATATCTGTAAGATAAACCAATATCTTCATGTTTTTTAAATGAAGATAGGGTTAGTTAGTTACTTAAAATTTTCTATTCTAAATTTTTCACAGCGCTTGAGTGCCTTTCATGATATTACTTAGAAATACGATATGAAATATTAAGCAATTAAAACTGCAAGAGTTTTAACGCGAACTTTTGCAGATTATTGGTTTCTAAATCCTACTTTACATGGGCACTCTATAATAGTGAATTATTAGTTATAATGTGTGTTTCATAAATAAATGCAAGCTATGTTGAATTTATTGGCATGAAAACTGGCAAATCTGTAGAAATTTAAATGCTCACCCAGGGCTGTGATCACTACACAAAGTAAACTAATATACTCAAATGATTCCGATTAAATGAAATTTCATGTCAGTATTAATCTATATATATAAAACAGTTCCGTAACTGACTCATTCATTCATTCATTCACTGACTGACTGACATACAACGCATAGACCAAACCGCTGGACCTAAAGGGCTGAAATTTTGCATGCCGATCCTTCTAATAGTGTAGGGGTGCACTAAGAAAGATTTTTCAAAAATTCTTCTTAGATTTTTTTAAATTAAATTTTTAAGCTGTTTTTTAAACTTTTTTTACGTTTGCATTTAAAATAATACATTGAGGGTTATAAAATTTATATCACGAGAAAGATCATAAAAATTCCTTCAAAATGAAATTTTTTTCGAATTTTTACCTCCATTTCCTGATTTTTGGTGAATTTTTAAAGATTAATTTTTAGAATTTAATTTATTAAATGCTGATCACGTGATTTCTTTTTCTGGTACTTTCAATAAATTTATCGTCACGTGCGTAGCAACTAAATAGACAAAAAAAATATTTTTTTCTCTTTCTAATGCAGCAGACGATTGGGCATTATTTTGTCTATAAAAATATCCCTTACGATTATTTTATAAATATATATATATAGATAGATATATATTTTACATCAATTGTATACATTGATCATCGCATTTATTATAAATATATATATTTATTTTTTGGCATAAATTGCATACGTTGACCGTTGTATTTAATTTGAATGTACTCCGTAGCGAAGCGCGGGTTTTCAGCTATATTATTATATTTTTTAACTACAGTACGATGATTGTTGTATGATCATTACGTTACGTTACTGTGAATATGATTAATATACCAGTGGTGACAGTCTCTCTCTTGAAAATGTCACCAAAATTCTCGAAAAAACAAACATACAATAAAAACGAGAGGGAAGGTTAATCGTGTTACAGTATTAGAGTACAGGGTGTTTCAGAAAACCCGACATAATTTGAGATATAGTATCTCAAAGGCTAATCTAATGAAACTAAAGAGGCTTATTGTTGAGTAACTGAATATTTACTAACCAAAGTATGAACGAGTAATACAAATGCATGTGGACTCCATGAACAATTTTGCAATTGTTCAATACGCGTGCCGCCTGTGACACGACAAGTCGGTATTCCATTTCCTGTCAAACGCGCTGTAGTATGTATAGGTGTTTGCTATACGTTGAGCATGTTGGTCATGATAAGGCAGTTTAGAAAAATACTATTTGTTTACAACGCAACATAAAAGTGAAATAAATTGCTTACAGGAAGTCATATTTACGTGCGCAGTTATCGTAAATCAATGGCAGAAAAAGTATACATAACACTCCATTACTATCCTGAAAAGCTTACGTCATTGCTGTCGTCGTATCTGTGAGATACATGACATAAAAACCACGATATATCAATTTTTACTCTATTATTTCAAGGAAAAGGGGGGGGGGAAATAACTAGAGCAAAGGTTGGGAACGCGCGGTCTTAAGGCCGCATGCGGCCTCCGTGATCTTCTTGTGCGGCCTTCAAATTATTTTAGGAATTGTTTCTATGTCAGTTATTTATCATTTAATACTATTATTTTTTTATTGCATTTTTTATAACGTTAAAATTATTTAAAAATACTTCTACTTTATTATTTTTATTTGAAGTGGTATTTAAATATGTAGTTCTTTATTAAAATTTAAAAATCTGGATATATATATGGGCTTACATAAATAAATATACCAACAGTGAAATATAAAAAATTACAGTGGTATCTATAAGTCTTATAATTTTGCAAAAAAAAATTAATAATTGATGATTAATGTTATAACAAATTTTTACCCTTATGTGAATACAAAAATATTTTATATTGTAACTTTTTAAGTCAAATAATAAATAAATAAGGACTTAATTTTTTGTTGTTATTTTTCTATATAGTGCACCAAGTTGTTAAAAGTATACCTAACTATAATAATTTCACAAAAGTCGCATTTATAGGTACATCAACTTATGGGCCTCCTTTATTTCTACATAATTTACATGTAGCCTTTAATGGTAAAAAGGTTCCCCACCTCTGGACTAGAGGTATGCGTTGTCTTGCCTTTTATTTACGGAAAAATTTTCTGATAAGGTTTGGCGCAGAGAGACATCACTGAACCAATTATCAGCAAGTGACATTACGTCCGGTGTTAGTGATGGGAGTGATCAATCTTTCTACTATGACCGCGCTCTTGTTGCTCAATTGGTATGGCCCGTCCGTTTGCTTTCCAGCATAAATTTCCAAATTGGTTAAATAAAACATTGCATAAATTTCCAAATTGGTTGAATAAAACATTTTGGAATCAACAACAATCCACAAAAATACAGCTACAAAACAGAAAATCAGATTGATCCAAAAATTCTTACGAATCTGCTGTCGTCGTATCTGAGAGATAAACGGCTTCTGATGTCAATAACCTTTACTTTATAAGAACGAAAACTAAACTGACATTTGGCAACCCTCCGGCTAGGAAGATAGGCGGGCGAAGCAGCCTCCCTCTCTACGGATGGACTTGCAGTCAGCAAAAAATAGTTATCGTGTATCTCATGGATACAAGGTTAGTAATCGAATGTTAATAAAGATAATAATTATTAAAGTCAAAAACAAAGTTGAATAGTTTCTGTTCCTGCTCTGCTCAACGATGATATGCCACCACATATGTCATTGGTGACAGTTACCAAATCAGAAATGATTCTCCGCTTCAGTTCCTCTACATTTCAAGGAAGCGGGGGGTACCTAAACCAGGTCTTTAACGCACCCCCAGAGGGAAAAAAATCACAAGGCGTCAGGTCTGATGAACGGTGGCGTCTATTTTAAAAAATAAATAAATAAATAAATAAAAAGAATGTTTTATAAAATATCGAAATTAAAATTTGACGTGTTTCCACACAATCTATTAAGACAGTGGTTCCCAACCTTGGGTAGGCGTACCAGTACCGGTACGCGGACAATCAGCTTCCGGTACGCGAATGATTTTACAATTTAAAACAAAAATCTATTAAAAATCTGTATTACGAAAAAAGAAAAAAAATGACTATAATAACTAATAATCCATACTTTTTCATATTTTAGTTTGGAATTTCTTAACCATTGTGTGTGTTGTTATACTTTATTGGGATTTACCTAATCTCAAAAGATGCCTCTACACCTGAATGTGTTATCTATGACCACCCCATAAAAATTTGGCACTCGCCTGCTAATTATAACTGCGTCTATAACTGGGTTTGCGAATTATAACTGTGTCTGAGTTCTACTAAAAATTGTGTTTTGTATTGGAAACATCTTTAAATTAATTGCATATTATTAATCGATAGTAATTGAATTATTAATAAATATTAAGAAGTTGTTAAGGTAAGTGTATTAAATTCAGGAGATTTATTTAAATTGATTTCTTATACATATCCTAATTTATTTTGTTCTCCATTGCATTTTATTACCCATGTAGCGTACTGGAAAGATGTTCCTTTTTACCGAGACCCCACAAGGGGTGAAACAAAGCTGCGTGTTTTTCAAAGAATGTGTTGTTCGGTTTCAAGCCACTAAAGCTGTCAGCCGATAAGCTGCCGTCATCCGTCGCCCCTCCACCCCTTTGAAAATCCAGACATTGGAGAGAGAGACGCTGTATACAATCCGAGCGGGATAGACGTGTGTTGCTAGGCTCCTGTGTGGTTGGGCCGAGAATGGGCCCTGGAGCGTGTAATTGTGAATCTGCACGTAACTTTAAGTGATCATGTGGAAGTGTTTAATGTTTAATTTTTCTTGTTAATAAAGTGTTAAGTTTGTTTTAAAAATTTGGCTTTCGCTTTTAATTAGAACTCTGTCTTTCTTGGTATGGATCAATAGTAGTGAAAATTGTAAAAAATGCCTCAGAGAGTAATCAGCCTTGTCGTGATGCCACACCCATTTCAAAATTTTTGGTCTACCGGTACGTCATCAAATTGTTTACAACGTACAGGTACGGTAATATAAAAATGTTGGGAACCCCTGTATTAAGATATTAGGTCATTTGAACGAACATTGGCAAAGTTATTAGATCGTGAAATGATGTCAAATTTTCTGAAACAACCTTTATATCTAAACAATTACTTACCATTTCAGATTTTAAGATTCATGCGTGTTCATATTTCTTTTCTTGCACAGCTAAAATATCATTGCCGCTAGCAGTTATCTTAATCATCGTGGTATCAGTCTACTCTTTCACCACTACACCAGAGGTGACCGGAACAGACAGCGAAACACAAGGGACGAAACAAGAGGAGACACTACGACCAGAAGAGGAATGTGGAACACAGTCGATTCAGTGCATCTGCGGCATCGGCGAGACTCGAAAAACCATAACTGTGGAACAGAAACTGTAAGTAAAGCAAAAGTGAAACCATGCTTGTCTAACTTTAGACTAAGGAGATTATAACGTCGACAGAACAAAAAAGTTAATTTCATTTAGTTGTATGGAAGCCTGGAAACAAAATTCTAAATGAAAATTCTATGAAAAATATCTATTTTCTTAGCTTATGACGCAAAATGATGGAGCTTTTGGTATAAAATATGTTACCAGAACATGATACCAACGGCGGATTCAAGAGGGGAGCAGTAGGGGCAATTGCCCCTCCTCCCCAAAAAAAGGTCCGGCGAAATTTTTTTCCATAGCCTAAAATTATATAATCCTAGACCTAATACTAAATGAGTTTAAATTTAAAATGAGAGGATGTTTATATCTTTATATATATAATATATATACAGTTGGCTCTCTGTTTAACGACGCTCTACTTAACGACGATCTCTATTTAAAGACGATATTTCCCAGTCCCGGTCCCTCCGACGTTATGGGAAATGTAACTTTATCACAAATTCTGTTTAAGGGTGATCTCTACTTAAGGACGATATTTCACGGTCCCTTGAAAGTTGTGAAACAGAGAGCCGACTGTATATATATATATATATATATATATATATATATATATATATATATATATATATATATATGTGTGTGTGTGTATATATATATATATATATATATATATATATATATATATATATATATATATATATATATATATATATATATATATATATATATATATATATGTCAGAACTTAGTTGGGAAGGGAATAATTAATGCAAATTTAAGGGGGCTTCGAGATTAAATTATTTTCATAGCGCAAGAAAAACCAAAGTAATTAAGATTTCCAGACGCGCGAAATAAATAGTTGGTTTTTTCCCCGGCTTTGAGAGTGACTTTTGGTTTGCAATGAAAGAAAATCGCTTAGAGAGATTTATTTTTAGAATCAGGTACAGCAGTTAGGATCGAGGAAGACCTTCGGGAGTCTTTTTTGGGGCTCTGAGCATGTGCCGAGAGAGTACACGTGCAGAGTTTGAACGTGAGATGGGCAGAGCGCGGGATAAATTTGTTGAGGCCTGACGTGTGTGTCGCCGCGTCTATAATTCCGAAATGGCGAGCGCTCAGATATATGATATTTTGGAGCAATGGTTACTGGAAGAAAGATAATAAACGTGGTTTAAGTCAAACTATGCGTGTTTCCTGATATTGGACTACATTCTTTTACGCCACCGGACCATCACTGACTGCAACAACATTTAATATAGCGGGCGTAGTATTACGCTCGACATATATATATATATATACAGTCGAACCTCCATATATCGAACTTCCCTATATCGAAATTTTCTATACATCGAAATCTTAGCAAATCTCCACGTTCATTACACAGAAAAACTGTTTCTATATATCGAAAAAATCTCTATATATCGAAATTTTTTTCACTACGTATTGGGAGATTTTATTACACTTTAGAATAAAATCTCCCAATTTTTGGAGTTTGAAACAATACGTCGTGGACTTCAAATCGCGGAAAATGTCCCTGAAGAAGTTTTTAGTGGACTCAATAAATGCGAGCATTTCTTGGATGAACTTTCCGCAAAACTGGCTGTTCAGCAAGATATTCGTAGTTTTTTTTAAAAAGAATGTAACTGTGATCACCGTAACCACTGTCTGGATTATTGTATTTTTTAAAGGTATATAGTACTCAATAAATCTTTCACATTAATTAATTTTTTAGTTATTACGAGTAACTTTCATTTAATGTGATTCGTATATAAATTGGAAATGGACTTTCGTATACGAAAATTAGCTTTAATTTTAATGTTTTAGGAGAATTATGATAAAACTAAGATCAATTCTATATATCGAAATTTTTATATATCGAATTTTTTTCCGGCATTTTGCTACTTCGATATATGGAGGTTCGACTGTATATATATATGTACATATATATATATATACATACATATATATATATATATATATATATATATATATATATATATATATATATATATATATATATATATATATATATATATATATATATAACCCTAAGAGCCGATGTTGCCCCCTCCCCCAATCTCTGGACTGGAGCCGCCACTGCATGATACTATACTAATTACATCGCCAATTACAATTTTATGATGCATTGTTTAGGCGTACTCTGCTGTGCATCTGTACTTTAGACATTCAGACATACCTTCGAATTTTTCTCGATTTTCAATGCATAAAAGTACATGTCTAAAATGCCTTGTAAGGTATAAATCGATGTTGCGCAATAGAATAGTAACGTCTTTCTGTGTTACAACAAATTTGTGATCTCAGGAATAAACAATAGTGTAATTTTTAGGCACTGAATGTTGCGTAACTTTAGAAGATGGTGTAACCTAATAGATAATATTATTTTCCCAGGATTCGGAATAACAGTACTGGAAGTAATGAAACTGAATGCATAGCACTTTCTGATCCCTACCAGACATGCGCAAACTTCTCTTGTTTCCTCGCTCCCAACCAAACTACTACCACCCCAGGTAAATAAACTTTCAAAATATAAGTGTAATATATATTTATTTTTAAACTTATTCTTTTGAAAAACTAAGTTATGTATTGAGAAACTAATATTCTTTTATACAATTTACATATTTTTGGTGTTTTTCCAGCTGTATGCACTTATTTATGTACTCGCCCTTTATGTTTCTTATATATATATATGATATTTGCTGTCGAATTTTCTATACAATTTTTTTATTTCAGCTTACCCACCATCTAAAGTGAAAAAGAACATCGTCGAATCATTCTACCCGAAGGAATTTACCATTCCAAGAGGAGGTAATAAGTTCCGTTTATATTATTTAACAATTTTAATTGGTATTCACAAATCTACATAGTCATTCTCCAGTTTTAATATTCTGCGATATGTTTCAAATGAAATGAATAGAAATACAGTAACCACCGCTTATAGTGATCAGTGGTTATAAGAATCAACCGTTTATAAGAATCAATATCGCAAAAACAAAAACAAATGTGTTATTTACCATTCCAAGAGGAGGTAATAAGTTCTGTTTATATTATTTAACAATATTAATTGGTATTCACAAATCTACATAGTCATTCTCCAGTTTTAATATTCTGCGATATGTTTCAAATGAAATGAATAGAAATACAGTAACCACCGCTTATAGTGATCAGTGGTTATAAGAATCAACCGTTTATAAGAATCAATATCGCAAAAACAAAAACAAATGTGTTATTTACCATTCCAAGAGGAGGTAATAAGTTCTGTTTATATTATTTAACAATATTAATTGGTATTCACAAATCTACATAGTCATTCTCCAGTTTTAATATTCTGCGATATGTTTCAAATGAAATGAATAGAAATACAGTAACCACCGCTTATAGTGATCAGTGGTTATAAGAATCAACCGTTTATAAGAATCAATATCGCAAAAACAAAAACAAATGTGTTATTTACCATTCCAAGAGGAGGTAATAAGTTCTGTTTATATTATTTAACAATATTAATTGGTATTCACAAATCTACATATTCATTCTCCAGTTTTAATATTCTGCGATATGTTTGAAATGAAATGAATTGAAATACAGTAACCACCGCTTATAGTGATCAGTGGTTATAAGAATCAACCGTTTATAAGAATCAATATCGCAAAAACAAAAACAAATGTATTATTCCCATGTTAAAATTTTCGCTTTAAAGAAACAAACCACCGGTTTTAAGAATCATCTTACACTCTTCATTTTTCCATTCATTTTTCCAAAAAAGCCACTTAAACCCTCAAAAGGCACGAAGTTCTTTCTCCAATTTGTTTTAATGAAAGAGTGATAAGATGGGATGGAATACAGTTGTAAAATGCATCCCTTTCTTTGTTAAACATAACATAATAGTTTCCCCTTAAACGCTTTAGCACAAAACTGTCCTATTAGCTTGACCCGGGGGCATCTTTACCCGTCCGTGTCCGATTTCACTTTTCTCCACTGACAAACAAAGACAGGGACTCTTGTTTCCCCACCTCCCACATACTGGTTGTGGATTCCTGACCCTGAAACACATAAATCTTCGGCGAAGTGTCCACTATCACTTAGGAAAACCTGACATTAGTAGATTCAGCACGTTATCAAACCGTGAAACGTAAGGTAGAAGGTGAATCTTCGTCTGAGACTATTGGCATTGAAAGAGGTATAAACAGCCTCCTGAAAACTTCATTACGTCAAACTATCATAGAAAACTTTTTCTTGCGCCCTTCCTGTAGTTGAAATGCTAAAACTGTTATGCAGGTATGTTGTAACAAATATTGGAATTTTTTCCATCTCTTAGTATAATTATGTGTATCTACTTATAGGTCTAGAAATTAAGTTGTATTTTTAAAATTATAAAAAATAATTTTAATAAAAGATAATTAACGTAAATTAAAGAGTATTTTATGGTAAATTATCTAATATATGTGTATATAGGTGTGTGTGTGTGCCTGTCCAAAAACATAAATTTCGGCTATAAGAATCAACCGCTTATAAGAATCAAAAACAGTAATAACAAACGTGATTCTTATAAGCGGAAATCACCGTATATCTATATAAGAGTTTCCAGACATTCCGATGCGTGAGACTACCTCAGCATTTTTTTTCAATATGCAAAGGTAAGCTAAATTGAGCACATGTAAAAGTCTCTCCGCAAAGACTTAGCGGCATATGCGCACATGTGATGGTAAAGCGCCTCAAGTCGTGGTACATTTACTTCTTTTGTCGGCGCCGAATTTCTTGTTGAATATTTGAAACACGATACTGGTTATATAACGGAAACGCATCAACCATGCATGACAGGCTTTTAATAATTGATCTCCAACGAGCCAAGAGTCCCTCGTTTGTTTCTACATATCGCTTTCCTTATGAATATATTTAATGCAGTTATTTTCCACCAGAGAGTGGCAGACTCAAACTTCAGTAACTCCAGACTACACCGACTTCATTATTATACCTTTGTGGATTAAATTGCTTTTTAGTAAACGTCTGGGTTTTTCTTTCACAATAACATATTCAGGAAATCCATCTCTTTATTTTTTAACGTAGGATTACGTTCCTCCATAACGGTTCTCCGAAAAGTGAAATTTCAGACGCTAAAACCGTCCATCGTCGCGAGTTATAATTTTGGCAGAACGCCAAACCCTCGCTTGCCTAAGTGATACAGACCGGTATCACTTAGGCAAGCAGTAAACAGTTAAGCAGAAAAGTACCAAAATGCGTCAAAATTTTAACATTTATATATATACATAACACATACATTCATATATACATACAAAAGAGATAAGCAACGATAAATAATTCTACATTAATAACCAGCGGTAGTTTCGTTAGAAGAGTTTACCTGAATTTTTTTTAAAATTTCTACTTCATTCATGAACTCTGATAGTAATTTTGCTTCTCCAAATTTAAAAAAAAATGTACTCTTGGAGCCATTTTATCTCACCCAAACAGCTTCCTTGATTTCATTGAACTATGTGAATTCGTTTTATTTTATCACGAGGAGATTTGAACAAAAAAGGGGGTTCAGCAAAGAAAGGTTTTTTTTCTGCATATCTTTACAGCGATCTTTAATGAGACGATTAAGGTTTTACAATACAAAATTTCACCTTCCTGTATTAACCCTCAAACCGGCCCATGAATTTGTTGCCATTATCAGGACTATCGGTCAAATTGACCCCCCCAAGCCTAAAAATCTGTTATTTTTGCGTTATTACAATGGAACTGCATGTTGATATTGTGCACAGGGTTGTTTGATTTATATTAGTGATGAATAGTGAGGGAAAAAATGATCTACACTTATTTATTCAATTGATTTAATTAGTTTTGATCTGGTATCTACATCATCAAATCGTAGGGCTCTTAAAAGAATTGCACAGCGTTTCTCAGACATAATTGCTCGAAAAATTAGCCTGCCAGTGATTGAGGTAGAGAAGAGTAAAGTCAAGGCTTCACAGGATACTTTAAAAATCGCACAGAACACTGAAATCCCTATCAGGACCGGTAGACCTGTTATTGCTCAGTGCCAATAACAGGTCTACCGGTCATTTTGACCGCCATACTTTTACAAAATTGCAACTTACTGGCAAATGGCGAGCATTTGTGAAACCCTGATGTGCTCTCCCTGATGTCCAGGAACTGACTGAGGATGTGAAAGCCAGCCAAGCGTTCACGCCTCTCCCCACTCCTCCCCCACTCCTTAGTTCCACCGCTGCCGGTCGTAATGACCGGTGGGCCAGTTTGAGGGATGGATAACCAGTCTCGGCAGTGTATAAATTGTACGGATTAAGTTCCAAAAACATTTGCCATATGTAACAACATATTCAGGAATCTTTGAAAATCGAACTTATGGCACATCCACTCAAGACTAGATCCAGCAAGAGGAATATTTTTTTCGAACTCCGATGTTAAGAAATAATGACGCTAATGAAAACTTTTTAAGGTCGCTGCACCGATTTTTGTTCCGATGGTTGTGCTTAACTATCAATTCAAGGCTTAGAACGCAATTCGGTTCCGGTTGCGTTACGTTGCGTTGCTTTGCCGGTTGCGTTGCATTGCCGGAACGCAACGCAAAAGACCGGTAGGTCGGTTTGAGGGTTAAAGTTCTGATGTAGAGGGAAGTGTTTCATGAACTACTAAGTTTTAGTTCCATGTAGCGTACACTTTAGACTTTCCATTACAAAAGTCTACAGATCATTCTCACGATAGCACTTACACACTAAAAATAGCAGTCTTTTCCGTTTTACGATAACTATTCTGAACATATTTGAAGTACTTATTGTTTAAATAAATGATTCCGTATTTGGATATTATGCTGCAATGCATACTCACCCATTCTTTTGATCAATAGACGTGGAAGGTTTTACTACCGTACGGGTACGTTAAATACTTTTCAAATAGAAGCAACTTTTGTTTTTTAGGTTCAACTTTTGTTTTGTTTTTTAGAAGGACAACGTTTTACGAGGCAGAGCGATCCTTGCTTTATACCACCTCTCAAGAATGCTGAGATCAAATGCTGGAAATGGCCTAACTGGATGTAATATCTGTTTTACATACCTTTTATATTATTATGAAAATGTTTCCTCCTATTTGATCATTAATTCATACAGAGAGAGACATACTTTATATCACTGAAAGGTGTATCCTTTAAATAGAACTTGCACATAATAATTCATAGGAAAATTTAAAGGCTATAAGTTTTTTAAAGTCTTTTTACATTATACATAGGCTGTTCGCACATTTTTTAGACGATTTTGGTAAGCGGTAATAAAAAATCGTTTGCTGCAAAAGAAATAATTGCAATTCCACTATGTTTTTAAAAGTCAAAATTATCGTCTGCGGCTTGAAAGTTTTTTTAAATTCAAAATGGCGTTTTTAACAAAGCAGTGGTTCGAAGGCTACATTTATGCTCTTTCCGAAGAGAAATATGCATACTCCGTTATCCAAAAATGATGTGAGAGTCATGGTTTTGTGATATCTAAAGCGTCGATAGGTAATATCGTCACCAAGAAAGCAAAAAACATCAAATTGGAGCCTCAAGTGGGACAAAAATTCCAAACAAGTATCCAAGGAAAAAACGGACATCTTCGACTATTGCAAAGGTACGTTGTTTAATGTTAAAAGTAAATCCCCCTAGTCAAAGGAAAGTTGCAAAATCATTAAAATGCTCGGTGTCCACTGTAAACAAAATGATAAACGTTGATTTAAGTCTTAAGAAAGCGAAAAAACGCAATGTGCATCGTCTTCTTCCAAATCATATCGCTGAACGCAGGACACGCTGCAGAATTCTATATGAGAAACACTTATCAAAAGAAAAATGGAAAACAATTGTCACAATAGATGAATCATGGGTGTATTTAAATGATTGCAACAAAAAAGAGCCATTTATTATCATAAAAGGGGAGAAAAAAATTTAAGTACATGGTTCAAAGAATCGAAAGAAAGTTTTTCTAAGGGATTCCTGATTGTTGCTGGTTTTTCTAATAATGGCAAGTTAAAAATAAAGAGAGTGGAAAAAAATGTCAAGATTAACTCCAAATACTATCAGGAACATATTTTATCGCCAATTTTTCTGAATGAAATACCATCGATTTACCCACAGTGTCATCAGTCTGTGAGACTCCATCAGGACAAAGCTAGCAGTCACACATCAAAATCCACTGTAAATTTCCTAAAAGACATGGAACAAAAAACTGGTATCAAGGCCATACCCTCCACTGATATCCCTACTAAATCTCCCGATGTATCACCTATGGATTTTTGTGCTTTCGGAATTTTAAAATCTGCATTATCCAAACGTCGTCCCAAAACCCTTACAGGACTCTGGAAAGCTGTTCAGGAGGAATGGGATAGAATACCTCTTCTGACACTTCAAAAGGCATTATTATCCTGGAAATTGCGGTGTCGAAAGATAGTTCAGAATAAGGGATGTTAAATAGAACATTTAAAACACAAGAATTTTATGTAATTTAGTTTTGTGAATACAAAATACATCGTCTAAAAAATGTGTGAACAGCCTCTGTATTCTAAGAAAATTTATTTTCCTTTCAAATATGAATTCTTGCCTTATAGAAATATTTCCCTATTAATTTGTTAAATCATCTCAAGATAAATTTACAAAAAGCAAATCAATATTCAGGTAGCTAAACACACTAATTGAAAAATACATCTTAGGTTTTAATTACAATTTCACGTGATTTTAAAGTAAAACATGGCAGTTTGAAAAATTATGTAAAATAAACGAAAGCCTCAAACTCTCTTGCCAAATTTGGCTCTCAATAAATGAAATAAAGTTACGCCTGTCCTTCTGTATTGTATGTAAGAAAAAGAACAACTACCACCGAATGACAACCTAATAAAGTTTAAATTATAGATATTTGTTACAAGAACAGAAAATTTGAATAATGTGCTGCCAAACGGAGAAAATAGAAAGAGAATTTCTCGTAATTTTAAACATGCTGCAAGATTTAAATGGAGAGCTTTCAAATTTTTTGAAAATTTTATAATTTCTTTTGAGTATTTTAAGAATAAATCGAATGGTGTCTGAAAATTTAATTAGATTATTCGCAAATTTGAATCAATAATCAAACACTTCAATCCTTTTCCTGTTTAAAGAATATGATCCCTGTATTATTTTGCTTTAAAACTTTAGGGTATGAAAATTTCTTTTTAATTTCAAATCTATCTTTTGTCAATTACTTATATCAAAATTTATGTTAAATTATAATTGAATATATTTACGTTTTATATTTATACTCTTTATTTATTTAAATAAAGCGAATGGATGTATTTAAGAATTCCTTTTACTTTTATTTCAGAAATATTTTGAGATGTCTTATTTTTACATTCTTAGGTTTTTAATAAATGTTTTATGATCTTACGGATGTCTAAAGTTTTATTGATAGCTATCAACAATAAAGACTTACAATGCAGAACATATTTAGTCTCTTCTTGACCGTTAAGTTATGACCCTATTCTTAGAAATCTAAGTCTGAAACTATTAAAAACGATACAGGTAATTCTCCTATAACACGGTAGATAGGTTCCTAGAAAATGCCGTGTTGTGTGAAACTGTGTTATATGAGACCCAGAGACAGTTCAAAAAAGGGGGGTTACGTTTTGAAAACTCATTAAAAACAAACTTTTTTTAAAATTCCATATAAGCAACTTAATTGTAATTGAAAATATAAATGTATATATAACATAAAACGAAAAGAAACAAAAAATATTTTTATTTAATGCGACCTTAATTTAATAAATTTCTTCCTCATCACTGCTCAGTACAATCAAACGAGAATGTTTTTTCGATTGAACGATACCACCTTCACTTTCAGAACCTTTTTCTTCATTTAGATTTTTTGCACCTTCTATCCTCTTTAAAAAATCTGTAACTTTGGTTTATTTGCTGGTTCTTACGAGGTCATTGTAGATTCACGGTATGGAGATAGACAATTTTGCAGCTCCCTTTTGAATTTTCGGCTTCGTTCAGCGGAAGGGTCTGCATTCAGGAAAAATGATTCAAGATTTTCTGCTAAGCTTAGGCCTTCTTGTAATTTTATAGAGTTATAAATGGATAAATTATAATTTGTTTATACATTTTCATGTAAAGCCTCCATAGTTCCTTATTCCTTCCCATCATTATTTTAAGGTAATTTAGTTTTTAAATGTGTGAAGCAAAAATCATGTTATCTAGTACTATAGAAGTACAGTGTTGTACAAAGATTTTCGCAATTTTTTTTATCGTGTTAGAGCGAAACCGTGTTGTAAGATGTCGTGTTGTAGGTGGGCTATCTGTATTTCATTTTCTTTGCAGGAATTGTGATATCACATGCGTCTATGGATACGCACTTCAAGAGAAGAAAGATACTGTCTCAACCGTCAATATCAACTGCAGAAACACCGAAAACGTGTGGAAACCGCACGGATTCCAAGACTGCGAACGTATGCATGTTTTTTGCAGTGATTTTACTTTTATCATGCTTAGTTTGTAAGACATAGTTGAACAAATTATGACTGGCAAGTTATCCAAATATCTAGCAAAAGCTGTACTGAAGTCTATAAGAGGAACAATAATATATTGTTAAATAATGTAAGATTGACTGTAAACATATGATACACCATGACTGAGTAAAACAAAAATAACGGGTAACACAGTGAACGAAGGTTTGCTTAGTGGACCCATATGTAAAAATGTGATAAACTATTTATGAATACAAGAAAGTATGGTTGATACAATAGGCTACGTACTGTAAACAAATGAAACGCACGGTAGTGAAAGTAATGATTTGATAATAAATGAAATAATGAAGGTATATGTAACACATTGTACTGAATTGCAAGTACACATTGCAAGATGTTGTATAAGTAATATGTTGTATAAAGTACAAGAAAGCGTAGGGTGTATTATGAAACGAATCTGTTGTACATATAAGGACTTAAAGGCATAAGCTGCATATAAAGTCATTGTACATATTGCATATAATGTGTGTGTCGCTGTAGGTGGTATATAGTTGATATGATATAGAGTATGGTATAGAGTATGGTATTGTATAAGTTGTATACCGGGTGGTTATAATTAAACTTCCCCTACAAACGACATCCTACAGCGCAAACGGGTAAACGGAATGCTACGAAATTTCGTATATGGGCTATACACGAGATGCGCTCACGTCCATCGTCTTGAAATTTTGCAGGTGAATGAAGGTGGTCACGTGGAGCAGCTTTCCCTACATCGTCCTGGGCGATTAACACCTGCTCCTCTAGTGCAATTTCGTCCTAATCTGTTCTCGTTTCTGCAAACTACACTGTTTTTGTTTCTCCCTTACCTTTACTTAATGTGGTTCGATGACAAGGTGGTCAGAAACTAGTCAATAAATGTTAATATTGTTTCTGTATTCCGTTTTGGTCGTTTATTGTGGTAAATTTCATGTTTTTCCCGAAGAGGCGCCATCTGGTGGACATTTTGGAACTAAATTTATTTTTTCGAAATTCCGTGAGCACATCTCGTGTATAGCCCACATACAAAATTTCGTTTCATTCCGTTCACCCGTTTGCGCTGTAGGTTGCCGTTTATAGGGGAAGTTTAATTTTAACCTGTGTAGAAATAGTATATGTTGTATTTTAGCGTAAGCTGTATTTTGTAAAAAACTTTTGCTTCCTTTGCTTCCCGGTGTTGTCAGAGATATTGGAAAATTTGTACTGATTTGAGCTGAAATGGTTGTTTTCCGGATTGGGGGTGGGGGCGTAAAGTCCTCGCCCCGGAGCCTGCTGGACTCGGCTGTGCTGGATTGTCGTCGGTATGATTACATTTCATTATTGAAGGGCCGTATAACCTTCGGGTGTGGACGGCGGTGATATTTCTATCCAAAAATCTAATGCCTAAGGATCCCAGAACACGCATTTTTATCTGATATTTTTTCCCCCGTAATGTGTATAAAAGTGCATCCATATTTCGAAATTTAATGAGCGATTTGATAGCATCTTTGAATTAGAAGAGGTTTTGCGAAAAAGTTATTTAAAGCAATACCAAACGCGAAATATTTTAGAGCTTATATATTTCCATTGCAAATGTGACTCTTTTTCAAAAAAAAAACTTGCTTTATTTACATGGACCGTAATTTTAAAACTTGTTATAGCCTTTTTTCCTTTGAATTTACAGTTGTTAATGGAAATTAACAGTGGTGAGATCTAATTAGTGGGAAGAAAGTATGCGGGTTTGGCATATAACTAATACATCCGAGTTTAAAGGTGGATTATTCAGAGGTGGCGTTCACATACAGAGATACAGCATTCATGAAAACATCTTCGTTAGCTAGATAACCTCGAAATTTCGACGGAGAGGGTGAATATATAATACGTAAGTGCTAAGTGAGCTACTAGGAGTTAGTAAAAGCTATACTGAAATGTATTTGAACTGCTGGATTTATAAAAGCACCCAATATTGTATTACTTACAACTGGTAATAAACCCAGTTTATAGTTCAGGAGTCTTTAGTAACACATGCAAGAATTGATTAGCTTCTTATTAGTATATCTCGTAGCACTCCAGTCATAGGCGTAGCGTGCTTCTATCTTTTTTGGGGGTGGGCACGAATTGAATTATGTCCTCCTCAGCGCATTGACTGCCGGACGGTTCTTACAATATGGATTTTTTTGAAACTCAATAACAATAGAATTGATGTTTGAGTAGTTTTCAAAAGTTATACAATAAGAAAAATAAATATAATATAAATAAAATGAGAAAAAATATAGTATCGAATTTTTGGTATGGATCATATCATTGTTAAAAACTATGTTAAAGCTAAAATTATAATCGGAATCTTCAGTTTCACAGTTTGAAAAAGCGAGAAAAAACCAACTTTCTTGAAAGTTGTTTGCAAATTTCCATTTTTAACTGAACTTCTATTAACGCTTTAATTTAGGTCAAATTAGGTTGGGGGGGGGGGGAACGTGCCCCCCTGACGCTACGCCTATGACTCCAGTTGAAATCTATTGCAGTAGATCTCTATTACAAGCATTTATTGTAAATATTTTGTAGAATCAGGTACTTAAGGGAACGGTGAACCTTTATTGGAGAAAATCTTTCCATTGTAATATTGATTGTATTATTGTAAAAAATATGTATATCTGTAGGCAAATAGAACCATAATAGTGTTTTTAAAGTAAAGAATCATTTATGAAGCTTCTATGAAGTAATTTGTAAAGGGTAAGTGTAGTAATAAACTTTAAATCTGTTTTTCTCAAAACAGGTGTTTCAAGGTTTTTAGATATTTTAAATGCTCCATGCGACTTAATTTTTGTTCAAATTTCATGAAATTGATCAGAAAGAATCCTGATGCTGTTTACAAAGAAACTGGGTATGCATTTTACGATTCGGCTTCATTAAGGCAATTAAATTTGATTTATAACTTATCGAAAGGCAAAATTTCGATGAAAATCGGAATGGAATTCAGAAAAAAAACTCTCAAAAATTAATATAACTGAAAATAAATAATAGGAAGTATATAGACAAAAAAAAAAAAAAAACAGAAAACAAGCACTCAGGGCTCCACGCACCAAAGGCAAGATTCTGTAGTAGTGCCGGTACTAAACCAGAAATCTAGGTAACCGACTGGTCTCGTCATCAGGGAGCCTAACCAAATCAGTTACCTCAAGGGGAACTTTCTGAACAGGATGCAGGTCCAACCAAAAGACATCACAAGGCCCCGAGATCCCCATTGATAACAGATAGACAAAAGAAAATGAAAAGACACGGACAACTTCCTGTAAGGGCTCAACGCACCATATATGCAGGTACACACAATCCTAATGAAAAGACTAATGCAAAGATGCATACATACCCTAATACAGTGAGTGACATTTTTGGTGAAACAGCAGCCAATTTTTACCCCAGTAGTTACATCACTGTAGCAAAAACAAAGCGCCACACCACAATGAAGTTTAAAAAATTATCAAATCAGAAACCCTATCCTAAACGTCTTTAAAATATACCAGAGTCTAAATGCCATTTTTTTAAAACTTTTAAATTGCCGAAATTATTACGGAAATTGTTCTTACGTAGGTTTTCCTCGAAAGTGCCACATGCCTCCAAAATATCTTCAGCGTTCTGTATTTCAAATGTTTTTTTATTCTGTTTATATCTGTTTCAATGGGGATCTCGGGATGTCTTTTGGTTATACGTGCATCCTATTCAGAAAGTTCCCCTTGAGGTAACTGATTTGGTTAGGCTCCCTGATGACGAGACCAGTCGGTTACCTAGATTTCTGGTTTAGTTCCGGCACTACTACAGAATCTTGCATTTGGTGCGTGGAGCCAACGAGTGCTTGTTTTCTGTTTGTTTTTTGTCTACATTCTACCTATAATTATTTATTTTTAGTTGTATTTGTCCATTTTCAATAAGAGGATTTGCTGCAACTGCGCAATCTTTTATTGAAAAGTTTTGAGTTTTCAACGCTAGGGTAGGTTTGAAGTTTATTTGTTTGGCAGTCTATGCCCACTTTTTAATTTTTTTTGTTTATGTTCAATTGTTTATATTATAATATATCAAAAATTAACTATTCAAGGGATTAAATAATTGATCCCCAGATTTGTTTGTTGTACTGTTTAAAATGATTAAAATACAAAATCGAGGAAATATCTGGAAAATTAAGTCGCAAGGAACATTTAAATTTTTTTTTTATAAATTTCAAATTTTTAAAAAATCTTAAAATTTTGATAAGATTGGAAATTTTTTTAAAAGTATTCTAATATTTATAGTGAAATGTATATATGTATAACATTTTATATCTCTATGATAAAAAGTTTAAAAAAAAATTTAACGTTCACCGTTCCCTTAAACGTTAATGTATTCTGTCCCACGTCTGATTTAATGTATGAAAGAAAATGAGAGATTTTCTTGCACTTTTGATCATTATTGCTTTCTTTTGATGATCAGTCAGCGGTTTCAAAGAATAGCTGACAGAACTTTGATACAGAGTTTCAAGTGGCAGTCATGCCATAGAAATGCAAGTAGCAGAGTGAGAAATTAAAACTGAGTTTCGGTTGAGAATAGAGATTTAATAACATAGAATTACATAACAAAGTATAACATAACAGAGATAACTTATCTGTTTGCAGATACACCAAACTGGCGTTGTAATAGGGAAACGAATAATATCCATGTCAGGACTTTAACATGGTACAACTGGTTAACAACTGGCAACTGGGAGAAAAGCAGCGAAGGGTAGAAGGAACGAACTTTAATACAATGCGGCTAGCTTTTATAGTAATTGCCATCCAATCAATTACTGCGCCACATATATTTGCATATGATTCATGACATATATCCGCATATGCGGGAATGATTCACTTATAAATCTCTGCATATTTTACAGAGTACAGAGGCTGTTCACACATTTTTTAGACGATGTATATTGTATTCACAAAACTAAATTACATAAAATTCTTGTGTTTTAAATGTTCTATTTGATATCCCTTAACTTGCCATTATAAGAAAAACCAGCAACAATCATGAATCCCATAGAAAAACTTTCTTTCGATTCTTTGAACCATGTACTTAAATATTTTTCTCCCCTTTTATGATAATAAATGGCTCTTTTTTGTTGCAATCATTTAAATACACCCATGATTCATCTATTGTAACAATTGTTTTCCATTTTTCTTTGGATAAGTGATTCTCATATAGAATTCTGCAGCGTGTCCTGCGTTCAGCGATATGATTTGGAAGAAGACGATGCACATTGCGCTTTTTCGCTTTCTTAAGATTTAAATCAACGTTTATAATTTTGTTTACAGTGGACACCGAGCATTTTAATGATTTTGCAACTGTCCTTTGACTAGGGGGATTTTCTTTTAACATTAAACAACGTACCTTTGCAATAGTCGAAGATGTCCGTTTTTTCCTTGGATACTTGTTTGGAATTTTTGTCCCAGTTGAGGCACCAATTTGACGCTTTTTTCCTTTCTTGTTGACGATATTACTTATCGACGCCTTAGATATCACAAAACCATGACTCTCACATCGTTTTTGGATAACGGAGTATGCATATTTCTCTTCGGAAAGAGCATAAATGTAGCCTTCGAACCACTGCTTTGTTAAAAACGCCATTTTGAATAAAAACAAAACTTTCAAGCCGCAGACGATAATTTTGTCTTTTAAAAACATAGTACAATTGCAATTATTTCTTTTGCAGCAAACGATTTTTTATTACCGCTTACCAAAATAGTCTAAAAAATGTGCGAACAGCCTCTGTATTATATAATTTAATAAAATAAATAAGATGACGTACTGTCATTACTTTTAGAGTTTAGCGAAGTGCTGGAGATTAAAATAATTAAGGATTTAATCTTTAAAACCCAACACTTTCTAGTTCTGCATGATTTTGAAATAATCTTATTATTAGTATATATGAACTAAGTGATTCATTCATGAACCGAGTTGAAACGTAATTTCAGCTTTCGTGAACTGCAAGGCTCACCTTGTCAAACCAGGGGATTTGAAGTGTAAGGAGCCGAAAACTGGACCATCGTACTGCGAAATCTCCTGCCTCGACTATGACCAGTACGAAGCAACCAGCAAGCAGAAATACGAGTGCCTTGACGACTCCTTTGCACGAACTTTGCCACACTGTGCAGTTCTTAAAGAGGGTATGTATAAAAATGCACGGACTTAATCTCTAAAATTGATTTTAACTTTGAAAGAAAATATCCTGTTAGACTGCTAACACTGAGTTTTTATTTTTAGAGATGTATATTGCAATTCAGCTTTATATTCTCTATCCAAATATATTCAAACTAATTTTGCGAAACGTGCATAACAACGAAATAGACAAAAAAAAATTTTCTTGCTAATAAGTCAGACAATTGGACATTATCCAAAAAAATATTAAAATACGGTAAAAAGAATGTTCCTCAAACTGCACTATATTCTTTAGTATGTTCTATCAGATTTAATTTGAATATTTTCTTCTTCATTATTTTGTCTATAAAAATATCCGTTACGATTTCTTTTAATATATTTTTTCTCGTTTTTTTTTACATCAATTGCATGTAATGATCATTGTATTTATTTTATATATATATATATATATATATATATATATATATATATATATATATATATATATATATACGCACAAGGTGCGCCCGTAAAGTAACCGGACAATTTTTTATAAATAAGAAAAATATGACTGGCCTTCAAATTAATTTGTATCTTTCAAAATAATCGCCAAAGGAGTCTATACAAATTTTCCAACGTTTCTTCAAGTCATCTAAACACTGTTTATAGTCGTTGGAACTAACTATTCGCAAAATATGCGTAAACATTTGATTTAATATCCGAGACGTTTTCAAATCCCTGTCCTTTCATAGCCATCTTAAGCTTCGGGAAAAAGGAAAAAAAATCAGCTGGCGATAAACCGAGAGAATATGGTGAGTGATTTATCACTGTAATTGAATGCTTAACAAGATACTGTTGTACAGAAATTGCTGTATGGGGCCTAGCATTATCGTGTAAAAGAAACCATTGTCGAGAATCAAACAGCTCCTTCCTCACTCGCGTTATCCTGTTTCTTAAGGGGGCTGGCTCACAACCTTTGACTACTGTGAAATGACCCTAAACATGATCAAAATCGAGCTACTGAAACTCCAATAATATTAATATATATGTATAATTTTTTTGTTTTATATCAAAATTACAAGTCTTCAGTTATATTTTATACAAAAATAGAACTTCTAAAGCCATAAATAAATTTTAGATTTTATTTTTAAATGGACACATTACTAAAAAGGGAAAAAAAATCATCGGATGTTTCGCGCATCATAAAATTAAGAAATATGCATACAGAAACTATATTTTGGTCAAATTAAATTAATAATACACTCAAGTTTAATGTAAAACCAAAAATTATGCAAAAAATATAGTTTAAATTGAAAAATTTACATAAAATTTAAAAAAATTTTAAATTTAGCAATTTTTTAAAACATTTTCAAGTGTAAAAAATTTTTTTACAATTTTTTTTTAAAAACTTTTCTGGTTTTAGTGTGTAAAGAAGCTTATAATACAAATCTGATAAAAATTTTGTGTGTCTAGCACACATAATTTGGGATTAACAGTGCACGCAATCCAAAAATTCACATATTTGAGAAAACT
Source organism: Dolomedes plantarius (assembly GCA_907164885.2). NCBI lineage: Eukaryota > Metazoa > Arthropoda > Arachnida > Araneae > Dolomedidae > Dolomedes > Dolomedes plantarius. The sequence goes on along the minus strand of OU015497.1, from coordinate 21,899,868 downwards.
GAAGTTAAAGTTGGAATAACATGGCTATGGCAACAGAGTGAGGTTTACATAAACTCTCATAACTCGAGAAATAATGCAAATTTTTTATGCGGTTTTTTGCATATTTTTCAGAAATGTCCCAAAAATCAGAATATAGCAAAAACCAAAAATCGATTTTTTTAAGTTTCAAAGGTTGTGAGCCTCCGTGAAAAAGCACCTCCTTGTAAAAATACTGATTGTATTTTTTGATTACAAAGGACTTATTCGCCATGAATTTGTTCCTGAAAATAAAACAATTAATCAGTATTTTTACAAGGAGGGGGCCTTTTTAGATTAAGAAACAAGATAAGGCGAGTTAGGAAGGAACTATTTGATTCTCGGCAATGGTTTCTTTGTATAGACTCCTTTGGGGATTATTTTGAAGGAAATAAATTTATTTGAAGGTGAGTAATATTTTTTTTATTCATAAAAAAATGCTTGGTTGCTTTATGGGCGCAACTTGTAGAAATTATTTAATTAGGTTATAAATTAACAAAAATCCATCAATATGATCAAGGCAGTTTTGAGTAATAAAGTAACTTCCCATTTATGTTATCAAATATAGACGTTTGTCATTAATACATAAATAATGGTGGTCCTGCCTAGCCTATAGAAAAATTATAATACCCCCTTGTTTATTTGCATTAAGTTGAAACAAACTTCTCTATTGCTCATTGCAAAAATTTCAAATATGATCCTATTCACCCAATACGTGATGATGAAATATAAAACATAAACGACTTCAACGAATAATATACAAAACATGATCACTTCCAGCAAGTCACAAACAAAGTAAATTCGAGAAATAACCTACAAAGCATAAATAACGTTAACAAATAGCATATAAACAACAAAAAATGAATAATAAATTCTTTCGTTTAAAAGGTTTAGTAAATAATTTCTCTCGGTTTTCTGTAAGGTCAATTTTGAAAATTCTGTTCATTTACTTATACTCTACCTAGAAAATTCTCCCACTAATGCAAGCAAGCCGTAGCAAGTAAAAAGGAAATCGACCATCAATCTGGTTGCTTTATTGGTTGGGAAGAAATGCCCACGGGGCATGAGAAATTTTTGTAGATAGAACTTTTTTTTTAACCCGCCTGAATGAGATATTTCCAGGAAAATATGTTTGAAGAGTGTTCGTTTCGTTCTCTATTCTTGGCACCCCTATGGGGATTTCCGTTCTTGAATGAATTACTATTTTATGTTCTTTGACATCTGCCCCTCCTAATGACTACTCCCCTCTAACCCTCTCCTTTCATTGGTCAATGTCGCTAAGTGAGACTTAGTAGTCTAGTGTGAATTCAAGACCAACCAAAGACACCATTAGTTACATAGTTTCATCTTTAACTACTGCAGCTTATACTAGTGAATTAATTTGAAAGATTTAGGGCCTGTTCACATAGGAGTCCGTTGCGTTGCGTTAAGGAAAAGATGACGTTGAGACGAAAATAAACCAATCATAGGCCTCCAAACGATTAGCAATGAAATTTTTAACGCCTATGATTGGTTTATATTCGTCTCAACGTCATCTTTTCCTTAACGCTACGCAACGGGCTCCTATGTGAACAGGCCCTAAGGCTGCTATGTATTAAGAAAAAAATTGTATTTCCCTTTTCCTCTTCTTGAAGACTCTTGAGGTGGGAGGAGTCCAGTTGACAGTTCGAGAATTCCAACCCCTTAGGATTGACATTTTGAGGGATTGTAATGGCTCTCTCTCTATATAGGGGGGGGGGGGTTAAGCGCTGCCCCTAAATTTTTTATTTAAAATATGTTTTTGTCAACTATTTACAGGTACATAAATGCTGATAATAAAAAAAAAATTGGTATTGTCAGATAGCCTGAAATTTTCTGCAAAGCGCTATGGGATTCATTTAATAAATTTCGTCCACCGAAGGAATTTATGAGCGTTTAAAACACACTATACCAGACTTTCCCCCTAATAATTTAAAATTTAAAATATTAATTGCATTTTAAAAAAAAATGAAAAATGTACACAAATGTAAAATTTCTTTCTCTATGACGGAGTAAAATTTTTTAAAAAAAAACTCTTTGAATCCAAGTCGGCAATTCGTGGGCAAATTTTCTCCATAGGTTAACATTGAGGTGAGCGAATCCAATAGGGTTAGTACATAGCAGCCTTAAGCATGGATAAACGAATGAAGTAAGCAACATCTTATGATCTCAACGTTATTAAGATAACTAGAATAAGTTATTTCATTTTTCTAAGCCTAAGCGATTCTAAGTGATTTTTAAAAAAAAAATTATTTTATTACAAATGCGGAGGCACTTGTCGTTAACATTCGCCTATACAACGCTGCAGTTTTACTGTCCATTTTATTATGGGGGAACCATATAGGCGGACAGCAATACCCCCTATGAAGGGACGATACAAACGGAGGCATATTTTCGTGGCGCAACGCCGGGATTCGATTTGAGCACCCTCAGCACCGAAAACTAGCGCGCTGTACCACAGGGTCGCCACAAGCCCAGAAGTGATTTATTAATTATATATAAATTGTTTATGTTTTGCATGGTTATCATTCACGATTTTTATATCTTGCATGTTATTTTCACTGAACCCTTTTATATTTAATAATTATTTTTGAAGTTGTTTATATTTTTTATGTTATTCATTACAGTTGTTTAAGTTTTGTACGTTACTTACGAGCATCCCTTTTAAATATGACAAACATCAAATATTTTGAATTTCTTTTTTGTTTCGTATGTTATTTTCACTTATTAATTTAAGAATATTTTAAATATTTTGGACTTTCAATGATCTGTAGGTTATTACTGATTATATCTTTTAAATTAAAAATTCTATTAAATTTACAGAAAACTTTAATTATACAGGGTTCCCGCCTATATCCGTTACACCCCCCTTAACGTCTAAATGATGACAACTTAGGCCATAAAGTTGGTGTCTAGGTATAGTGAAAAGACTATGCGCTACTCGATGAGACAACTTACAACGCCATCTATCTACAAATTTTGAATTTGCCATGACAATTTTCGAAATCGTGACCAAACAAATGTTCATTTTCTACATTCCGTTTTAAGTATTAATGTACTCAAGGTTTCTTTTCTTACTAAATCGATGATGCTGAAAAACTTTGTAATTGACTTTTTTCCCGTATCTCGTGCGATTTTTGAGATAAAAACACTAATTCCAAAATTTTCCGATAGATGCCGTTGTAAGTTGTCTCATCGAGTAGCACATAGCCTTTTTACTATACCTAGACACCAACTTTATGGCATAAGCGGTCACCGTTTAGGAGAGGGTGGGGGTGGGGGGGGTTGTAACGGATATAGGTGGGAACCCTGTACGTATATTCATACTACAGTAGAGTTCCGATAATCCGAACTTCGGTAATCCGAAAGTCCGCTTAATCCGAAACCAAAATTCAAAAAGAACAAAAAAATTCAACGTTTACGAGAAAATTCAAAGTTAGACAATGTACTGAACTAATTATTACAAAACTACATTGGTTTGAAAAAATCTGTTAAATTTTTACTATTCCCTTGAAGCCCAATTACGCTAACGCGTCAGAAAAATGGTGCCCGCTGGTGTCGCTGCGGAGTGTTGCTCTACGTAGCTTGGCGCAACAACAAATGCAGCCGCAGCGTCTGAGTGGGATACCCTCTGCTCGCTGTCACCGTCTGCTTCACCTTCGCTCTCGTCTGAGACGTTGACTGGTTCTTTCAAAACCCTTTCAACAATCTGGTGATCGTCCAAAATCCAACATTGTGACGTATTGTTAGAACTACTTATACTCTACTGTACTGTACTAGGCAGCATTCCACTTTCTTATCACCCATTTCGACCCGAGATTTGGTTATGTTTAGACAGACGTTATAAAATAAACTTTGTAATCACACGTAATATGTAATATCGTATATGTAATATCGTATATGTATACATGTAATATGTAATACTTATACAATCACACGTTGTCATGTAATTTAAGTTTATTTTTAGAAGTATTTCGCTTAATCCGAAAAATTCGTTAATCCGAAAAGGGTCTGGTCCCAATCATTTCAGATTATCCGGACTCCACTGTATTTCTATTGTTGATCAGACGTATAAATGAGAAGTCCTGTTACATTTTCATAAATTAATTAGTAAGATTTTAGTGAAAGCAAAGGTTGCAAATGTTTTGAACACATGAATCTCACGATTTTTTTTAAAAAAACTTATAAATGTACACGTCAAAACACATTTGTGGACAATATTAAAAGTTATGTATGACACTAACTCGTGTAAAAGGGGATATTTACATTACAAAACTTCTTTGTAGACAATATTTGATCGTGCCTTATCGACGCATCCAGGGAAACTCTACTACCGAAAATCAATGACCTACTTCGATTTTTAAACAAACGATACAATGTGTACAGTAATCCAAAATTTACAATTCGTCAGAAGATGAGACCTTAATCTTTAAAATGGTACCTCATTTGACGATTTTGGATTAGTATGAAAGGAGAAAAAGGAATCGTCACCATAAATCCCCTTCCAGAAATAATATATATGATGATTTTAATAAATTTTAATGCTCTATTTTTCTCCGATTTTCAGTGCCACTGGTGAAAAAGCCCAAATAAGCTGGAATTATCCTCAGCCGGGTGCAAGGAGCTTACGGATGCGAGACTGCGTACGGAACCGGCTATGATTATTATGGACTTTAATCTGTTGCTTCTATAATTTAGCAATAGATGTAAACGAATTCCATCATTGCTGTTCCTAATTCTCGTAAAACTGTAACTCATTTCTCGAAGGACATTAAAGTATACTTTTGGGTGTGAAAATTACTGATGGTTTCGATAAAGTAGGATGATTTCTGAATGAATGACTTTGCAGAAGTTTATATGGTTTGAAACATTGTGTAAAAAGGGGGCTATAGTTTATTTGAAAGGAATTTTTTTTTTGTCGAAATTCATAATGTTATATGGTTCATAATGTTATTCATAATGTTATAGGAATGATCTGGCGTATTCTTATTTTTATTTTATGTGCTAAAATGTCTGAGTGATGCAAGACATTACCCTTTAGGCTGCTGGGTAATAGCGAGATTGGATTCGCACAGATCAGTGTTAAATTTTTCCTTATGGGGAGGTATAGCATGTATCCCAAGAATACGGGTCCAAGATTGAATATATATATATATATATATATATATATATATATATATATATATTCAATTCAAAAGTTCGTAAAAATTTTAAAAAATCATAAAAAGGAAGAAGTCATGATAAAGAAGTGCGGTTTGCAAGAGAGGGCTCACAAGGAAATTGGATTTTTTAGCAGCCAGAAAAGTTTAAAAAGTTTTTAAAAAGTTAAAAGAAATTACCGGTAGATGGCGCTGACAAGCGAGAGATTGAGCAAAATTATGCAAATCAATCTTGCAATAAAAGACCGTGAAACACGAGAATTTGGATGATCGACCACGAAGTGGAAGACCCTCGCTGGCAAAGGGCCGCATTACTGCGGTGTAAACCATTATGAATGATATGGTGGCGGAATCGTTCACGGGGAGTAGCAGTACTCGCAAAGATGGACCAGTGACTAAATCAGTGATTTTTAAAATTTTTATTTTGCTGAAAAAAAAAATCCGGCATTCCTGTGAGCACTTTCTTGCAGACTGCACTTCTTTATCATAATTTCTTCCTTTTTTATAAATTAAGGAAAGTTTTTACGAACATTCGGCTCACCCGATATATATATATATATATATATATATATATATATATATATATATATATATATATATACACAGTGGAATCTCGATCGATAGTTTTCGGATCCATCGTTTTTCCGTATGTGTCGTTCATTTTATCCAGTCCCAACGATCATATTGGTTTGTTATGTTTCCGTACCTATCGTTTTCCCGCATTTATTGTTCATTTCTATCGGTCCTTTGAAAAACGATAGATCGAGATTCCACTGTATATATATATATATATATATATATATATATATATATATATATATATATATATACACTGTCACATAAAAATGTGCAGCCAGAAGAAATCGAGCTACTATCACGAAACTTTGCAGCAATGTAGTCTGGTAAATGATATGCAAATGATTAAAATTTCGACGGTAATGAGACACGGGTAAGCGCGCTATGCGCATAGGAGATGCGCAGCTGGGATAGTTTAAAAGCATGAATGCTCGTGCCATAGGGTTATTCAAACAAATCTGTCGACTTGGATGGACGATATTGTGACTAGAAATGTCTCTGAGACGTAACCGGCGACAGTACGAACAACTGTTGGAACAACTCTGAGGCGTATAGTACGCCTCAGAGAAGCATGTTGGGCGAACAGGCGTATCGGCCGCCATCTCGGTCGGAGCGATATGGTTGTTGCTCGGTGTTGGTAACAATGGATCACGGAAGGGATAGTCTACCTTCGCGGGGGGGGTCAGGCCGTCCCAGGAACACAAATGCGTGTGAGGATCGCGCAATCATAAGAGCGGCTACGTCCGCACCAACAACGTCGCTAGAATCGGTTAGGCGCCATTCGCCACCTTCAATATATCCGGTGGTATCAAGGTAAACCATTCGGAGAAGACTGGCTGACGCAGGTATAAGGAGCTGACGTCCATTAAGACGCCTACCACTGACCCCACATCATAGGCAGTGTCGACTGGATTTTTGCCGACCTCTGGCAAGCTGGACTGTGACCGACTGGAGGCGTGTGATCTTCAGCGATGAATCCCTATTCAGTCTCAATGCTGATTACCAGCGCATACGCGTGTGGAGGCGGTCAGGCCACTGGTCCGATCCGGCATTTGTTGTCGAGAGGCATACGGTGATTTCACAAGGTGTGACAGTGTGGGGAGCGATTTGTTGGGACATACGATCACCTCTAGTCGTCCTTCAACGCACTTGACGCCACGCAGTTACGTGGACGAGATTTTAACGCCAGTTGTTCTGCCTATGCTATCAAGTCGCCCAGGCGCCATTTATCAGCAATACAACGCTCGTCCACATACTGCGCGACTCTCCCAACAACATCTTCAAGGATATGACGTACTCCCATGGCCTGCTAGGTCACCAGACCTCTCGCCAACAGAGCTTGGAACGTGCTCTGTTGACGTGCTCTGTGAGATGTGGGACGTGCTTGGAAGGCAACTGCAGCCGTCCCGGAATACTGGTGAATTAACTGCCCAGTTGCAAAGATTATTGCATGATCTTCCGCAAGAGGTCATAGGTGACCTCACTGATTCGATGCCACGCCTAGTTTCGGCTTGTATAGCTGCCAGAGGTGGATTTTCTACGTACTGACTTGTAACCTTTTTCATTCCATATCTTCTTAATAAAACGGTCTGTTCTTCTGAATTTGTAATCATTTGATTATCTCCTCATACACTACATACATGCTAAGTTTCGTGATAGTAGTTCATTTCCGTCAGGGTGCATATATTTTTTTGTGACAGTGTATATATATATATATATATATATATATATATATATATATATATATATATAATTAACCCCCTTAATGGCTATTATCAGAAAGGGGGTAGAAAATTTCCTGTTCTAAAGAAGGAATCAGAAAAATGGGCCCCGTAAGCTAAAGGTTAACCTATGGAGAAAAAATTTCCAAGGATTGTCAAACTGGATTTAAAGTTTTTATTTTAAATAATTGTACTCCGTAATAGAGAAAGACATTTTTTAGACCATCTTTGGAGATATTTTCTCTCTAGGTCAACATCGAGATGAGCATGTCCTATATGGATACCACGAAGCAGCCTTAACTGAAAAATAAAAGGCTCAAAATTCATTTTATTGAAATTTTTCCTTTAGTCTTCTTCCATTCGTCGTGTGACTGATTTCTTGGGAAATGTGGAAAATCTTTTGCCATGCTGTACACACAAAAATTAAATTTACATTTGACCGATTTCCTGGCCTCTTTTATCTTTTTATACATGTTTGTTCTGACAAATTTAATTACATGGTTAAGAAAATCTTGAAATATGCAGAACTCTTTTAAGAACTAATTTCCTGTTATCCATTCATCTGAACTTATATCGTAGCGTTTCATTTAACGTCATTTGTGAATGACGACTCCAAGACTCACAAATATTTGGAAACAGTCACATAGGACTACAGCGTCATTCAACAAACGATTTCAGATATGACTCAATACAGGCACAATAACACAATACAAGTCTGTAAGTTCAAACAGGGCAGCTGAGCATTATCTGAGACTTCAGATGAAAAGGAATTTTTGGAGCCGAGCTCGGCATGCTTATATATCCTTGGCGATATTCCCGATTCTGGAAATTTCCTGAACTCGATAACCGCGCCCCTTCGGTGAAATCTGATTGATTCTCCTGACACTCCCAAACGTCGCCAAGTTTCTAAGTCCCAATTCCCTATAATTACCGCCAAATGGGCACATATTAAAAGCAAACTTTCTCAATGACAGTAAATAAACAACTTTTAACTGAAAATAAACATAAATTCAGGAAAAATGAAGAATATTCACGAAAGTTTAGAAATATTTACAGCTATTTAAATCAATATTAACAACCGCCTTTAATTGCCAAACAATTAATTTTCATTGAACGATCTAAATGTTTAGCTGTGTTATTTAATTTCTAACAATATTTTAAATTTTGCTTTGCCATATGTGATTCTGTTTATTCGCTTTCTTCCTTCAATTTGTTCAGTTTTGTGATTCTGTCCAATGAATATATTTTTTAACGAATATTGCGTTAAACCATACCGGTCCTCCGGAAAGCAAAATTTCAGACGCTAAAATCGTCCGTGGTCGCGAGGTACAATTTTGGCAGCGCGCCAAACCCAGTCTGTATTGCCTGGGCAAGCAGTAAATAGTTAAACAGTATAGTACCAAAATGCGCCAAAACTTTTGCATACACACACACACACACACACACACACATATATATATATATATATATATATATATATATATATATATATATATATATATATATATATATATATATATATGTATATATATATATATATATATTTATATATATGTGTATATATATATATATTTATATATATATGTATATATATATATATATTTATATATATATATGTATATATATATGTATATATATATATATATATATATATATATATATATATATATATATATATATATATATATATATATATATATATGTATATGTATATGTATATATATATATATATATATATATATATATATATATATATATATATATATATATATACAGTGGAATCTCGATCTATCGTTTTTCAAGGGACCGATTGAAATGAACGATAAATGCGGGAAAATGATAGATGCGGAAACATAACAAAGCAATATGATCGTTGGGACTGGTTAAAATGAACGACACCAACAGAAAAACGATGGATCCGAAAACGATCCATCGAGATTCCACTGTATATATATATATATATATACAGAGAGAGAGAGAGATATACATATATACATAACTCATACATACATGTATACTTACAAAAGAGGTCAAAAGCAACGACAAGTAATGCTGCGTTAATAACCCGCGGTAGTTCCGTTAGAAGATATTTTTTTTTTACTTTAAATCGTATAAGGAAAATATAAAGAAAAATTCTTCTAGATTTAATATTTTTTAGAAGAAATCTCAGATAGGACGTGGAAAGCAACTTGCGCATTTCAATCGAAACCTCCTGTTAAGCGTGCTCAGAAATGAATAATCGCGAGGCAGTACTTATTTCTGATAAAAGCTGATCTAAACAAACATCCTTCCAGAGGACTGCTAAAAAATTTTCAAAACATTTTTTGAGATTGGACAAGAAGTGAAATGTTTTTTCCGTCTATTTTCTTAAAAGATGCCTTAAATTTATGTCATACAGAAGTTTTCGCAAAAAAAAAAAGACAAAACGAACGCAGTCAGTTAAGGTGGAAACACCTAGCCTTTACTTGACTAAAAAAATATTTCAGGCAATCTCTTCTAACGTAACTACTTTAGGTTATTAACGTTATATTATTTATCGTTGCTTATCTCTTTTCTATTTTTTTTGACGCATTTTAGTACTTTTCTGTTTAACTGTTTACTGTTTAACTTTTCTGTTTAACTTTTCTGTTTAGCTGTTCTGTTTAACTGTTTACTGGGTTTGACGCGCTGAAAAAATTATAACTCGCGACGCATGACAATTTTTTTCCTTCCGGAGGACCGTTATTGAAGAACGTAATCCTACGTTAAAACACAGACATTTATTTCACACGATGAATACCACATAAGAAAATCTGGACACAAGTGATGGCATATTGTCAGGATAGTAGAAAAACAAGCAGACCCTGATTTTCCATTAGGTCCGGGCCTAAGGGCCCCCCAAATGTTGGGATAACCCCAAAAAATTTTAATTTTAAAAGAAAAAATTCCAAATTCAATTTTTTTATTTTACTTTTTTTAATAGCAATTTTTTTATATATCCTTTCAAATTTGATTGATTGAATGGTTCATCATAAGTATAATTTAGTGTATATAAGGGATTGAGAAGTTTTTCTTGTTGCATTCTATTGATGTTTTAATGGTGAAGTTAGTATGCTGTATTGCTTTTTGTTATTTGATTAGGCTTTTAGCAAAAATAACAAAAAGCAATACAATACTTTATATAATAGCAAATTTTTATATAATAGCAAATCTTTGTATTGCTTTATACTTTATATAAAGCAATACAATACTTTATATTAATATTGCATACTTTTGTTCTACAATAAGTAAGAAATAATATTTTGAAGCCCAACTGTTATTTTTCGACCCCCCCCAAAAAACGTTTTGTATCAAACAAATACGTGCAGAAAACAGAATACGCCTGATTTCTAGGCTTCTACGCTTCAAATAGCCAATTCTTGGTAAAATTGAACTTTCACAATGATTCATGATTATTTTTTTGTGTGTCAATTTTGGAAATTTTATTCCCACATCAGTGTTAGCCCCCCCCCTCCCCATCCCAAGTTGTGCCTATAGTCAAGAATTTTCTAAATCAGGCCCCGAAAACAAAGAAAAGACGCCAAACATATCATTTACGTCCTTTTATAAATGGACCTGAAGATATATTGCCGTTTACTTCGACGAAATTGATGCAAGAGAGTTCCCGCGATATGCAATAGTTTTAAACATGTTAAAAAATATAAAATTGATCCATTCTCTTTTAACGTAGAATTGCGTTCCTAAATAACGGTCCTCCGGAAAGAAAAAAAATTCAGACTCCATCACGAGTTATAATTTTGGCACCCCGCCAAACCCAGTAACAGTAAACAGTTATACAGAAAAGTACCAAAATGCGTAAAACAAAAGAGGTAAGCAGCGATAAATAATCTTACGTTAATAACCTGCGGTAGTTTCGTTAGAAGAGACTACCTGAATTTTTTTTATCTCTTCATAAACCTTGATAAATGCATAATTATAAACAAAATTTACACTCTCAGCTACGCCTGCTTATAATATGCCAAATTTGTATTCATTAATACTTTGCGATATTAAAAGCATTTTTAAATTACAAACAAGCGATATTTTTTCAGATCGACTACTCTGTCAACGTCGGTCATAATGTCTGAAGCTTTCACGAGAAAACACGAGACTACTTTTTACGGAATCAAGACATGAAAGATTATAATCGCCGATTAGTGTCTTAATAATAAAAAAACAGTGGACTCCCTTATGAAACGATTGATATGTTACACGTTATATGAAATCGCGTATAGGAAATCGTCTTGTACGAGTATAAAGCTGGTATAGCACGAATGATGTTAAGATAAAATAATTCTTATAGCAAGAATAATTGAATGTAAAGTAGTGTTGTCCTGTTCATGGTGTTTCGGGTCGTCAACGCCTTCTACCGGTGAATTTTTAAACTAATTTTTATTTTGCCTCTAAAAAAAGTCCGACTTCCTTGTGAGCCCTTTCTTGCAAACCACGCTTCTTTATCATAATTTCTTCCTTTTTTATGAATTTTAAAGTTTTTACGGACTTATGGATTCAATACACACGCACGCACACACACACAGACACACACACACACACACACACACATATATATATATATATATATATATATATGTGTGTGTGTGTGTGTGTGTGTAAGGAATTATCATGGGGGGCTAACCGTAAGAAACTTTAAAAGGGGGTTTGAAGGAGAAAATAGGAATTATCAATTAAATTCTACTAGTTTGCGAAGTATCGGAAAAGAAGCATTGCGGGGAAAATAGATAAAAAGGGTTGGAGTTGATTGACTGCTTCGCTCCTCCCCAGCCTCATATTGGGTGCATACGTAATAGCTCTTGTGTGCATGCGCCGTATTGATAGGGGCCTGACACAAAGGGTTGAAATCTTCAGAGATAATGGGATGATTGACTAGGTAGGACGTGCCGCTTGGCAGGCACTCGTTTTGGATAGGGATGGGACTAAATTAATAACGTTTTATGGAGCTGAGCTTTAGAATTTGATTTAATAAATATATTTCGGAGATTGAATGGTTTGATGTTTGTTTCACTCGCCACATCTAACTGCTGGTAGAAGAAGATGGAGGATTTTCGGAAGCCGACTGCAGTTGTAAATCTAAGAGGAGTTCGGACTACATGGTTTAATATATGGGCGTGAAGAACGAGTCCGACACACACACACACACACATACATATATATATATATATATATATATATATATATATATATATATATATAACATTAAAAACCCCATACCATTTTAAAATCTAACATTATTCTAAATTCCCTTGGGCGTACGAGCTAAATTTCGTTTTTGATTCTAAGTTCTAATACCCTCGAGAGAAAATATTAAATGGCTTCCTTTTCCAAACATGCGCGGCGTGCCCCAATATTTTAGATAAGCTCTGCGCAGATTATATAAAACCACATGTGACTTATCGACAACAGCAAATCCCTAATCGCTATCATGATCACATGACAAAGTTTTTATAAGCCGTCTGATCAACACACATGTACGCTTTTTGGATCATGTAACTGCCTTGGGAAGACGTATTCTCCGACGAAATAAAAACTAGTATAATGCTGTAACTTGCTGCGTCGATTATTATTATAGCCACGACTACATCATCAGCCCCTGTGATGTGCTGGACGTCCATTCTCTCCTTGGGTTGTTCAGTATATTACATATATATATATATATATATATATATATATATATATATATATATATATATATATATATATATAATGAATTAACACAAGATGCTAGACATCAGGAGGGAGACCTCGTAACATTTTAGGTATTAATGGGGAACCAACACAAAGCGAGTCGTAGCCGAGGAAAACAGGAGCCTTTCATTCAGTCATAGAAAAGTTTTATTTCGTGGCACAACCGCTGGAACGCTTACAACGTCTAAACACTTGGGCTACATATTAACATTTTTACACATTATTACGGTTCACAATAGCTTATTCTAGACCCTGCCAGATAATCATAGACAAAAGAAAGTAGCGCGCTAAAACTACATTTTTACTGGACGACAGCAGACACACAAAAAAACGACGGAGAATGCTGTCTGCGTAGGAGGTGTGGACGCGTTGAAACTTTTAATTGGCTAGTTGAAAACATTTTGACCTCGCACGTCATATGAGGTGAACTGGTGGGCCAATTTTGGCATATTATAAACAGGCGAAGCTTATAGTGTAAGTATCATTTTAAATATATATATTTATAAATGTATAAATGAACAGGTTATGAAAAGGAAAAGGTTTCAGTGTTATATTCGTTAATGTATTTCAAAACTTACACGGGAATTCTCTTGCTTTAATTCCACTTAAGATAAAAAGAATATGTCTCCAGGTCTGTATGTAAAAGAAAGTGAATAATATATTTGGCGCCTTTATCTTTTTTTTCTACAGTCCTCACAATAAGCTGTCCCCTGTAAATTTTCTTATATTTTATTCTTCATGGGAAATTAATGTTTGTGTTTTTTGATCAAGAAAGGACTAGATATTTCTGCCTTAACTAATTCTTTTTAGAGCACCAGAAAAACCTTCATGTGCATAACATAAACATATGAGTGTCCTTGATTATGAAAGTGGTCTAAGTCAGTGTTCCGTGTAAATCAAGAATCTTAAAAAAAGAGAAAAAAAAAAGAATTTATTAGACCTTTGAGAGCCTGTTCACATAGAATCCGTCAGTGTAAGCGTTACTCGTATTGACATACGTTAAACCAATCACAGGCCTTAACAATTTCGTGGTGAATCGTTTGGAGGTTTGCAATTGGTTAAATATATTTCAATACGCGTAACGCTGACGGATTCTACGTGAACGGGCCCTTTCGTTGCATTCTTTTACATTACCGTAATCTAAAGCAGTTGTTTAAGCCCGATCTTATGTATGAAAGTGTGTGTGTGGCGCCCAACGAAGCCCGAACTTATGTAGCTTTAAAATGCTGGGTTTAATGCTGGTTTAATGAGCAATAATTTACAATTTAAAAAAATTGCTTTCTGCGCATGCTCAGTGACATTATTGAATCTGGCTTTAGATACTCACTAAGCACGAGACCGCTTAAACACATTAATTTGTTCCTGCGCATTATTATGATTTTCAATATTTGGCAATGACCTGTTGAGTATAATTTGTGTATTAGTAGATTTATTTACTATCTAGCCGTCATGGTTTCACGGGAACTAACTAGTATTTTATTATGTATTATAGAGATATTTTTTTAGTTTGTTTAAACTCAGACCTGTAAAAACGTTGCAGCGAAAAATATATGTCTTACGTCACTTTTGTAATCACCGGTAGAAAGACTTGGACCACTTTTATAATCAAGGGCACATACTATATTCTGATCATTAAAGTAATTCAAACACAAATTATATATATATTTTTGCTAAAATTCGTCACGTTTAGTGCGTTTTGTCCTACAATAAGTAAGAAATAATATTTTGAAGCCCAACTGTTATTTTTCGACCCCCCCCCAAAAAACGCTTTGTATCAAACAAATATGTGCAGAAAACAGAATATGCCCGAAACCACTTTTCCTCGCTGATGTTATTCTAAAAATTACACTTTGGCCTATTTCTTGTGTAAATAAGGAAATTATTGGATGCTATTTCGGGGTTTAAATAATATGCAAAATGAATGTTACTCAAGCGGATAAAAATGAGAAATTACTAAATAGACTTACGTTAACAGAAAAGTATCTTTTGCAGAGTTAAAGGTACGCATTTTGAAGTGTGCTTTCAAATTATATTTGAAAATCATATTTTTATATCTTTCACGGAAAAAGTGAAGTATGTTATTTAAAATATATTGGATTATGGTGTCAGTATAGAGAAATACAGCCGGGAAATAGTTCTGATTTTCGAGGCCGATGCATTTTCTTGTAGTTTCGAAAAGCTGTCACTTTTTTCTCCCGCAAGACTGAAGTTTCTTCTGTCAAAAGACGAAAGTAAAACCTTTTTCATATCTCGAAGTTTATTTTTCTCCCATTTTTGAACCTTGAGGAGTTTTTTCCTGTACATAAAAGTCGAGATTGTTTAGTTTGTGAAATAACTTTGAAAGCAAAATCTTTTAATACAATATGTGTTATATATAGCTTTTTTCGCATGAGTTTTGATTTTCTGTAAGTTTATGAAAACAAATATAAATTAAGTCTTATATGATTCGCTAAGAAGAAACTTCCTCTTGAATTATACGCATGAAACGTATAATTCAAGACAATCTATTCGAACTTTTTTTTAAAAACCGATTTTATCTATTTGAATTTTCATGTGGTACATTCTATTTGTTTTAATTTAAATATGCTTCTATTTTATCTTTAGCTTTTGTAAAGCTAGTAAACAACACCATTCTTCTAGAAAGCTTCGTTAAGAATTTTATCTACGTATAATTTTGATACCAAGAAACAAACGCGCAGAAAACATTTCAAAACATTGTATTTCCTTGCAAACTGTATATATATACATATATATATATATATAAATTGTTAATGAAGACGAAAACCCTATTATATGTTAGAATACTTCGCCTCTCCACTAAAATATCGATTTGAATGTAAGCGACTTTTAATTACATCAATAGAAAGGACGTGAGTTTTATTAACCCTTTGCTTACGGGCTGGGATAGCATGTATCCCAAGAATACGGACCCAAGAATGTATATATATATATATATATATATATGTGTGTGTGTGTGTGTGTGTGTAATAAATTTTAACCACCTCTAATCTTTAATCGCCTGTAATCCGAGTTCTCTCTCTCTATGGTAACCTTTCCATCCTTTACCCCTTTCCAATACTAACCTACCTCGCCAATTTCCGGCAACCCGCTTACAGCAACTTGTATGCTTGCCTGATGAGAGCTGGACGTCGCTTTATAAGTTCATGTTATTGCTGGAATAAACTTCTTTGTTCTTGAATTCGAATCTTATTGTTTTCGGCTACGATGTGTGTGCTTATTTCAGGAGATGACCATTCGGGTCACTTCATATATATATATATATATATATATATATATATATATATATATATATATATATATATATATATATATATATATATATATATATATATATTTATTTAACCCCTTAATGGTCATTCTTTCAAAGATTCTATGAAATTTCTACATAGAAAATTGGAAAAATAGGCTCCGTACGCTAAAGGTTAATATGCCTCAACTCAGAATCAGGCTCTGTTATGATTTAATAAATTTCTTCAAAAATTCCCACCGGGAAACAAGTGACTAAGAAATTAATTTGTACAGTATGCATCAGAGATCGAAAATTATGTTATTGTATTCCCAGATTAGATGATTAAGCTATACTGAGGAAATTTTTATCTTCTATTTAAATAAAACAAATATATATTTGTGTGTGTTGTCAATACAGGGTATTAATCAGTAGTAATAATTAGAGGAGAAAGAACCCTGTTGAATAAAATCTGAACTCTCTGATTCGTTTTCAGATTTAGAGCGTTCTTAAAGCAGCCAAAAAAAATTGATCATTAAAAACACCAAATGCCAATAGAGTTTATATCTTCATCATGTTAATAGAGTTATAATGGCTTCCTGAGGACAGGGAACCTATATGAGGATCATCTCTTATTGTCATCTGAGACGTTTTTACTCTGTCAAGGTAGATTAACAGTCAGAGCACCTAACTGCCTACAAGAAAACTGCATGGTTTGTGTACTAATTCAATAGAGAATCATTATAAAGCATTTCATTAGAGATAGAATAAACACAAACTTATGTTGTTGTTGTTGTTGTTTAAGCACCCCGGCGGTAGTCTATTCCAGACTAGGTCCATATATGTTTGCGGGCTGAGCGGTGAGGCTTCGGTTTCTAATGGTACCACAAGGGTCGGAGTCGTACTTAGCCAGGTGCCACCTCAATTTTGACCGATCACGCCCAGGGGTGACATCCCGGGGGATCGTACCTTCCCCACCCACTGACCTCAAAGAAGAATTGCCATGTCTACGTATTAAAGGTGTCCATATCTGGTCTAGACACGATATGGACGATAGACGGTAGACGATATAGGTATTTAATGTCGCTTGTCAGGATTCGATCCACGCACCCTCAGTACCAAAACCTAACACGCTACCACTTTGCTACCTCTGGCCCAACATATACTCATAAAAGGGATCACCGTCTGAAAGACATCTCTTTCAATCTCAGCAGAAACGGACTTAGGTTTTGATTTAGTTAAAGGCTCTAAAATATGCCCCCAAAATAGTGACATATTTTAGTTCTTTCCTTCATGGGCAAAGTTAACTTTCTTGATAGTCACACATAAAATGCAATAACAATTCTTGAATTCTTTTCACTTTGGTGTAATTGCCCTACAGTGTCATGCTGCGGAGCACATAACAAGCACGAAAACCTTGGTGCATGGCTGTTGGGAAAATTAAAGATGCCTCTTTTACAGTTTATTATAGTTTGAGTCGTAAATGATTATCAATTAATGGGAGTTTTTTTATGGCTAAATCAAAAATTTATCTTGTTTCGTTATGCAAGTATAAGGTAATTTTTTTATTTCATTAGTCGATACAATTGATACGATTGTATTTTGACTACTGGTTCACTTTACGAAGATTATACGTATACTAGTTGAACACACGTACTTCGCTACGGAGTACATTCAAATTAAATACAACGGTCAATGTATGCAATTCATGCCAAATATATAAATATATTAAATGAAAAATACGACGATCAATGTATACAATTGATATAATATATATATATATATATATATATATATATATATATATATATATATATATATATATATATATATATATATATATATATATATATATAAGAAAATCGTAAAGGATAATTTTACAGACAAAATAATGTAGAAGAAAATATTCAAATTAAATCTAATATAAAGAATACTAAAGAATATAGTACAGTTAATATAGTACAGTTTGTAGAACATTTCTTTTACTGTTTTTTAATATTTTTCTGGATAATGTCCAATCATCTGCCGCATTAGCAAGGAAAAAAAAAATTTTTTGTTTATTTATTTGCTATGCACGTGACGATAAATTTATTTAAAGTACCAGAAAAAGAAATCACGTGATCGGCATTTAATAAATTAAATTCTAAAAATTAATCTTTAAAAATGCACCAAAAATCAGAAAATTTAGGTAAAGATTCGGAAAAGATTTCATTTTAAAGTAATTTTTATGATCTTTCTCGTGATATAAATTTTATAACCCTCAGATTATTTTAAATGCAAACTTTAAAAAAGTCACTAAAACAGCTTAAAAATTTAATTTAAAAAAATCTAAGAAGAATTTTTCAAAACTTTTTCTTAGTGCACCCCTACACCATAAGAAGAATCTCCATGCAAAATTTCAGCCCTTTAGGTCCAGCGGTTTGGTCTGTGCGTTGTATGTCAGTCAGTGAGTCAGTTACGGAACTGTTTTATATATATAGATTACGCACTCAAAACAACTTAGAATTTAGTTAAAAACCGTAGCTACATGTAATGAAACGCAGATAAGTTAGAATATGTCTATTACACGTCAAAGAAACTTTCTGACATTGCTGACTGTCAGGCTGGGTCTCAAACCACGTATCTTCTGACAGTCATATGAGTCCAATACCGGCTTATACTCCCCTGGCTACGTAAGAAAATTCCGTTATTTGAATACTAATCCTCACGTCTTTCCTTCCCTTTGTTTTGGAACGAAATGATACAGCACAGTGTTGGCCTGTAGATATATTTACTGTTTATTGATCTTAAACTATAGGGAATTTTTATCTCAAACAGTATTATCATTATATTTTTATCATATACTAGCTGAATAACCGTGCTTCGCTACGGAGTACATTCAAATTAAATACAATTCGAAAAGTATATACAATTAATGCCAAAAAAATATATATATTTATAAAAAATCGTAGCGGATATTTTTATAAACAAAATAATGTAGAAGAATACAACGGTCAATGTATGCAATTAATTTGTATTTTTGATATCCATAAAACATACTAATTTGAAATAAATTCTTTTAAAAAACTTTCATCTCAATGAGTCTAGTGGTTAAATTTTATCTTTTACCGAATTTTAATATTTCTTTTGTCAATTTATTTCGTTGTTATGCACGTGACGCAAAATTAATTTAAAGTATCACAAAAAGAAAAGAAACCATGCGATCAGTATTTAATACTTTAAATTCTAAAAATGAATCTTTAAAAATTCACCAAAAATCAGAAAATGTAGGTAAAGATTCGAAAAAGATATCACGTTAAAGAAAATTTTATGATATTTCTTGTGATATAAATTTTATAACCCTCAAATTATTATTTTAAATGCAAACTTTAAAGAATGTTACAAAAACAGCTTAAAAATGTTATTTAAAAAAATCTAAGAAGATTTTTTCGAAACTCTTTTTTACTGCACTATCAGAAGAATCACCATGCAAAATTTCATCCATTAGGTCCAGCGGTTTGGTGTGTGCGTTATCTGTCAGTCAATCAGTCAGTAAGTTACGGAACTGTTTTATATATATAGATTTATTGATATGATAATGTTTTTTCCTAATATTTCTTAATTTCTTACAACTGTCCATGCAGGGTTTCGAACAAAGAATTTTCCGACTTTCATTTCAGAGCAGTTATTATCCCCTAACTATGTGAAAAACATTATATATATATATATAATAGCCGTTGTCTCTGTATAACACTTCCGGGCTGTACTCATCTTTCAATTGAAGCCCTCAGTAAAGAAACGGCCGGTTAGGCCTAATTTCAATTTCAGATGTAGATTAGAATTTTTTCTTACCTAAAAACTAATATCTTCTCCATCAAATCACGTTTGTTCAGCATATTTTTCTATAAAACATTCAGATCTAAAAACAATTGGATGCTTTTAGCTGTATATTTAACAGTTTTTAAAAATCTGTTTACTTTTGCGATGAATTCTGAAAGTAAACAAACTTGAATGTGAATGAATCAAGTATTCATATCGCGTAGTGAGCTGTAAAAAACCGGATGGCAGTCTACTACTCCAATCGCATGAAAAACTAAATAAATAAAAAATAACGAAAGGGCTTGCTTTGACAAGGTGTGGATTAAATGCAATATTGTTAGATAATTCGGGATAGTTTTTAACTTTCATATACCTTTTCCATTATGACGTCATTATTAGTATTATGACGTCAAAATGACGGGGTACCTTCTAGTTGAAGATAAATATCATTCCTATCTGTTAATGATTCCAATATAATCTCTAATGTAAATTGTACGCATTAACTAGCCTAAAAGAAACTTACAAAATTTACCAGAGATTGGAGTGTAGTTGTTTCGGACGGGAATAACGCAGCAGATAATCAGAGAAAAATCAAAATAAGCTGACATTTTTTTTTAGCACGTTTCTCTTTATGTCTGGCCAAAAAATACACGGCTGAAGAAATTCATTGGAAACGTGTCCAAATTCATAAAGTGCATCGAGTTGTTTTCAGAGAAACTGCATGAGTCAGGTTTCTATTTTGAGAGAAAACGGTTACGGAATTTAACAATTTTCCCTTGAAGCAAAAATAAAAATAAAAGAGAAAGTACATTTTTCTTTTTTATCGAAAAAGAAATTTTTCAAATCTATATTAAGCAAAAATGGATTTGATTCTGTATCGTCAATATTGAAATTTCAAAATTTCCTATATGATATGTAAAAACACTTTTACATCAATTGGTACTTCAAATTTATCTTTAAGAAATTGTTTATTGGAAATTGTGTAATCATATTTAAGATTCTTTAGCAAATTAGCATAAGATTGAATTTTAAAGTTTAGGATTTTTTTTCAGATTTTAAGCATTATAAACGATAACCATGCATAAACTATTGCAGTAAAGACCATTATGAACGTTACAATTTTTTAAACAAAAGTTACGGGCAAAAGTCTTTCGAAATAACACTTTCGTATATAGCAGGAGTGGTTCAGTTAGTAGACTACAGTTTTACGTGGAGACCTGAGTTCGATCTTAGACCGCGACAATGGCCCTCGATCATTAAGGAAAAGATAAAAAAGAGAGACTACCCGACTGTCGTCAAACGCACGGTGTAATAATAACGCTTATATTAACTACAGGGCGGTAAAAAAAAATATTGCCGATATATGGTCCTCTAGCGACCGTTCCGTTCAGCCGATAGAGATGAGATTTCAGATATAGTTATTCAGAGGTATGAGCTCGGGATTCTGCGAACGGCAACTAAGTGGCGCTCACGGTTACGGTTATAGGTACAGAAACTCGAAATTTTCGAATGGCAACGCCCACTTTTCCCCTTCGCAAAATGCTCAGCGCAAGCGAAAATCCTAAATAGCGTTGGAACGGTACGTGTAATACAAAAAAACGGGCGCGTTATGCACGCACCAAAAACAGTTCTGTGAACGGCCTACAAAAACACGATGATGGCACCCATGTGGAAAATGTGTAATCCAAATAAAAGTTTCTTTTTACCGATCTGTGTTGTCATCAGTGATTGGTGTATAGCCTCTGTCGCATGCAAATTTCCTCCGTGCACCCCTGTCGTGTTTTTGTAGGCCGTTCGCAGAGCTGTTTTGTGTGCGTGCATAACGCGTCTGTGTTTTTTTGTGATACACTTAACCGTTACAACTCTGTTTAGGGTTTTCGCATGCGCTGAGCATTTTGCGAAGGGAAAAACTGGGCGTTGCCATTCGAAAATATCAAGTTTCTGTACCTATAACCGTAACCGGGAGCGCCACTTGGTTGCGGTTCCCAGAATCCAGAGCTCATACATTTGAATAACTATATCTGAAATCTCATCTCGATAGGTTGAACAGAACGGCCGCTAGAGGTCCATATATCGGCAAAGTTTTTTTATGACCACCCTGTATTTCTAAACTTAATATTACAATCAAATAAATGAAAGTATATAAGAATATTTGATAAGTTCCTACAATCAAATAAATGAAATAATAAATTTCGGGCCCTCGATATATGTTACCAGGAATCAATATTTACAATCAATAGTATTAAACAGCTTAGGCGAGTAAACAGATTATGCCCTGAAAGTTATAAGATAAAACACATTACGGCTTATTAACTAGCTCTCAGGAATAATAAATATTCTGATATTTCTGCCAGATGTGTAATTAGTGATTCTTGATTCACAGATTGATACGGCTAACTCTCAATCTCGTAGAATTAAAAGTAATTTTTGAAATGGAAACGGGATTAATTATGCAATAAATTATTTAATAACATTAAATTCAATGTATAATATTGCAAGAAAATCCAATTATTCTTTTTATTGAGGTACATCGGCGATAAATTATTGAAATATATTAAATATTTCAAATGGAATTATGTAATAAAATGATAGCATTATGCAATAAAATGATAGAATATTGAATATAAAAGTAAAATTGAGTTCCTTAATATAGCCTATTTCTCATAATATTTGCTTCTTTAATAATATAAACTTTTACCATTATATAACGAAATTAATGATAATGCTTTATTCGTTTATATTTTATTATAAACTATTTTCAAAACATTGCTTTTTGAGGCATCATAAAATGTTTCCGCTGATGTTCGAAGATTTATCATTTCGGATTGAATTTCGAAACTGTCTCTTTTCTGAGTGATTGGGTAGGATTTGTACAAGTAACTTGATCCTTTTGTTAATGAGGTCATTTTTCCTTTTCCATTTTTAAACGATTGTTTCTGATGCCGGGTTGACTCCATATTGATCTCAACTTTCAGAAGCAATACTTCGTTTAAAGCTGCTGTGTACTAACCCTATTGGATTCGCTCATCTCAATGTTAGCCTATGGAGAAAATGTGTCCAAGGGTTGCCGACTTAGATTTCAAGATTTTTTTTCATATTGTACTCCTTAATAGAGAAAGAAATTTTACACCTTGGGGCATTTTTCGCTTTTTAAAAAAAAATGCAAATAATATATTAAAATTTAAATTATTCGGGGGGAAACTCTGGTCTAGTGTGTTAAGGGGATGGTGGACCTTTCACAGCGATTTTTGAAAATTTTGCCACAGAGATATGAAACTTTGCTTATATATTCATTAAAGTCTAACAATATTAAACACCTTATAAAATTTTATAGATATTTTAAAAAAAATATTTTATAATTAAAAAATTGAAATTAAATTACCCTTCTTTAAAATGCTCCTTGCGACTCAATTTTAAACTTTTCCCCTTAATTTTGCATTTATATTGCTTATAAATACTTTCTGAACAGAGTTATGTATTTTTTTGTACTTTCGTTGAATAGTTAATTTTCAGGAAATATTTTTATGCTTGTACTCTGAATTTTCTTGAATTTTTTGTACTTTTGAACACTTAAATTAAACTTTGATAACCTTAATGACCTCGAATCCTAAAATGGATACATAACTTTATTTTCATGTATAGCAGGAGTCTCTATTATAAATTATATAAACTTTCGTCAAAAATTATGATGCAAGGAGCATTTTAAAGACTTGCAAATCTGGAAATTAATCATTTTGAGAAAAATGCATTCAAAACATGTTTTTTAACCTACCTTTAATACTAACTTTTGTAAAGCCACCAAGTTTTCATTTTACTTTTTACTACATATTTTAAATGCATTTCATTCCAATATTTACATGTTTTTAAAATATTAATACATCCCCCCAAAAAATTCCAATTTTTGCTCGATTTTTGGTAATTTGAAAGTCCACCATCCCCTTAAACACTCATAAATTCCTTTTGTGGACAAAATTTATAAAATGAATCCTGTTGCATGGTTCAGAAGAGTTCAGGCTGTCTCAAAAATATCATTTTTACTGGATTTTCAGCGTGTATGTAGATGCAAAGAGTAGACACATTTTCTCCATAAGTTAACATTGAGATGAGCGAATCCAATAGGGTTAGTACAAAACAGCCTTCGCTGTTGTGCAACACATACGTAACCTACAATATAATAATGATAATGTCTGTCACGTATGTGTTGTTGTTGCTGATGCCCCCTAGTTTGAGGTTCCTACCAGGCCCATATAGGCTATTGGCCAGATGGGGCGGCAACGGTTTTAACTAGTACCACAAGGGTCGGTGTTCGACTTGGCTCCGAACCGGTCCCGTAATTTTGAACCGTGTCAAGTGAAGAGACTGGAACACTTGACCCCGCACCTCCAGAGGTATTGTGGGAACTCGGAGGACATTGCGGCAACGACAGATTTTTCCGTTCCCCAGCCGACATTATTGTACACGTCGATGATTTTGTCAGCAAGGGGCATCGAACCAGCAACTTGCAGATAACTGGCTCGATGCCTTTGCCAACTGGGCCAACGCATCCTACGTATGTGTGTGTATATATGTGATTGTGTGTGCGTGAATTTAGAATTTACAAATGCTAAATTATTTTATCATAATGAATACAAATTTTAAAAGCAAATAAGTAACTTCTTTATACTATAGTTCTTATTTTTTTACAAGCTTTAAAGGGGTTTTGTTTGAATAATTTTATCATAATGAATACAAATTTTAAAAGCAAATAAGAAACTTCATTATACTATAGTTCTTATTTTTTACAAGCTTTAAAGGGGTTTTGTTTGTTCATAATTTTATTTGTTCATTTTATTACTGCCAAACTCAGATCCCTGCAATCAAGTAAGGCAAGAAATCAATGTCAAGTATTTCCTTCCGTGGCATACACTTTTAAATACAAGCTTATTTTAATGAAACGCGTAGTTTTTGTTGACAGTTATTTATTTCCACACCTTAAGTTCTGACAAAAGAGATATTTAAAAGAAGGAATAAAGGAGTTTTCAATTTTTTCTTTTCTTTGGCAGCAGCATTTATTTTCCTGCCTTTGATGCAAAGACCCAGGAATTGACTTATATTTCTCAAAAGAAAAAATCCTTAAATAAGATGAACTAAAATCCATATTAGATTTTGGTACTTCCTCATTATAGCGACCTGTCGCCAACTTCACGCAAAAAGTCGCCAATTAAATAAAATCTATATATATAAAACAGTTCCGTAACTGACTCATTCATTCATTCATTCATTCATTCACTGACTGACTGACATACAACGCACAGACCAAACCGCTGGACCTAAAGGGATGAAATTTTGCATGGCGATTCTTCTTATAGTGTAGGGGTGCACTAAGAGAGATTTTTGAAAAAATTTTCTTAGATTTTTTTAAATTAAATTTTTAAGCTGTTTTTTTTTACTTTTTTTAAGTTTGCATTTAAAATAATAATTTGAGGGTTATAAAATTTATATCACGAGAAAGATCATAAAAATTCCTTTAAAATGAAATCTTTTTCGAATCTTTACCTTCATTTCCTGATTTTTGGTGAATTTTTAAAGATTAATTTTTAGAATTTAATTTATTAAATGCCGATCACGTGACTTCTTTTTCTGGTACTTTAAATAAATTTATCGTCACGTGCATAAAAACTAAATAGACAAAAAATAATTTTTTTTTTCTTGCTAATGCGGCAGACGATTGGACATTATCCAAAAAAATATTAAAATACAGTAAAAGAAATGTTCTAGAAACTGTACTATATTAACTGTACTATATTCTTTAGTATTCTTTATATTAGATTTAATTTGAATATCTTCTTCTACATTATTTTGTCTATAAAAATATCCCTTACGATTTTTTTATAAATGTATTCTTTTTACATCAATTGCATACATTGATCATCGTAATTATTGTATATATATATATATATATATATATATATATATATATATATATATATATAGGCATTAATTGCATACATTGACCGTTGTATTTAATTTGATTGTACTCCGTAGCGAAGTGCGGGTTTTCAGCTAGTTTATACATAAATATACTCACTTTTCACACACCATTTCTACTTTTGCGAACAACATTTTAAAGTTAAAACCCAAAGGAATAGATGAGTAAAAATAATAACGCTGACTTTTCACATCACGTATTAACTTTTTTTTTTCAAACTACATTTCTACTTTCGTTGGCATGTATAATATGCACTGTATATATCGCTATTCCTTTCATTCGGAAATTTTGTTTATAGGAAGAAGTGTAAGTAAGAAGTAAACAGAACTACATTAAAAAATAAACTTTTGCATAATCTTTAAGTTTCGTTTTCATGTAAATTTCTGTTTACATCTTAGATACACTAAAATAGAGTTGTTTTATTACTAACGACAAGGCGGCTGTAGTTGCCTCCGTGATTTGTTAGTAGATGTTCCAAAGATCCAACCAGGCTCTGCAAGCTTATGAATCTGGCTTTTCCTCTCCAAGATTGGAAGATCGCCGAGGGTTTGGCGACGGGTCGTTGTAATGGGAAAGTACTACCAAGATTTTTATATTAAGTGACTCTTAAGGCTGCTATATACTAAGAAAAAATCGTATTTCCCTTTTCCTCTTCTTGCAGACTTTTGTGGTGGGAGGAGTCCAGTTGACAGTTCGAGAATTCCACCCCCCTTGGGATGGACATTTTGAGGGATTGTAATGGCTCTCTCTCAATAGGGGGGTTAAGCGCTGCCCCCCAATTTTTTATTTAAAATATATTTTTGTCAACTATTTACCGGTACATAAATGCTGATAATCAAATAAAATTGGTATTGTCAGATACCCTGAACTTTTCTGCAAAGCGCTACGGGATTCATTTTATAAATTTCGTCCACCGAAGGAATTTATTAAGTGAGTTTAAAACTCACTATACCAGATTTTTCCCCGAATAATTTAAATTTTAAAATATTAATTGCATTTTTATAAAAAACGAAAAATGTACACAAATGTGAAATTTCTTTCTCTATGACGGGGTACAATTTAAAAAAAAATCTTTGAATCCAGGTCGGCAATCCGTGGACAAATTTTCTCCATAGGTTAACATTGAGGTGAGCGAATCCAGTGGGGTTAGTACATAGCAGCCTTAATGTTCGAAAAGGTAGGATTAAAATATTTACCAAGGAGTTTGTGCACATTTTATTTTGCTCTTTGGGCTACATATATCTAGCATATTATCTCCATATACGTGCACTTTTTACCATGTTTTTATTAACTTGCTTTCTTGTTTGTTTGTGTGTTTGTCCCTTATAAATCTTGCAATCGATTTTTAACTAACTTCCCGACTAGCTAGAAATTTGAAACTTTCAGAATATCTCAGAACACTATGGCAATGCATTTTTAAATCCTTTTAACCACCTTTAAGCAGAATTAAATTAATTTTCAGTTATTTTCAGTTAATTTTGTTTTGTAGACTGGTGGAGCCATCTATCGGGTCGGAACGGGAACGAAAAGTTAAACGCAAGTTAATTTCCAATTAACTTCATTTTCTTTAAAGTTGGTGGGATAATTCATCAAAAAATTTTAAAAATGTATTCATTAATACACAGAATTGTCAAGTTTATATGATTCAACAGAAAATTTAAAAATATGTATAGAGTTTATAGTTCACTTCTACCCAGACTTGGATGTTTATAATTTGAAGTGGCACTCTAAATGAATTTGATACAAATACAGTTTATACGTGAAACAATGTTTATTGAATTCGTTGCACATATAGAATTTGCTTTTACAGCAATAAACATACGTACTACTTGTACGGAAGATATATTAACATTCAATAGAAATATACGTTGCAAATACTCACAAACCAGCAGAGAGTCAAACCAGCAGTTCTGCCACGTAAACTTTGGGCTTCCTAAGCACTAGCGCAGGATAGCACCTGGAGCTGCTTTCCTCGTAGCTCCCTTAACTCGCTTATCTGTCAACCTTAACAAAACCTTCTTTCAACCTCTGTATTAATCAAGCTGCTTGGTATTTATACCAAGCGCGTATGCCGAAATTAGCATATCTCAAGCAGCTTCTTTAATTCATTCACTCAAAAGTTCGATTCTTGTTAATCGAATCTTATGTATACCTTACACATGGTATATAAAAAGTTCTTTTTATCTTGTAATTATTTGGCTTTAATTTAGTTGTTTTTGAAAGCAGTCGTGTTTACGACGCATTTACAAAGTCGCGATTGCTGCGAGTCGAATTGCGGGGTGCGAATGTGTAAACGGTGTTCCCCTCGCCAATCGTGGCGCTTGCTTCAGGAGCGGTTTTCTGGCATGAGTCAAAGGGGCCGAATGGCGGCAGATGTCAGACGACTGGCTGACGCAAGCACAGATGACAGCAAGAGGCGCAAATGTGAGAACGGTCATACGATTCGATACAGGAACGTGACTAATGTCTCGAGAATGTCTTGCAGCTGGCGCGATCGCGAATGTGTAAATGCGGCATTAGCCCAATTATGAACGCACCGCAATCGAACAGAGACGGCAGAAACCAGTACGAGAAACTTGACTCTTAAATTTTGAAACCGATTACTTAAATTCTTCCACTGATTGTAATGAGAATTACATTTCATTAAAATCGGTTTACCTTTGACATTGGGGGCCCACCCCACGCCGATTATAAAGAGTTCTTGAGAATGCGCAATTAGAGTTATTTTTTGTGGCAAGTAGTGTGTTACTAAGTTGCCTGCATTTTTGCGGGTAGTTGTTATTAAGTGCTTATTCTAAATTTTCCTCCGGCACCTCCACGTGGTGGGCCCTGGGGGTCCGTCGATCGCTAACGTCGGAGGAGCGTGGGTACAGAGGGAGACTAACTGTCATTGTTCATTATGGAATCTGAGGCCGAAAAATTGGAACAAATGAGAGTGCTTACTGAGGATTTGGTAAAGTTAAAATACCAACATTTAACTAATATTATTAGTACGTCTAAAATGGCGGTAGATGTCAAGATACAGGCAAACGAGGACATTTTGGAACTGGTCAATTCTATTAATGAGCAACAGAAAATTATACAGTTTTTGAAGGGACAGATAAGTGTGCTGGAAAAGCAAGAGGAAAAGATTTACTCCGAAGTGTTGATGAAGACGCCGTCAGCCAAGAGAGGGAGTGTTATAAAGGCCAAGAAGAGGGGCAAATACGAAGTGGAGGTCACACCGACAATCTTCTATGAGTCAGAGATGACAAAAAAGGAGGTGAAAGAATATTTGAGACTGGAAGAGCTTGGCATTGGTATGAAAACGCTTAAGAAATTTAGCAAAGGAGGTGTTTTGGTGGGAGTAGAGACAAAGAAAGAGATGGAAACTTTATTAGGAGCTTTCCATGATACCATTGAGTTGAGTGCTATCTATGAAGCTAAGCAGCCGAGAAAGAAAGATCCATATATTATTATATTCGATGTGGATGAGGAATATGAAAAGGGAGAGATGAAGGAAATGCTGGTGAAGCAGAACGATGAGTTGGCTGGTAGCGATATAGAAGTTATCACGACATTTAAATCGAAACATGGACACAACTGGGTACTCCGCCTTAAGGGGGAAGTATACAGCAAAACAGAGAATAAGAGGAGACTGAAAATAGGTTGGGGTAGATGTGGATGGAAGGACTATAGAAAACCAGTGGTTTGTTATAACTGCTGCGGTCTGGGACATGTAGATCGACACTGCAAAAAGACGAGAGTGTGCAAGTTGTGTGCTAAAGATGAACACGGCGAAAACCCGTGTAGTAGGAAAACTACATGTGGAAATTGTGAGAGACATCAGGAGAGGACTGGTATCGCATTCGATTTAAATCATCTCCCCACAGACAAGGTCAGTGGTAGATATAGAACAGCAGTTGAAATAATCATCGAGGACACGGACTATGGTCCTGTGAGACCAAAATGGTAAACTTTGATAGCCTATCTTGGGCTGATGGTACTTCCTTGTTGGCGTGCTGCTTGTTTTGTTTGGCAACCGGTTGGGTTGTGATTTTCTACCAAGTTGGTAAAGTTTGTTAAATGTCATGAAATGTAACAACTTGTTATGATATTTATGTTAGTTGTCTGCAGGAGTTACGCAGAATTTTGTTGATTTATTAATTCAATAAAGCAGCCTTCCCCTTGGGGATGAGTTAATATATTTGGCAGCTTAGTGGTTGCTGGTGAATTGAAATTAGAAAGGAAAGATTATTTTCTATTAATAAATCTAACTGGAATTAGTAATGACACCCAGACGATTAGAATCTTACTGTTAGTATCAGTAATTAAGTGAATAGTTATTGGCTTCTGGATGTTCTGGCTCATGGGCCGAGAGAGGACGATATCACAGGACATTGTGACTTTGACGCTGGATGTAGTGAAGTGTCCCTAGGACACGAGGACTGGGACTGGATCGAGTGTCTGGACCTGATGAACTGGCAGAGAATGGGTTGCCATCATGGCGACCGTCATCAGTTATAATTTGGGGCATATACGCGTAAGCGTGGAGAGCCGTGATGTTTCTTGACATTTAAATTAGCGATTGCATTTGGACATTGGACTTTAAATTATACTGAAGAACTCCCTTAAACTAAATGTTAAGAGATAGTGAGAATAACTTGGAAACTAAACCCAGGTTTAATAATTAAATGAACTAATTTTTTACGAATAAGAAGAAAACGCTATGAGCAGTTTCTTTTTGCCCCTTAAATTTTGTCCTGATTTTTATTATCCTGAACCGGTGGTGTGGAAACTTTTCCTGACAGCTACCCGCTATTTTGAAATTAAAAAAGCACTCGACCCCAATGAAATTTTTTCTGCAGTATCATAATTTTTCTAAAGATTAGGAGAATGTTCACAGAAGTAAAATGTTCATAAAAAATGAAATGGGGAAATTTTGACACACTATTTTAAAAATAAATGAACTATAGATTTTGGTTATATATTTACCTTGCATTAAATGAAAAGAAGTCTCCCAAGAACAGAAGTTTACCTTCTTTTCTTGTTTTAAGCAAATCTACTGTGACTAAAATTTCCTATTTGAAAAAAATGTGTATTTAATTTAGGTAAAAATTAACAAAAAATAATAAAAATTCATTATAAAAGAGCGGTATTTCTTAATTATAAGCTTCAGTGAGAAGGATGAGCCTAGACCTCGGAAAATATTTGCTCAAAATTTGAAGTGCTACTCTCGTATCATCTTCCGGGTTTCGGTTTTTATAGCTTCTCCTTTTGTAAACCCAGTCTCACACAGATGTGTAAAAACAAATGGAAGCAATGTAAATATAGAATTTGCTGATGGAGTTTTTGTTGCAAGACTGTTTAACACCTTATTAAACAATATCCTATCATATTTTTTTACATATAAAAAAAGTCAGAAATATGTCATTAAAGAAAATGCAAAGCATGTTTTTTAATTAAATAGTTTCGTGTGATATAAATTTACTTCAAATCATCCGCTAGTCCTTCAAATTTTTACGCACGACCGACTCTGTGGGTCGCGCAGTTTGCGCAACACTGCGCTGAACAGATAAACAGTTTGATTAGAACCTGTTAACATCTGCGTGACCTCTCCGGAAAACCAAAATTAAATCGGATTATGTTGCAATTAATTTTGTAAAAATCCGATTTTAAATTAGAATGTGAAATTTTAACTTTACTGTAAATGGAACTAAAGGCTTAAATAGGATTTGTTCATACGAGGGTTGTAAATAAAGTAGTGGCAACGTCGCCCAGAAAGTCGTAGAACATCGGGCATGCTCAAACAGGATATCGGGGGAGTTGAGGTGGAGCTGTAGTCGATGTGTAGAGTACATGAAACTGTAGATCCAGTAGAAGGGGTAGTTGCCGCGTGACGTTGAAGTGAACAGTGTCGTCTCTACCGCTCTAAATCATGTTTACAAAAAGGGATCAGTGGTCGGGGATTAAAATCAAGGTTGCCCGTGGCTACAGCACTATCTGCACCCGGGAGTTGTCGGAACACCCTCCGTACTCCCCTGACACGACCTCTTTCCTAATTTGAAAGAACTCCGTCGAGACATCATATATTCCTGATGTGCTGTCTGTGATCCGAGTATTAGGGCCTGTTCACATAGGAGTCCGTTGCGTTGCGTTAAGGAAAAGATGACGTTGAGACGAAAATAAACCAATCATAGGCGTTGAAAATTTCATTGCTAATCGTTTGGAGGCATAAGATTGGTTTATTTTCGTCTCAACGTCATCTTTTCCTTAACGCAACGCAACGGACTCCTATGTGAACAGGACCTTAGGGCGCTCCATCGCTGATATCAACGCACAACACCTTGCCAACGGTATCCTACGGCTTCCTGACATCTGGCGAAAGGTACACGACTTTTCTGGTGATTATATTGAAGGAATGTAATGTAATTTTGTTTGTACGTACATTAAAAACATTTTCTGGGTATGTTGCCATTACTTTATTTACAACCCTCGTATATCATCCACTTTTTCATTACCAACTGCTGACTTCTTGATTGTGTGGTATCCTTAATTTACTCTAGGAAGTCATTGGATTGCATTGCACTTTTCTTTGCTTACATCGGGATTGGTACTTACCCCTGATCCCTTTTCTCATGTCTTGCACCCTATTCCGGACATAGGTATTTTTTACCCTACCATTCAAACTATCTGATATATTGTGAAAATGAAATGGAAAATGTGTAAAATTTGCAAAAATAAAGTAATTAAAAGCAGTATAAGATAATATAACTCAATGGTACTGGCCGCTGCGCGACTAGCATGGTCGCTTTTAGTTTTATATTTTCTTTTGCAAAACAACTCAACTGAAAGTATTTTTCCCCAATGCGGAGGCACTTGTAATTAAACATTCGCCTATTCTACGTCACAATTTTACTGCCCATTTTATTGTGGGGGCATCATATAGGCGGACAGCATTACCCCCTATGAAGGGACGACACGAACGGAGGCATTTTTCGTGGCGCAACGCCGGGATTCTATCTGAGCACTCTCAGCACCGAAAACCAGCGCGCTGTACCACAGGGCTGCCACAAGCCCACTCAACTGAAAGTAACATGTAAGGAATGTTACCATTACTTGTCATCATAAATATAGGTTTTTAAGGGGTATTCTCTATAAGGCTGATTTTAAAACATCGTGATTAAAAAATGGGAAATTCCACTACTCCAGAACAGAGTTAAAGATAAGACTGAGAAACCCAACACCAATGATTTCATAAATTACATATCTCTCTGTGTGTGCTAATGTTCAAAATTAAGATATCTACACTTTATCATTACATCAAATAAGAAATTGTCGGGGAAAGATTTTTTCACTTAAAAAATGGAGTAAAATTTCAGCAAGTACTAAAATTTAGCGGGGATTACATCACTCTCTGTATGTACTGTTGATAACAATTCAGATATCTACACTTCATCATATCAAATAATAAATTGTTGGAAAAATTTCTTCACTTATAAAATGGAGTAAAACTTCAGCAAGTACTAAAAAAAGTGTAAAATATTTACTATTACTGGCTATCGGTTGCTATGCAGGCAACGGTTAATCCTAACCTCGCGATCATTTATGCTCTCTCTTTGACGCCTCTCTCTTAATGAATTATTTCTTCTGCGCTTTCTTTGTGACTGTTCTCGATGTTCACTTTATCGTACAGCTCGCTTTCGAGCATCCCTGATTTTAGTGCGTAAATCAATGTTGACACGCGGTTGCAAATTGAGGACGGCCACTAATGTTTACATCTGGTAGTTGCAGCCGTTGCCATTCGGAGTGTAGAAATATTGTAGATTTTTCTGCCGCATACCTACGCGTTTTATATATATAGATACGATATGAAAAACTCAGCTATAATGAACAGTGGTTGATGGGCAACATCAGCAAGTGAAACGGTGGTGTTGTGCTATCGGCGTGTGCTCCGGATAGAGAGTTCAAACACTTAAACGTGTTGCCACTGAACAGCAGTGTAAAATTTGAGTCAACAATTTTTGAAATAAGATAAATTATCCGTCGTTTATTGCTCTTTTCGCGATGCTGTGGTTTGGGCCGCTGCATGGAGAGTATGGTAATAGTTGTCAATGACCTGTTGGATGAAGGAAATTGTGTCGCTGGACACATGCGGCGGTGTGCGGGTCCCGGTGACCGGAACGGAGGGACTTATGTCGAACAGATTAATGTGGTAGCGACCAGACTCAGTAACTTATAACATCGCGGTATAAGCTAACAGCTGTGAACGGCTTATCTCTTGAATCGTACTCTACCATTCAGGGGTCTGTGGAGCCAACAGTGAGTCTTTTTACACCTTAACACGGCTCCTAGGACCGAAAACTCGTTTTACACCTCGGCCCCCTCCGCTTTTGCGTATCGGCCCATGAATCACCTGAAGACCAGTCGCTAGGTAGCAATACCTGAATACGCAGCCGAGGATAAATTTCCCAAGTTCGGTGACATTTTTCATTATTGTGGGGCTCGAGAATGCCGGACAGACAGTACTTATCCGCCATCCACACAAGGTACCCCAAGCTCCCCCCCCCCCCTAGGACCGAAAAATAACACGGACAGAGTGACACTCGGCGGCGTATACAGTATTACTGCATCGACCAGTTATCTGCGTCTTTACGTTTATGCCTAGTGGCAGGGAATATTTAGTGTTTGTGATTACCCTATCATTTATTGATTATGCAAACGTATTCCTCTACGGTTGACTCCCCTACTTTGTTGTCTCACCAATGGCACATAAAAATTTCTTCACCTCACATACTATGTTCTAGGTGAATGCTTCAATTTTAGAGACCAAAGTTTCTTATTTTTTTGTAGTCACAGAAACTGAATCATAAAACTTTGTGCAATAGAAAATTCTCCGGAAATGTATCGCTGTAATCATGCTACTGTTTTACCCGCAACTACACTGTGGCTGGTGTCATAGGGACATTACAGTAGTGTCACGGCCAGGGGCTGGAGAATTGAAAATTACGGGACGAAGTAAAATAATTGCTAAATGTAAGAAAGAGACATGGCAAATGACGGGCAATTAAAAGAGAAGGGGAGAAAGCCAGCAATATAGCGAAACTAAAAAATATAGATTGTGCTTGTAGCAAGAAGTATAAGATAAAAGTTCAAGAGAGTGAGTTGCACGAATAGAAGAAAAGGAGAAAGGGAACACTAAATTTATGATGGCTATAAAACAGGCCACCCTGAAGCCGAAGCATGGGAAAAAGTTAAGTTAGGTGGAGCATTTGATAAATCCCGCCCTCGATGCGCAGTGGTGAAAAGGGGATTGAGAAGAGGCAGCCACGGACGAATGGCGATGGAATGGTAATAATATGACCAATGGAAATTGTAAGAGGCGGAATCAGGATTAATAAGAGAAAATAATTTGAAATAAGATAGTAAGGCACATATAACCTATGAGGAGAGTTAGTTAGAAGTTTTTGGAGATAGAAGTAGTGTCAATCCGATGAATATGTACGAAGAAACCCCGATGATATAAGTCGTGGCCCATGCAAAGGAGCCCTAATACTTAGGAAGAGAGCGCCCCAGTGTCCCATGTAGAATGTCTGCAAGGAGTGAAGGAGTCAGAGGTCCGATGATGAGCGTGCTCCAGTGTCCCGTGTAGAGTGTCTGCCATGATTGACGGAGCCTTATACCAGACGAAGAAAGTGCCCTAGTTCCATGCGATGATAGTACAACGAAGTTCATCATTACGAGTGCCAGCCGCCCATCATAGTGATCCAACAGTCAACTTTCGAGGTACCGACTTTTTGCGTTTCCTTTTAATATTAGTGTCATTGCTTCTCAGTGTGTAGCCTTGATAACTCATATAGAGCGCGAGGAGGATGTTATGTGGGTACAAAATGTATAAGGAGATGACCGATAATTCGTAAAAAAACAATTTAATTAATATTATATATGAGTAAATATTGGTAGTAATGGAACATGGTTATATCAGTGATTATGTTTATAAAATGTTATCATAATAAGTGAATGAATTAAATATATGAGTCGTAGTGAATTAATTTAGTAGTAAAGAAGTTGTGAGTAATGTGTAAATGAAGGAGGAAATATTTAGTAATTTGTATCGTATTATTTATGTGTGTTAATAATCAATAAATAAATTTGTCAGTGTAAACCAGAGTTGTTTCCATCATTTGGGAATCACAACAATTAATCAGTGTACTAACCACAATCTTAAGCAATGAATTCAAAAAAGCATAATCATCATTAATAGTAACATTAATATCTAATAACCGCAATTAATTAAATTTAAATAATTTTTCACTGCCACAGCTGGAGCATGAAAATCGACTTCAAACGAGTAATAACAATTCTGTGGCAGGAACATTCCGAGATAACTTATTTAAAAGAGATATTGGGGTCACTCAGCCATTCAAAGAAAATTACCACAGTACTTTGCAAAACATTTGTAAGGGGTTGTTATGTCATGGCCGTCACAGCTAGACTTCAGTACTCGAAAAGTCGTTTCCAAGAGAGGACAGAACCAGGTTGTCGAGTTAAGCTCATTTTATTACCATGTTTTTATTAACTCGATTTCTTGTTTTTTTGTGTGTTTGTCTAGTACAAATCTTGCAATCGATTTTTAACTAACTTCCCGACTACCTAGACATTTGAAACTTTTAGAATAATAGTTCAGAAAACGATGACAATGCATTTTTTTATACTTTTAGCTATCTTTAAGCATAATTGAATTAACTCTCAGTTATTTTCAGTTAATATTGTTTTGTAGACTGGTGCAGCCATCTATCGGCCGGAACGGGAACGAAGAGTTAAACGCAGTTTACTTCCAATTAACGCAAAAGTTAACTTCCTATTAACTTCATTTACTTTCAAGTTGATGGGACAATGCATAAAAAAAATTTTAAAAAGTATTTATTAATACATAGAATTGTCAAGTTTATATGATTCAACAGAAAATTTAAAAACATGGTGTATAAAAAGTTATTTTTATCTTGTAATTATTTGACTTTTTTATAACCTAATTTATTTTATTGTTTGCACTCTTTTTTCAATGTAATTTAAAATAACTTTTTGTGAATAAAATAATAATGATAATAAAAATAACATTTATAAACACGCCAGTATATTAAGAAATGCATTGACAGTCCTAAGCCTGTAAAGAATGGCGGGAAATGTTATTTTTTCACAAATTCTGTTTAAGGGCGATCTCTTCTTAAGGACAATTTTTAACGGTCCCTTGAAAGTCATTAAAAAGAGAGCCAAGTGTATTACACATATCTTATTTGAGATCCCGGCTAATCCTTCTCATTATACAGGGTGGTCATAAAAAATCTTTGCCGATATATGAACCTCTAGCGGCTGTCCCTTTCAACCGATCGAGATAAGATTTCAGATATAGTTCAGTTGTAAGAGCTCAGGATTTTGTGAATGGCAACAAATTGGCGCACACGGTTACGGTTATAGGTACAGAAACTCGAAATTTTCTAATGGCAATGCCCACTTTTTCCCATCGCAAAATGTTCAGCACATACGAAAACCTTGAATAGCGTTGGAACGGTACGTGAATCACATAAAACGTACCGGTTATGCACGCACAAAAAAACAATTCTTCGAACGGCAAACAAACACACGATCGGGGCGCACGGAGGAAATTTGCATATGACAGAGGCAAGACACCAATCACTGGTGACAACACAGACAGGACAAAAGAAAACTTTTATTTGGATTACACATTTTCCACATGGGTGCCATCATAGTGTTTTTGTTGGGCATTCGCAAAGCTGCTTTTTGTGCTTGCATAACGCGTCCTTCTTTTTTGTGATACACGTACCGTTCCAACGCTATTTAGGGTTTACGAATGCGCTGAGAATTTTGCGATAGGAAAAAGTGGGCGTTGCCATTCGAAATTTTTGAGTTACTGTACCTATAACCGTAACCGTGAGCGCCACTAGATTGCCGTTCACAGAATCCTGAGCTCATACCTCTGAATAACTATATCTGAAATCTCATCTCGATTGGTTAAACGGAACGGCCGCTAGAGGTCCATATGTAGGCAAAGTTTTTTTATGACCACCCTGTAATTTTTTTCTCTTTTAGTTCTGTATAAATAAATAAAATTTATTATTTTCAGTGCTCCAATATTAAACATGTATTTTTAAAATGTTATAATTTTTTGGAGTAGAAGGTAAGCAAGATATTTTTCTTATTTTTTATAATGCAAAGTAAATATATACCCACGATCTACAGTTCATTGATTTTTAAAATAAATTATCTAAATTTGCTTATTTCTTTTTTATATTTTTTTGTTAACATTTTCCTTGTTTATTTAAAAAAAAATTCTTACTACCAAAAAAATTTTGGTTGGTAGTCTACAGATCTTTTATTTTAAAAAAAAATTGGGTCACGGTCGAAAAGAGTTTGCACACCAGTGATTTAGAGTACTGTAATATCCAGTATATACATTTTTATTTAAATGACTTCTAAGTAGGAAATCGTATCGATAATTTTTGAATCGACAGCTTAATATTTCAATATGATATACTACTTGTTTCGCCTAAATATTGATAAAAAATAATTAAGTAACTGACATTTATGATTATTGTAGTTACAGCCAATTTAGCAGAAAGGGATACTTTCAAGTAACTATTCATAATGTAAGATATTTCTTATGTAGTAATAACGTCTATTACTAGGCTATTACAAATTTTCAAAGCCAACACATTTTTGCGTCCAGAACTTTTAACGTGGGATTATGTTCCTCCATGACGCTCCTCCGGAAAGCAAAATTTGAGACGCTAAAACCGTCCGTCGTCGCGAGTTATAATTTTGGCAGCGCGCCTACCCCAGTCTGTATCGTTTGGGCAAGCAGTAAACAGTTAAGCAGTACCATAATGCATCAAAAATTTGACAAAATTTTGATACGAGTATACATATATATATATACATACGTACATATATATAGATAACACGCACACACACACACACACACAGATATATATAGAAAATTAATATATATATATATATATATATATATATATATATATGTATATATATATGTATATATATATATATATATATATATATATATATATATATATATATATATATATACACATATATATATATATACATATATATATATATATATATATATATATATATATATATATATATATATATATATATATATATATATATATATATATATATATATATATATATATATATATATATATATATATACACAAAGAGGTAAGCAACGATAAGTAATCCTACGTAAATAACCTGAAGTAGTTTCGTTAGAAGAGACTACCTGAAATTATTATTTTTTTTAGGATATATCAAATTAGGTACAGTCTCTTAATTAAGTAGCAAACAAACCTTAAAAATTTTAATCCTCTATCACAAATATTTGAAGCAATCCTTGGTATTCCATGCCCTTAAAAAGATTAGTTTATTTTCTAAGACATATTCTGGCAAGGAATTGGTTATTAGTGGGTTAGGAATTCTTTCATCTAATGTTATACCTATTCTCATTTTGATAACTATTTGTTTCTCAATACCTCTTTTCTTTGAGAAAAAGAACATGACACTACTTTTTGTCGTTTCAAAGATGTGGAAATAATTTATAATCTCTAGAAGGATTCACTATTTTGTGAAATGTACTCACTCTCGCAGAAGTTTCAAATGACATTTGTTTAGTAATATGATGACGGAATTCCTTGAGAATAAAAAATGAAAGAGAAGTAACTTGTTACATTTCGGTAACGTCAAAACATATTATATTATCAGACAGTGCTTATTTAATGCTGAAATTCTCGTATATTTTTTGCAGTCTTAGTCGTGTCTTTAAAAGTCAATACTATTTCGTTACAGAGAAATGACTGTTTTCTGTGTAATTTTCTTGAGTCAATAAGTCTGACGAAATACGAGTCTTTTCCTCGCACGCTTTATTTGCGTGACGTAAATTTAAATTCTGTCTTAAGATTATAGAGTTTTTTACTCCTATTTTCTATTGGGTATATACAAGGTGCGCCCATAAAGTAACCGGACAGTTTTTTATAAATAAGAAAAATATTACTCACCTTCAAATGAATTTATCTCCTTCCAAATAATCGACAAAGGAGTCTATACAATTTTTCCAACGTTTCTGCAAGTCATCGAAACACTGTTTATAGGCGTTGGAACTAACCGTTCGCAAAATACGCGTAACATTTGATTTAATATCCGAGACGTTTTCAAATCTCTGTCCTTTTCTGGCCATCTTAAACTTCGGAAAAACTACAAAATAAGCTGACGATAAGTTGGGAGAAATATGGTGGGTGATTTATCACTGTAATTGAATACTTAGCAAGATATTGTTGTACAGAAATTGCTGTATGGGTCCTAGTATTATCGTGTAAAAGAAACCATTGCCCAGAATCAAACAATTCCTTCCTAACTCGCCTTACCCTGTTTCTTAATGGAAAAAGCACCTCCTCGTAAAAATTCTGATTAATTTATTGATTTTCAGGAATAAATTCGTGGTGGATAAGTCCTTTGTAATCGGAAAATGCAAAATCCATGAAAGGACAGAGATTTGAAAACGTCTCGGATATTAAATCAAATGTTACGCGTATTTTGCGAACGGTTAGTTCCAACGCCTATGAACAGTGTTTCGATGACTTGAAGAATCGTTGGAAAGATTCTATAGACTCCTTTGGCAATTATTTTTGATGAGATAGATTCATTTGATGGTGAGTAATATTTTTCTTATTTATAAAAAATTGTCAGGTTAATTTATGGGCGCACCTTGTATAAATTGAAGTGGCACTCTAATGAATTAGGATCAAACACAGTTCTTGATTATTAACAATATTTATTTAAACTTGACACATACATAATTCGCTTTCAAAATAAATACTGCGTACTACTAGTACGAGCTATATAAACATTCATGCAAGGCATATTATTCCCGTATAGACAATTTGCTAGAAAATACAGTTTGAAATGCTCACAATACTTGAAAGTCAAACCAGCGCTGCTGCTTAGTAGGCTTTGGACTCCAACCACAAAATTACCTTATTCTAACAAGAACTCGCGTAGGTTAGAAGCAAAGTAGCTAAAAGCCTCAAACGGCAATTCGCCTAACTCAACTACACAGTCCAGTCGCATTAATGTGACCACCTGTCAAAATCCAGAATAACCACCTTTCGCTTAGCGAGACGTTCAGGAAGAGAGTCAATTAGGTTCCTGAAGGTGTTCACTGGGATGTTGAGCCATGCCGACTCCAGCGCCGTGGCCAGCTGCGCTAGGTTACGTGGGTGAGGAAAAACCCGATCGAGGTGGTCCCACAGATTCTCGATTGGGTTCAAGTCTCGGGAATTCGTTGGCCAAGGGAGTACGGTAAACACATCCTGGTGCTTTTCGAACCACGCACGTGCACTGCGAGCTTTATGACACGTCGCATTGTCCTGCTGGTAGATGCCATCATCCTGAGGGAAAACAATTCGTCTGTAGGAGTGAACATGGTCCGCAAGGATAGATGCATACTTTTGTTGATCCATCGTGCCTTCCACAATGATGAGTGAACCCAGAGAATACCACGAAAACATTCCCCAGACCATAATTCTCCCTCCTCCAGCTCGGACCCTTCCGGTAATTGTTGCAGGGTGTTTGCTTTCAGACGTGTCACGCCGTATACGCCAACGTGCATCTGTCCGATGGAGCATAAAACGGGATTCATCGGAAAAAGCCACCTGTCTCCACTCAGTGGAAGTCCAGTTGAGGTACTGGCGTGCTAATTTCAGCCTTCGTCGCCGATAAACAGCAGTCAGCATAGGTGCATTTACCAGGCGTCTGCTGCGGAGGCCCATACGCAGCAACGTTCGCTAAACCGTCGTTGTGGAGACACTGTTGGTAGCCCCTTGGTTAATCTGGACGGTCAGTTGCTCAACGGTTGCACGTCTATTCGCCCGAACGCATCTCCGCAGCCGTCATTCACCTCTGCCATCTATGGCCCGTGGTGCTCCACATTTGCCACGTCGCTGATTTTGGATAGTGCCATTTTGCCATGCACCGTATACTTTTACCACGGCGGCCCGCGAACAGTTTACAAAATTGGCCGTTTTGGAAATTCTTCCACCCTTGGCCCGAAAGCCAATGATCATGCCCTTTTTGACGTCAGATAAATCGCTCCGTTTCTTCAAGACTGCAAGAACTGAATATATCCACTTTATATATCCACCAAATTTGCTGATGACACGTGCCTTCTGCGATGGGTTATTTAACGTTGGCGTCAAAAGTAGGCGGTGGTCACATGAATATGACTGGACTGTGTATAATCAAAACAAAATCTCGACTCGCTATTTCCTTCCGTATCGATACTTCCTTCTACTTCCGTCCTCCTTTCCGTAATCTAGCTTCTTGGAATTTATACCAACGGCGTATACTGAAATTAGCATATCTTAAGCGGCTTCTTTAAATTTATGCACTCAAAAGTTCGATTATTGTGAATCGAATCTTATGTAAACCTTACAAGATGCACTCCCATGATACCAGTAGCTTGGAAGCGCAAGTGGTGTGCATTTTGATTTGCTAATAAAACATTTATTTATTTTCCGTGGAAAGGGAAGTCAAAGGGAAATTTATATCCTGTCGATATATAACAAGAGATATGCGTGTATAAATTATTATGTTCCTCCTATATACTTAACAATAAAAGCACTTTATTCTACTTAGTCTTCACTATGCACATTAGACTTCACTGTACAAGTTTCAAAACTTGACGCTAACAAAAGTTACGGAATATTTCCCTCATAGAAAGGCCTTGGATTTATCGAAATCTTTTGGAAGTATATTTTTCGGATTCGACCTTTTTAACACTGCCCGTTGATTACGCAATGATGCATCATTTTCAATTCCAGCCATACCTCTTGCGATTTACTGGTACATAATTCTAAATCACTTCGAAAAAAATCATACTAATGTTCTCATCACAAGATTTATTCGTCACCTAGAAGCCCTTTTTTCTTTAGTCAGACTGGCGTATGATTTTTAAACATGACTGAACCAGATTATATTATTTTGAGTCATAGTGATCAAAACCACCATTGTTTTATCCAGAAAATCTCTTCTATTATACAGAAGGATACACACTGACTAGATGGAAAATTAACCGATTCATAAATATGAGAAACAAAATCTAGTATAACAGTTATTAAAATCCTGCCATAATCCAACAGAAAACTGTTTCTGAGGTGAGACATTAATCTTCTATCTTCAAATTTCCTTTAATTCTTTAAAAGACATTTGACAGACTCTAAAAAAGGGACTTCATCCAGGAGAGCCAAAAGAAATATTAATTAAATACAGTAGAACCTCGATTATACAAAGATCAATTAACCAAATCTCTCAATCATACGCTATTTTACCTTTTACTTGGCTGAGGATGTTTTCAACATGAAAAGTCTAGGTACTATTAAAAACATGCAGCTGACCTGGGTAGCTTCATCTTTGGCTATTCGTCAAAAGTAAAGTCAGGACGAGTGGAATTTATTTTCGTCACTGTGCCTCGCCGTTTTTCCAGTAGCCACATCTCACACTTTGGCCACGTAACTCCAGTCACACGAAGATCTCAACGATCCAAACAAAGTTTGATTTCTTCGACAGTATTGCTTTCTCGCAGTATTGTTTATCTTTTAAGAAAAAAAAAATGACTACCCCTCCCTTCCCAAAGAAAAAAAAAGTTGCATGGTTTATAAAATTAAAAAAAAAAAAAGTTTGAAATCGTCCTGTGGTTAAATACGTACGGTGCCCTAAAGTAGCAATAAAATATGGATCTCTTGGACGATAACAGACTAGTTTTTCAAGTTGATGTGCGGGACATTGAAAGAAAGAATGGGTTTTGATGTCTCTAACAAAGGATGAAGTTAAGGCAATATTTTTGAAAAGTAGCTCATGGATGAAGTCTCGCTATAGCGCTGATGCACATCGATTATGGATGCCGAAATGAAAATGGATGATGCAATCACTGTCGTATGACAGCCAAATGGA
This sequence comes from Dolomedes plantarius, assembly GCA_907164885.2. Lineage (NCBI taxonomy): Eukaryota > Metazoa > Arthropoda > Arachnida > Araneae > Dolomedidae > Dolomedes > Dolomedes plantarius. The sequence goes on along the minus strand of OU015497.1, from coordinate 21,855,621 downwards.
AATGAAACTGGATCCTCACCAGTGGCGTACCCAGGGGGGGGCAAGGGCTCTGCCCCCCAAAGAAATAGAAATTGCATTATGAATATTGATTTTGCATTATAATTATTTTCATCCTTTCTTCTTGCCCCCCCCCCATGAAATTATAAATCTTTTTATCCGTTCATTTCGACCCCCCCCCAAGAAAAAATCCTGGGTGTGCCACAGATCCTCACTTTCAATTACAAACTAGATTTTCACCTTAAAGGAGCAAACATATTTTGTGTATTTTCACTATACCATAAAAGTCTTAAGCTCGATTTTTCCGTTTTGCTTATTTAAAAAGGAATTATTTTAAATAAAATTTCCCGACCCTTTCCCCACATACTCCCAGTCACAAATATAGAGATCTTATAATCAATCAATAACCGAGATCCTACGATTATCGGTTTAAGCGCTTATTGCATTATATAATATTATACGTGATCATTCAGTAACAGTGACCATTAATTGATTGTTAATGAGATCATTGCCGTGGTTGCCTCAATACGCATTCATAACTATATAGTGGGAAATGAATTTTACTGTACATAGGAATAATAGGTTTCTTTTCAACTGTAATTACCTCATCAAAAGTTCATTTCCAAAGTATGAACTTCTAAAACCAACATGAAACCAGTTCCGGCTTTCAAGGATTGTGTTATTCAAGGAGTGTGTTACACAGCTGTCTTAATTGTTGAAAATTATGAGTTTGTGATAATACATGGGTAAAAGGAATGATATTTTGTCGCTTAACTTAATATACATATATATGTGATATGCACACATTCTAAATTACTCGTATATGTAGCTGAGTATTTTCAACAGTTTCAACCTGACATAAGGTCTTGATGGTGTATTTACATTTCTAAACATATAAAACTCATGGATCTCTAAAATCCTTCAAAATGTTCCTATAAATTGAAAACTAACTTAAACGATATGTTTTTTTTATTTTAGAAGATTTAAATGAATAGTAAAATTTTCTGCGAAGAATTAACAGTCCTCCATTCTTTGGAGAAAATAATGCATTTCCTGCAAGTATTACAAATGTTAATGAAATCAAACTAAATTCAACGAAAATTCGAGAATTGAGTTTTACTTTCGGTTATTTATAATGAAATTTCCGAGGTATAATTTGCTGAATTAAACAAATTCAAATGAAAATTATTCAGAAGAAACTTTACATGTATTACAAATATTAATGCAATGCTCTTAAAACTAAAGTTTTTAATCTACACTGCTGGCCACCCAAATTGCAGCACCAAGAAAGACAAGAGATATCACAACAAAATTTATTTTGTAGATAACATGTTGACCAAGTATCAAATGATTAAATTTATAGACTTCTGTGAAGTGTGGTTCCTGCCAAAATCAGTAGCCACAGTAGCCGCCATTGTTGGAGATCACCGCTGCCACACGCCTCGGCATTGATTCAAAGAGACTTTGGATGAGTTCTTGGGGTACAGCAGACCAAGCAGCTTCCACACGTTGCCTAAGTTGATCTGCTGTGGCAGCTGGGGATGGAATCTGGGTCAATCGTAGAGCAACCATGGACCACATGTTTTCTATCGGCGAAAGATCCGGAGAGCGAGGCGGCTAGGAAAGCAATTCAATCTGGCGATTGACGAAGAACCGTTGGACAATGCGTGCCACGTGTGGTCGCGCATTATCCTGTTGAAATATGGCTGTGGGCAAGCCCTGAAGGTAAGGAAGGACAACTGGCTACAACACCTCGGAGATGTAGCGCTGGCTGTTTAAAGTGCCGGCAATGCGTACTAGAGGTGTGCTAGAGTGATATCCAATACCGCCCCATACCATAATAACCGGTGCAGGACCAGAGTGGCGGTGCATAACGCAGCTGTTCAGAATCCTCTCTTCACGGTGTCTCCAGACTCGAATGCGACCATCGTGGTGTTGCAGACAGAAGCGTGACTCATCAGTAAAGACAATTTCATTCCATTCTACCGTCCACATCCTTCTGTCATCGCACCATTGGCGGCGGAGACGTCTGTGGTTCTGCATCAAGGGTAGACAAAGCCATGGACGTCTTGCGGACAGACCACTCTGCTGTAAACGGCGTCGAATGGTACGCGCAGACACTGGATGATGCGTTACAGACTGCATGTGCTGTGCTATGGTTCGTGATGTGACTGAGCGATCCGTCACTGCCATGCGCACAATTTGCCTGTCATCACGTGAAGTGGTGCGCTGAGGTGGATGCGATCGAACACGCCGGTCCGTCGTACCCTCCTGCATCCAACGATCACAATTCCGCATTACAGTTGTTTGGTTTCGTCCAACACGACTACCGATTTCCCTGAAAGATAATCCACAATATCGGTAGGCCACTATCCTTCCTCTGTCGAACTGGGATACTTGATCAAAAGATGATCGCTGTTTTCTACGAGGCATAATTGATCGTTTTTTTGAAAAAACCACAAGAAAAACACGATTGCCGAACTTGAAATCGTCGAATTCTCCAAGCCTTAAATAGTGCTTTGAAGTGGCGCCACAGGCGCGCGTGATGTGCGTCTGCGCTGAAATTCTAATCATTTGCATATATCTCACCTCCGCTAATGCATGTTGTAAATTTCATGTTATTTGCATGTTTCCTTCAGGGTGTTGCATTTACAGTGGTCAGCAGTGTACATACCCATTTAATATGTTTCGAAGTAACTCCCACCTGCCGTAATGCACTTTTGTGCTCGGCTGTATAAGTTTCGGAAACAACTTTTCAAGTCCTCTTTCGGAATTTTCTTTAATCTGGACGTCACTTGATGGCTGCGACATCCTCAAATCTTGTTCCCTTCAGCAAATTGGCCCAGCATGAGGTCGGGGAGATGCGGCATCCTCCATACTCTCCGAACTTAGCACCGGCAGACTTTTCTTGTTTCGAAAACTGAAAGATTTGCTGAAGGGAACAAGATTTGAGGATATCGAAGCCATCAAGAAAACGTGACGTCCACAATAAAGAGCATTCCGAAAGAGGACTTTAAAAGTTGTTTCCGAAAGTTATGCAGCTGAGCACAGAAGTGCATTATGGCAGGTGAGAGTTACTTCGAAACATATTAAATGGATATGTATTTCATGTAATATTTTCTGGAGTTATTAGATCAGTCCTGGAAATTATTGGCCGCACCTTGTAAAGTTCATGGTAAAAATCAGAAACACTATCTTAAATTAGTTTGTCTATGAAAGAAAAAAATTAAGTGTACTTAAAAAGTAACATTTACGTTTCCTTTGAGTTAATAAATGAAATTCCAACACAGTGACCTAATGAAATTCGAGTGCAATAAACCCCATTACATTTTCTTTTTTGTTAGCAAATATGTTGAGAAAAGAATTATAGAGCTATGCATTGTTCCAGAATTTCTATCACTTTTTTTATTCTTTAATACTGACAAAGAAATTCCATTAATTTTTGTATTTCCTGAATAGATTTTTCTGATTTCTATATTATCCCGTAAATCGTTATTAAGTATTTTCAACATTTATGACATCAACGTGGGAATCTTCAGCCATTTTGTTTCGAACATGATTTTGCTTTTAAACTTTTTTTCTACGCGAAGGTTTAAAAGCGAAAATTAGACTCCTGTCAGATAATTTAACGAATAAAAAAATGAAGAGTATTTAATAAAGGCTATTCTTTGAAACAAAATTATTTAATGCATTTAGAGCTTCTTAGATAAGTGATAGGGTTTAAATAAACTTTTGCTATAGCTGCTGTAAGTAAATAGACACTTCCCAGCTTTGCTACTTTGATTGTTTTTTAAAAATGCAAGCTATGACTTTAGGTTGGCAATGAAGGATTTATAAATGCAGCTAACCTTATAAAAGGAAGTACGAAACTAACATTTACTGTTTTTAAAAGTTATTTTTTCCTAAATATTATCCTTATTATGTTTAGTAATTTTTCTACAATGAATGTAGCGTAGTTAAAAGGATCCATGAATGATATTGAAATGCGATATTAATTTTCACTGATTTAAATCTGAAATTTCCCGCGTATTATTATTAGTAACGTGCGAGGTTAAAATCAGATTCAAAATCCGTCGGAAAACATCATCAGTTGATGCGTCTGATATCATGCGTGCCTTAACTGCAATATCTGAATTTAGATTGAAAGTAAATTAAATTAACATAATTTTGATAAAAAAAAATAATGCACAAGACTAGTCTGTGCAATTAGAACTTTACGGTTAGCGCAAGAAACTTTTGGAAGCTTGATAGTATGATGGTACATAGTTTCCTTCTCAGTTTGAAATTCTTAGAAGTCCTGTTGCGTTTGTCAATTTTTCTCAGTCTGATTTTCTCTTTTAAATCAACTACCCTATTGCCTACTTATGGCTATTTAAAGCTATCTTTTGCGTACTTAATACGTTTTTGTAAATATATTAAGATTATGTTATTTAAAACAAATATAGTCGTACACACGGTTACAACAATCATGAGATAAGGCAGGATGCACTTTCTAACTAAGGAGTTCTAGCTTTCTCATGACAGTAGATATTCAACAAATTGCAAAGTTGAAAAGCAATTTAGTATTGCATTTAATACCTTCATTGAAAAAATTCTTCTTTTCCACGGTATTTTACTGTAAATTTTAAATATAAAATACTGAGTTTCCCAAACATCGTTCTAGATCATTAATACACCGTGCATTAATGCAACATAAGGGCGAGATCTAAGCGCGCTTCAAGAACCTTCGTGGAGACAGTTTTAGTGAAAAAAAAGAGATTTTCCAATGGAATTTAATTATCAATATTTAACTTTCGTTTCTCATGGAATTAAATAAAACATTACCCGTTCGAAGGTATAATACTACTGAGAATTACATTAGTCAAGGCAAAAGACTTTTGTCAACAGTTACATTGATGAATTTATTTGTGCCATTTAAACCCAAAAGCTAGTGAACGAAGACAAAAGAGCAATGTTAAAGTGTCGTTTTTTTATAATCCAATAAATCACACCTATCAGCTTTAGTTCAAGGGAAATAATTTTCACCATCACCCGCGCTGAAAGTATAATGTCCGAACAGCGGGGCATCAGCTTCAAATATATTCTGTTACACAGTAATTAATCTTTATCTCCTCGGACAAAAACATTTTCCCCTTCTTAAACAATATTTCTTCAGACATCTTTTGTGTTGTCCTTTCCTTTACTTTGTTTATTGCGGTGTTCTTTTTCATTCTTACCATGATTTTAATAAATTGTTAACGGGAACACCTACGTGTGCGTTTTGAATGACCTCCTGATTACAAATGCGGTAACTGCACTCACATATTTTCCTTTTTGTTTGGCTTACGATATTTTTCTGGTGAAATATGCCTTTTGTGATATGATTGCTACTTTTACATATTATTACATTTATTACATAAATTATTACGTTTTATTATTGTCTGTCATCTTACATGACAGGCAAAAATAAAATCTTACGACATATGACAATCTACAATAAATCACTTTGCAATATGGCACGCGAAGGGATAGGATAAAATGAAAGTTTTTTCGCGTGCTCAACGTAAAATAATGCAATAATGCTTTCATCGATTTACATCGAAATATTATAATTCATCGGAACTGCAAATCACTTATCAGTTAATTTGTTTTTGTAATATATACTGCGAAAGAAAAAAAGAATAAATATTTTGAAACACTCTTTGAAAATTTATTAATTTCTAAAACTTTAACTAAAATATAATGGACTTTGTCCCAATTTTTCTCCATTACTATGGGATACATATCATTATTATGTACGAGAAGCGCTTGGCAAACAAGGGTGAGAAAGGCGGGGAAGATGTATCTTGTTTACAGCAGTGTCACTGATGTCACAACAAATACGATTATGGCTATATTTCTTGAGGTTAGGCTGTTGAGCATTCAAGAGACTATGTATTTATAGACTAGCTGAATACCGTGCTTCGCTACGGAGTACATTGAAATTAAATACAACGGTCAATGTATGCAATTAATTTGTATGTTTAATACCCATAAAATATACTAATTTGAATTAAATTCTTAAAACACTTCCATCTCAATGAGTTTAGTGGTTAAATTTTATCTTTTACCGTATTTTAACACTCCGTCATGCGCGTCTCGAAAATTACGTCATCGGGCGCGGTGTATCTGTCAGATTCATCTCTGTTTTATGTGTTTTCTGTTAATTTGTATTACTTTAAATCTTCTATTTTTATTCTTTTTAGGTCCAGGCTTTTACACTCGGACCTTTTTTTTATTTATTTATTTCTTATTGTTTTACAATTTTTATTTTTCACAAAACACCAGCTTATAGAAGTAAACCGATAAAGTCTTTTATTTCAATATTATCTGTTAGTCTTGCAACTCTTTCTCTACTACATAGATTAGAAACTGCAGAAATGTTTTTCTTTAGTGCATTTCACAATTATTTCCAGTATTTCTTCAGAAACAAAAACAGTTCCAAGAGCCGTATATATATTTCATATCTTTCGCACTTCCAATTACTCCAGGTAATTTTGGGATAATATTCTGCGATCTACCTTTGACATATTTTCTTCCGATCCATTTTGCCCATTTAGTACTATTGTTTTTTCCTACATAAAAATCATCATTATTAGCATTATCATCAAGTTCTGAGTCATTATAATCACTTTCACTGCTATCAGAATCGACTTCAAATGTTTCTAAAATATCCTCTTTGTCATCATCACTTTCATCAAATTCTTCAGCATTTAATGCCTCATTTCCATCACTAAATACACCGCTGGCCAACCAAATTGCAACACCAAGAAAGACAAGAGATATCACAACAAAATTTATTTTGTAGATAACATGTTGACCATGTATCAAATGATTAAATTTATTGACTTCTGTGACGTGTGGTTCCTGCCAAAATCAGTAGCCAGACTAGCCGCCATTGTTGGAGATCACCGCTGCCACACGCCTCGGCATTGATTCAAAGATACTTTGGATGAGTTCTTGGGGTACAGCAGACCAAGCAGCTTCCACACATTGCCAAAGTTGATCTGCTGTGGCAGCTGGGGATGGAATCTGGGTCAATCGTAGAGCAACCATGGACCACATGTTTTCTATCGGCGAAAGATCCGGAGAGCGAGGCGGCCAGGGAAGCAATTCAATCTGGCGATTGACGAAGAACCGTTGGACAATGCGTGCCACGTGTGGTCGCGCATTATCCTGTTGAAATATGGCTGTGGGCAAGCCCTGAAGGTAAGGAAGGACAACTGGCTCCAACACCTCAGAGATGTAGCGCTGGCTGTTTAAAGTACCGGCTATGCGTACTAGAGGTGTGCGAGAGTGATATCCAATACCGCCCCATACCATAATAGCCGGTGCAGGACCAGTGTGGCGGTGCATAACGCAGCTGTTCAGCATCCTCTCTTCATGGTGTCTCCAGACTCGAATGCGACCATCGTGGTGTTGCAGACAGAAACGTGACTCGTCAGTAAAGACAATTTCATTCCATTCTGCCGTCCACATCCTTCTGTCATCGCACCATTGGCGGCTGAGACGTCTGTGGTTCTGCGTCAAGGGTAGACAAAGCAATGGACGTCTTGCGGACAGACCACTCTGCTGTAAACGGCGTCGAATGGTACGCGCAGACACTGGATGATGCGTTACAGACTGCATGTGCTGTGCTATTGTTCGTGATGTGACTGAGCGATCCGTCACTGCCATGCGCACAATTTGCCTGTCATCACGTGAAGTGGTGCGCTGAGGGGGATGCGATCGAACACGCTGATCCGTCGTACCCTCCTGCTTCCAACGATCACATATCCGCATTACAGTTGTTTGGTTTCGTTCAACACGACTACCGATTTCCCTGAAAGATAATCCACAATCTCGGTAGGCCACTATCCTTCCTCTGTCGAACTCGGATACTTGATCAAAAGATGATCGCTGTTTACGACGAGGCATAATTGATCGTTTTTTTGAAGAAACCACAAGAAAAACACAATTTCCGAACTTGAAATCGTCGAAATCTCCAAGCCTTAAATAGCGCTTTGAAGTGGCGCCACAGGCGCGCGTGATGTGCGTCTAGGCTGAAATTCTAATCATTTGCATATCTCACCTCCGCTAATGCATGTTGTAAATTTCATGTTATTTGCGTGTTTCCTTCAGGGTGTTGCATTTACAGTGGCCAGCAGTGTAGAATACTATGAACTAACTCAAGGTCTTTTTGATTATTCAAATCGAAAAAGCATTTAGCACTCATTATGGGAAAAGATAAATGAAAAACGTACAGGAAAGCTTGTTACTTCCGTAAAGCTTCAATAGACAAATGTTATCGGACGTGTGTATCTAACAGATACAAAACTTCAAACAATCTTCAAAACGGGAAATACTCCTATACGGAACTGGTCGTTACTGCATTCCAGGGCAGCAGGTGGTCAGATGGATAGATACTGATAAGGTCAAGCTCGTAAGAACAAGTTTTAAGGGACAAAAGCAGAGACATTGACAAGCGTGTATCTGTCAGATCAACGCGCCCTATGGAGTGTTAATATTTTTTTTGCCAATTTATTTCGTTGTTATGCACGTGACGCAAAATTAATTTAAGGTATCACAAAAACAAAAGAAATCTCGTGATCAGCATTTAATAAATTAAATTCTAAAAATTAATCTTTGAAAATTCACCAAAAATCAGAAATTGGAGGTAAAGATTCGAAAAACATTTCATTTCGAGGGATTTTTATGATCTTTCTCGTGATATAAATTTTATAACCCTCAAATTATTTTTTTAAATGCAAACTTTAGAGAATGTTACAAAAACAGCTTAAAAATTTCATTTAAAAAAATCTAAGAATTTTTCAAAAATCTTTCTTAGTGCACACCTACACTATAAGAAGTATTGCCATACAAAATTTCAGCCCTTTCGGTCCAGCTGTTTGGCCTGTGCGTTATATGTCAATCGGTCAGTTACGGAACTGTTTAATATATATAGATGACATAGTGAGTATTGTGAACCCTCTCTTTCTCTCTCGGTTCACCTAGGTTCTTTTTCTATGATGGCATGGGGACAATTGAGGTAGTGCAAAAACGAGTCGTCACTATACAAGACGAACATAAATTTATTTACAGTTTAACACTTAACATAACACTTACAGACAACTCTGTTCTGCTTACAGAACTAATTATTTCACTAGAGGCGAGACGAGCCTGCTTTATCTCGCCAGACCTCCTAACACTCTCAGAGACGCTCTCTCTGTCCCTATTCTAATCTCAGAATAATTAACTCTCCAGAGGTGAGACGAGCCTGCTATATCTCGCCAGACCTCCTAACACTCTCAGAGACGCTCTCTCTGTCCCTATTCTAATCTCAGAATAATTAATTAACCAGAGGTGAGACGAGCCTGCAATATCTCGCCAAACCTCTGATTCCTACTAGAGACGCGACCCTTGTGTCCTATTCTAATTAACGAATGATTAACTCACCAGAGGTGAGACGAACCTGCAATATCTCACCAAACCTCTGATCCCTACAAGAGACGCTCTCTCTCTGTCCCTTTTTTACAGACTGCCCCGGCGATCCCCACCAACCCCTTGGGTTCTTCGCCCACGAAGCCAATCCTCTGATTGGTAGAGGGGGGGATCACGAGGTACAACATTTTCGGTTTAACAAGCGCTCCTAGTCAAACATTACACTATAGTGAGAAACAAGATTAGGTACCTGAAGATTTTCGTGAAGCTCCAGAAGAATACTAAAAGAAAATAGATTCCGAACTCGGATAATTTACCTGCATTCAGTGCGATAATATTCCAGCCATAGATTTATGATTTAACATTCGAATCTTTCATTAACTGATGAATTGAACATTCGAATCTTCCATGAATCTCCAATGAACTAGGCGGATTTACCTAGTTCATTGGAGATTTTGATACTTCACTGTTACGTTTATTTCGCTATTAAGAGCAAACGCAAAATTTTCTTGCACCCTGAAAAATGCTGCGATTTGTAATAATTGTGCTGGCAGAGAAAAAGGGATACAGTTGAGTCCCGATAATCTGAACTTCGGTAAACCGAATGTTCGCTTAATCCGAAACCAAAAGTCAAAAAGAAATAAGGTTACAATAAAACCACAGTGATACTAAGTAATATAAAGTATATTTCTGAAAATTACAAGAAAATTCAAAGTGAGACAATGTACTGAAGTAATTATTACTGAACTACATTGGTTTGAAAAAATCTGTTAAATCTTTTTGTAGAAGAGAAGAATACCCTTGAAGCGAAATTACGCCAACGCGTCTGAAAAATGGTGTCCTCTGGGGTCGCGGCTGAGTGTTGCTCTACACAGCGTAGCGCTGTATGAAATGCAGTCGCAGCGTCTTTTTGGGATACCCTCTGCTCGCTGTCTCCGTCTCCTTCACCATCACTCTCGTCTGAGACGTTGACTGGTTCTTTCAAAACCATTTAAGGGGACAGTGGACTTTCAAAATTGTGAAATTTGTCCAAAAATTCGATTTTTTTTTATTTTATTGAATTGTGAAACTACGGACGATAAGGAATGTGTTGCAAAAATAATTTTTAATTTCTGTGATTACTTTACTAGTTATAGGCATTCGTATTTAACTTATATATTATGCGGTTACTAATAGCAATAACTTAAAATGTGTTTTTCTCAAAATAAAAATTTTCATGTCATACGAATATTCAAACTGCTCCAGGCGCATTTCCAATTATCGTATTGCTTTAAAATTTAAGTTTTATATACTTAACTGTATACCAAATAAATCTGATTGAAAAAAAAATATGCTTCGTAGATCAGAATTTCAAAATTTTGTACTTGAAAAGATGATTTATAGGTATTTTGAGTAATAAAAAGGGTGTTTGCACTATTATAATTTTTTCTCTTTATATTTTTAATGAATGCTTAAAAAAAGCAATAAGTTTCATTGTTAGTTCTATAAGGTATCCTGTAAATAAAAATTACCATATTATATGCAAAAGAAATGCGCATGGAACAATTTTAATTAGGTCAATTTTTGATATAATTAATAATTCATTATTCATAAATTATTAATATTTCATCTTTAAATTTTAACCACTTTTACATATCTGTGGTAAAAATCACATATTCAAATTTCAAGCAAATCCATTCAAAACAAAAAAAGTTAGATGTGAAGGTCCACTGTCCCCTTAAACAATCTGCTGATTGTCAAAAATCCAACTGTCGAGTACTGTAGCGTATAAAACAACTTTCTTTGTGTTAGAACAATATACACTCGGTTGTACTGTACTAAGCAACGTTCCGCTCTCTTATCATCCATTTCGGACTCCACTGTAGTAACCACTGTCATTTTAATCACTTTAATCTGAAAAATTCGTTAATCCGAAAAGAGTCTGGTCCCAATCATTTCGGATTTTCGGGACTCCACTGTAGTAACCACTGTCACTTTAATCACTTTAATCTGAAAAATTCGTTAATCCGAAAAGAGTCTGGTCCCAATCATTTCGGATTATCGGGACTCCACTGTAGTAACCACTGTCACTTTAATCACTTTAATCTGAAAAATTGGTTAATCCGAAAAGAGTCTGATCCCAATCATTTCGGATTTTCGGGACTCCACTGTAGTAACCACTGTCACTTTAATCACTTTAATCTGAAAAATTCGTTAATCCGAAAAGAGTCTGGTCCCAATCATTTCGGATTTTCGGGACTCCACTGTAGTAACAACTGTCACTTTAATCACATTAATCTGAAAAATTCGTTAATCCGAAAAGAGTCTGGTCCCAATCATTTCGGATTATCGGGACTCCACTGTAGTAACCACTGTCACTTTAATCACTTTAATCTGAAAAATTCGTTAATCCGAAAAGAGTCTGGTCCCAATCATTTCGGATTATCGGGACTCCACAGTAGTAACAACTGTCACTTTAATCACTTTAATCTGAAAAATTGGTTAATCCGAAAAGAGTCTGGTCCCAATCATTTCGGATTTTCGGGACTCCACTGTAGTAACCAATGTCACTTTAATCACTTTAATCTGAAAAATTGGTTAATCCGAAAAGAGTCTGGTCCCAATCATTTCGGATTATCGGGACTCCACAGTAGTAACCACTGTCACTTTAATCACTTTAATCTGAAAAATTGGTTAATCCGAAAAGAGTCTGGTCCCAATCATTTCGGATTTTCGGGACTCCACTGTAGTAACCACTGTCACTTTAATCACTTTAATCTGAAAAATTGGTTAATCCGAAAAGAGTCTGGTCCCAATCATTTCGGATTATCGGGACTCCACTGTAGTAACCACTGTCACTTTAATCACTTTAATCTGAAAAATTGGTTAATCCGAAAAGAGTCTGGTCCCAATCATTTCGGATTATCGGGACTCCACTGTAGTAACCACTGTCACTTTAATCACTTTAATCTGAAAAATTGGTTAATCCGAAAAGAGTCTGGTCCCAATCATTTCGGATTTTCGGGACTCCACTGTAGTAACCAATGTCACTTTAATCACTTTAATCTGAAAAATTGGTTAATCCGAAAAGAGTCTGGTCCCAATCATTTCGGATTTTCGGGACTCCACTGTAGTAACCACTGTCACTTTAATCACTTTAATCTGAAAAATTGGTTAATCCGAAAAGAGTCTGGTCCCAATCATTTCGGATTATCGGGACTCCACTGTAGTAACCACTGTCACTTTAATCACTTTAATCTGAAAAATTGGTTAATCCGAAAAGAGTCTGGTCCCAATCATTTCGGATTATCGGGACACCACTGTAGTAACCACTGTCACTTTAATCACTTTAATCTGAAAAATTGGTTAATCCGAAAAGAGTCTGGTCCCAATCATTTCGGATTATCGGGACTCCACTGTAGTAACCACTGTCACTTTAATCACTTTAATCTGAAAAATTGGTTAATCCGAAAAGAGTCTGGTCCCAATCATTTCGGATTTTCGGGACTCCACTGTAGTAACCACTGTCACTTTAATCACATTAATCTGAAAAATTCGTTAATCCGAAAAGAGTCTGGTCCCAATCATTTCGGATTATCGGGACTCCACTGTAGTAACCACTGTCACTTTAATCACTTTAATCTGAAAAATTCGTTAATCCGAAAAGAGTCTGGTCCCAATCATTTCGGATTATTGGGACTCCACAGTAGTAACCACTGTCACTTTAATCACTTTAATCTGAAAAATTGGTTAATCCGAAAAGAGTCTGGTCCCAATCATTTCGGATTTTCGGGACTCCACTGTAGTAACCAATGTCACTTTAATCACTTTAATCTGAAAAATTGGTTAATCCGAAAAGAGTCTGGTCCCAATCATTTCGGATTATCGGGACTCCACTGTAGTAAGCACTGTCACTTTAATCACTTTAATCTGAAAAATTGGTTAATCCGAAAAGAGTCTGGTCCCAATCATTTCGGATTATCGGGACTCCACTGTAGTAACCACTGTCACTTTAATCACTTTAATCTGAAAAATTCGTTAATCCGAAAAGAGTCTGGTCCCAATCATTTCGGATTATCGGGACTCCACTGTAGTAACCACTGTCACTTTAATCACTTCAATCTGAAAAATTCGTTAATCCGAAAAGAGTCTGATCCCAATCATTTCGGATTTTCGGGACTCCACTGTAGTAACCACTGTCACTTTAATCACTTTAATCTGAAAAATTCGTTAATCCGAAAAGAGTCTGGTCCCAATCATTTCGGATTTTCGGGACTCCACTGTAGTAACAACTGTCACTTTAATCACATTAATCTGAAAAATTCGTTAATCCGAAAAGAGTCTGGTCCCAATCATTTCGGATTATCGGGACTCCACTGTAGTAACCACTGTCACTTTAATCACTTTAATCTGAAAAATTCGTTAATCCGAAAAGAGTCTGGTCCCAATCATTTCGGATTATCGGGACTCCACAGTAGTAACAACTGTCACTTTAATCACTTTAATCTGAAAAATTGGTTAATCCGAAAAGAGTCTGGTCCCAATCATTTCGGATTTTCGGGACTCCACTGTAGTAACCAATGTCACTTTAATCACTTTAATCTGAAAAATTGGTTAATCCGAAAAGAGTCTGGTCCCAATCATTTCGGATTATCGGGACTCCACAGTAGTAACCACTGTCACTTTAATCACTTTAATCTGAAAAATTGGTTAATCCGAAAAGAGTCTGGTCCCAATCATTTCGGATTTTCGGGACTCCACTGTAGTAACCACTGTCACTTTAATCACTTTAATCTGAAAAATTCGTTAATCCGAAAAGAGTCTGGTCCCAATCATTTCGGATTATCGGGACTCCACAGTAGTAACCACTGTCACTTTAATCACTTTAATCTGAAAAATTGGTTAAACCGAAAAGAGTCTGGTCCCAATCATTTCGGATTTTCGGGACTCCACTGTAGTAACCAATGTCACTTTAATCACTTTAATCTGAAAAATTGGTTAATCCGAAAAGAGTCTGGTCCCAATCATTTCGGATTATCGGGACTCCACTGTAGTAACCACTGTCACTTTAATCACTTTAATCTGAAAAATTAGTTAATCCGAAAAGAGTCTGGTCCCAATCATTTCGGATTATCGGGACTCCACTGTAGTAACCACTGTCACTTTAATCACTTTAATCTGAAAAATTCGTTAATCCGAAAAGAGTCTGGTCCCAATCATTTCGGATTATCGGGACTCCACTGTAGTAACCACTGTCACTTTAATCACTTCAATCTGAAAAATTCGTTAATCCGAAAAGAGTCTGATCCCAATCATTTCGGATTTTCGGGACTCCACTGTAGTAACCACTGTCACTTTAATCACTTTAATCTGAAAAATTCGTTAATCCGAAAAGAGTCTGGTCCCAATCATTTCGGATTTTCGGGACTCCACTGTAGTAACAACTGTCACTTTAATCACATTAATCTGAAAAATTCGTTAATCCGAAAAGAGTCTGGTCCCAATCATTTCGGATTATCGGGACTCCACTGTAGTAACCACTGTCACTTTAATCACTTTAATCTGAAAAATTGGTTAATCCGAAAAGAGTCTGGTCCCAATCATTTCGGATTATCGGGACTCCACAGTAGTAACAACTGTCACTTTAATCACTTTAATCTGAAAAATTGGTTAATCCGAAAAGAGTCTGGTCCCAATCATTTCGGATTTTCGGGACTCCACTGTAGTAACCAATGTCACTTTAATCACTTTAATCTGAAAAATTGGTTAATCCGAAAAGAGTCTGGTCCCAATCATTTCGGATTATCGGGACTCCACAGTAGTAACAACTGTCACTTTAATCACTTTAATCTGAAAAATTGGTTAATCCGAAAAGAGTCTGGTCCCAATCATTTCGGATTTTCGGGACTCCACTGTAGTAACCAATGTCACTTTAATCACTTTAATCTGAAAAATTGGTTAATCCGAAAAGAGTCTGGTCCCAATCATTTCGGATTATCGGGACTCCACAGTAGTAACCACTGTCACTTTAATCACTTTAATCTGAAAAATTGGTTAATCCGAAAAGAGTCTGGTCCCAATCATTTCGGATTTTCGGGACTCCACTGTAGTAACCACTGTCACTTTAATCACTTTAATCTGAAAAATTGGTTAATCCGAAAAGAGTCTGGTCCCAATCATTTCGGATTATCGGGACTCCACTGTAGTAACCACTGTCACTTTAATCACTTTAATCTGAAAAATTGGTTAATCCGAAAAGAGTCTGGTCCCAATCATTTCGGATTATCGGGACTCCACTGTAGTAACCACTGTCACTTTAATCACTTTAATCTGAAAAATTGGTTAATCCGAAAAGAGTCTGGTCCCAATCATTTCGGATTATCGGGACTCCACTGTAGTAACCACTGTCACTTTAATCACTTTAATCTGAAAAATTGGTTAATCCGAAAAGAGTCTGGTCCCAATCATTTCGGATTATCGGGACTCCACTGTAGTAACCACTGTCACATTAATCACTTTAATCTGAAAAATTGGTTAATCCGAAATGAGTTTGGTCCCAATCATTTCGGATTTTCGGGACTCCACTGTAGTAACCACTGTCACTTTAATCACTTTAATCTGAAAAATTCGTTAATCCGAAAAGAGTCTGGTCCCAATCATTTCGGATTTTCGGGACTCCACTGTAGTAACCACTGTCACTTTAATCACTTTAATCTGAAAAATTCGTTAATCCGAAAAGAGTCTGGTCCCAATCATTTCGGATTATCGGGACTCCACTGTAGTAACCACTGTCACTTTAATCACTTTAATCTGAAAAATTGGTTAATCCGAAAAGAGTCTGATCCCAATCATTTCGGATTTTCGGGACTCCACTGTAGTAACCACTGTCACTTTAATCACTTTAATCTGAAAAATTCGTTAATCCGAAAAGAGTCTGGTCCCAATCATTTCGGATTTTCGGGACTCCACTGTAGTAACAACTGTCACTTTAATCACATTAATCTGAAAAATTCGTTAATCCGAAAAGAGTCTGGTCCCAATCATTTCGGATTATCGGGACTCCACTGTAGTAACCACTGTCACTTTAATCACTTTAATCTGAAAAATTCGTTAATCCGAAAAGAGTCTGGTCCCAATCATTTCGGATTATCGGGACTCCACAGTAGTAACAACTGTCACTTTAATCACTTTAATCTGAAAAATTGGTTAATCCGAAAAGAGTCTGGTCCCAATCATTTCGGATTTTCGGGACTCCACTGTAGTAACCAATGTCACTTTAATCACTTTAATCTGAAAAATTGGTTAATCCGAAAAGAGTCTGGTCCCAATCATTTCGGATTATCGGGACTCCACAGTAGTAACAACTGTCACTTTAATCACTTTAATCTGAAAAATTGGTTAATCCGAAAAGAGTCTGGTCCCAATCATTTCGGATTTTCGGGACTCCACTGTAGTAACCACTGTCACTTTAATCACTTTAATCTGAAAAATTGGTTAATCCGAAAAGAGTCTGGTCCCAATCATTTCGGATTTTCGGGACTCCACTGTAGTAACCACTGTCACTTTAATCACTTTAATCTGAAAAATTCGTTAATCCGAAAAGAGTCTGGTCCCAATCATTTCGGATTATCGGGACTCCACTGTAGTAACCACTGTCACTTTAATCACTTTAATCTGAAAAATTGGTTAATCCGAAAAGAGTCTGGTCCCAATCATTTCGGATTATCGGGACTCCACAGTAGTAACCACTGTCACTTTAATCACTTTAATCTGAAAAATTGGTTAATCCGAAAAGAGTCTGGTCCCAATCATTTCGGATTATCGGGACTCCACTGTAGTAACCACTGTCACTTTAATCACTTTAATCTGAAAAATTCGTTAATCCGAAAAGAGTCTGGTCCCAATCATTTCGGATTATCGGGACTCCACTGTAGTAACCACTGTCACTTTAATCACTTTAATCTGAAAAATTGGTTAATCCGAAAAGAGTCTGGTCCCAATCATTTCGGATTATCGGGACTCCACTGTAGTAACCACTGTCACTTTAATCACTTTAATCTGAAAAATTGGTTAATCCGAAAAGAGTCTGGTCCCAATCATTTCGGATTATCGGGACTCCACTGTAGTAACCACTGTCACTTTAATCACTTTAATCTGAAAAATTGGTTAATCCGAAAAGAGTCTGGTCCCAATCATTTCGGATTATCGGGACTCCACTGTAGTAACCACTGTCACATTAATCACTTTAATCTGAAAAATTGGTTAATCCGAAATGAGTTTGGTCCCAATCATTTCGGATTTTCGGGACTCCACTGTAGTAACCACTGTCACTTTAATCACTTTAATCTGAAAAATTCGTTAATCCGAAAAGAGTCTGGTCCCAATCATTTCGGATTTTCGGGACTCCACTGTAGTAACCACTGTCACTTTAATCACTTTAATCTGAAAAATTCGTTAATCCGAAAAGAGTCTGGTCCCAATCATTTCGGATTATCGGGACTCCACTGTAGTAACCACTGTCACTTTAATCACTTTAATCTGAAAAATTGGTTAATCCGAAAAGAGTCTGATCCCAATCATTTCGGATTTTCGGGACTCCACTGTAGTAACCACTGTCACTTTAATCACTTTAATCTGAAAAATTCGTTAATCCGAAAAGAGTCTGGTCCCAATCATTTCGGATTTTCGGGACTCCACTGTAGTAACCACTGTCACTTTAATCACATTAATCTGAAAAATTCGTTAATCCGAAAAGAGTCTGGTCCCAATCATTTCGGATTATCGGGACTCCACTGTAGTAACCACTGTCACTTTAATCACTTTAATCTGAAAAATTCGTTAATCCGAAAAGAGTCTGGTCCCAATCATTTCGGATTATCGGGACTCCACAGTAGTAACAACTGTCACTTTAATCACTTTAATCTGAAAAATTCGTTAATCCGAAAAGAGTCTGGTCCCAATCATTTCGGATTTTCGGGACTCCACTGTAGTAACCAATGTCACTTTAATCACTTTAATCTGAAAAATTGGTTAATCCGAAAAGAGTCTGGTCCCAATCATTTCGGATTATCGGGACTCCACAGTAGTAACCACTGTCACTTTAATCACTTTAATCTGAAAAATTGGTTAATCCGAAAAGAGTCTGGTCCCAATCATTTCGGATTTTCGGGACTCCACTGTAGTAACCACTGTCACTTTAATCACTTTAATCTGAAAAATTGGTTAATCCGAAAAGAGTCTGGTCCCAATCATTTCGGATTTTCGGGACTCCACTGTAGTAACCACTGTCACTTTAATCACTTTAATCTGAAAAATTGGTTAATCCGAAAAGAGTCTGGTCCCAATCATTTCGGATTATCGGGACTCCACTGTAGTAACCACTGTCACTTTAATCACTTTAATCTGAAAAATTGGTTAATCCGAAAAGAGTCTGGTCCCAATCATTTCGGATTATCGGGACTCCACTGTAGTAACCACTGTCACTTTAATCACTTTAATCTGAAAAATTGGTTAATCCGAAAAGAGTCTGGTCCCAATCATTTCGGATTATCGGGACTCCACTGTAGTAACCACTGTCACTTTAATCACTTTAATCTGAAAAATTCGTTAATCCGAAAAGAGTCTGGTCCCAATCATTTCGGATTATCGGGACTCCACAGTAGTAACCACTGTCACTTTAATCACTTTAATCTGAAAAATTGGTTAAACCGAAAAGAGTCTGGTCCCAATCATTTCGGATTTTCGGGACTCCACTGTAGTAACCAATGTCACTTTAATCACTTTAATCTGAAAAATTGGTTAATCCGAAAAGAGTCTGGTCCCAATCATTTCGGATTATCGGGACTCCACTGTAGTAACCACTGTCACTTTAATCACTTTAATCTGAAAAATTAGTTAATCCGAAAAGAGTCTGGTCCCAATCATTTCGGATTATCGGGACTCCACTGTAGTAACCACTGTCACTTTAATCACTTTAATCTGAAAAATTCGTTAATCCGAAAAGAGTCTGGTCCCAATCATTTCGGATTATCGGGACTCCACTGTAGTAACCACTGTCACTTTAATCACTTTAATCTGAAAAATTCGTTAATCCGAAAAGAGTCTGATCCCAATCATTTCGGATTTTCGGGACTCCACTGTAGTAACCACTGTCACTTTAATCACTTTAATCTGAAAAATTCGTTAATCCGAAAAGAGTCTGGTCCCAATCATTTCGGATTATCGGGACTCCACTGTAGTAACAACTGTCACTTTAATCACATTAATCTGAAAAATTCGTTAATCCGAAAAGAGTCTGGTCCCAATCATTTCGGATTATCGGGACTCCACTGTAGTAACCACTGTCACTTTAATCACTTTAATCTGAAAAATTCGTTAATCCGAAAAGAGTCTGGTCCCAATCATTTCGGATTATCGGGACTCCACAGTAGTAACAACTGTCACTTTAATCACTTTAATCTGAAAAATTGGTTAATCCGAAAAGAGTCTGGTCCCAATCATTTCGGATTTTCGGGACTCCACTGTAGTAACCAATGTCACTTTAATCACTTTAATCTGAAAAATTGGTTAATCCGAAAAGAGTCTGGTCCCAATCATTTCGGATTATCGGGACTCCACAGTAGTAACCACTGTCACTTTAATCACTTTAATCTGAAAAATTGGTTAATCCGAAAAGAGTCTGGTCCCAATCATTTCGGATTTTCGGGACTCCACTGTAGTAACCACTGTCACTTTAATCACTTTAATCTGAAAAATTGGTTAATCCGAAAAGAGTCTGGTCCCAATCATTTCGGATTATCGGGACTCCACTGTAGTAACCACTGTCACTTTAATCACTTTAATCTGAAAAATTGGTTAATCCGAAAAGAGTCTGGTCCCAATCATTTCGGATTATCGGGACTCCACTGTAGTAACCACTGTCACTTTAATCACTTTAATCTGAAAAATTGGTTAATCCGAAAAGAGTCTGGTCCCAATCATTTCGGATTTTCGGGACTCCACTGTAGTAACCACTGTCACTTTAATCACTTTAATCTGAAAAATTGGTTAATCCGAAAAGAGTCTGGTCCCAATCATTTCGGATTATCGGGACTCCACTGTAGTAACCACTGTCACATTAATCACTTTAATCTGAAAAATTGGTTAATCCGAAATGAGTTTGGTCCCAATCATTTCGGATTTTCGGGACTCCACTGTAGTAACCACTGTCACTTTAATCACTTTAATCTGAAAAATTCGTTAATCCGAAAAGAGTCTGGTCCCAATCATTTCGGATTTTCGGGACTCCACTGTAGTAACCACTGTCACTTTAATCACTTTAATCTGAAAAATTCGTTAATCCGAAAAGAGTCTGGTCCCAATCATTTCGGATTATCGGGACTCCACTGTAGTAACCACTGTCACTTTAATCACTTTAATCTGAAAAATTGGTTAATCCGAAAAGAGTCTGATCCCAATCATTTCGGATTTTCGGGACTCCACTGTAGTAACCACTGTCACTTTAATCACTTTAATCTGAAAAATTCGTTAATCCGAAAAGAGTCTGGTCCCAATCATTTCGGATTTTCGGGACTCCACTGTAGTAACAACTGTCACTTTAATCACATTAATCTGAAAAATTCGTTAATCCGAAAAGAGTCTGGTCCCAATCATTTCGGATTATCGGGACTCCACTGTAGTAACCACTGTCACTTTAATCACTTTAATCTGAAAAATTCGTTAATCCGAAAAGAGTCTGGTCCCAATCATTTCGGATTTTCGGGACTCCACCGTAGTAACAACTGTCACTTTAATCACTTTAATCTGAAAAATTCGTTAATCCGAAAAGAGTCTGGTCCCAATCATTTCGGATTTTCGGGACTCCACTGTAGTAACCAATGTCACTTTAATCACTTTAATCTGAAAAATTGGTTAATCCGAAAAGAGTCTGGTCCCAATCATTTCGGATTTTCGGGACTCCACAGTAGTAACCACTGTCACTTTAATCACTTTAATCTGAAAAATTGGTTAATCCGAAAAGAGTCTGGTCCCAATCATTTCGGATTTTCGGGACTCCACTGTAGTAACCACTGTCACTTTAATCACTTTAATCTGAAAAATTGGTTAATCCGAAAAGAGTCTGGTCCCAATCATTTCGGATTTTCGGGACTCCACTGTAGTAACCAATGTCACTTTAATCACTTTAATCTGAAAAATTGGTTAATCCGAAAAGAGTCTGGTCCCAATCATTTCGGATTATCGGGACTCCACTGTAGTAACCACTGTCACTTTAATCACTTTAATCTGAAAAATTGGTTAATCCGAAAAGAGTCTGGTCCCAATCATTTCGGATTATCGGGACTCCACTGTAGTAACCACTGTCACTTTAATCACTTTAATCTGAAAAATTGGTTAATCCGAAAAGAGTCTGGTCCCAATCATTTCGGATTTTCGGGACTCCACTGTAGTAACCACTGTCACTTTAATCACTTTAATCTGAAAAATTCGTTAATCCGAAAAGAGTCTGGTCCCAATCATTTCGGATTTTCGGGACTCCACTGTAGTAACCACTGTCACTTTAATCACTTTAATCTGAAAAATTCGTTAATCCGAAAAGAGTCTGGTCCCAATCATTTCGGATTATCGGGACTCCACTGTAGTAACCACTGTCACTTTAATCACTTTAATCTGAAAAATTCGTTAATCCGAAAAGAGTCTGGTCCCAATCATTTCGGATTATCGGGACTCCACTGTAGTAACCACTGTCACTTTAATCACTTTAATCTGAAAAATTGGTTAATTCGAAAAGAGTCTGGTCCCAATCATTTCGGATTTTCGGGACTCCACTGTAGTAACCACTGTCACTTTAATCACTTTAATCTGAAAAATTGGTTAATCCGAAAAGAGTCTGGTCCCAATCATTTCGGATTTTCGGGACTCCACTGTAGTAACCACTGTCACTTTAATCACTTTAATCTGAAAAGTTCGTTAATCCGAAAAGAGTCTGGTCCCAATCATTTCGGATTATCGGGACTCCACTGTAGTAACCACTGTCACTTTAATCACTTCAATCTGAAAAATTCGTTAATCCGAAAAGAGTCTGATCCCAATCATTTCGGATTTTCGGGACTCCACTGTAGTAACCACTGTCACTTTAATCACTTTAATCTGAAAAATTCGTTAATCCGAAAAGAGTCTGGTCCCAATCATTTCGGATTTTCGGGACTCCACTGTAGTAACAACTGTCACTTTAATCACATTAATCTGAAAAATTCGTTAATCCGAAAAGAGTCTGGTCCCAATCATTTCGGATTATCGGGACTCCACTGTAGTAACCACTGTCACTTTAATCACTTTAATCTGAAAAATTCGTTAATCCGAAAAGAGTCTGGTCCCAATCATTTCGGATTATCGGGACTCCACAGTAGTAACAACTGTCACTTTAATCACTTTAATCTGAAAAATTGGTTAATCCGAAAAGAGTCTGGTCCCAATCATTTCGGATTTTCGGGACTCCACTGTAGTAACCAATGTCACTTTAATCACTTTAATCTGAAAAATTGGTTAATCCGAAAAGAGTCTGGTCCCAATCATTTCGGATTATCGGGACTCCACAGTAGTAACCACTGTCACTTTAATCACTTTAATCTGAAAAATTGGTTAATCCGAAAAGAGTCTGGTCCCAATCATTTCGGATTTTCGGGACTCCACTGTAGTAACCACTGTCACTTTAATCACTTTAATCTGAAAAATTGGTTAATCCGAAAAGAGTCTGGTCCCAATCATTTCGGATTATCGGGACTCCACTGTAGTAACCACTGTCACTTTAATCACTTTAATCTGAAAAATTGGTTAATCCGAAAAGAGTCTGGTCCCAATCATTTCGGATTATCGGGACTCCACTGTAGTAACCACTGTCACTTTAATCACTTTAATCTGAAAAATTGGTTAATCCGAAAAGAGTCTGGTCCCAATCATTTCGGATTATCGGGACTCCACTGTAGTAACCACTGTCACTTTAATCACTTTAATCTGAAAAATTGGTTAATCCGAAAGAGTCTGGTCCCAATCATTTCGGATTATCGGGACTCCACTGTAGTAACCACTGTCACATTAATCACTTTAATCTGAAAAATTGGTTAATCCGAAATGAGTTTGGTCCCAATCATTTCGGATTTTCGGGACTCCACTGTAGTAACCACTGTCACTTTAATCACTTTAATCTGAAAAATTCGTTAATCCGAAAAGAGTCTGGTCCCAATCATTTCGGATTTTCGGGACTCCACTGTAGTAACCACTGTCACTTTAATCACATTAATCTGAAAAATTCGTTAATCCGAAAAGAGTCTGGTCCCAATCATTTCGGATTATCGGGACTCCACTGTAGTAACCACTGTCACTTTAATCACTTTAATCTGAAAAATTGGTTAATCCGAAAAGAGTCTGATCCCAATCATTTCGGATTTTCGGGACTCCACTGTAGTAACCACTGTCACTTTAATCACTTTAATCTGAAAAATTCGTTAATCCGAAAAGAGTCTGGTCCCAATCATTTCGGATTTTCGGGACTCCACTGTAGTAACAACTGTCACTTTAATCACATTAATCTGAAAAATTCGTTAATCCGAAAAGAGTCTGGTCCCAATCATTTCGGATTATCGGGACTCCACTGTAGTAACCACTGTCACTTTAATCACTTTAATCTGAAAAATTCGTTAATCCGAAAAGAGTCTGGTCCCAATCATTTCGGATTATCGGGACTCCACAGTAGTAACAACTGTCACTTTAATCACTTTAATCTGAAAAATTGGTTAATCCGAAAAGAGTCTGGTCCCAATCATTTCGGATTTTCGGGACTCCACTGTAGTAACCAATGTCACTTTAATCACTTTAATCTGAAAAATTGGTTAATCCGAAAAGAGTCTGGTCCCAATCATTTCGGATTTTCGGGACTCCACAGTAGTAACCACTGTCACTTTAATCACTTTAATCTGAAAAATTGGTTAATCCGAAAAGAGTCTGGTCCCAATCATTTCGGATTTTCGGGACTCCACTGTAGTAACCACTGTCACTTTAATCACTTTAATCTGAAAAATTGGTTAATCCGAAAAGAGTCTGGTCCCAATCATTTCGGATTTTCGGGACTCCACTGTAGTAACCACTGTCACTTTAATCACTTTAATCTGAAAAATTGGTTAATCCGAAAAGAGTCTGGTCCCAATCATTTCGGATTATCGGGACTCCACTGTAGTAACCACTGTCACTTTAATCACTTTAATCTGAAAAATTGGTTAATCCGAAAAGAGTCTGGTCCCAATCATTTCGGATTATCGGGACTCCACTGTAGTAACCACTGTCACTTTAATCACTTTAATCTGAAAAATTGGTTAATCCGAAAAGAGTCTGGTCCCAATCATTTCGGATTTTCGGGACTCCACTGTAGTAACCACTGTCACTTTAATCACTTTAATCTGAAAAATTCGTTAATCCGAAAAGAGTCTGGTCCCAATCATTTCGGATTTTCGGGACTCCACTGTAGTAACCACTGTCACTTTAATCACTTTAATCTGAAAAATTCGTTAATCCGAAAAGAGTCTGGTCCCAATCATTTCGGATTATCGGGACTCCACTGTAGTAACCACTGTCACTTTAATCACTTTAATCTGAAAAATTCGTTAATCCGAAAAGAGTCTGGTCCCAATCATTTCGGATTATCGGGACTCCACTGTAGTAACCACTGTCACTTTAATCACTTTAATCTGAAAAATTGGTTAATTCGAAAAGAGTCTGGTCCCAATCATTTCGGATTTTCGGGACTCCACTGTAGTAACCACTGTCACTTTAATCACTTTAATCTGAAAAATTGGTTAATCCGAAAAGAGTCTGGTCCCAATCATTTCGGATTTTCGGGACTCCACTGTAGTAACCACTGTCACTTTAATCACTTTAATCTGAAAAGTTCGTTAATCCGAAAAGAGTCTGGTCCCAATCATTTCGGATTATCGGGACTCCACTGTAGTAACCACTGTCACTTTAATCACTTTAATCTGAAAAATTCGTTAATCCGAAAAGAGTCTGGTCCCAATCATTTCGGATTATCGGGACTCCACTGTAGTAACCACTGTCACTTTAATCACTTTAATCTGAAAAATTCGTTAATCCGAAAAGAGTCTGGTCCCAATCATTTCGGATTTTCGGGACTCCACTGTAGTAACCACTGTCACTTTAATCACTTTAATCTGAAAAATTCGTTAATCCAAAAAGAGTCTGGTCCCAATCATTTCGGATTATCGGGACTCCACTGTAGTAAGCACTGTCACTGAACAGCGTTCGCAACTTTCGCTTTTCCTGTAACGTATTGTCGATCATATTTATAACAACAACATCTTTATCTAGTAGAATTTATATACAGTCGGACTTCTATTTAACGAAGTAACTAAATCCCCAAAAAAGCTCGTTATATGGAAAATTCGTTAAATAGAGATTCATCTTTTAAAATACTTTAAACTACACAAAATAAATTTTAAATTCATAAACACTAAATATTATTAAGGGGGCAAGGGACCTCCCAACACGATTTTTTAAATTTTCAATTTTTCAACTCTATATTCAAAGTGAGAATAATTCATTTTCTTTTACTACATTAAAAACCCTTAGAATTCAAAATAAGGAATTTTTTTGCAGAATAATGACTTTTTCAAATTTTTTTTCAAAAATGCTAACGTTTTTCAAAATGCTCTATGCTCATTCTATATTAATTAAAGTCTTTAAATTCTTTATTATAAGTGTATCATATGTATATGTGTATTATAATAAATGTGCATTTAATTTTTTTTATAGGAATCTAAAGTCTTAAATAATTTTTTTCTATTCTGCCTGTTATTTTTTTTATATTTTTACTTTATTTTATGGTCTATAAATTCGAAAAATATGTGATTTCAAAGAACGATGCACAGTTTTGTGACAAACACTTCAATTAACAATTCTGAGAAATTTGGAAGATATCAGAAGAAAATGAATACGCATGGGGCCTTTTGAAAAATTCTAGCATTTTTGAAGAATTTTTTGATAAACAGGTCAAATTTCTCCAGAAAATACTTATTTGTGACTTCTAAGTATCTTCAATGTAGTAGAGAAGAATATTAATTTTACTCATGGGGTAATAATTTTACTCAGTGCAAAATATTGAAAATTAAAGAAGAACGACATTGTAGGTCCCTTTTCCCCTTAATAAAAGTAATTGATCACACCTTTATTTTGTAAATTAATGTTTATTTGTTTTATATATCTTACCCATCAAACTGAAATCTGCGAGGAAATCAAGAATAAAACAAAACATTTTCCCGGAATACACTGTATTTTCAATTTAAAAAAATATATTAAAATTAATGAATTTTAATGACATTATCGCATTTATTATAAGAAGTAATTTTAAGGATACATTACCACATGCGTCCTTAAATTTAATTACTGATAAAGTCCGTTAATTTTGTCTGAGTTTTTTGTTTGAAAATGTGTTTTCTCTCATAATACGTCTCTCATCTTTGTAATGCACCAAAAAACCTTCAGGCGTATTTTCTTCAAACTGCAACCCGCGTCGGAATGTGTTAAACGAAAGTTAATGTATTAAATGTGCTAAAAGAAAGAATAAGTTTGAAATGTTCAGAAATATTTTGAGAAATATGGAGAAAAATATAATATTGGATCACAAGAAATATTTCGTTAAATAGAGAATGCACTTCGCTATTTGGAGGTTATTTTATGAAGAAATTCAAAAAATGTTCGTGGTTCCAAGGAAAAGTTCGCAAAATAGAGAAATTCACAAAATAGATGTTCGTTAAATAGAGGTCCGACTGTAGTTTTTAACACAAAGGCAGTGCTTTTTCCGGACCTTTCCAGGGATTCTAACGTTTCTCCTTCAATCCATTTTCGAAGTTTTTGACATTTGTAACTGCATCAACATTTAAATCCAACATTTTGAATCCTTCGGTGTTAGTTTGATGGGGATGAGATCGCAGTTGGGTTGCGACAATCTCTTTATCTCTCAACCCTTCCGCATGAATAGCTGATCAATTCTATCCACAAGAGAAGGTTGGACATTAGACACTTGATTGTCATTTCGGTCTCGGATCTACTCAATAGAACCCGGCAATCTCAATAGTCAGTTGACGTAAGACTGCAAAGCTTGATATTCCAGTGTCAACGGAATGGTGAGTTCTGTGTGAAATTTAATATTTGTGCAATAGCTGTCCTCTAATATGGTGATCTATATATACAGAGGCACTTAACCGAGTTACGTTTGTCTGAAAGGTTGCCTAATCAATGATCTAGCAATATTCGAGCTAGTTTGTTTAAAATTTTATTTGTACACTAGCTGAACACTTGTGCTTCGCTGCGGAGTGCATTCAAATTAAATACAACGGTCAATGTATGCAATTAATTTGTATGTTTAATATCCATAAAACATGCTGATTTGAATTAAATTCTTAAAAAGCTTCCCCCTCAATTAGTCTAGTGGTTAAATTTTAACTTTTACCGTATTCTAATATTTTTTTTCTCAATTTATTTCTTTGTTATGCACGTGACGTAAAATAAATTTAAAGTATCACAAAAAGAAACGAAACCACGTGATCAGCATTTAATAAATTAAATTCTAAAAATGAATATTTAGAAATGCACCAAAAATCAGAAAATGGAGGTAAAGATTTCATTTTAAAGGGATTTTTAGGATCTTTCTCGTGATATACATTTTATAACACTCAGATTATTATTTTAAATGCAAACTTAAAAAAAGTTACAAAAACAGCTTAAAAATGTAATTTAAAATAATCTAAGATTTTTTCAAAAATCTTTCTTAGTGCACCCCTGCACTATAAAAAGAATTGCCATGCAAAATTTCAGCTTTTTAGATCCAGCGGTTTGGTCTGTGCGTTATATGGCAGTCAGTCAGTTACGAAACTGTTTTATATATATAGATAAGCATACCAAATAATCTAAAGCAGTCGTTGCTTTTCATTTTTATAATTTTGGGTCTAATTAAATCTTAATCATCATAACTTTTATGAAAAAGGTTTATTTTTTTGAATGAAAGGATGCATATTTTTTTAATCGGTTTTCATGTAAAAAGCCCTTTACGAACTACCAGCGACACAAAACTCCATAAGAAACTCCTAGGAAAGAAATTACTTCTTCTAAATTATTTTCCCAATTTCACCTTATAACATATGTGACTGCACTTTCAACAACGATGAAGAAAAGAGATTTTTTTAAAAACTTTTTTTTGAAAATAACTTCTACTTGCATTCAATTTTATTTATTCTTTGAAAAATGTGCACTCTAACCCATTACTTAGTTTAAAAAATGAGCCAAAAGAAAAATAATTCAAGCAGATAATTGACTCGGTTTAGCTTTAAAATGGCTAAAGTATTCATTAGAATGGTTTTAAGGTTATAGTTTTGGAAAATTCACTATCTCTCTTTTTAACTATATTTGAAATGGTTATTAATCGAATAGCATTCATTGCATTGAATTGAAATTTTTTTCCTATAACAATGCATTTTACATTTAAGTAAATGAATTTAACATTTTATAAACCGCGATCATTTTCCTTATTTCTCTAGTATGATATATGGATTTATATGATTTACCACATCCAAACAGCTTGGAAAAGATCAGTTTTGTTCAAGATATAACTTTGAAAAATTACAGGAATATATAGATATAACAGACACACGTAGGAAACATTGAATGAAACGTTTCATTTCTATTCTTATAGTCTATATCTTTTAGCTTATCAAAAAAGGAATTTTCTTAGTTTTCTCCAGGGGATATAGATAAATTTGAAATGCAGTGAAAAAGAAAAGGTACGCATCACATTGCGTGAGGAATTGAATCAAAATTAATCCCCTGATTTAAATAAATCACCGTTTGTAGAAGAAGAAGCGCCTTATGCAAAATAACGACGCTTTTCTGCTAGATGGGAATACCCGTGGGTAGCGTACACGCTTGACAGTGTGAGAGATAACACTACGAGGCGAGGCCGGACGGAGGTGAGCGGGGAACGGAAAACAATACGAATGAAGATCGTTTTGCCGTACAGCAGCCGGACATTATCAAGTTTACCGAAGGCGTTTTGAACTTAGGTATGGTTCCAGCGACCTGGTGATAAAGTGAAGACAGAAAGGTTATTGTGTCGTATCTACAAGCACTGGCGTGGCTGAATTCTAGTAGGGTTTCCGTAATATAACTACCTGGATTAACACACGCTATAGATAATTCCCGTTGCCTGCTAGCAATTGAGTAAGGTAGTTATGCAGTCTAATTGTGTTGTTATAAATAGTTTAGTGTAGAAAACCTTCTCAGAAATTTTTTAATGGTGACTTCATTGTTTAATATATACAGGTAGCCCTCCTACAGCACGGTATCTTACAACACGGTTTCGCTCTAACACGATAGGATAAAAGGCGGGAACCCTCGTATAACACTGCAACCTGTAACACGGTTTCGCTCTAACACGATTAAAAAATTGAGAAAACCTTTGTACAACACTGTACTTCTACAGAACTAGATATCATGATTTTTGTTTAACACATTTAAAAAGAAAGTTACCTTAAAATAATGACGGGAAGGAACAATAAACTATATTAGCTTGACATGAAAATGTATAAACAAATTATAATATATTCATTTATAACTCTATAAAATTGCAAGAAGGCCTAAGCTTAGCTGAAAATCTTGAATCATTTTCCTTGAATGCAGACCCTTCCGCTCAAAGAAGCCGAAAATTCAAAAGGGAGCTGCAAAATTGTCTATCTCCATACCGTGAAATCTACAATGACCTTGTAAGAACCAGCAAACAAACCAAAATTACAGATTTTTTAAAGAGGATAGAAGGTGCAAAAAATCTAAATGAAAATAAAGGTTCTAAAAGTGAAGGTGCCATCGTTCAACCGAAAACATGTTCTCGTTTGATTGTACTTAGCAGTGATGAGGAAGAAATTTATTAAATTAATGTCACATTAAATGAAAATAATATGTTTTGTTTCTTTTCGTTTTGTGTTATACAAATATTTATATTTTTAATAAAAATTAACTTGCTTAGATGGAATTTAAAAAAAAATTGTTTTTACTAAGTTTTCGGAACGTAACCCCCTTTTTTGTACTGTCTCTGGGTCTCATATAACACGGTTTCACACAGCACGGCATTTTCTAGGAACCTATCTACCGTGTTATACGAGGGTCACCTGTACATTACCTTATGGGTAAAGGAAACAGTGAACTTCACAATTGTTGAAACAAAGAAGTTTACCATAGACATTTTAATGAAGGATATGGCACGAAACATTTTCTGAATGACTTATTTATAGACCTAGTGTGCCTTAAGGAAAGGTAACCTGGATTTTCCGTTAATCAGGACATTCTTCTCTCAAAAGAAAGTTCATAAAATTTACAATATTATATAAAAATAACATACGAGCAGTGTTAGAAATTATGTATACTTTCAGTGTTTATCTAGAGTGACGAAAGAAAGGAAATTTCTTATTAAGTATTCTAAAAAATGGTCATGCCCTATTTTCAAATAGGAACAGTTTTATGAGTAGTTTTTACTTTTAAAACTTTCGTTTTAAAATTATGCGCGTAATTAAAGAATTCCAAATATTTTTACAATCTAGAATAATTAGTAGGTTCTTCTTCATGATGGTCTCTTCTCTTCTAGTATACTATTGAAAAGTTTCATTTAACTTGGGGGTAGTGTATTTTACATCTGGAATAAATATACAAGAAACAATTTTTATATGTCAACACGTTTAGGAGGATTTCCATTAAACACGAAATCACATACATGTAAAACGATTACCTAAAGGCCTATCAAAGGTTTTGTAATTTTTAACTCTTTTGATTCTTTAAAAAATATCTATTTCGGAATCTTGATATGTGTTTTTTCTAAAGATGCGTGAGTATAGACCAGAGGTGGGGAACCTTATTACCATTAGAGGCCACATGTAAATTAGGTAGTAATAAAGGAGGCCGCATAAGTTGATGAACCTATAAATGCGACTTTTGTGAAATTATTATAATTAGATATACAGTAGAGCCCCGATTATCCGCGAGTGCGAGTGCCGCGAAAAAAAATTTTAATATCGAACCTCAAAAAAAAAAAAAAATTAATTTTTAACAGTGCCTGAAAGTGCTTGTGGGATGAAAAAACGAAAAACGATGAAGAAATCCACCTATAATTAACTTGACTCGGAATTAACGGAGTGGTTAGCTCAGGTGCGAAGTCAGGGCACCCCCGTGTCTAGTCCTATAATTGCCACTAAAGCGAAAATATTTTTTGATTTGTTAGGCCTGCCAGGAAATGTTAATGCTTCGTCCGGTTGATTACATCGTTTTAAGAAACGTCACGGAATTAGAGAGATTGGTTTACACGGAGAGAAGCTGAGTGGTGATCAACAAGTAGCTGAGGATTTTTAACGTAATTTTGAAGATTTTGTGTTGTTTGAGGATCTGTCATATGAACAAATTTATAAAGCTGATGAATCAGGGCTTTTTTAGAAGTGTCTTCCCACTCGTACTTTAGCATTAGAAAGTGAACATCAAGCGGCAGGTCACAAAAGTAGCAAGGAAAGAATTAAAATCTTGCCATGCAGTAACGCTGTGGATAGTCACTAACTTAGGCTTCTTGTAATCGGTAAATCTAAGATACCGAGGTCTTTTAAGGGGCCAAAAGTAGAAAATTTACCAGTTGATTATTTCAACCAAAAAAAAGGTTGGATGATCCAGCAGATTTTTCAAGAATGGTTTGAAAAGATTTTTGTACCTCAAGTGCGTAAACATCTTGACTAAAAAAATTTGCCAAAGAAGGCTGTTTTGTTAATTGACAACGCGCCTTCACACCCAGCTACAAGTGTGCTTAAATCTTCTGACGGACAAATATTCGCAAAATTTTTGCCCCCAAATGTTACTGCGCAGGTACAACCTATGGACCAGGAAGTCATTGCAACCATGAAGAGAACATACAGGACAAAGTTGTTACTGTCAAAAATCGAGGAAGGCTGAGATCTCAAAGAATTTTGGCGGAATTATGCAATTTTGGATAGCATTTACGATAATGCGTCTGCATGGGATTACATCAAACCCTCAACCCTTGTTAAATCATGGAGAAAACTCTTTCCGAGTATCAAAACAAATGTCAACCAAAACATTTGTGAAGAAGAGAATGAAACCATGCAGACCGCTACACTTGTTGACCTAGTGACATCCGTTCCAGGAGGTGAGAATGTCGACGAAGAGAACATAGAAGAGTGGCTGGAATGCGACGCAAGTGAGTTGGGGTTTCAACGACTGACTGACATAGAGATAACGAACAAAGCAATGGGAGTGAACGAGAATGACGTACAAAATGAAAGTGAAGACGAGGCGCCTACGAGGGTGACACACGAAACTGCTTTGCAGCACGTAGACGGATTGCTTCAATATTTAGAGGAACAAGACGACGATGTACATCTGGCAGAAAAAATCATGTTAATGAAAGCAGAATTTAGAATAAAGAAAAGGTGTTTTCAAAGCAAGAAGCAAAAACGAGTGAC
Source organism: Dolomedes plantarius (assembly GCA_907164885.2). Classification (NCBI taxonomy): domain Eukaryota; kingdom Metazoa; phylum Arthropoda; class Arachnida; order Araneae; family Dolomedidae; genus Dolomedes; species Dolomedes plantarius. Next base: position 21,822,640 of record OU015497.1, on the reverse strand, counting down.
TGATTTTTTTAAAAAGGTGTAACTGAACACTTTTTGTACATACTGTATGTATCTATTGTTTTTTGTTTACCGTTCTTTATTTCAGTGATTTAGACATAGAACAAATGTTTCTACTGTACTGTACATATGTATGTATTTTTAGTTTTATTATGTTTTTTGTACAATAAAACATAGTTTTTATGTTGAAATATTTTTTCCGTGTTTGCACCTCCATTTTAGACATTTTCGGGTTATCCGCGAATTTTGTTATCCGCGGTGCCCTTGCCACCCAATTCCGCGGATAATCGGGGCTTTACTGTAGTTTTTAACAATTTGGTGCATTATATAGAAAAATAACAAAAAAAATTAAGTCCTTATTTATTTATTATTTGGCATAAAAAAGTTGCAATATAAAATATTTTTGTATTCACATAAGGATAAAAACTTTTTATAACATGAATCATTAATTATTATTATTTTTTGTGCAGAAAATATAATACGTTTTAACGTACATAGAGTCAGTCACGACCATAATAGTAAGAAAATAGTTTCTGTGTAGAGATCATATAACATGTCTGGTAGTATTGCTAAGAAACTCTCTGAGCATTAAATTGCATATAAAGTGTAGTTGAAGTATCGTACAATCAAGGTAAACGAAGCTCATTTGGATAAATATACAATTGTAGCGACTTTAGACAACAATTTCAAAATGTCAACTTTATTTTGGCCGACACTGCACATACATTCATGCCGTTCTTTATTTAATTCTATTATTTGGAAATTGTTGTAATCTATATAACTAATGATTAATTAATACAAGTGCTAGCTTTTATGAAGGCCGCAAGAGAAGATCACGGAGATAAGTATCATACAATCGTTTCTCCGTTCGTTTACCTTGATTGTATGATAAAGTATCATGCAATCAAGGTAAACGAAGCTCATTTGGATAAATATACAATTGTAGCGACTTTAGACAAAAATTTCAAAATGTCAACTTTATTTTGGCCGACACTGTACATACATTCATGCCATTCTTTATTTAATTCTATTATTTGGAAATGGTTGTAATCTATATAATTAAATATTAATTAATACAAGTGCTAGCTTTTATGAAGGCCGCAAGAGAAGATCACGGAGATAAGTATCATACAATCGTTTCTCCGTTCGTTTACCTTGATTGTATGATAAAGTATCATACAATCAAGGTAAACGAAGATCATTTGGATAAATATACAATTGTAGCGACTTTAGACAACAATTTCAAAATGTCAACTTTATTTTGGCCGACACTGTACATACATTCATGCCGTTCTTTATTTAATTCTATTATTTGGAAATAGTTGTAATGTATATAATTAAATATTAATGAACGCGCGGTCTCAAGGCCGCGCGTTCCCCACGTCTGGTATAGACTATCACGGGAAATACACCAAATCAGACTGTTTTTCATTTTACCCATCTTATCTTCAGCTCCTTTGCTTATTTCATTTCTTCTCGAATCCCAATGGTAACGAACAAGAATCTCACCTTTTCTCATTCCAGGAAATACTGTTTTCAGGGGAGAAATCAGAGGATGAAACGTTGCAAGGAGTGTCTCAAACTCAAATTACAGAAAAGAATAATATACGAGTTCAAATGTGTGACACTAATAGGAAAAAAATCGTATTTTGATCAGCATGAACTATGAGTTTCAGCATCAAATCCTTAAGTAGGTTAAATAACATAAGACGGGAGACACGGAAATTCTCTAGGACTGGATTTGAATTTATTCGTTGTAACTAAACCGAAAATATTTAACGTGAATGAGAGAGGTTCAAGCTTGAAAGTATACATAGGCACAGAAAGATGAAAGAGAGAAATTTATAGATTAGCTAAGCATAGGCTCTGTAACGAAATCAAATATCTTCAAACTTTCTTATATAGAATACCCGTGATTCGCCCGTCTAATACCCGTATCTAATACCCGTTATTAGCTATGGAGTACACTCAAATTAAATACAACGGTCAATGTATGCAATTAATGCCAAAAAAATATACATATTTATATTTATAATAAGTACAACGATCAATGTATGTAATTGATGTAACAAAAACAAAAAAATATATTTATAAAAAAAATCGCAAGGGACATTTTTATAGATAAAATAATGAAAGAGAAAATATTAAAATTAAATCTAATAGAACATACTAAAAAATATAGTACAGTATGAGGAACATTTCTTTAAATGTATTTTAATATGTTTTTGGATGATGTCCAATCGTCTGCCGCTTTCGCAAGAAATAAAGAAATATTTTTGTCTATTTCGTTGTATGAACGTGACGCAAAATTAGCTAAAGTATCACAAAAAAAGAAACCACGTGATCAGCATTTAATAAATTAAATTTTAAAAATTAATCTCTACAAATTCACCAAAAATCAGAAAAGGGAGGTAAAGATTCGAAAAAGATTTCATTTTAAAGGAATTTTTATGGTTTTTCTCATGACATAACTTATATAACCCTCGGATTATTATTTTTAATGCAAACTTTCAAGAATGTTACAAAAACAGGTCAAAAATTTAATTTAAAAAAATCTAAGAATTTTTCAAAAATTCCTCTTTGTGCAACCCTACACTATAAAAAGAATCCCCATGGAAAATTTCAGCTCTTTAGGTCCAGCGGTTTGATCTGTGCGTTATATGTCAGTCAGTCAGTTAGTCTGTTACGGAACTGTTTTATATATATAGACTAAGGAGAAGTAAAAATATTATGCTCTTTAAATTGAGTAGCTTAAGTTTTTTAATCAAAATATTACATTTTAATGATGTAGTTAAGGATTGTAACCTCCTAATAAAAATATTATATTAAATTATTTGAAATACAATTTCTTCCTACTAACTCATGATTGAAAATTTTATTGAAAAATATATCATTTCCAATATTTCCTAACAAACAGTCATATTGGAACATATTAGATGCAAAAAACCATGAAAATTGTTTATGTAGATAAGAAAATTTAAATTTTACTCCTTTTGCCGAATAACTATTAGTTTTGCCCGAAAATTTACAGACTTATCAAGTTGGTTTTAGTTTTATTTAAGGCTGTCTTGCAGTTTAATATTTTGTAGTAACTATTCTACAGTTGAATACTAACTAAAGTATGTTATATTTTCAATGGCATAAAATGTTTCAGATGTATTAACATCGGTATTTTTGATAACAACATAAATATTTGTTTGATTTCTTGCAGTTTGAAATCTAAAAATGCATAGAAAAAACAAACTTAAGGGGATTAAAGTCTCTGGAGAATTTGGAACTAATCTGATTTTAAAAGCTCGATGTATTTTCTCATGTCCCTCTGGAGATATTACTAGCTTCTTTGGGATGATTGCTACTTTCTTTTTCTGCTAGAAGAACATTTTATTCGGTGTTTTTTAAGCTTTTTTAAAATGTGAATAAGTTTCCTAAGTTTTTTTTTTTGAAACCCACTTTTAAATTCATTTTGCACAAAACTTGAAATAGTGGGGTGACGTCAGAAAGTTTAAATAAATCATCAAGCTAAAGTTAAGCTAATCTTGTAGTTCAGGAAAAAAAACTGTTTTAAGCTTTATAAATCTGATATTGAATGTCCATAGAGATACATGAAAAAAAATCCCCAAAAGATGGAAGTTAATTTTTATTACTAATTTTTAATCTCTTAAGTTTCAATTTTTACGTGTTTTTGCAGTAAGAGGGGGATAAAACAAAATAATTCAACACAGACATTATCATATTTTAGAAATCATTTTTCTTCTCAAATTCTTACACAGTGGATACTAACATAGACATGTGCTTGAACATTGTAGTTAGGAAAAATAACCTGTCGAAAAATTTAGACCGCTCAAAAATATATATATATGACTATAAAATAATCTATATATATAAAACAGTTCCGTAACTGACTCATTCATTCATTCATTCATTCATTCATTCACTGACTGACTGACATACAACGCACAGACCAAACCGCTGGACCTAAAGGGCTGAAATTTTGCATGACGATTCTTCTTATAGTGTAGGGGTGCACTAAGAGAGATTTTTGAAATATTCTTCTTAGATTTTTTTAAATTAAATTTTTAAGCTGTTTTTTTTACTTTTTTTAAGTTTGCATTTAAAATAATAATTTGAGGGTTGTAAAATTTATATCACAAGAAAGATCATAAAAATTCCTTTAAAATGAAATCTTTTTCGAATCTTTACCTTCATTTCCTGATTTTTGGTGAATTTTTAAAGATTAATTTTTAGAATTTAATTTATTAAATGCTGATCACGTGATTTCTTTTTCTGGTACTTTAAATAAATTTATCGTCACGTGCATAAAAACTAAATAGACAAAAAATAATTTTTTTTTCTTGCTAATGCGGCAGACGATTGGACATTATCCAAAAAAATATTAAAATACTGTAAAAGAAATGTTCTAGAAACTGTACTATATTCTTTAGTATTCTTTATATTAGATTTAATTTGAATATCTTCTTCTACATTATTTTGTCTATAAAAATATCCCTTACGATTTTTTTATAAATATATATATATTTTACATCAATTATATACATTGATCGTCGTATTTATTATATATATATTGGCATTAATTGCATACATTCACCGATGTTTTTACTTTGAATGTACTCCGTAGCGAAGTGCGGGTTTTCAGCTAGTTATATATATAAAACAGTTCCATAACTGACTCACTGACTGACTAACTGACTGACAGACAACGCACAGACCAAACCGCTGGACCTGAAGGGCTGAAATTTTGCATGGCGATTCTTCTTATAGTGTAGGGGTGCACTAAGAAAGATTTTTGAAAATTTCTTAGATTTTTTTAAAATTAAATTTTTAACCAGTTTTAGTAACTTTTTTTTAAGTTTGCATTTAAAATAATAATTTGAGGGTTATAAAATTATCAAGAGAAAGATCATAAAAATTCCTTTAAAATGAAATCTTTTTCGAATCTTTACCTCCATTTTCGGATTTTTGATGAATTTTTGAAGATTAATTTTTAGAATTTAATTTATTAAATACTGATCACGTGATTTCTTTTTCTGGTACTTAAATAAATTTATCGTTACGTCATAACAACGAAATAGACAAAAAAAATGATTTTCTTTTTTTGCTAATGCAGCAGACGATTGGACATTATCTAAAAACATATTATAATACAGTAAAAGAAATGTTCCTCAAACTGTACTATATTAACTGTACTATGTCCTATGAGGTTTAATTTGAATACTTTCTTCTACATTATTTTGTCTATAAATTATGCCTTACGATTTTTTATAAATGTATATTTTTACATCAGTTGTATACATTGATCGTCGTATTTATTATATATATATATATATATATATATATATATATATATATATATATATATTGGCATTAATTGCATACATTGACCGTTGTATTTAATTTGAAAAATGAGGGTTTTCAGCTAGTATGACTAAAACTATAAGTGCAAATAGGATTTTAACAGCGGCTGTTTTGATAAAAGAAACCCGAGCGTTTATCACAATTTAAATGAACACTGACAGGTAAAAACTGAGCGAAAAATCAGAAAATGGCTTTTAATTGCAACTGATGTAAAATAAACTAAAGGGAGGAAATAGTTCTAAGAGAAAATATTATTTTAGCCTCAGGAGCTCCAGGAAGAGTAATGGTAACTACAGTACATGGGTCGGGCCCACCATTGTAGGACGATATAGCAATGCATCAGACTTCAGTGATCAGTAAAAAACGAAAGTAAGAAAGAAAATAGAAAGTGGGGCAAACTAAAAGCTTCGATAGTACAAGTAAAGATAAAACATGGGGGGGAAAAGAGACGGATTGAACAAAGAACAGGACAAAAAATTAATAGTTACGAGCTAGATTGGCTCGGGGTCGTTTCTTGTTAGCTGGGTCAGCAGGGTCGTAATCGAAAAGATTTTCCATAATATCATTTGGTAAATCTTTATGGAAGTTAATCGCACGATTTTGAAGATTATTTTGAATAGTGGGGTGATTTATCTCCCTATAAATGTCAACATTGCGGAATTACCATGGAGAGTTAGTGATTCGCCGAATAGTCATGTTTTGAGCAACAGCCAGAATTTTAATGTTGGAATCCGCTGCATACGACCAAACTTGTACAGCCTACGTAAGTAAGGGTCTTAAGTAAGATTTATAAATGAGCATTTTATTACTAAAGTTCACTTTACTATTTCGGGCAATTAAGGGGTAAAGTTGTCTTTTAGAATTGCGAAATTTATTACGATTATTAATGATATGTTGTTTCCAAGTGAGTTTTATTTTATCAAGGGTAAACCATAGGTATTCAACAGTGTTTGACCAGGGGATAATGGTGGAACCAATTTTAATATTGCAGTTAGCATAGGTTCTATCGAATTTATGGGTGAACATAGTGACAATGTACTTATCCGAGTTAATTTTTATTTTCCATTTAATGAGCCAGGAATTTATAAGGGCAATATGGTCATTAATAGCTTTGACTGCATATTTATGATTATGATTATAGGTAAAAATAGCTGTGTCGTCTGCAAAAATAGTAATTTCGGTCTTTATATACTGCGGAATGTCGTTAATGTAGATATTAACAAGGTAGGACCAATAAGGGGACATTGAGGAACGCCAGTAAAAATGGGATAGGGGTCGGATAAAGTATTACTGATTTTTACTTGAAAGGTACGATTACTTAAGTAGGAGGAGATAATTTTAATAAACTCGGGGGAAGTTGTAGATAATACGCTTATGGATGAGACCATCAATCCATATTCGGTCGAAAGAGCGTGCTACACTCAAAAAAGGGCAGCGGAGGACATTTTAATAACTTTAGCTTGGGTTAGGTGTCTTCGTGATACGGTAGGCCTGATGTGGAGTAGAAAGAGATTTTCGAAAACCACATGATACGGAAGAAAAGAGACAGTCTAGATCTATTTTTGTATTAACGAGAATAATTATACAGCCTTTTAAGATAACGTACATTTATTTTGCTTCATATTTTGTCTAAAGAAATTTTTTTAAGAAATATTTGCCAGAAATTTTTTTTATACCATATTATTTTTAGGTGTTTATTGTAATTTTTGGTGAAATTAGAGACTGGCATATATGTGGCTCATATAATTGAAGCATATTAACTTGGTAAAGACCTATTTTATTTTAAACGAGCGTGCTTCAATATGAAATAATAAGAGTTATATGAAATGGAAAAATATAACGGTGTTTGACAGATTAAAATTTACATTCCATTCGGTTACTCATTAAGTATGATAAATTCATTTTTATAATATAATTGATCGCATATGGAATAATAGATCGTAATACATATTCAATTTCAAATTTAGAGTGCGTGGGAAATACGTTCTTGCGTTAAACGTTGATAAACTATTTTACTAAAGCATTGAAATTGACTAATACTTTGATTTAATCGTTTTAAATTAATTTGTGATCAAATTAAAGATCAATTACTGCTCATTACTAATTATCATGGGGTACCTTCAGTAGCGCAATTAAAGGTTTAGGAAGAAGCTCAATTACGATATTCTTAACACGAAAAATTATTAAATGTTAAAAAAATATAGAATAAACTTTTTATACAGAGCTCAGTCTTATTATTCAGTATTATTAATTATGCAGGGCGATGTTTTACATTATGAAATGCCTTCTTTCAAATGATGTTATTTGGAAAACAGTATAACTAAATTTTTGATTTTATTATGGATTGGATATTTGTGATTTTTCTCATACGATAGAATCTATATATATAAAACGCGTAGGTATGCGGCACAAAAATCGACGATATTTCTACACTCCGAATGGCAACGGGTATCACTACCAGATGTAAGCATTAGCGGCCGTCCTCACTTTGCAACCGCGTGTCAACATGGATTAAACTCACTGAAATCAGGAATGTTCGAAACCGCGCTGCACAATCAAGTGAAAATTGGGAACAGTCTCAAGAAAGAAAGCGAAGCAATAATTCCTTAAGACAGAGGCGTGAAAGAGAGCATAAATAATCGAGAGGTTAGGCTTAAACGTCGCCGCATAGCAATCAACAACCAGTAATAGTTAATTTTCTACACATTTTTCAGTACTTGCTTAATTTTTGCTCCATTTTATAAGTGAAGAAATTTTCCCAGCAATTTATTATTTAATATGATTAAGTGTAGATATCTGAATTGTGAACAGTAATGCATACAGAGAGTGATGTAATCAACACTATATTTTAAATATTTCCTCAACAATTTCTTATTTGTTGTAATGATGAAGTATAGATATCTTAATTTTGAAAAATAGTACATACAAAGAGGGGTGTAATTTTTTAAATTATTGATGTTGGGTTTCTCAGTCTTATCATTAACTATGTCCTGAGGTAATGGAAATTCACATTTTTTGATCAGGATGTTCTAGAATCAGCCTTATAGAGAATACCCCTTAACAACGTATATGTATGATGACAGGTAATGGTAACATTCCTTACATATGTTACTTTGAGTTGCGTTGTTTTGCAAAAGAAAACATAAAACTAAAAGCGACCATGCTGGTCGCGCAGCGGCTAGTATCTTAATAAAATTCATACTGCTGTTTTACCTAAAATTCATACAATTGTTTTCCATTCCTGTCTCTTAAATGACATTTATGATTACGATATTTTCTTTCACATATAAACTGTAATAATTTTTATCACAAGAACAATAGTTTTTAATCTTCCGCTGTAAATTGTGTTTTATAATGTTTAATTACCTTCTGCACCTTAAACACCTAATGCTATATTGGAGGTTTAACTTTCCTTTTATAGTATACCTTTGGCATTGTTATAATATTGGGTTTCTAGCCTTTTTTTGCCGCGAGTGTTAATTTGAAATTATATTTTATTATTCATGAATTCATGATAAATAAATTAAGCATATAAAAAGAACTTTTCGTATAGAAATATTTGCTACTTAAACACCTGAATACTTTTTAGCAAAAAAAGAAAAAAAAAACCGCTGTCGAACGAAAAACCTTAAATCGAGTCATTTTGGTGTGCTTAAATAGTGCAGGAGTTTGATGATGATCATGCGAAAACACCAGACGCATAAAACTACCACTTTAATGAAAAATAATTACAAGATAAAAAGAACTTTTTATATACCACGTTTTTAAATTTTCTGTTGAATCATATAAACTTGACAATTCTATGTATTAATAAATACTTTTTTAAAATTTTTTTGATGAATTATCCACTAACTTCAAAGAAAATGATCAAATGCGTAATCAATCGTTTAACTCAGGAATTGCATGCGTAATTTACGTTTAACTTTCCGTTCCCGTCCCGGCCGATAGATGGCTGCACCATTCTACAAAACAAAATTACCTGAAAACGAATTCAAATATGCTTAAAGATGGCTAAAAGTATCAAAAGAATGCATTCTCATCGGGGTTCACCTTTAAGTTTGGATTCTACGCAGTCCATTTAATTCGTGATTGAAGGTGATGCAGGTATTCGTTGTTCCAACGATCCCAGAACTTGTCTCGAAGGTTCTGTATAAGTTTCCACTTAGAATGAAAAGACAAAGAATCCGAAGCAGTATGTAGTTCAGGACAAGATAAAATAGAATTTCCAGTCGAAAAATGTCCCGGAGTTAAAGGTATCAAGTCATTAGGATCTGAAGTAAGCGGTGATAATGTACGTGAATGTAAAACGGCTTCAATTTGAGTAACTAGCGTAGTTAACTCTTCAAAGTTCAGGATAGCAGATCTTGTCATTTTTAACAGAATGCGTTTCATCTATTTAATATTTACGTCCCAGAATCCGTCAAAATGAGGAGAAGCAGGTGGAATAAAGTTCCATTGAATTCCCTCTTCTGCACTAAATTGTTAAACTGAGTTGGATTTACAAATTTCATTCCAATTGTTAAGGATGTTTCTTGCACCCTTAAAATTCGTTGCATTGTCACTCTAGATGACGGATATGGTTTAGATCTCCTTGCAATAAATCGTCGAAGATTTGCCAGAAAGGCTTCGGTTGTTAAATCAGAAACAACTTCAAAATGCGTAGCCTTAGTACAAAAACAGATAAATACATCAATGTATGATTTTAGAGTTCCTCTTGACCTTTTCAAGTTGGGTTTGATGATTATAGGACCTGCATAATCTAGTCCGACCTTTTCAAAAGGCATGGAAGGAACGATTCTATCTCGCGGTAAATCCCCCATCATCTGATTTATTGTTTGGTTCTTTGTTCGAAAGCAAGTGATACACTTATTCAGTAGTCTTCTAACTCGGTCTTGGTCAGATGGGATTTAATATAACTGTCTTATTAAATATAATGTACATTGTACACCAGATTGCAAGGATTTTTTGTGATAATGTTCAATAATTAGTTCAGTGAAATGATGAACCTTTGGCAAAAGTATTTGGTGTTTTTGAAATTTAGAGAGGGCAGAATGTTTCAATCTCCCTCCCACTCTCAATATTTCATCTTTGTCCAAAAACACATTTAAAGATAAGAGTTTACTACATTTAGGAATAGACTGTCCCTTTTTAAGGCGCTTTATTTCAGTTGGAAATTCAGTTAATTGTACGTGCTTCACTATAATTTCAGTAGCATGTTCGAATTCAGAAGCACTTACACCGCCAGTTTTCTGAAATTCAGAACTCACTTTACAGTTATAAATAAATCTTAAACACAAATAACTTATTCTAATTAATCTATTAAACGAAGAATATCTTGTAATCAAATCGTTTTCAGTTTGGTTCCTTTCAACTGTTGTATTTATAGCAACTGATTTCTTAAACTCTAATTTATCGATGTTTATGTCGGTTTCGACTGTTGGTTCTAAGGATATGGATCATTCAGCTTCCTTCATCGTCAACCACTTGGGTTCATGCCACCACATTTCGTCATTTTTAAGTTCACTTAAGGATAAACCTCGATTTATTAAATCAGCGGGATTATCCTTCCCCATACAGTGATGCCAATCCTTAGGGTTACTTAATCTTTGTATTTCTTGTATACTATTCTTCACAAACACTTTGTGTCTTTTTGGGTCTTCTTTAATCTAGTAATAAACAATTGATGAATCTGTCTAAAAATATTGACTAACAGGAAATTCAAAGGCATTTGTGATTTTATGGTTAATTCTTGCAGACAAAAGTGCCCCATGAGTTCCAATCTAGGAATCGAAAGTGTCTTCAATGGAGCTACCCTGCCCTTCGATGTTACGAAATTAGAAATGATATTTCCATCATCCAATTCTATGCGTAAATACACAACAGTACCTGCACCCTTTTAGAAGCATCTGAAAGGTATGCGGTTGAATGGAAATTGCATTGTTCGGCAATGAATTTTGAAAATAATATCGAGGAATACTTATCTCCTTTAAATATTGGATCTCATTACACCATTTATTCCAAGAGATTTCTAATTGTTTGAGCAATTTGTCGTCCCAGTCAAATTTTAAACACCAAATTTCCTAGAATAGTATAGGGACCCACGAGACCCATTGGATCAAATAATCGGCCAGCTGCTTGTAGCAAGTATCTTCTTGTGTCAGCTCTTTTAGAAAGAAATGTTTTCAGACCCGTAGAGTCAAAATAAAATGTATCAGTTTCCTCGTTCCAACCGATTCCTATGATCATCGGAGCTATCAACTTCGTGTCTAAAGATTCGTCAGATTCATCTACATCAAATTCTAAATTCTTCAACTCTTGACTTAGTTCGGGGGAGTTGGTTCTCCATTTCCGTAGATTCCATGCTTGCGTCTCTAAAAAGCTGTACACTTTCTTTACAAGTCGTCAAAGATTGCTTGACACTGACCTCACCACTCAGGAAATCATCAACATATAGCGATTGGCTAAGATGCTTAGTAGTTAGAAGAAATGTATCTGCGTATTTTTCCAGATTATGTTTTATTGTAGCTGCAAGGAGGTATGGACTTGATTCCACTCAAAATAGAACACGCGTCATTCGGAACAATTCAAACTTCTTGGTTTTATTATCGGTTCCTGGATCTTCATCCCAGTAAAATCGTATGAAATCCCTCTCACTTTCGTCTATTTCAATCATCAAAAAGATCATTTTTATATCGGCAACAAATGCAATCGGGTTTGTTCTAAATTTGATCAAAAGGAAAAATACGTTTGGTACAAGATTAAGTCCTGAATGTAAACAGTCATTCAAGGATACTTGTCCCTTCGAATGCGATGATGCATCAAACACGATTCGTAATTTGCACGTGACTTTATCAGTACGAATCACTGCTCTATGTGGCAGATAAAATGCATTTTGCTGAATATTTTCTTCCTCTCCTGGAACACGCTCTATAATATTCTCGGAAAGATAATTTTTTAGAACTGATTTATATTCATAAAATAAGGATAATTTTTAAAAGATGTTCTCAATTTCACAAATCTATTCCTTGCCGCTTGTTCATTATTTCCATATTTGGTTATATGTTTTCATATTTGGTTTCCAAGGAAACTTAACCTTGTACCGCTTATTTTGGTACGAAATTCCAGCTTCAAATTCAGACATTAAATCTTTATCAATATTTTTGTCATCAAATTCCTCTGCCTCTGCCCAGATTTTCCAAGTTCCAAAATTCACTGAGCTGTTTAGATATATTATCTTCGTTGACCATAACACTCATTGTGATTTGTTCTTCACAATCTGTGTCTCGGACCTGTAAGGACCACCCAAATAATGTTTCGACTGCTACAAGAGTTTTGTTTAGACGTGTAATTCTTCCAGTAACTACCTGATAGTAAAAGTCTTCCCCAATTAGAATCGACATCTCTTTATTGTTAAACTCATAACAATCAGCCATTTGTACATTTTTCAAATACCTAAATTTTTTATCAATATTTTTATCAGGGGTGGGTAAATGTGTAGCCGAAATACGTTCAATTTCTAGCGCTTCTATTTCTATACATAAATTCGGGTCTTCTTTATTTTTAAATCTAGTTTTAACTACATTAAATGTCTTCGATTCCGTTTCCTTATCCCCGAATGAGCAAATAGAAAGGTTCTCCTTTCTAACAATAGGAAAGTTAAACTTTTCAGAAATACTTCTCAAAACGAAACTTTTCTGACTTCCGTTATCGAGCCTTATAATTTCGTCTTCATTATTGCCATCAACTAACGCAGCGCACGTTTGTAATAATGAACGATTTATTTTTGCTTTAAAAACTGCCGAAACTAAACTATTCGTTTCCTGTTTCACAGTAAAACTGTTGATGTTTTGATTTCGAAAACATATGGCAATGTGATGAGATCCACCGCACAGAGGGCATAAATCCTTTTTCAGACACTCGAACGCACGGTGACGGGGTTTCAAATATAAATAGCATATTCCCTTCCCTTTTAAAATGTTTATTTTTTCCTTAGCATTAAAAGACCCCACTAACAGGAAAAGGCCTCGAGCCATTCTGAGACTTTCGTCTTAATTTTTTGTTTGTCCTTGTCACTTAAATAAAATATAAAAACATAAAAATCTATATTTCGCATAGCCAAGACAAAAAACATTTAAAAAGTTTATAAAATATAATAAAAACCTATTTACTATCCTTAAACTTCCTTCTAGCACTTTTATTTTTGTCTCTGAGTTTTCATTTTGGAATTGCTCATTTTCTACTAATTGAACTCACGGATTCTGAACTTTATCTCTCTATCCAATCACTTTTCTTCCTTCTCTCTCAACTTGCCAAAACCAGCTTACAGATAGCCATTGACTCCACCCCCATCAGCGAATCAACACGAGGATCCTGGAGGCCTCCAATGAGAACTCTTCTTTTCACCCTCCAAAGTTCTGAACAAATGACTCTCTGCTTCACTTTGTGTTGCATTTTTCGGTACAGATGAAGTTATTTTCGAACTTTCATTTCTCAGTTCTGAGATCCTTCCGCTCTCCGCTGACATTCTCCATAAATATCTGTGTTAGAAGGCGTTGTCCTAGGTAACACAGTTAGTTACTCTTTCCTATGGTCCTATGGATAGCATTAAAAGTATTCCAAGAGGCGTTGTTCTATTACAAAACAGACAATTTCCGGTCGCCAGTGATTCCTTCACAGATGTTGAAAAGGCCACCTGTTCTGTTTTCCTAGGCAGTCTGTCGTTATATCTTTTTTATTCTCTCTTGTGAAGGAAAGAAATTTGTTTTTGATTCAATGATGAATGACTATTAATGTAAAATGATCGTTCTGGGCTTCAAATTTCCGAATTGAGAAACTGCAAAAGAACATTTAAATCGGTGGTTCAGTGGTAGAATGCTCGCCTGCCCAGCGGGCGACCTGAGTTCGATTCCCGGGCCGATGCACCAAAAATGGTATCAGCATCGGCGGTTCAAATCTGTGGTTATTCAGAGGTATAAATCTGTGGTATCTCACACATCGACGACAATCAAATAAAACATAACAAAAATTTAATATTCACATCACGCGTACATATTACGTGTTTCTCATTCGTTATCCAGAAGGTCTCTGATCACGAAGTATTCAAATCTGAGCTAGCAGTGCCATCTATATGAGTGGGTTCAACCCCTCCCTTTTCTGATTTCTGGTGAATTTTTAAAGATTATTTTTTAGAATTTAATTTATTAAATGCTGATCACGTGGTTTCTTTTCTTTTGTGATACTTTAAACTAATTATGCGTCACGTGCATAACAACGAAATAAATTGACAAAAAATATTTTTCTTCTTTTTAGTGTAGTAGACGATTGGACATTATCGAAAAAAATATTAAAATACAGTAAAAGAAATGTTCATCATACTGTACTATATTAACAGTACTACATTCTTTAGTATGTTCTGTTAGATTTAATTTAATATTTTCTTCTACATTATTTTGTCTATAAAAATATCCGTTACGATTTTTTTGATAAATATAATTTTTTTGCATTAATTGCATACCTTGGCGTTGTATTTATTATAAATATATACATATTTTTTTGGCATTAATTGCATACATTGACCGTGGTATTTAATTTGAATGTACTCCGAAGCGAAGCACGGATATTCAGCTAGTAAGAGAATAAACCCATATTTTGACATATTTTCGAGACATTTCTGACATATATTTATATTTTCCAGAAAAAAATCCCTTGAACCCATATGGTTACCAAAATTCCCTGGTCTGGGAGCCCTGTACATATAAAGAAATATGTATAAATTATTCTATATAATACTTTTTTGCAAATTATTTCAAATTTTGTTGAAGATTATTTTTATCTGAAAAAGGTATACCAGAGAGAAGAAAGAATTCTTCATAATTCCAATAAAACAGCATATATTTCTGAAAAGGATTCATTAAGGCGTTCTGAAGGTGGGACGGAAATAAATCATTAGAGGCGAAGTATTTGAAAGACGTCAATAATCCTGCAGTCATTAGCAGTCAAGTGCAATAGTAATGGACTCATTACAAACTTTTCATGGCTGAGATGCATTTTGCATGTTTCTCGGCGGTAATGTTGAAAATCAGCGTCCTCAGTCGTAAATATTTCCTCCAAATGTTCGGATACGTCTATTGAAAACTTACCGAGATATTTCAGAAGTAAAATTGGTATTAAGAATGTCTCAATTACATGGAAATTGTTTTGTTGGGAAAAATATGTGGGCGAAATGCATATTTTGAACGGTATTATTTGAAAATGCGATAAAAGTTTTTGTAGATGGTTTTCTAGTTTGTTTAGGCAGTATACTTTTAAAAGCCCAATAATTGTATCCTAAAGGAATTTTGAAACTTTATCTAGGTTTTTACTATTTATGGAAAGACGGCACGCTTTTAACATTTTCCTTACAGGGTGGGATAGCATGTATCCCAGGAATGAATATAAGTAAATAAATAAATAAATAAATATATATATATATATATATATATATATATATATATATGCAACATATATAGACGCTGTTCACACATTTTTTAGACGATGTATATTGTATTCACAAAACTAAATTACATAAAATTCTTGTGTTTTAAATGTTCTATTTGACATCCCTTATTCTGAACTATCTTTCGACACCGCAATTTCCAGGATAATAATGCCTTTTGAAGTGTCAGAAGAGGTATTCATTCCCATTCCTCCTGAACAGCTTTCCAGAGTCCTGTAAGGGTTTTGGGACGACGTTTGGACAATGCAGATTTTAAAAGTCCGAAAGCACAAAAATTCATAGGTGATACATCGGGAGATTTAGTAGGGATATCAGTGAAGGGTATGGCCTTGATACCAGTTTATTGTACCATTTCTTTTAGGAAATTTACAGTGGATTTTGATGTGTGACTGCTAGCTTTGTCCTGATGGAGTATCACAATTGTTTGTGACAATTGTTTTCCATTTTTCTTTGGATAAGTGTTTCTCATATAGAATTCTGCAGCGTGTCCTGCGTTCAGCGATATGATTTGGAAGAAGACGATGCACATTGCGTTTTTTCGCTTTCTTAAGATTTAAATCAACGTTTATCACTTTGAAAGCATAGTACAATTGCAATTATTTCTTTTGCAGCAAACGATCTTTTTATTACCGCTTACCAAAATCGTCTAAAAAATGTGCGAACAGCCTCTGTATACATATACATATATATACATACGTTCTTACAAAGGGGGTATGAAATTTCCCATTCCAAAGAGGGAATCAGAAAAATGGGCCCCCGTAAGCTAAAGGTTAATCTTTTATATTTGTCTTTCTTTTTATAAGTTTCCCATACCAAAAAATTACATTATTTAACAAATTGATTTTCTCAAGAGAAAAAAAAAATAATATTTGAGGATAAATATAGAAAATAAAATTTAATTCCTTAAAATAATGAAGAACCTTTTAAATATTTCCTTCTCTTCCCCTTTTTTTTTATAAATTTTAATTATCTATTATTGCGTTCAGAGGAGTATCTTTTTTTTTTTACTTTCGGGAGCAATATTTTGTAAATTGGCTAGTTTAAAAAAAAAGTCAAACGTCCAATGATTGCAAATTCTTTTATACTTAATGTTCTTATCATATTCGCTTAAGCTTTTTCGTTTCATTTTACTGCAAAATCTACCTTAAATCTATTAAAGGGATTCTACGGACTAAATAAAAAAAAACTAAATCGTATTTTTAATAATTGCGGAAGGCTGAATATTTTAAACACAGGATATCACAAACTAAAAAACTTAAAATCTCCATAAAGGTTTCATCCTCAATTAAAATCTTTAAAAGGTCCAAAGTCGTCCCAGTATCCTAACGATGCTAAAATATATTTTCAGAAACAAATTGTTATTTTAATCATTTCTTGTCAAATAAATGTACAAAGTCCACCTTACATATTTCTGTGACTCCAAAATTCCTAGTGTTTTTGCAAACTTTAAAATA
The DNA here is from genome assembly GCA_907164885.2 of Dolomedes plantarius. Taxonomy (NCBI): domain Eukaryota; kingdom Metazoa; phylum Arthropoda; class Arachnida; order Araneae; family Dolomedidae; genus Dolomedes; species Dolomedes plantarius. The sequence goes on along the minus strand of OU015497.1, from coordinate 21,805,321 downwards.
AAATACTGATTGCATCTGTATCATATTATCTGTGAATTGTTTTTTTCGGAAAACAAAATGAAATACACAGAGATCAATTTGTTTAAGTACCTAAATATTATTCTAATATGAAATATAAGAGAACTGTTTAACGTTTTCCTTAGAAAGACAGAGCATTCTCAGCGGTGGTGGAATATTTATTAAGTACTAGTGACAACCGTGGAATCTTGGAATTTTGCAATTTCCATGGTGTTACAGGCGTACTTCAAAAAAGTATAGGTGTCAGACTCGCGTCTGACATTCTTAAGGCGACAATGGACCATGAAAAACTTTTTTTTTTATTTACTAACCAATTGCTACGAAATTTTGTATACTTATACACTGTTGTTTAGAGATGGAAATTCTAAATAAAAAAAATAAGAATGTAATTAATTAAGATATTAATTAAAATCAGTTTGTTAATGAGCTATTTAAAAATGCTCCATGCGCATTAATTTTTGTCTCAGATATCTAATTTTCTCTCTTAAACTAGCTTTATATAGTTATAATAAAAGTTAGTAGCAATATTTGATTTACAGTAATATTTATAAAAACTAGAAAAGAAATCGATAAAAATAGGTCATTTTATGCAAAATTTTTATGTAAAAATTTTAAGTTGTTTTAAAATAGTACAGTGAATTGAGTACTAAGTTTTATTCTAACATATATAAATAATCATTTTATGAAATTTTATAAAAATTCAAGAAAAATTATGACGCATGGAACATTTTGAACTTACCGAAACGACAGGAAAACTTGTTTTGAGGAAATGGCATTTAAAGTTTTAATTTAACTAACATTTCCATTGTTTACGTTTGAAAAAAATACTTATAAATCGGTTAATAATGATCGGATCAACATACTTTTTAAAAATTTAAAGCTGATGAGTTGCAGAATCATTTTCTGAAAGAAAGAAAAAAAATCGTTTTGGGGACATATTTTTGTCAATCTGAAGGTCCATTGTCGCCTTAAATAGGACAAATGTGACTAAGTCAATCTCGATCGACAAGATCATTAATAACCTCAAAGGAGCCCACACAGGTGTCGAGTTTTGAATGAGCCCTTTAAAATGGCCATTGCTAAGTGAAATAGACACATAATTTAGAATAGTTAAGCCAAAGACCGTTAGCGCAGGAAGGGAGACGAGGTAAGAACGGGAGAACCTAGCTGACAAAAGACTGTGAATACTTAACCGCAGGAAAAAGGGACTGCCGACAAAAGATTGAAAAGGTGACTCCCGGTAAGCGTGAAGAATACTACACGTGGTGCGGTAGAACGTACGAGAGTTTTCCAATGAGGAGAAATAGAAACGAGACAGCACGATGCGACGATCAGGATAGTACGGACTGTGATGATGTATTGACGTACTGAGAGTGCGCGGAGAATCGAGAGAGAGAGAGATCTCGATTGGACTGTGATGAGCCCGCTTCTTCTAATTTATGTATGATGGCACTACGGAACGAAATGACTGCCTATAGTGATCAATGTAAATATTTCATATTAAACTTGATGTAAATATAAGCCACTCCTCCATTCATGATTGACTTTACGAGATACTTTTACATCGGGTCACGACAATCCGGTTTACAATAGGTATGAAATAAACTAAATCCTAAAGAAAAATCGGTTTCATTATACGTAAATTTCAACTTCGTATTTTCCTGTCTTCCCCAATGCGTGGTGTTTAGTGTCAAAAGTCGCCTCTGCACGAACCACGGTTGGAATCCAGGTCCAAGGCATTCTCTGTTCATACGGCACAAAGGTGTTTCATCTAAAAGTTCTCAACCTGGTTCTCAACCTCGGGACGCGCCCCCCTCTGGAGGCGTGAGGGATATTCAAGGGGATGGGGGGGGGCGGAAGGTTGACAAAAATATATGCAGAATGAATTTTTCTAATATTACTTACGTTTTTTAGGCCTAGGGGTTGCAGGATCTGGACGTTATCCGAGGAGGGAGGTTGAGAATCACTGATCTAAATGGAGCACCTTTAATACAATAACGAACAAAACTCATGGTCTACGTCAGCGAATTTCCTCAGTTTGTGAGTTTGCAGCCTTGAAGAAAAAAAATAAGAAAAAGGCACTTGGCATCTTGAAAAACTGGTCTTGCCACCAAAATGGCTTGAAAACTGGCTGTTGTTGTACAAAACTTACATTAAAAATAAATTGTAATTATTCATGATTTATAAATGTATGTTACTCGGAGATAACGATAAAAATATAATACGTTAAACTCATTTGAGTTTTTATTGACGTCTCGATGTAACTTGTTCATACCCGCGTTAAGTAAGGCGAAGGCGTAATTTTCCAATTTCTAGAAATACGTGTGGTTCGAAATTTTGAAAATTATTACTTTTAAAATAAACATACATAATTATTCGTTTAATATGATTAAATTGGTATGGTTCCCAACCTTTTTTCTACATCGATCCCTTTTAAAAAATTGATTTTATTCATAAGACCACCCTCATATTATTCTCTATAATATACAGCATACAACAAAATTATAATACTAATAATTGCACATAAAACACTTAAAGATAGCAATTTGACTAAGAATGTGAACAAAAAATTAGAAAAAGTGGTCCATTAGGTTTATGTTTTATTATGTTTGTACTATTTTAATTTTTAATTTCGCAAATATAAACAAGATTTAAGAATCACGGAATTGCAATTGCACAAAAGTTCGATTTCAATTAATGTGGTGGTTGTGCTTGATGCATTGATACAATTTTTTTAAAAAATGTTTGGCCTGAGATTGCTTATCATCGTATAGTCACAATAACTAACATAACGAATATAAATATATATTTTACTAAGGGATTTTACTGTCATATGCAATTACTAGCTGAAAACCCGCGCTTTGCTACGGAGTACATTCAAATTAAATACAACGGTCAATGTATGCAATTAATGCCAAAAAAAATAAATATATATATTTATAATGAATGCGACAATCAATGTATACAATTGATGTAAAATATATATATATATATATATATTTATAAAGAAATCGTAAGGAATATTTTTTTTGGATAATATCCAATCGTCTGCTGCATTAGAAAGAAAAATAATATTTTTTTGTCTGTTTAGTTGTTATGCACGTGACGATAAATTTATTGAAAGTACCAGAAAAAGAAATCACGTGATCGGCATTTAATAAATTAAATTCTAAAAATGAATCTTAAAAAATTCACCAAAAATCAGAAAATCAAGGTAAAGGTTCGAAAAAGATTTTATTTTAAAGGTATTTTTATAATCTTTCTCGTGATATAAATTTTATAACCCTCAAAATATTATTTTAAATGCAAACTTAAAAAAAGTTTCAAAAACAGATTAAAAATTTATTTTTAAAAAATCCAAGAAGAATTTTTCAAAAATCTTTCATAGTGAACCCCTACACCATAAGAAGAATCACCATGTAAAATTTCAGCCCTCTAGGTCCAGCGGTTTGGTCTGTGCGTTGTATGTCAGTGAGTCAGTTACGGAACTGTTTTATATATATAGATAATATAATTTCCTTCTACACATATACAAAAGCGTCATGACATTCGACTTTAGATGGGTGGATCACTCCGCCCTATGCAAATCTGTATTTAAAAATGCTAAAACGGATATTATTATCCAATAATTATATTCCTAAAAAATTAAAATAAATTTTAAAATAAAAAAATTATCATCGACCCCCAATAGACCCCTGGGATACTATAGACCCTTTTTTAACTTCCATCGACCCCCAAGGGTTCCACCTGGACCTCGCAGGGAATCCCTAGTTTAAAGCAAGGGTTCTCACAAGAGAGGAACTCCTTCCTGGGGAGAATTTTAAGTTTTTTCTTTTTTTTAGATTATGTAAAATTGTAGCTTATTTTTAGTTTAATCCGAGACATTCAATTAAGTTAAATAAATACCACATTAAAATCAGTTTGCGTGTTGCTCAGGTGCAAATTTCTGGTAGCTGCGCAGTGCAGGCCGGTCGACGTGAGTTCGGGGCAGGTGTCTGGTCTATTTAAGCGACACACGCTGTGTTGGCAAGAGCCCAAGTAGGGAGTGGAGATTTGTACGGTAGTGCGTTACGCTATTAGTAGAGCTACGAAAGAGTCGAGAAAAGTTAGATTGAAGGTGATAGCGGTATTTAACTGATAGAGCACGTATTAGTATTTAGCCTAGGTGGCTGCACGATTTCCATAGTTAGTTCAGAGCCGGATGGTTACGGGTATTGCTAGTGAACGTATATTCTGCCTGAAAGGGTTCATTACGACTTTAAAGTTCAGTTTCTTAGTACCGCAAGTTGCGGTACTGTTGTGTTATTATTTGAAGCCCCAAGTCGGTCTATGTTAGTCTACCTCTACGTAGAAAATAAAGGAATTATTTATATTTATGCCTATTACTTTATAGTGTGCCTGGACCGTTAGAGGATTCACAGGGTAAATAAGAAAGAGAACCATATAAGTTCTTGAAAATTCGACATTATTTTCATTTGCAAAATTATATTATAAATTAAAGATCAGAAAATTCTCCAAGAAATTCTGTTATAACATAATCTAAGAAATTTTTCTATTGGGAGAAAACCTCACTTCAATGCAGGTAGGTCAGTTCGCTATGACACTATTTTGTTTACTGGAGTTATGCTCCAGTAACTTTAGTCTGTTTAAGTTATTAGTTTTTAATATAAAAATATTAATTTTATATAAGTTTTGAAAACTGTCAAAATTTTCTTTTGTTATTAAATTTGTAAAAGCCTACTGTAAAAATAATCTAAATAAATGTAAATGTGTTAATATAGAAAAAAAAATTATTTTCAATATTACATGCATTTTATTTTAAATAATTTTTTTTAACTAGACAGTCTTGGGAGGGGGGATGATATTCTTGTTTATTGTGACAGGGAGAGGAATGGAGCAAAAAAGGTTGAGAACCACTGGATTTAAGATTTTGAAATCGTAAAATAAAATAACATATAAAAAAATCGCAAAATATGTAACATAATTTAATTCATTGAGCAATACAATACTCACTAAACTCTATCAGATATTAAGCAATTAATAATCGTAAATGGAAAGGAACTATGAGTATATATGCTTATTATAACTAATAGTGATCATTTAAAATCCAGTCTAGACAGAACGTCCACGTGGAGTATTTCAAACCCTGGTGAATATTTTACTAATATCTGATACAGCTGCAAAGCTAGACTATCATCTTAGTAGCTTAGGAAGCTGCAGAATGGTGTTAAAAGTGACGTTGGATTACTTGCTAGGAAACTCAAATTTTTACTGTTCAAAATCAGAGCCTCGCTTTTTGTAGACCGAAATGAGAAGCGTACGTTTCTCGGCAGAAGATTAATGCAGCATATTAATGTATTACAGTTTTATGAGGCGAGACATTTATTCTTTAGGTAAGTATAAACAAAAACGGGAGGAAATTTTAGAAATTTCATTTCAGAATTAATTGATAATATTAGTCAAGGCTCCTAGATTTGGGTTTTCAAACCGAGATATGTTTTTTTCCCTTCTAAGTTAAATAAATTGCTAAAGAATTAATATTTATTTATCATTGTAAGCATATATACTTATGTAAATGTACGTATGTAATAAAACCCTCTAATGGTACGGTGCGGGTCGGATTCGACCCAAGGGTGTGTCTCTCCCCTCCCGTACTCTGTCCTGTCATTGCAAGAGATTGAGTTGACAAGGAACACTACCAGATGGACATACTAGACCACCCCACTAGATAGAGAAGTAAGTAAATACGAGTGTCTTTGTTAAAAAACATTATTCATGATCACTAGTCATTTTAAAATTTTTTTAATTTTTGATTTCGATTTGAAGGCCAAAAATGTCAGAATATATAATTATTTACAGTTTTGTGCTCGGAATGTTGGTTTTACTAACTTCTAAAACGAGGTAGACTAAATTACATATTAGACCTAATATATACAGCATTCTATGCAAATGCCAAAGAGATTTTCTTTGTTTAACCCTTTCAGGGGAAACAACCTTTACCGTTTGCACGGGGCACATTTTCCCCCGATTTTTTTTAACCTAAAGAATTTTGAAAATTTTTCCAATTAAAGGTTGCAAAATGTTTCTACTTTATTAAACTGATAACAGATGGCAGTTCTAGCCATTTTTCTGCCCATTTAACCGGAATACATTGAATGCAAGTGAAAAAAGACTAGGTATAGGCGTTTGCATTGTGCAAACGGCACCCCTCAAAGGGTTAACAAAATTACAATTCCTTGGTCATTTTTTCCTACAAAAAGGGTTTTATTTCATGTAAAATATTACCAATAAATGTTATTAAACGACAAAAATTCTTATTGCGTAGTTATTTCCACCAAAAACCTCATTAAAAAAGAGATCGGGTCGGACCTAGTCGGAACCATTTATTTCGTCTGAAACTACTGTACCGTTTGAGAGATAATTATGCAATTATGTAAATTTATTTTATTTTATTCTAAAATGCGGAGGCACTTGTCGTTTCCAGACATTCGCCCCAAATACGAATTACTGGGCAGACAACGCCTTGCGGACAAAAGACCAGCAGTGGTCAACATTGAATGCTGACGAAGGCCCTAACTCCCACCATAAAGACCCCACCCTAAAACTGCTGGTCATTCATTAAAGGGGGCACCATATAGACGGCCAGCACGACTTCCTACAAGCCGGTCCCGTAATTTAGAACCGAATAAAGTGACGAGACCGGAAAACTTGACCCCGCACCTCCAGAGGTAAATTTTAAGAACTTAGAGGACATTGCAGCCACGGCAGATTTTGCTTGCACCAGGCGCCATTAGTGTACACGGCGGTGGATTTGTCAGCGGCATCGAACCAGCGACATCGGACCGGCATCGAACCAGCAACCATCAGAACACTAGCTGGACGTCTTTGCCGACCGCACCATATTATATAAATTAATGAATGTAAAATAATACAAAGACAGATCATTTCGACTGAATCGTGATATATCTCTCTTAAGAAACCATCCTGGATTTTGATGTTTGTTACGCAATATCAAAGATGTATTCAATAATCCCTAATAAGGAATCCTAATCACACTTCACTATCCCTTTGTGTATTTCACCTTACGTTTCTGAGTGCGGGAAGAGAGTTTTTCATAAGTTAATAGTGCCACAACATACACACACACACATCTTAAAACTGAAACTGCAAACGATCGTTATGATGACAGAATAAATAGATAGATACCAAAATTATCGTTCCTGGAAGCGTAACATAGAATTGGTGAAAAACGTAATAGAACTAGCATGTTCTACTCTATGAAAAGCCCGAAAAATAAAAACACAGAAAGATTAACTTTGAGGTGAATGGTGAGATGGATTCAGTGCGACGAAAATTGAATAAAATAACTTTTATTTAATCTCAAGTAACCTTAGAAATTTCAGTGTGCAATACCTTATTTGTATTTTTAAAAAATTTCAATAGCAAAAATGTATTTTTAAAAAAGCTGTTTTTTATATTACTATCTAGGTATTTTTGAGATGCCATATCGGTTTATTACATTTTTCTCGCTGCGAGCCCTGGTATTAGAATATCTTTCAGATATATGAAGACAAAATTTCTACACCCAATTTACAAAAGCACATTTATTCACAATAATTCTTCTAAATTGGTATGTATAATTTTAGCATTTAAAATAAACGCAAAAAGAATGCGAACAAAAAGGAAAATACTTTCTTTGAGATAATTATTACAGATGTATTACTTAAAGTCAATTTATGTATTACTTAAAAGTCACTTTCAAATATCTATATTACTCATTCATTTAAAAGAGGCATAAAAAATCTACCATTTTTCAAATTCTTACATTACGTTCTTAATTGAACGGTATTCAAATATATTTGGATTGAATACCTCATTTTCTGGAAAAGGATAATTAAAAGAAATTGTATACTATAATTATGATGTTTTGGAATCGAGCACAAAATGATCGATGAGAGGAAAATGACTTGAAAATGAAATAAAACGGGAGAATTTTAAGAAGTAATTCTCATGATCATTTTACTTTTATTGTTGCATTATTAATAAAATAGCTCTCGTATTCTTCCACTTAAAAAAACAACTTTTTACTGTTTCGTTTGTCATGTAGCCATATTAATTAAAATTTTCTTTTTACGTTATATTATACTTTTATACATTTAAAATGTACATTTTTATTAAAAGAAGAAACATTCTTTAGAAGACTTTGAAATCAGCAAAAATATGCTAATTAGCCCTTAGTGATATTGTTCAAATTAAGAACGAAGTTTTTATTTTGAATATCGTGTTATTGTTTGAAACTTGTTGAATTAATCAAATAAGTATTTATATTTTTATCATCTAATATATTATGATGCCGTAAAAAAACATTTTTCCAGGAATGTTAACAAATAACACTTTTTCTGCGATCGTTTTGATAAATTAACTAATTTTAATGCTAACTAATCGCTGTGTTTTATTTTAGTTATTAATGTATAGTGTTTAAACATACTTAAAAAATAATTTTTTGATGTAATCATGAAATTATTTTTAATCTAGCAGAATTTAAACTATTCCTTTTTTAGATGTGATAAAATGATAAATGATATATTACTACAGAGGATGTTCACACATTTTTAGACGATGTATATTGTATTCACTAAACTAAATTACATAAAATTCTTGTGTTTTAAATGTTCTATTTGACATCCCTTATTCTGAACTATCTATCGACACCGCAATTTCCAGGATAATAATGCCTTTTGAAGTGTCAGAAGAGGTATTCTAACCCATTCCTCCTGAACAGCTTTCCAGAGTCCTGTAAGGGTTTTGGGACGACGTTTGGATAATGCAGATTTTAAAAGTCCGAAAGCACAAAAATCCATAGGTGATACATCGGGAGATTTAGTAGGGATATCAGTGAAGGGTAGGGCTTTGATACTAGTTTTTTGTTCCATTTCTTTTAGGAAATTTACAGTTGATTTTGATGTGTGACTGCTAGCTTTGTCCTGAAGGAGTCTCACAGATTGATGGCACTGTGGGTAAAGCGATGGTATTTCATTCAGAAAAATTGGCGATAAAATATGTTCCTGTTAGTATTTGGAGTTAATATTGACATTTTTTCCACTCTCTTTATTTTTAACTTGCCATTATAAGAAAAACCAGCAACAATCATGAATCCCATAGAAAAACTTTCTTTCGATTCTTTGAACCATGTACTTAAATATTTTTCTCCCCTTTTATGATAATAAATGGCTCTTTTTTGTTGCAATCATTTAAATACACCCATGATTCATCTATTGTGACAATTGTTTTCCATTTTTCTTTGGATAAGTGATTCTCATATAGAATTCTGCAGCGTGTCCTGCGTTCATCGATATGATTTGGAAGAAGACGATGCACATTGCGTTTTTTCGCTTTCTTAAGATTTAAATCAACGTTTATCATTTTGTTTACAGTGGATACCGATCATTTTAATGATTTTGCAACTGTCCTTTGACTAGGGGGATTTTCTTTTAACATTAAACAACGTACCTTTGCAATAGTCGAAGATGTCCGTATTTTCCTTGGATACTTGTTTGGAATTTTTGTCCCACTTGAGGCTCCAATTTGACGTTTTTTTCCTTTCTTGTTGACGATATTACCTATCGACGCTTTAGATATCACAAAACCATGACTCTCACATCGTTTTTGGATAACAGAGTATGCATATTTCTCTTCGGAAAGAGCATAAATGCCTTCGAACCACTGCTTTGTTAAAAACGCCATTTTGAATAAAAACAAAACTTTCAAGCCGCAGACGATAATTTTGACTTTTAAAAACATAGTACAATTGCAATTATTTCTTTTGCACCAAACGATTTTTTATTACCGCTTACCAAAATCGTCTGAAAAATGTGCGAACAGCCTCTGTAAATTACGTGTTTGCGTGTTTTAGAAGGGTCTTAATAACGAAATAATTAAGGAGTCTTAATAACGTTTTTTGAAATTATTTTATCAATAAGTCTATAAGACGTCTCAGATAACAATTATACATAAATCGATAACAAATTGCCCGGCAGCTATTTCTCTAGTAACTTGACGTACTCTATTGCAGCTTTTATTAAGTTATCCTACTCGGATTAAATTAGCAAGATTACCTTAAAAATATGGGGAAGTGGACAGGGAGAAAGTTTTAAAAAGATAAATAATTGTATAAGATGAATTTTAGATAACTTTTGAATACTTTCTTAAAACAGCGACAGTTTACCTTTCTTATGTTTTACACAAAGAAATGGTTACCTTCATTTTTGACTGTGAAATAGGCATTTTTGAAAGATTTATCCAAACATTTTATAAAGTGTCTATTATTGTATGCTTGTTAATACAAGCAAAATTATGCATAACCGACTGTCAAAGTTTCTGGCAATGAATGCACCACTGGGGAATATTTTAGACAGTGCGACAGTGACAATGCAAACGACTACATAAAATTTCTGAAATTTGTACTGATATGTATGGCTGTTTCCTCGAGAATTCCAACAGAAGAAATCTCGACATTTACCAGATTATCTCGATTCCCGAGAATTTTTGCTTGTTAAAATTCGGGATTTTCGAGTGAAAACAAAAATTGTTAGAAAACTCGAGAATTAATGAAAAAATCTGCAAATTGTATGTTTATATCAAGTTTTCTGAAAGCTGTGGAGCGGTAACTATATTGAATTTTACCCAGCTCGATGTTAACGTGTGGAGAAATTTTTTCCAATGATTCTCGACTTGGATTTAAACATATTTCTTTTAAACTGTTCTTTGTAATAGAGATAGAATTTTTTTCCAATGATTCTCAACTTGGATTTAAACATATTTCTTTTAAACTGTTCTTTGTAATAGAGATAGAAATTTTTTCCAATGATTCTCAACTTGGATTTAAACATATTTCTTTTAAACTGTTCTTTGTAATAGAGATAGAATTTTTTTCCAATGATTCTCAACTTGGATTTAAACATATTTCTTTTAAACTGTTCTTTGTAATAGAGATAGAAATTTTTTCCAATGATTCTCAACTTGGATTTAAACATATTTCTTTTAAACTGTTCTTTGTAATAGAGATAGAAATTTTGTCCAATGATTCTCAACTTGGATTTAAACATATTTCTTTTAAACTGTTCTTTGTAATAGAGATAGAAATTTTTTCCAATGATTCTCAACTTGGATTTAAACATATTTCTTTTAAACTGTTCTTTGTAATAGAGATAGAATTTTTTTCCAATGATTCTCAACTTGGATTTAAACATATTTCTTTTTAACTGTTCTTTGTAATAGAGATAGAAATTTTTTCCAATGATTCTCAACTTGGATTTAAACATATTTCTTTTAAACTGTTCTTTGTAATAGAGATAGAAATTTTTTCCAGTGAATTCTCAACTTGGACTTAAACATATTTCTTTTAAACTGTTTTTGTAATAGAGATAAAAATCTTTTCCAATGATTCTCAACTTGGATTTAAACATATTTCTTTTAAACTGTTCTTTGTAATAGAGATAGAATTTTTTTTTACTCGGGTATCTTTTCAGTTAAAAAAAAACACAAATAATATTTTAAAATTTAAATTATTCAGTGAAAAAATGCAGTATACAGTGTGGGCGAAAAACGGAATTCGAAGACAGACAGCGGCGGAAGCGTAGACGCCGATTCGTCTAGCAGGCCCATCTCCAGGGGTTCTAAGATCATGTGATCAAAAACCGAACGGTTAATATGCTACTTTTTCAGTCTGACTGTATTTTCCGTTGAGTAAGGATAGTCGTTATTGTTGAAAAGTAATCACACATTTTGAAAATTAACCTTTTCATGCAACCCTTAAGTCGCCAAGGCGTGCGCCAAACCGGAGCAAACCAGAAGCTATCCCATGATTCCTTTCTTACTTTTGTTTATGTAATTTTCCGTTTTTGTATCGTAGCAATGTAACGTTCTTTTTGTTTCGTAGTAGATTGAATAAATACATGTTTAATGTTCATGTACCTGGAATTATTTAGTACCAAGACAGCTGCACCGCCGAGACGGAGGTAAGCAATATATTTTTGCTATATTCACATCAGTTATTCCCATTCGTATAAGTCATTTTCGTTATGTAATTTTCCGTTTTTGTATCGTAGCAATGTAACGTTCTTTTTGTTTCGTAGTAGATTGAATAAATACATGTTTAATGTTCATGTACCTGGAATTATTTAGTACCAAGACAGCTGCACCGCCGAGACGGAGGTAAGCAATATATTTTTGCTATATTCACATCAGTTATTCCCATTCGTATAAGTCATTTTCGTTATGTAATTTTCCGTTTTTGTATCGTAGCAATGTAACGTTCTTTTTGTTTCGTAGTAGATTGAATAAATACATGTTTAATGTTCATGTACCTGGAATTATTTAGTACCAAGACAGCTGTACCGCCGAGACGGGGGTAAGCAATATATTTTTGCTATATTCACATCAGTTATTCCCATTCGTATAAGTCATTTTCGTTTTGGTCGAGTTTTGCTTGAGTTGATGTAAACCCTTGAAATCAGGGGTATGTAATTCGATTCTAATTAAAATGTGGAACATAAGATCATGGTACTAGTTCTTAGTGTTCATGTGTCAAATTAGTCTCGTGTCCAGCCCAGGGAAATGGGGAAGTTACCCAATCGTTTCTACTCGTATCTAGTCTATATTGTAGCTAATCATTCAATTAAAACATTCTTTATTCGCAAAGGGAAAGTTTAATTCTCCCCACATTGTTTTAATCGTAAATCACTTCCTTTGGGGGATGAAATTCCTAAAATGAAGCGATACTGGAGTAAAAACTTTCTTTCTATATTATGGAGTATAATTAAAAAATCTTTAGATACAAGTCGACAGTTTTTGGAAGAATTTTCTCAATAGGTTAAAACTGAGTTGAGCGATTCCAATATGGCTGTTACTCAACAGCCTTAAGAGGACAAGGGACCTTCAAACTCGAAATTTTCAATTTTCAAATTTATATACACTCGTTGACAAAATAAATGCACCAAAAATCGGTAATGCAAATGGGACACAAATTGATATGCATACAGGTTTCGACGGAAAATGCAAAATTTTAAAGTTTGGCGACCAATGAATGAACATCTTTTTTCGTACATTTAAGACCCTTGGAACTCAAAATAAGGATTTTTTGGCAGAAAATTGACTGGTTTAAAAAAAAAATTTCAAAATTTTCTGGCATTTTTCAAAATGCTCTATGTGCATTCCAAATCAATTAAATACCTTAATTTTTTAATATAATTATAGCGTATATACAGAGTTCCCACCTATATCCGTTACAACCCCCCCCCACCTTAACTTTTAAACTGTGACAGCTTAGGCCATAAAGGTTGTGTCTAGGTATATTAAAAAGGCTATGCGCTACTCGATGAGACAACTTACAACGCCCTCTATCCGCAAATTTTGGAATTATCGTTTTTATCTCAAAAACCGTACGAGATACGGGAAAAAAGTCAATTACAAAGTTGTTCAACATCATCAATTTAGTAAGAAAGGACACCTTGCGCACATTAATACTTAAAACAGAATGTAGAAAAGAAACATTTGTTTGGTCATGATTTCGAAAATTATCATGTCATAAAGAGTGGAAGACAGAAAGTGAGACATTTCCCTATCTTCAGGATCATTAATTTATGTCGCTGAAAATGCCCTCTATTAGCCACTCTACACATTTGCACTCTGGACATCTGTGAGGTGGTCTTTTCGAGCTTCGCTCGCGTTTCACGATGCCATAGTCTTGAAAATCACGACCAAGCAAATGTTCATTTTTTTCTATTTCGTTTTGAGTATTACAGTGCTCAAGGTGTCTTTTCTTACTAATTCGATCATGCTGAACAACTTTGCAATTGGCATTTTTCCCATATCTCGTACCGTTTTTGAGATAAAAACACTGATTCCAAAATTTGCCGATAGATGGCGTTGTAAGTTGTCTCATCGAGTAGCGCATAGCCTCTTTACTATACCTAGGCACCAATTTTATGACCTAAGCTGTCACTGTTTACACGTTAAGGGGGATGTATCGGATCTAGGTGGGAGCACTGTATAGAAATATAATTGTGCAATTATTTTCTTTTTTGTATAACTCAAATGCCATAAATAATTATTTTTAAATCTGCCTTTTGTTTTCGTTATGTTTTCGCATGTTTTCGCTTTATTTCATGGTCTATAAATTTGATAAATATTTGTGGTTTCAAATAATGATGCACAGGTTCGTGGAAAATATTTCAGTTAACAATCCTAGGAAATTTGGAAGAAAACAGAAGAAAAGTAACTCGCATGGAGCGTTTTGAAAAATTCTAGCATTTTTGAAGAATTTTTTGACAAACAAGCCTTATTCTTCCACAAAATACTTATTTGTGATTTCTAATTGTCTTCACAGTAGTAGGAAAGAATATTAATTATTCTCATTTTGTATATAAGAGTAAAATATTGAAAAATTAAAAAAAGAACAGGTTAAATATTCCTTGTACCCCTAAGCAATGAATTAAAAAATCGGGTTGTCTCCTAGCAGATTTTTTACACGTTTTAAAATAAAATAAATGAAATAAACTAAAATAAATATTTTTTAGGTATTAAAGAAAATAACTTGGAATTGAAACTGATTAAAATAAGCACTGCTTTCTATGTAACCACTATTAACACAAAAGGAAAGAAACTTCTTATTTTCTAGAGTTAGGGCCTGTTCACATAGGAGTCCGTTGCGTTGCGTTAAGGAAAAGATGACGTTGAGACGAAAATAAACCAATCATATGCCTCCAAACGATTAGCAATGAAATTTTTAACGCCTATGATTGGTTTATTTTCGTCTCAATGTCATCTTTTCCTTAACGCAACGCAACGGACTCCTATGTGAACAGGCCCTTACTGTGTTCAAACGCAGGACCCGTTAAGCAGATAAACCAATAGACTGTTTCTATACAATCTACTTTAATAAAATAACGCCAATAATTGTAAAATAAATACTACTTGCCAATATAACAGGAATGCGATATATCTTTACAATGTAGTCAAAAGAGTAATAGAAAACAAACATAAAACAACTCAATATTTTATGTTTTCAATTTGCATGGTTTTGACCCGGCATATTCTATTTTTCCCTTATTAAAAAATGCCTTTTTTTCCCCCCGAAACTCCTGAATTTCGTAAAGGCAAAAACTTCGTTAAAACGCAAAAAATCTTTTGGCAAGAAGCATTCTTCGACATTAATTAATATGTCAGAAACAGATGATCAAGAAATATGATCCCTTTTCTTTAATATTAGGGTCACGTTGAAATAAAATGATAATTCCATGATTCTATGCGTCCAAACAAATTATATTTCCTTACCGAAAGATTTTGGAAATTTAGTGTATTTAATGAAAGGACCAATATAATGTGATCCTATCTCTTTCGAAGTATTCTTTCAAAAATCTAATTTTTACTGTAGTAAAGTACTTTTTTTATGTTTCTACCAGATTTTCGAACTAAACCGGAATTCTTCATAACTTACTTCGCCGATAATAATGACCGGAAAATCTAGAACCTTTCGGGTGACTTTGATTAAAAAGAAATTCCCATGCCTATTACATTTATAGCAAAAATAGTTACAGGATAAAAAGAAATTTTTGTATACCATGTTTTTAAATTTTATGTTGAATCATATAAAATTGACAATTTTATGTATTAATAAATACTTTTTAAAAATTTTTTTTGATGAATTATCCCATCAACTTGAAAGAAAATGAAGTTAATTGGAAGTAAACTTGAATTTAACTTTTCGTTCCTGTTCCGGCCGATAGATGGCTGCACCAGTCTACAAAACAAAATTAACTGAAATTAACTGAAAATTAATTTAATTCTGCTTAAAGATGGCTAAAAGTATTTAAAAAATGCATTGTCATCGTGTTCTGAGCTAATCTAAAAGTCTCAAATGTCTAGCTAGTCGGGAAGTTAGTTGAAAATCGATTGCAAGATTTGTAAGGGACAAACACACACACACAAACAAGAAAGCAAGTTAATAAAAACATGGTAATAAACACACACTCACGTATAACTGCTGCTTTTTTTTGGAAACTTTTTTTTATATGGAAAAAAAAATCCGATGTCCTTTGATCTCATTGGCGCAAACAGAAAAAATTTCCAACCATTACTTTTTTTATTGTGAATTTTTGAACTTTGCACGAATTTATGACGCACCCGGTACATTGTATAAGACATCGTCTGAAAGGGATCGCGAGAGAGTCTGAGTGAAAACAATGGATAACCCTTTGAGCGGCACAGTTTGCATAGTGCAAACGCCTAAATCTAGTCTTTATTTAACTTGCATTCAACGTATTCCAGTTAAATGAGCATGGAAATTGCTAGTGCTACCATCTGTTATCAGTTTAAAGAAGTAAAAACATTTTGCTATCTTGAATCGGAAAAAATTTGAAGATTTTTTAGGTTGAAAAAATCGGGGAAAAAAATCTGCAAACTGTGAAGGATGATGCCCCTGAAAGGGATAAATGGTATTATATTTTTCCTCAGAACAATTTTCTTATTGGCTAAGTGTTTAGGTCTCTGGCATTTAGAAGAGCAATTCACGGGTTCGAATCCGAGGACCGCTTAAGATTTTGAAAATGTTAGAATCCATGTTTTTAAACAATTACCGATATTTTTAGTTTTCTTTATTACGAGTTTGTCGGTATCGGGGATTGAAAATCGTGAAACATAACTCCGGTCAATTTACTATCAATGAAATTTACTGTTCTCCTTAACGCAAGCTTATGAAATTTTTTACTGCTGGTGTTACATCACTATGAACGGAGTTCTTTTATATGTATACATGAGTATGTATTAGAAAAGAAACATTCTTCGACATTTATATATCTATGGTGCCCGGTATAAACAAACGGCTTAAGTAAAAAAAAAGTGTGTTTTTATGTTTCTACCAGATTTTCGAAATAAACTGGAATTCTTCATAACTAACTTCACCGAGAATAATGTCCGGAAAAATCGAGAATAGCGCCCTTTACACATACGTTCTTTCGCGAGTGCTTGGAGCGGAATTGCGCGCGGGATTGCGCGCGGGAAAACTTACGCTCCAAAGCAGTACGCTCCAAAGCAGCTTTCCCTTCCTCTTCGACACCTTCACACGTGCACTCAATCACGCGGGATCGTGGTTTCACGCGGGAGAGAACGTACGTGTAAAGGGCGCTAATCTTTCGGGTGACTATGACTAAAAAAAATTCCCTAAGTACTTAAAAAGGGATTTTTAGATATTTGTTAGTACTGAAAAAAAAGCAAACAAAAATCTTTTGACTTCTGTAAAAGGCTTAAGTATACCACTTCTGTATAAAAAAGTACATTTCTTTGTACAAAGGACTCAAATCGAAATTATACAAGGTGTTTCATACTGAATGGGACAAAAAGATTAGCATAGTATAAATTCTGTATGGGAAACCCTTGTACCTAGGGCCGGCTATTTTCAAATGGCAGTATCTTTACTTAAACTAACTTACAATAACAAAAATAGTTTGTATACATTACGTGCTTTATTCTCTTTAAATAAAAATCACATCAAGTGTAGAAAAAAAACTTTGTAAATGATATTGAAAATTTCAAAAAAAATTACAAATGGCCCTAGGTACAATAACACTATTGTATCTATGGCCAGTTATTTCCAAACACTGAAATTGTTGTTTACAATAAAAAAAAACAATTTGTATCCATTATTTCTTTCATGCACAACTTCTAAAATCTCCGTAAGGAAGAAATGTTAATTGTAGGCAATGTATTAAAGGAAGAAATGTTTATTATTTCATCACTTTCTAATGTATGTTTTTTCTCCATTGTCTTCTTAATGACCCCACATAAATTTTCTGTTTCAAACACAGATTTCGTAACCTTTTTTTTATCAATTACTTTTTTCAATAATTGTGCTTGATTTTCATTTTTCTCGGGGGTATCAGTAAGAATTCTACACTTGCCAAGTTTTCGTCCACCTCTTTTCTATCAGAGGCCATGGCCCTAGGTACAAGACAAGATTATGGCCCTAGGTACAAGATGTTGATTTTGGCAAAATGGCTTCCATAGCAAAAGACCTGCAGAAACCAAACTTTGTTTTTATATAATTTTTTCCTTTAAAGATTACAAAAAATATCTGCTATACATTAAAACATAATTTGCACTTAATTTCATAAAATAAGACTTCAAATTGAAGTGAAAAAATTTAGTTTTGATCATCAAATCAAGACATTTCTTTTCTATTTAACTATAGCTTCTTCTTGCTTTCATTAAAAATGGCTGTCATGATTTGAAACAATGTTGTCACTCACTCCAATGAGTAAAAATGCGGTAAAATAACAATTATTTAAATAAAGCATGGTAGCCCTAGGTACACGATGGCCCTAGGTACAAGGGTTTCCCCTAATTGATTTATTTAGCCAAAACAAATTAATTCTGAAGCTACAATTATACAAGTTTTATCCGGCAACAGTGAAAAATCTTCCAGTTACGAAATTGCCTCTTAGAGGCACTGTTAATCAAAATGGCACTATCCATGCAGGAGAGAGCGTACTGTGTTTTGAAATAGGCCAAAACATCACCGTTTATCGTCGTTGAGAGGTATTTTCTCGCGAAATTTAGTAAAGAACCACCGCATCGTCGCAACTTCGAACGGTGGGTGAAGCAGTTTCAGGACACGGGCTGCTTGTTTAAGAAAACCAGCGCAGAATGACCAGAAGCCAAAACCGAAGTGGTTGAAGAAATTCATGAAATGCTTTAACGAAGTCCCACAAAATCAATGCGTCGTGCGAGTTCTGGACTCAATGTACCTCATACAACGGTGTGGCATGTGTTACGGAAACGTCTAAAATTCCGACCATACATACCTTTCAGATGGTTGCAGGCGTTAAAACCTTCCGACGAACCGTTGCATAAAGCTTTCTGTGGGAATTTGTAAGATAAGCTGGAAGTAGGTGGTTTCGCGAACAAACTTACGATTTGTTCCTATTGGGTTTTGTTAAAGACAAAGTGTTCATGCCTCCATTTCTCCAGGGACTTGCAGCAACTGAAGCAGCGGATAACTAAAGTGTTCGAATAATTAGCAAAGAATATTCTATCACGAGTGTGGCAGGAACTGGAATACAGCATAGATATTTTCCGTGTCACCGGAGGGGCACACATAGAACATCTACAGAAACTTGGACAACTATAGTTTCACTGTAAATTTGATTCAACAAAATAAAGTAATTACAGCGTTCACAGGAATGCTTTCCTTTTGTCTCATTCAATATGAAACAGCCTGTATTTCTGCGATTAGTATAAAAGCCAATAGCGCCCTTTACACGTACGTGCTTTAGCGAGTGCTTGGAGCGTACGGGATTACGCGAACGCTCCATGCACTCCCAAAAGAGCGTACGGTATTGCGCGCGGGAAAACTTGCAGTACGCTCCAAAGTAGCTTTCCCTTCCTCTCCGACACCTTCACACGTGCACTCAATCGCACGGGATCGTGGTTTCATGCGGGAAAGAACGTACGTGTAAAGGACGCTATTCACTAGATATTTAAATCGCTGTTTTTGACTTAAGCCCTTTATAACGGCACCATAGATATAGAAACTAATGACTAATAAGTTACAATATTTTTACGTAATTTTTAACTGTCCAACGGGGTATTTGACCACACTAAAGATCGAAACGACTGCCAGCCAGGAGTGGGAATAAAACTTCTAGATACCGAAGCTAATTGTCCTGTCATCAACTATCCAGGAGACTTGAGATATTCTCATGTTTTTAATTACTATTCCTTACAATTTAATATTACTATGTTTACGTGTATATTAGTCGTTACATGATTAGAGAAATAAATCCTTATTGTAAATGATCTAAATTCTACTGACACGACTACTAAATTTTTCCGTGTCAGAAACATTTTATGTGGACAGATCTGAAGGTCAGAAACAATATACTTCAGATTCTAGCCAATATTGATGATAGTAGATGATGATGATGCTTGTGTGGTCAACACACCCACACACACACGCATAAGATTAATCAGGGGGAATATTGGTCCAAATATTTTAAGCCGGCGGCCGAAATATTTGTTACTTGGAAACTGGCTGAGCAGTTAATTGCAAATCCTGACAACAAGAAACGCCGGAAAATGAAGAATTGTATGCACTTTTGGTTAGAAAGTTAAATGTGCTCATTTAAGAGATAATTATTCTATTCCGTATTTTCCGCTGACGATCAGGGAATCACTAAACAGAATAAATTAAACATGTAAAATATATTTCCGTCACAAAATTTAGTAGCAGAACCAATACAGTTAGCAATGATGTGAAATTAATGTTAGCTATAAACAGGGGAATTTAAGAGCATATATTATACGTTATTGGTCGTAGGTTTCAGATTGCATTGTTTATAAGGGAAACAAAATAGGGGAGAAATGTCTTTTCTTAAAAATTTCATATGAGCAAAAGTTAGTTTTTCGATTTATAGAAAAATACCGTTTACAGTTTACAATGAAATGACGGTAAATTAGTTATATAAGGGTGGATCCTTTAACGAATATTTTATTACTGGTTGCTCGTGTACTTCGAGTTTCATTGTTTGTAATTGTAACAATAAACTCGGAGAAAACTAGCATCTGAAAAAATCCTTTCAATGCAGTATAAGGGTTTCTGTTAACATTTTCCATACGGGGTGGGATAGCGTGTATCAAGAATAAGGGCCCAAGAATGAATACACACACAGAAACATAGACAGACAAACAGACAGACACACACACACACACACACACACACACACACACATATATATATATATATATATATATATATATATATATATATATATATATATATATATATATCACCGACCTTTCTTACAAAGGGGGTATAAAATTTCCTGTTCTAATGAGGGAATCGGAAAAATGGGCCCGGTAAGCTAAAGGTTAACAGGAGAACACTTAGAGGAAAATACACTTGGCCCTATGCATGAAATGAAAGTTCATCAATTATCAAGGGTGGATGTTCACAGCTAATTTTGTTAGTGATTGATAGTTGGCACCGAGTTTCATTTAAGACAGTGGTAACAATATCGAAGGGGGAAAAGTTTTTCTAAAATGATTCTATTTATCATGATAATTTGCTGGAAGTAAGTATGAAATGAGGCCATTCAGTCGTAAAGGAAAACTTTTACAGCTCATTTTACTAACGTTTATTTGTAGAAGTTGTTTCTCATTCTTTGTAATGCTGACAACGGATAAAAATATTTCGAAAATTAAAAACTTAACAGTCGAAAGTTATTTTCTAAAAATTTGCTAGCATATAAAAATCCGGTTTTGCTAAAAATGCAAATGTGTTGAATATACAGGAAAAAATTACATAACCAATTATGCACTAAAATAGAATTATTGAAATATCTCTTTGAACTTATCAGTCATAAAACACATGCAAACGTAAACAAGAAAAAAATGCTTAATTCAGGATTTATGTAATATACTATTTCTTATTATTATAGTAAGACATTGCTGATTTTAAAATAAATGTTTTGTGACTGACAAACAATAAATCTATGTAACAAAAGTGAAATCATAGTGGAATGCTCCATAACTGACTAATTTAAAGAGGATCATACGACCATTAATTATTTGTCATTTAACGAACTGTAGAATACTGCACTGAACTTCTTCAAAGTCCTTTACGTTAATACACTGCTGGCCACTGTAAATGCAACACCCTGAAGGAAACATGCAAATAACATGAAATTTACAACATGCATTAGCGGAGGTGAGATATGCAAATGATTAGAATTTCAGCGCAGACGCACATCACGCGCGCCTGTGGCGCCACTTCAAAGCGCTATTTAAGGCTCGGAGATTTCGACGATTTCAAGTTCGGCAATTGTGTTTTTCTTGTGGTTTTTCAAAAAAGCGATGAATTATGCCTCGTCGAAAACAGCGATCATCTTTTGATCAAGTATCCGAGTTCGACAGAGGAAGGATAGTGACCTACCGAGATTGTGGATTATCTTTCAGAGAAATCGGTAGTCGTGTTGGACGAAACCAAACAACTGCAATGCGGATATGTGATCGTTGGATGCAGGAGGGTACGACGGACCGGCGTGTTCGATCGCATCCACCTCAGCGCACCACTTCACGTGATGACAGGCAAATTGTGCGCATGGCAGTGACGGATCGCTCAGTCACATCACGAACCATAGCACAGGACATGCAGTCTGTAACGCATCATCCAGTGTCTGCGCGTACCATTCGACGCCGTTTACAGCAGAGTGGTCTGTCCGCAAGACGTCCATTGCTTTGCCTAATCTTGACGCAGAACCACAGACGTCTCCGCCGCCAATGGTGCGATGACAGAAGGATGTGGACGGCAGAATGGAATGAAATTGTCTTTACTGACGATTCACGCTTCTGTCTGCAACACCACGATGGTCGCATTCGAGTCTGGAGACACCGTGAAGAGAGGATGCTGAACAGCTGCATTATGCACCGCCACACTGGTCCTGCATCGGGTATTATGGTATGGGGCGGTATTGTATATCACTCTCGCACACATCTAGTACGCATTGCCGGTACTTTAAACAGCCAGCGCTACATATCCCAGGTGTTGGAGCCAGTTGTCCTTCCTTACCTTCAGGGCTTGCCCACAGCCATATTTCAACCTGATAATGCGCGACCACACGTGGTACGCATTGTCCAACGGTTCTTCGTCAATCGCCAGATTGAATTGCTTCCCTGGTCGCCTCGCTCTCCGGATCTTTCGCCGATAGAAAACATGTGGTCCATGGTTGCTCTACGATTGACCCAGATTCCATCCCCAGCTGCCACAGCAGATCAACTTTGGCAACGTGTGGAAGCTGCTTGGTCTGCAGTACCCGAAGAACTCATCCAAAGTCTCTTTGAATCAATGCCGAGGAGTGTGGCAGCGGTGATCTCCAACAATGGCGGCTACTCTGGCTACTGTATTTGGCAGGAACCACACTTCACAGAAGTCTATAAATTTAATCATTTGATACTTGGTCAACATGTTATCTACAAAATAAATTTTGTTGTGATATCTCTGGTCTTTCTTGGTGTTGCAATTTGGGTGGCCAGCAGTGTATATTTAAACGTGCAAAGTGTATTTACATTCTAGGGATGCTACAAAGAGCTTTCTTGATCCACACTTTCATCTTTCAAGCAATGGAAAATAAAGCATGAAAAGCAGGTTATGTAGAAAACTCCACAATTTCTGAGATCACCTATTAAATATAATCCTAAATAAATCTGATTCGTAGCATTTGAATACACTATCTTTTTTAAATCGAATAAAATTATATATATATATATATATATATATATATATATATATATATATATATATATATATATATATATATATATATATATATATATACATACATACATACATACATACATACATACATACATACATACATACATACATATATATATATATATATATATATATATATATATATATATATATATATATATATATATAAAGTCGAACCTCCATATATCGAACTTCCCCATATCGAAATTTTCTATATATCGAACTCTTAGCGAATCTCCTGGTTCATTACATAGAAAAACTGTTTCTATATATCGGAAAAATCTCTATATATCGAAATTTTTTTTCAAGACATATTGGGAAATTTTATTCCATTTTAGAATAAAATCTCCCAATCTTTGGCATTTGAAACAATACGTCGTGTACTTCAATTCGCAGAAAATGTCCCTGATGAAGTTTTTAGTGGACTGAATAAATGCGATCATTTCTTTGATGAACTTTCCGCAAAACTGGCTGTTCAGTAAGATATTCGTAGTTTTTTTAAAATGATGTAACTGTGATCATTGTAATCACTGTCTGGATTATTGATTTTTTAAAGGTATTTAGTACTCAATAAATCTTTCATATTAATTCCTTTTTTAGTTATTAACTTTCATTTAATGTGATTCGCATTAGAAATTGAGTTTCGTATACGAAAATTAGCTTTAATTTTAATGTTTTAGGAGAATTATGATAAAACTAAGATCAATTCTATATATCGAAATTTCTATATATCGAATTTTTTTCCTGCAATTTGCTACTTCGATATATGGAGGTTCGACTGTGTATATATATATATATATATGTATATATATATATATATATATATATATATATATATATATATATATATATATATATATATATATATATATATATATATATATATATATATATATATATATATATATATATAGTGGGCCGTCGTTTAAGTCAGGAGTAGGATGAACGGGAATACAAAATAGTACATTAATTGAAATTCTTGGATATACAGGGACGACACAGTTACGTAGATTATTTACAAGAAATTTAATAAGGTATTACGTTTTCCTTGCACACGTCTTAAGAGTAATTTCTTTAAACACAGCACCGTCGTTTAAGCATTATACACCTAACAGTTTTAGTTCGTAATTTGTTTGTGTGCACCTCCGGCGATCTGCCCGCCAAAGTCATAACGCGCCCAAATCAAGGCTAAAGTTTCTCTTCTGGAGTTGTGGCAACGCTTCGTCAGCATCTAGACGTCACGCAGGCGAAGAAGTGATTGAAATATATGACGGGAGAGAGGACAGTTTACTACACACACACACACACACACACACACACACATACACACACACATATATATATATATATATATAATTTTTCCATTCCAGAAATGCGTAAAGAAATATTAAGAATAAGAATTTTCAGAGAAATGAAACACTTACGGTTGTTTTAGACTTTACGTATAACAAAATCTACAAATCCCCTAGATCCACAGAACAGAGAATTGAAGAGATCAGTTTTTTCTTTGTTTCAGTTTTATAAAAATAGTGAATTCCCTTCTCATAGCTGATTCTCGTTTTCAATAACTAAAATTTCTGTTTAGTAGCTAAGCCAAAAACAAGTAATACGTTAATTAATTATGGAATAATTTATTGAAGTAATTACCCCAAACTTCAAATTTTTTCTTTGAATTTTTGCTTGTAAATATATGATGTTTGGGATGAAGAATGCTGTGCATACAGAAAAAAAAGTACATGCGACATACACTGACTACATGCTACTTAATTTTTGAAATTTAGGATATGTACATGAAAAAAGCGTAATTAATCATTCACCATCCATTGTAATGTTCACATTAACTATATAAATATATTAATGATAAATGTACATTTTTTAAAATTTCTGCATTCAACAATATTCTTCTTCACGAACATCATATATATAATAGCAAAAATTAAAAAAAATAATTTGAAGTTTGTGGTAATTACTTCGATAAATTATTCCATAATTAATTAATTAACGCATTACTTATTTCCTTTTGCCCGTTAAGAAATTTAAAAATATAAAGCATAAATTATAAACATTATACTCAATTACACACAAATAAAAATTATATAAAGGCTTGATGTCATTTACAAAATTTTTCTATATTCTAATGACATTCAACACGTAACTCATAGAACATTAAATATGCTGAATTTGTGTGTTTCAGGTCATATTCTTTCCCCGAAGAAGAAATCGCAGCGTTTGTTTTACACAGGATTAACAAAACTAAAAATTATTTTTAATTTTTTTTTATTTGTGTAAAAAAATATGTTTAACGTTTTAAGGGCAATTACGTCGTCGTAAGAATGATTTACTGATTAAATACAGTAGAAAATCCATAATTAAGGAGATTAGCTTCATATGAAATAACTGTCTAAATGGAAGATTAAAAATTTAGGTAAAAAAATGAAAAAAACTTTCAATATTTCTGGACTGATTTCCTTATTAAAATAATGATCTATCATTTTTTTAAGTATTAAAAAATTAATTGAATGTATAGTTTTTCTTTACGAAAAATTACAACTCATGCATGGAATTGAAGACTGGAAGATTAATGTATTGTGCATGTACTGTGATAATGTATTGGGGAATAGAATTGAGTATATTTGCTATTTTAGAACTTTTCTCTGAAGATTGAAAAAAAAAAGTTTATGCTTGGTCAGAGGTGGGGAACCTTTTTACCATTAGAGGCCACATGTAAATTAGGTAGTACTAAAGGAGGCCACATAAGTTGATGTACCTATAAATGCGACTTTTATGAAATTATTATAGTTAGGTATAGTTTTAAAAATTTGGTGCATTATATGGAAAAATAACAAAAAAAAAATAAGTCCTTATTTATTTATTATTTGATTTAAAAAGTTATAATATAAGATATTTTTGTATTCAAATAAGGGTAAAAACTTGCTATAACATTAATCATTAATTATTATTTTTTTATAAAATTGTTAGATTCATAGATACCACTGTAATTTTTATATTTCACAGTTGGTATTTTATTTATATAAGCACACAAGCACACACACACATACATATCTATCTATCTATCTATCTATCTATCTATCTATCTATCTATCTATATATATATATATATATACACTCATGGACAAAAAAATTAGCGCACCAAGAAGGAGTCGTCAAAATGAAACGAAATTTTACATACGTAATGACTACTTTGATATAAGTAAATGATAAGAAAATCAAAGAAAAAGGATAATTTATTTCAGAGAAAAAGGCAAAAGAACGGAGGAGTTAATACTCCGTTGGACCCCCCTCTAGCGCGAATGCACGATGCGATACGATCGGGCATTGAGTCATACAAGTTCTGTATGATGTCTTGAGACATTTCGTTCCATATTTGCTGTAACCTTGCCTCTAGTTGGTTCAAACTCGTGGGATGCCCAACTCGTCGTCCCAAATGATCCCAGATATGCTTGATTGGAGACAAATCTGGGGATCGGGCAGGCCAAGGAAGGGTAGTAACAGTGCGGAGACAGTCTTGTGACACCCTTGCCGTATGAGGCCGAGCATTGTCTTGTTGAAAAATGGCTCCTGGGAGCCGTTGCATGAGTTCCAACACATGTGGTTGCAGGATTTCATGAACATACCGCTGGGATGTCATGGTGCCACGGAACAATACTAGGGGTGACCGTGTATTGTAGGCAATGGCACCCCATACCATCACACCAGCTGTGGGAGCGATGTGTCGCTGTACAGCAAAGGCAGGATTGAAGCGTTCACCACGGGCTCTCCACACACGAACAAGATTGTCATCACTGCCGAGATTGAATCTGGATTCGTCGCTAAAGACGACCTGGTTCCATTCCGCTGCAGTCCAGTTTCCTCGTGCGCGGCAAAACTCCAAACGGAGGCGTCGATGGGTGGGCGTCAAAGGCAGCACACGTAATGGGAGCCGCGATACCAACTGTCCTGCAGCCAGGCTCCTTCGTATGGTTCGAGAAGACACAGAGGCCCCTAGTGAAGGTGCTTCCTGTGCCTGGATGGCGGCCGATGAAGCAGTTGGCTGTACGCGTACATTTCTTACGATGTGGCGGTCTTCTCGACGACTGGTCTGTCGAGGGCGTCCTGAGCATGGTCTTCGTTTACATGACATCTCTCGGGTCCACTGGTCCCAACACCTCCTCACAACACTATCAGAGCGGCCTAATTGACGAGCTACTCGCCTATCTGACCACCCAGCTTCCATCATCCCGACGATTCTCCCCCTCTCAAACTGCGACAACTGCTTATATTGTCTTCGAACACGGTGTAATGGCATGTCTATCTCAGCTCTTCCTTTGTAAATGATTCAGCACACTCAAACAAGCTTTGGTTAACTGTTTTATACTCCACAGAGTACGATATTCAACGCCCTCTACCGGCTATACGTAATGCGCAATCACGCTGCATTTCTAATCATTTGCATATCTCCCCGACATGTACCTTCATTGCAAGTTTCGTTACGATCCCGCAATTATTTCTTGGTGCGCTAATTTTTTTGTCCATGAGTGTATATATATATATATATATATATATATATATATATATATATATATATATATATATATATATATTCATCCATATTTTTAAATCTTAATAAACAACTACATATTTAAATACCACTTCAAATAAAAATAATAAACGGGAAGTATTTTTAAATAATTTTAACATTATAAAGAAATACAATAGAAAAATAATAGTATTAAATTATAAATAACTGGCATAGCAACAATTCCTATAATAATTTAAAAATGCGATGGGAAATTTTAGCTAGTGGGATATTTGCATTTGTTTCTTGCTTGAAAGTAATTGAATATTTGGATCAAGCTTCTTAACGCGAAGCCTGCGTACATACATTCATGCCGTTCTTTATTTAATTCCATTGATTTGCAAATTGTTGAAATGTACAATGTTAAGTATTAATTAATACAAGTGCTAGCGTTTATGAAGGCCGCACAAGAAGATCACGCAGGCCGCATAAGGGCCTTAATGCCGCGCTATCCCCACCTTTGTGCTAGGTTATTATTAAAATAACCTTATTTTTCTACGAAATTGTTCTTCTGTCTTTACATGTTTGCAAGTAGGATATAGACACTACTTAGGGTGAGTTTTCCAGAATTTTATCTATGAAAGGGGATAACGACATATTTTCACTGATTAATTACTAGTGATTCTGAAGTACAATGTTTTGATGATGATGATGCTTTATTATTGCCTATAATTTTTCTCTTCGTTATAAAGATAAGTTTTAAAATATAATGTAAGCGTATTTTGTGATTGTCAAAAGACATGTTTATTTATTATTATTACGTTAGAGAATGTCTACAGTGGAATGGCAACAGCTGTATGTATCGGATATATTATCTTTTAATTTGAAAAAAGAGAACGTCTGTTAAGTTGTTAAAGATTGTATGCTGCAGAAAGGTTACGGGTACGTTTTATGACATGATAAATGTTGAAAATTAATAAGTATCTGTATTTAATGAATTAATTAGTAATATAAACAAGAAGCCAACAGTACTGGGAATGCAGTATTAACAAAATGTGAACATATACTTTCTTTTTTACAAATCACATAACAGTAAAAAAAGTATTGAAATTATTAGTGATTTTTCTTTTATGATTATCTTTTAATTTTTTACATTGCATTTTAAATGTTAATAATACATTAATACCGATATTACATTTTAAATGTTAATAATACATTTTATCTTCTACTTATTTTTTATAAAGGATGTAAATTTCTTTAGGTCTCATAAAACTTGACGGAAACTAGAGTGTAAAACATCCCTGTTGGGAAATTTTCATTTGCATTCATTTTGACTATTTTTCGGTCTGACAAATACGGTTTATTTGTAATGCGACAAAATTCATATTTATAGAAATTTATATGTTTCAATAGCATAAAATAAATACATTTTTCTTCTATTTCTTTTTTATTTTATATAAATGATGCAAATTTCTTCAATTCCAATAAATTATGAAAATTGCAAAAATATTTTTCAAGTATATCGATTCTTTTGTTCAAAATATTATTACACAGGAAAATACGGCTGATTTCCCTCTCTGAAGTCTACTGTTGAAAATTTACTGTAAACCATCAAGAAAACTAATTTTTATTTAATATTTTTTAACAGTATTAATAGTATTGAATTTTTTTTTTAAGACTCTTATCACTGGAAAAAAGAAACTTTTACTACTGAACTATACTATAAAGAATGCTCTACTAACCGTTTAAAGCAGTTAAAGGATCAAAAAGGAATAAATCAATATTAAATATATTAAAATGCAATAAGTTATTTTACCTTTAGCTTACAGGGTTCATTTTTCCGATTCCCTCTTTAGAAAGGGAAATTTCATATTCCATTTATAAGGGTGTATATATATATATATATATATATATATATATATATATATATATATATATATATATATATATATATATATATATATATATACACATATATATATGTATATATACATATATATATATATATATATAAAATAGATGAATATGAATATATATATATATATATATATATATATATATATATATATATATATATATATATATATATATATTCATTCTTGGGATACATGCTATCCCACCCCGTAAGGAGAAGGTTAAGGGTTGTGGACCTTTTTTTTAATTTACACACGTTTAGTCATGATTTTTTTCAAATATCTTATTATTTCAAATATCAAATTATTGCGCTTAAAAAATAATGAAACATTATGAAATTTTGTTCAAAAAAATTTAATTCCAAATTCGAAATATCTTTAGTTTTTATTTATACGCCTAACCAATAACTCATTTGAATTATATTTTCTGAAACGCCGAGGAAAGGTTTCAAAATAATTTATCTTTAGGATATATAAGAATCTTAGTTCTAAAACTTTTAATTCCTATACGCATGAAAAATCTTTTTTTTTTTTTTAGGAAAAGCTATTTCCAAATTTTACTCTGATCAAAAATCCTGATGACGCTTTCTTCAAGCACAACAGCAACAACAACAAACCAAAAAAAAAAAACGCTCAAAGAAATTCCTCATTTGCAAGGAATTTTAGATCCATCCATCAAAATGTCAGGAAAAATTCTGTTCTGTGATAATAGACTTAATGTACGAATTTACAACAGCCAACAGGATAAACATAGATTATATTGTATCCGTAAAGGTAATAGGGGTAATATGCAGTTTATGGTTTTTTTATTCTAGAACCCTTATGGTATGTTTTAACTCAAGAAAATAAAAAATGTGCTTTTAGCAAATTTTAGTAATAACTAGCTGAAAACCCGCACTTCGCTACGGAGTACATTCAAATTAATTACACCGGTCAATGTATGCAATTAATGCCAAAAAAAAAATAAATATATATATTTATAATAAATGCGACGATCAATGTATACAATTGATGTAATACATATATATATATATATATATATATATATATATTTATAAAAAAATTGTAGGGGATATTTATTTTTTTTGGATAATATCCAATTGTCTGCTGCATTAGAAAGAAAAAGAATATAGTTTTTGTCTATTTAGTTGTTATGCACGTGACGATAAATTTATTTATAGTACCAGAAAAAGAAATAACTTGATCAACATTTAATAAATTAAATTCTAAAAATGAATCTTTAAAAATTCACCAAAAACCAGAAAATCCAGGTAAAGGTTCGAAAAAGATTTCATTTTAAAGGCATTTTTATGATCTTTCTCGTGACATAAATTTTATAACCCTCAAATTATTATTTTAAATGCAAACTTAAAAAAAGTTATAAAAACAGCTTAAAAATTTAATTAAAAAAAATCTCAGAAGAATTTTTTTAAAAATCGTTCTTAGTGCCATAAGAAGAATCGCCATGCAAAATTTCAGCCCTCTAGGTCCAGCGGTTTGGTCTGTGCGTTGTATGTCTGTGAGTCAGTTACGGAACTGTTTTATATATATAGATTTTAAAATGTCGAAAAGTTTTTCGACGGATGACACAGAAATTTCCACTTTTTCTCATTAAAGTGCGAGTAAAAAATAAATTCTAAGAACCAAACTGGATTTCGATCGTTAGATATTTCGTTCATTAAAATATTTTACAAAGTCACCTATGCGGGGATCACCAGCTAAATTAGAATCTATTCCACATAAATTCTATAATCTTTCTACAAAATAACAGAACATTTCCTTTGATGTTTGCAATTTAATACACCTAGGGTATATTCCAGAAGTCTTGTTTTTTCTGAAACAATGTTTGCTTTGATAAAAATGACGTAAATATTTTAAATTTTTTATATTAATTGACATAATAAATGTAATGGAATATAATGTGCTTTTAATGCATAATAAATGCATAGTAAATTTGTGCATAATAAATGTAATGGAATATATTTTGCTTTTTTTGAAAAGAACAAAAATATATATTATTAGTTAAAACTTGGAAAGGCAGGTTTAATAAATTTCTGAAAACTCCTTTATTAATGATTCCCCAAATAAAACTTCATCTCTATCTGTATTATTTTTCTGTTCTGCAAGGTAATCCTCTCTATCTCTTTTTTGTCCTAATAGTGCTTGTTTAAAAATGAACTATTGGGATTCTTAGGAAAATTCAACTTTTTCGTATTAAGTTTAATGCATCTTTCTAGAGTTAATTAAGAGAGAGCATTTATATTTCACTCCCTTAGTGTTTTGAAATTATATTTCAGTTTTTATTTCCTTTATAAACCTTACTTATGTTTTGCACCTTTGAATTTGTTTTTATGTGCGTTATCGGAAATTTATGGGCTCCGATTCTCTCAGGGGGCATTTCTAATTACAAGTTACACACTGAACTTGTTTTTAAATTAAAAAAAAAGAGTTATCAGTCTTCGTTGTCCTTAGGTACTTTCTCTTATTTTCTTATCTAAAGAAGTTTAGATAAATTTTCTAGATCATTTAAAAAAAATAACTTTTTATTCTTTCATAATTCCTTGAACAAAACGATTTAGAACTAAGTGAAACGAGTCTATGAAGGACTATAAATTTGTTGCAGATTAGAAAAGTTTGAATGGGCGATGGTTGAAATATTGACCGTTGAGATCGAAAATTCCACAGCAGATTTCATACTCTCGTTTTTGTATCGTCATTATAATGTACAAAATTTTAATGCAGTGTGAATCCCCACCATAGCGCCAAATTCGAAATCGTGATGTTGCTTTTCAGCCTATTGTTTCCGTATATTCTGGAAAAGCTGCTAAAAGAATAAATATGTTTGAAATTCACACAATTTTAGCATCATTTAATATTTAAAAATATTAATCACACTTTTCCATGGTATGAATTAATAAGACAAAAATTTTAATATATTTAGATAGTAGAAACTAATCTGTAATATACACCAAAGCACTAACTGAAAATTACGCGTTTCTTATGAATAGTTTTGCGAGTCATACATAGTTTCTATATGCCTACATATGTTAGAGAGGTCCTTCAAAAGTGTAAGAAATGAATCCTAGATGAAGAGGAACAACTGAACTGAAACACATACCTCGCTGCAATTCCTCGATCAGCTTCAACTATGATAGAAAGCAGTGATTCGGGAAAAATTCTACACTGTCATATATGACGCCAATGGCAATGAAAATCCCACTTCTTTATCAGGATCATGAATAAATCTTCAGATCCAGTATATCAGTGGTTCCCAATCTTTTTAGACCCCCGGCTCCCTTGATTTACAGATAATTTCCGGCGGTGCCCTTATTATGAACCAACCATTGTACACTACAGAAAATGTTTAATTATATCTATAACTAAATTACTTTTCAGTTAACAGTATAACAATAATTATGAGGCGGTAAAGGTAAAAAAATGAGGATAAAAAAAATACAGTTTGTGTAGAGGGCTTTATTCTTATTGGCAGTATGGCGCATGCCGAGGCGCACACTTTTGAGAACCCCTGTGAAAAATGTTTATTAATCCAAATGTCCTCTTCCCAAAAAGTGGTAAATACAGCGTCGGCGCCAATTCAGAATTAATCGTGAAAGCGGTGACGTCATATTATAGAAATTACCGATTTTCCCCCCGCTGGCGATCGAAGAAACACGGAGCTTTAGGAACGATCTCACTTGTCCCTCTTTCGTCGCGTGTCGCAGAGCAGCAGATACTCGAATTTACGAAATTTTTAAAATCTCGAGGAGATAAGGGCGATACAGTTTCGGCCACTCCCGTAGCGATCTCGCCGTATGACGCCATACCGCTGAACACTTCATGAAAGTCAAAGGTTTCAAGTTATTCGTGAAGGTCAGCTCGATGACGTCAGCGAACCAGCTGTACCAGTTTATCGTTTTCTTTTGGCACTTTATTGACAAAAAGTAGCGCTCAGGCGCCTCAAATTCATGATAAAAGTATATTACTCCAAAAGAACTCTTTCCCAAAAGCCGAAAATATAGTGTTGGCACACGAAAAATGAACACGGGAGCGCAGGTTTCAAGTTATTGGCCTTTTATAAGCTGTACCTGCCTAAAATAAATATCCGGCATTTCACGAACTTACCTTATTCATGATGTCTCTTTCGAGAAGTACGTACATTTACGTGCAACTTTTTTCCCTCGTGAAGCATACTCAAAGTTGCGATATACTTGAAATCCCGAGGAGATCACGGCGATACTGTTTCTGCCACGTCCGCGAAGCCAGCGATCTCGCTCGTGTGACGTCATACCGCTGAACACTTCATGAAAGTCCTTCCTAATGCTATTTTTAGTCACAGAGAACTATTATCTGTCAAATGCATCCCAAAATCGAACACGAGGTTCCACGAGGTAACACAAGTTAATCGAGAAAGCAAGGACGTCAGACAAACCGACGTACTCGTTCATCGTTTTTTCAGCACCTTATTGGCAAAAAGTAGCACTAAAGACGCCTATAATTCATGCTAAAGTAGTGGTTCACAATCTTTTTAGATCCGCGGCTCTCTTGATGGACAGGTAATTTCTGCCGGCGCCTTTATTATGGACCATTTTAATTATATTTCTAACTAAATTACTTTTCACTCAATAGTATAACTATAAATATGAGGTAGAAGAGAAAAACAAATGAGGATAAAAAATTACATTTTGTGTAAAGGGCTTTAATTTTACTAGCCGTATGGCGTATAACGAGGCACGAAGCCACCGGGTGCCGTGCCGCACTTTTGAGAACCCCTGCAGTATAGCATCCTGATGTGAGAACTGTATGAATGTGAGAGGGGTCCATACCCGATATTAGAGTCATTTTATGTTCGATGTTGCAACGTAGATATTGGATATTACAGCGCTGATGGGTCTAAATGACGATCATGAATGCGCACCATGACTGTTGTATGATACAATGTTTCTCTTACACACTATTTACCAATAAGTGTTTGGACACCTGTGATAGAAAAGGAAAACAAGATTTATTCATATTCAATAGTTGGTAGAGCCTCCACGAGAGTCAATTACAGCCTCAACCCTCCGGGGCATGCTTTCCAGATGCCCTCTATGAGGACTAGTGGTATTTTTTTACACTTGGCTTGGAGAAGACATGTAAGTTCCTCCACCTATTTGGACGGTTGTTGTACCAATTCGGTGTTCCAACTCGTCCCAGAGGTTCTCGATAGGATTCAGATCTGGGCTCTGGGCAGGCCAGTCCATTCGGTTAATCCCATTGTCACCATAGCAATCCCCAGTGGATCTCGCAACATGACAGCTGGCGTTGTCGTCCTGATAGTAACATGAGCCCAACCCGTAAAAACTGCCACAACGTAGGAAGCACACTGTTATCCAAAATAGTGCAGTAGACGTCGGAGCTGAGCTTACCATGAATTGGGACCAGGGGGGGGGTTTCCATACCAGGAGAAACAACCCCAGACCATAATTCCACCTCCGCCGAACTTTACTGTGGGCACAATGCATTCTAGCAGGAGCCGTTCTCCAGCTTGTTGAGACTCTTGGATCCGGTACAGGGTTGCCAACTGTACCGAATTGGCCGGGATTGGCCAGGAATTGGAATCGATGTCCCTGATCCCTGATGAATGCTAAATTGTCCCAGAATGTAGCGGAAACTATTCCATTTTTAAGAGAAATTGAAATTTACATCTTATAAATCCGTTGAACGTTGTTACGTCGTAGTAATCCGACAGGTAGCGTGAACGTCAGACTAAAATTAAAGTTTCCGTGATAATTATTTACAAGATCAATTTATATACAGATCAGGAAGTACACGATGATGGCACAGATGGTGATTGCAATGACAAACTATGGGCGGAGTATTTCAATAAACATGAAAAATCGGTCGAGATGATGAAAATTGTGTCTTTCATTTTGTCCATCCCAGAGAGTAATGGTTACCCAGAGAGTATTTAGTCACATAAATAGTGTGTGGACGATGGCCAGAAATAACATGAATATCGACTTAGTGAAGGTGGAATTACAAATACGACTTATCAGTGAATCGTGTGCAGAATTAGTGAACTTTTTAAATACGGACTCACTTGCGAAAAAAATGGTGATTGCAGCAAAAAGTGAGAGAAAATATTATTGGAAAAACACATAAAAATATAACGTTAAATTTGCTATTATAAGATTTAAAATTTGTATTATTATTATTATGTAATATATATATATATATATACATATATATATATATATATATATATATATATATATATATATATATATATATATATATATATATATATATATATATATATATATATATATATATATATATATAGTTAAGTGTCTATAATAGTTAAAATAAAAAATGTAAAAAATAAATTTAAAAAAACTGTATTTTAATTTTATCATACATAAAAATTTTCCTCGGAAAACTAGGTAATGGCTGACTGACAATGATGATGATGTTCAGTTTTGAGCTATTTCTCCAGGAATCGTCACAGAAAAAGT
This sequence comes from Dolomedes plantarius, assembly GCA_907164885.2. Taxonomy (NCBI): domain Eukaryota; kingdom Metazoa; phylum Arthropoda; class Arachnida; order Araneae; family Dolomedidae; genus Dolomedes; species Dolomedes plantarius. Next base: position 21,769,054 of record OU015497.1, on the reverse strand, counting down.
TGGCAACCCTACTTGGAGTATGTGTCCATCGGTTGGGGCGGTTCCTCCGTATTTCTCTGGACAACTCCCGTCGGTCTCTATCTCCCAGTTTCGTGGGTCTGACGATTCCGAGCACATTCCGACAATCACCGCTCACCCTCCACTTCTGAATCACAAAAAGGCCAATGTGGATTTTAGGTAATTCAGGTCGCTACATATGTCCCTTAAGGATCGGTCATTTCTGTGATACCCGACGATTACACCTTTCTCGAAATCAGATAACTCTGTACTTTGTGGCATCTTTCATGCGACTAAAGCCAATGTTGTGTCCTACACGATATTTAGCGGCGGAGAGCGTGACGTATATCTGGACCGCAGATATCGTCATTTGTATGTGTGTACAAATACTTATTCGTAGATAGTGAATATCTGCGTATACATACCAAATTACATTAAAATCTGTCCATTAGTTTTCGAGAAATTCGATAAAATGTGGAAATTCTCTTAGTTTTGAACACTAGTGTAAATAAATAAATAAATATATATATATATATATATATATATACTGGTTAGTTTGTAATATTGTAATATTGCTTACAAAAGCCACTACAAGTTACAATTACAATTAAAATGATTATATGTAGTTCTCCATTGGCGAAATTAAGAAAAAAATCTGCCATTAATCATAATTTGATATTATTAATGACCAATTTTGATAAAATGCGTAGCCACAAACATTGAACAGTCATATGTTATAAGCACTATATTTTGAATATTTTATCTGATTGGGTAATGGCACTTTATCCACATCATTTTATATATTTTCTGAAAATTTCATTTCTTAAAACAGAACAGTGCAGGTAGTTTTATCATAGTATAGTAACCGATTCTTCCAAAAAATTCTATTAAGTAAAGATAGAGATATTCCAGACGAATTTATTTCGAGTAGAAAGATATATTTGAAGAACGTAGTTTTAGGAATGATATTTGTATTGAGCATAAATATTTTTCTTCAATAGAAAAGCTTATTTCTTAAATTTGAGCTAGGAAATTATCTCACTGGAAATGTAATTTAGATTATACGTATATATTTTACAAAAATGGTTTATATAAGCAAATCTATAGTTGTATTCCCTATCACATAACTTAATTCCTAAAGATAATGTTTTAAGAAAAACATGCATTATTTATAGCTTAAGGTTTCTGATGGTGACCAATATGGTATGTTTCCATTCTTCTGCTATTATCTGTATTAGTTCTTTCGTAATCTATAGAAGTCCTATAACTGTCTATACTTCTATTTACTGCATATCTATATGTAAAAGAAATATTAACTAGACTTTCGTCAGAATTTTTAAAAGCTACAGTTACTTTTAGAGTTAATGCTATTTAATCAAAGGAAGTTTGACTTTTTTCATAAGTATGTGGCTGTTATCTTATAATCAATTTTTAAATATATTTTATAGTTATTAAGAAACTTTGTAGTAAATCTTTTTTATCTAAAACTTATCAGTACGAAAGTATCTTATTGCGAAAAAATAAAATTCGGAATACCTTATTATCTTAAAATATTTATTTGAAAGATGATAATATATGAAAGTAAAGTTCCTTAGTTTTATTTATGTTTTGTAAACAGTATTTATCATGATAGTGAGCGATATATATATATATATATATATATATATATATATATTATAAAATTAAAATTAATGACAACTATAATAATACTATATTTATTACCTTCGCTCGGGATTCAGTTTCTGTTATTATCTTTTTTTCAATGTTTAGCCTCATGTTTTGATGTTCTAAAGTTATAATAACTCATAAACAAATTAATTTCATTTTTTGAGTAATAAAAAATCATTTATTAACTAATTTATTGATACTTTAATACTTGCCAGTACACTACATTTTTTGTTTCTTTTTTACCATCTTCGACAATGTATAATTCTGATTGATTCCTTGCTCTAGAAACTCCCACATATAGCTGACCATGTGAAAAACATTCTTCTGTCAGATCCAGTCTAGTGCACTTTTTTTGGGGCCTTTTAAAGCATTAATTTACAGCTAGTCAATAACGTTTTAATGGATTTGTTATTATAGAAAAAGAATCAATAATGTTTGAATGGATTGAGAACACATTCAGTATTAAAACACAGCAAATCTGATAATTATTATAGAAAAAGTACATACACATATTTCATGATTGTAATTATTTCTCAAAACTAAATCGTCTGCTACGTTTCAATGTCGCTTTCAGACACACACACGGCGCAACTGGTTACAAACCCGTCGGACGGGTTTGTAACCAGTTGCGCCGTGTGCGTGGCTCCATTCAATTACATAGGTTGCGACTCATCATGGAATGGTTTGTGATTTGAGTCAGTTATCAGTTCCTTTTGAGTTGCTCCGTGTGCAGACGGGCTAAGTCTACAAATTATATTTTCCAAAAAACCCATGAACTAACACTCCCTCTTTGAAAGATTTCTGTTCTTTTAAACGAGGTATAATGCTTCTGAATAATTTCATTATGCTTATAAACATAAGAATATCGAAGCAAAATATTTAATTAAATAAGATCATACGAACACATCTGAAGTATACAATTTTTGCATAATTATATGAATAACTCTAAATCTGTTAAAACAGCAAGAGAATTTTTAAAATAATGATTAAAGTAAACTTGATCTATAGTTTAAATGTTTTTGTAAAATTTATTATGTAGCTTTTCTTGATTGTAGTTATTGTTTATAATTTATTGTGCTAGTACAATTTCAAAACTGTTTATTGTAATTTATTTAATTAAACAATGTAAAAAAATGTACAAAAAGTCAAAAGTAAATTACCCTGCTTATGTATAAAGTAAGCAATCTGATGTCTGATGTATAAAGTAAAATGTAAAGTACATATTTAAGTTTAAATAAGTAAAACTTATAGCATGTAATGTGTAAGTATGAAATTGTGTATAATATAAATACATGTGAGCAGACGAGTAATGTAAGAAGAATGCATTGTATATGAAATAATATATTGTGTTGTATGGTACATGTAGTATTGATTATGATTTGTTTGCACAGTTTTTTATTGTATATATATGGTTTTGTACAATGTATTGTATATATATTGAATTGCATTTATAGTGTATTGTATATAAATTGATTTGCATAATGTTATAATTAATTGTGTAGCATTGTATTGTATAATAATAGTGTGTATTCAAATCGATGTTAATGTAAATTTTACGCTGCTGATATACAAAGTGAATAGTCAGGGATTTTACCGTATAAGGTTAGGCTGATGTCGGCTTAAACTTAAACTTATTCAATTAAACATTATTTTGTATTTTATGATGAGAAGGCAAGAGACTAAATTTTGTATGCTGTACAAACGGAAAAAAATACTTAAATAAGCTTGCTCCCAAATTTTACGTAATGCTTATTCCAAAATTCACATTTCTCACAAATAACAACCCCTTTCCTTAAGCGCAATCTATGGGCAACCTATTTAAAAAATTATACTGATCCTCTAGGCACGTGCCTACATTTTATTCCAAGCACTGAAGGTCTCGTCTTAAGTCTACCATGTATGGTGTAGCAGTAATCTAGAGGAGATTAGTGGTAGTACTTGGATGTTACCAAAAATGATTACTCAGGTGTACTTTAATCAATCAATTTATTAAAATAACATAAGAATATACACATATATAAACAATTCATTCTGACTCATATCTTATGCAAAATATCATTTCAGTTAATACTACCATGTGATATATTTCTCTATAAAATTATCAATAAAAATTAACCTAACCCCCATCTAATTAATTCGGTCACTATACGCGCTGGGCATTGGCAGAAAAGGAAATACAAAACTCTCTCCCTACCTTGGAAGACTGCGTCCCTACCTTCAAAGACTGCGTCGGGGATTCAAACAGTAGCTCGGTGCCTCCTTCTGATTGGTTGAACTACATAGTCGTACATCTCCTGCACCTCGTAGCCGGCACCTCACGATACGATTGCGGCGTAAACCAGAGGACTTTTCCCGTGGATAGAAACTCGTTGCGGCTGGGCGTTGGTTAGACTTCGCTGGGGCTGAGGATCATCGCGGCTTCGTTAGACAAGGCTTGTCGGGGAGTTCAACTGTAGTCACTCTTTCTCATATGGTCATCTCCAGGCTTGGGGATGCGGTGGCCTCCACTGCTCTTTGCCGTCCCTCCAAATCTGCTGGCGAACAATTGGATGCGGAGATCGGACCTAACGTGGGTTTTCACGGGGCTAAGGCTTACGAACTTCAAATCATCTGCCTGGATCCGTCCGCTGTGATTCTTAAAATTATCAGCTCCCTATCTCAACGTCAGCTTACAACCTCATTCAATCATTTCGGTCTATTCAACACAACTACTTCTAGACTCTCTCTATATTAATTCTGGGGCTTACATATCTGCCAGGGTAAATGCGTCCCTTTCAGCCTCTGATGCGGTCTACGTCTTTTTGATTTCTCAGCCCAATTGACTTGCTCTGCTCTGCTCTGCTGCTCTGCTCTGTTCTACTGAATTTTTCTTACGCTGAACTTAATTTCAATTCTTCATTCAGGGCTTCCATTGGTGGCCACCTTCTGACCAATGGGTCAACCTGGACTTACATTATTGGTTGCACATATATTTTCATAATACTTCCTCCAATCTAAATTGAAGGGGGCGTCAACCCCTCTTACTGCTGCAGTTCACGCTGGGGATTCCTCAAACTCCCAAATTCTCACGACTCCCTTTGATGTCAAACTGCGCCCCTAACGAAGTCAAAATCATAAATTTCTTTTTCCTTTTTCATCTCTCACTGGTGACCCTTTTTAGATTCCAATTTTCGCCTGCCTAGTTCATTAAATCCAGCTGGTCAAGCCCCGTTGCCTGCTTTCCTCGGGTTACTTAGTCTCCATTCCCTCTTAACAATGTCGTTTTCTGCACCTGCGACTTGACACTACCTCTTTTCTAAGAAACGTGTCGTGTCTCACTACGTCATATGGTCAAGAAAACCGTTCTTGCCCTTTCCTTGATAATTATCAAACACCTAGAATCCTGTGGGAATCCGTAACTCTTACCCCACAACCCTAATCCAAGGAAATATCTGAAGACATCTACTATGATGAGATCTAACCAATTAAAAAATTCTAACCCCTGGTGGTCAGAAAGGGAAATATCTATTTTATATAGACTTGAAAGGAAGAAAACCCTGTCTCTTTTCTCTCTAGACTGTTGTCTAGTGCAGTGATGCGTAAACTTTTTCGACCGCGACTCACTTTCTTTAAATAAAAAATCCTGCGATCCCCAGTGAAAATTTTTTGGTTGTAACAATTTTTTTTCAATTTGAATAGCGTTAGAAAAGAGAAGTAAGGAAATTTTTACAAACTACAGTTGGTTCTCTGTTTAACGACGCTCTACTTCACGACGATCTCTATTTAAAGACGATATTTCCCGGTCCCGGTCCCTCCGACGTAAAAAAATTCTATTTTAAGACTATTTTGTTTCTATTTAACGACGATTTTTTCTTACATGATAAACTTTTTCTTCAACATGTTATCTACTGGAGGGTTACTTTCTGTGGGGAGTTTGGTTTCAAAAACAGACCCGGAATTTCCTTAATGGTGCATATACATTGGTGCAGCGTTCTCTGCCTGTGCCTTGGGGAATCCAGTGATTTATGTCACTCTGTACTCTGTACTATGCGTGGATCGCCTCCTCTGGCGGTCCATCAAAGAAAGAGTGAGGGGTCAGCGGGTCAAATGGTGACGAGCGGGGTCGGGGGAGACACCACATCAAAGAAACCTTGCGGGCGGCAATGGGGGTGGTTCTAAATACCGTGTCTAATGTTACCGTGACTAATGTGATGACAGGAGTCGGGCAGAGAACTCTGCACCAATCTATATGCGCTATTATGTTTGTTTCAATCATAGACTTGTTGCAGTGGAAAAAACCGGGGGAGGGGGGGGATTACTGTTTCTCGGAAGATCGAACATTCTTCCCTGGTGGAACGAATTTCTTAGTGCGGGTGTGGAATCACTCTATTGTACCTACCATGTTGTCATGTGATTTACGAACTGTCCAAAAGCACCCCTCTCTCACTCCTTCTGGGAAGCACGTGTTCATGTTTACAGAATTGAGGCAGTGAAAGGCAAAGTGGTGTAAGTTCCATTTTCAACTTTTTTTATTTGAGGGCAAATATGTAATCTCCATGTTCAATTTATAGTGGAATTGCAAATAATTATTGTTTGCAATATTAAAGTAATTATTATGAATAATAATTTGTTCAATTTATAGTGGAATTTTTGTAGTTTTTGCAGTAAAACGCTTTTGACTTACACCACTTTACTTACTGACTTACACCACTTTACTTACTGACTTACATCACTTTGCTTTTCACCGCCTCAATTCATGGTTGGGTGTAGGAGCTCATTCCAGTAAGAATACGAGGTGAGCAGAGCAAAATGGCATCAAAGCGAAAGCATCTTACGCTACACAAAAAAGGGAAAATTATTGAAAACTGGGAAGAAAGTGTTGGAATAACAAAATTCCAATTCGCAAGACAATTTCAGCTACCCGAGTCTACTCTAAAAGGCATTTTAGCAAGCAAAGAGAAAATTCTTGAAGCAGCACAAAAATTTGGTTTGAGATCCAAATCCAAATGGCAGAAAATTCAATGTGGCCGATCAGAAGAGTTTGAGAAGGCAGTCCTGCAATGGTTTCATCAAGCAAGAGCATCTAACATTCCAATTTCCGGAGTGATATTTAAAGAAAATGCTATTATTCTGGCAGAAAAGTTTGGAATGCAAAATTTTCAGGCTTCGTCTGGTTGGCTAACAAAGTTCAAAGAAAGATACAGGCGCATATCTGGCGAAAGTGGCTCCGTAGATGAAAAAATAGTGGATGAATGGAAAATAGTGCTGAAGGGGAAATTAGATGGATATGATGAGAAGAACATATTCAATGCAGATGAGACGGGCCTATTCTACAATATGGTGCCTAATAAAACCTTAACGTATATGGGCGAAAAGTGTTTTGGTGGAAAACACAGTAAGGAACGATTGACTGTTTTACTGTGCACTAATTCGGATGGATCTGAGAAATTTCTACCACTAGTTATAGGCAAATCAAAGCAACCAAGGTGTTTTAAGAATATCACCAGGAAACCTTGTGAGTACCGCAATAACAATAAAGCGTGGATGACATCACAAATTTTTATTGACTGGATTAGAAAATTTGATGCAAAAATGCATCGAGAAAAGTGAAAAGTTTTACTTTTAATCGACCGATGCACTGCACATACTCCAAATATCCATGGACTTACAAATTTGACTATCCATTTTTTACCAGCTAATTGCACAAGTAAGTTATAGCCATTAGACCTGGGTGTTCCGTCCTGTAGTAGCCGCCCGCGTGCATAGATGGCAGCACTGATCCTGTGATTTTTTTTTTTGAAAACGATGTGTGAAAACATGAACTGTTGTTGTTGAAAAAATATTCTTATGTACGTGATGCGAGCAGGGCTTCTGCTTGCTTATTCCCTTTTTGATGTAATTTACTTTAAGTGAAAGGTTTGGAACATGGCTGGGAAGTGAAGCAATTCATCATTCCTTTATGTAAGTCAATTCATGATTCAATTCTTTAAGCTATTTGGGTTTTCATTTTCCCAGCGTTGATTCATTCCTTATATGCTATTAATCGCAAGTGTATTCTATTAAATGTGCAAGTATTGTAATTATTTTGTTTTAAGTCAAAATAAATCCTTTAAAATTCATTTACAGTCCACTAAATCTATAAATCTCACATAGTTTTGGTCCGTCGAGCCGGAGTGACAGTAGAGAATCTTTTAATTATGTGTTTCACTCGCTCGTTTTAGTTTCGTTCGCCATCTTGGATAAAGTTGATTCCCGCGTTCTCGCAAGTGTTTTGGCTACTTTCCAACTCTTTTCCGGTAGGCAAACGTAAATGAATTGTTTAATTCTTATTTCTAGCATTTGATATTTTTCATTTTTGGCATTTTAGCATTCGCGTAAAATTGTTGACGTGCTATTTTCGATTCGTGGAATTTTTTATATGAGACATTTTGATTTTCTGATTTCGATATGGCTAAGGGTAAGAAAGATTCAAAGATTGAAACGAGGTTTCATTTCATTATCAAGGAAATTGACAGATATGTTAATCGTGTTGATGATTTAATCAAGGAGGGTAAATCATTTATTTTGAAAGAAATAAAAACAAAACTGTGTAATTTGATAGAATCTTTGGAAGAGTTAATATTTGAATTAATCGATGAAAATGATCTTTTTTATAATGAATACACAAATGCAAATGAGAAAGTAATTATTGCTTGTGCCGATATAGAAGGATTTATTAGTAGAAGTACTAATGAAAATTCGGCTTCCGAGTTCATTGATAAGTCAGTTTCGAATGAAACGCAAAATATTCGCCTTCCAAAATTTGAAATTCCAATTTTTGGCGGAAACCTTGATGATTGGATTACGTTTAAGGAAATATTTTCTGCGACAATTGATTCAAATAAAAATCTGTCCTCACTTTCGAAATTCCAGTATTTAGTTGCATCAGTAAAGTCGGACGCAGCAAAACTGATTAAGGGTTTTCCTGTTTCTGGGGACTTCTACAGACAAGCTTGGGAAACTTTAGTATCTAGATACGATGATAACAAACTCTTGGCTAATAATCAATTGAGTAAAATTTTTAACATTAAATCCCCCAAAGTTTGTAATGGTAAATCTCTTTTGGAAATCCTGGACAGGTGCAATGAAGCAATACGTAATCTTGATATATTGGGGTTTAAATGTAATGAATTGGTAGACTTGATTCTGATCTATGCAATTCAAAATAAGCTCGATAGCAATATGCGTACTCAGTGGGAATTGAAAACTGAAAAGGGAAAATTTCCAACCTTTGCGGAATTTTCGGCCTTTTTGGAACATCACGCGAGAAGTCTTCAAAATGTAAAAGATTCCTGTTTCAAAGTAGAAACAACTAGTAAAGGTGATTTCAAACCTCAAAAAAGGACCACCTTTTGTAACACCGCGTCAGCTTCGAAACTACCAGTTTGCATCATTTGTAAAAACTCGCATGCATTGTACAGATGTCCAGATTTCCTAGGGATGTCATTGGATCAACGATGGGAATTTGTCAAAACTAATAAGCTTTGCATTAATTGTTTAAGAGGTAATCATTTGGCCTCAAAATGCTTAATTACTATTAGGTGTAAGTCAGAAAATTGTAATAAAAATCATCACACCCTTCTCCATCGTCCAAAACCTATTCAAAATATTGAAACTGCTAGTAATTCAAATCAGGTAAACGAAGTGGAAAGTCCATGCCTTGTTAACCATATAAAAGCAGTGACAACCTTGTTAAGCACCGCATTGATCAAAATCAAATCTTCAAATCAGGACTTAATTACTTGTCGTGCACTGATAGATAGTGGCTCGCAGAGGTGCATGATTTCTTCCACATTAGCAACAATACTTAATTTAAAGGTGAGAAATACAAATCACATTATTCGAGGAATCACTAATTCTGTTGCAGAAACATCCTTAAAAGAGACTAATATGACGATATATTCACACTCCTGTGACGAATCATTTGAGATGAATGCTCTGGTCGTCAAAAACATTACCATGAACCTACCCAATTTTCGGATGGAAGTCACTAAGTGGCCTCATTTGGAGGGACTTGTCCTTGCTGATCCGAACTTTCACATCTCATCTATTGTTGAAGTTTTGATTGGAGCAGACTTGTTCATCCAAATTATTTCTGGTGAGAAAATCATTGGTCCAAAGGGAACGCCTTGTGCTATGAAATCTAAGCTAGGATGGTTGCTATCTGGCCCCATCTATTCAATGCCAGTAAGGGAAGAGATTTTCAGTTGTCATTCTATAATCGACAGCGAACTCAATTCTTCACTACAGAAATTTTGGCAAATGGAATCAGTTCCAGAATCATCAGTCATTGATCCGGTAAATGACAAATTTTAAAAAAATGTGAAGAGAGACTGTACTGGAAGATACGTTGTGAACTTACCATTCAAATCTATTCCGGTTCTCGGCGATTCCAAATTTCAAGCTTTGAAGCGCTTCCAATATTTAGAAGCAAAATTCAGAAAGAACCCAGAATTCAAAACGAAGTACTGTGAATTCATGAAAGAATACCTCTCACTAAACCATATGGAAATCGTCCCAGAAGATGAAGAAGAGGTTCCAAATAAAGCTTTCCTACCTCATCACGGTGTTTTAAGGGAGGAAAGCCTAACAACAAAGCTTCGTGTTGTTTTCGATGCATCCAGTAAAGATTCAAGTGGAAATTCCCTAAATGATTTCCTTGAGGTCGGTCCTAAGCTACTCCCAGAGATATTCAAGATCCTCATAAACTTTGGATCATATCGAATAGCCTTGTCAGCAGACGTCGAAAAAATGTTCCGCCAGATTCTGGTAACTGCTTCCCACAGAGATTACCAAAGAATAGTTTGGAGATTTCAAGAGCAACAACCGATCTCTACATATCGTTTGCGCACTGTCACCTACGGGACAGCTTGTGCTCCTTACTTGGCGATTAAAACTCTCCATAAACTCGCTGAAGACTCCCAGACAGAAAATCCCCGCATTTCTGAGATAATTAGGGAGAACTTCTACATGGATGATCTCTTGTGTGGCGCTTCTTCGCCCGAGGAGGCATCAAGACTCGTCTATGAAATAAATCAGATTATGGAAAGTGGCGGATTTACACTGAGAAAATGGGCTTCAAACTGTCCAGAAGCAATTGAACATGTAACAGAAGAAAGAAGACTCATCCATTCAAACGGGAAAATTGAAAATGAACAAGTTGTAAAATTATTAGGTCTGACATGGAATCCTTCTGAAGACACGATACAGCTACACATAGCGAGAACAACCGAAGTTAAAACAAAGCGAGATTTACTCTCGTTTATTGCAAGAACATTCGATCCGTTAGGTCTATTGTCACCATCTACAGTCATACTCAAAATCTTAATGCAAGAACTTTGGAAAGATAAGTTGTCATGGGAAGATGAAATACCTCCAGAAATTTTGAAGGTATGGGAAAGTTTTCTTAATCAAATTGATTGTCTGAAAGCCATTAGAATTCCGAGGTTTATAAGTATGGATGAAAGCGCAACTACTCAAATTCAGTTGCATGGATTTGCTGATGCATCGCTGAAGGCATATGCAGCAGTCCTCTATCTGGTAAAACTAAGTCCTTTTGGTAATACCTCTCATCTCTTAGCTGCAAAGACAAAGGTGGCTCCATTATCTATGGTCACTTTGCCTAGGCTTGAACTTTCAGCAGCATTATTGTTATCACAGCTTACCTTGACAGTGATAGATTCTCTACCGATTAACCTTGAAGATGTCCATCTATGGTTAGATTCTCAAATTGCCTTATGTTGGATTCATTCCCCACCACTGAAGGGTAACCAATTCGTATCCAATCGCGTGCACAAAATCAAATCTCTAGTTCCAAAGGCTCAGTGGCACCACATTACAGGAAAGTGGAATCCGGCAGATTGCGCTTCCAGAGGAATCCTTCCTGAAAAATTGCTTCATCATGATCTTTGGTAGTCTGGCCCGTCCAGATTGTGGGATAATTCTTCTTATCCCCCCCTTTAGTCAAGATTCATTCTCTGATGGAGCCGAAGAGGTGTTGGTCCATACCGCGGTAGAGAAAGAGATCCCTGAATTTCTGCTTAAGTTCTCATCATACACCAAATTGATAAATGTCATCGCCTATTGTTTAAGATTCATGCACAACTGTAGACACCCTAATGAACGACTCACTGAACACTTGACTGCCAATGAAATCAAGTCTTCTCTCCTGCTCATAGTTAGACTGTTGCAGACGAAGGAATTTTCAAACGAGATTAAATTACTCCAACAGAAATCACCATTGCTTACTTCAAGCAAGCTATTGACTCTTAATGTTTTTCTCGACGAATCAAACATCCTTAGAGTAGGCGGAAGACTGTTCAGACAGCAAAATCTGACTCATGATCAAAAATATCCAATATTGCTACCCAAGGAAAACCTAATTACGGATTTGATCATTCAGTATTACCATCAGAAGCATTTTCATGCAGGTCCACAGTTAACGTTAGCTCTCATACGTCAAAAATTTTGGTTTACGAGCGGACGATCCAAGGTGAGGCAAGTGATCCACCGATGTATTCTTTGTAAAAAATTGCGTGCTGCATCCTGCCAGCAGATTATGGCCGATTTACCATCTGAAAGAATCAATCCATCACGTTGCTTTCAGAAAATAGGAATTGATTTCTGTGGACCAAACCAAACCAAATCTCACCAGAAGTAAAACCAAAATGAAATCATACATATGTGTTATCATCTGCATGTGTACTAAAGCTGTGCACTTAGAGGCTGTATCCGATCTTTCAACTCAAGCTCTACTCGCGTGCTTGAAACGTTTCATCAGCCGTAGAGGCTTACCCTCGGATATTTATTCCGACAACGGAAAGAACTTTGTAGGACTTTCCAATGAGCTGAAAACTTTGTTCTGCAAATTGAAATCCGAAGAAGTAATGCATTTTTCATCCTTTCATGAGATAAATTGGCATTTTATCCCACCATATTCACCAAACTTCGGAGGCATCTGGGAATCAGCCGTGAAAAGTGCGAAAAACTTACTAGTGAAAGCCAGTAAATCTGCAGTTCTCAATTTCGAAGAACTGTCAACCTTTCTTTGTCAAATTGAGTCATGTTTGAACTCTCGACCATTAGTGCCTATGTCTTCTGACCCTTCGGAGTTAAGTGCTCTCACACCAGGGCATTTCATAATCGGCAGCTCTTTGCTGGACATTCCTGAAACTTCAAATTGCACCATCAGTTTAAGTGACAGATGGAAACTTTTACAAAAAATGCGAATTGAATTCTGGGACCGATGGTCTCGAGATTACTTAAATCAACTCCAGCAAAGACCAAAGGCTTGGAGCCTCCAACGTCAGAATCTTCAGATTGGAGATTTGGTGGCAATCCATGAGCTACAACTTCCTCCATTAAAGTGGCTTCTTGGACGTGTGATTCAGTGTTTCCCAGGAGCAGATGGCTGTTTAAGAGTTGTTTCCATCAAAACTGCTTCTGGTGATGTCAAGAGGCCAATTTCTAAAGTCACTGTGCTACTGCCCGCCCCGGAGGATGTTCCGTCCTGTAGTAGCCGCCCGCGTGCATAGATGGCAGCACTGATCCTGTGATTTCTTTTTTTGAAAACGATGTGTGAAAACATGAACTGTTGTTGTTGAAAAAATATTCTTATGTACGTGATGCGAGCAGGGCTTCTGCTTGCTTATTCCCTTTTTGATGTAATTTACTTTAAGTGAAAGGTTTGGAACATGGCTGGGAAGTGAAGCAATTCATCATTCCTTTATGTAAGTCAATTCATGATTCAATTCTTTAAGCTATTTGGGTTTTCATTTTCCCAGCGTTGATTCATTCCTTATATGCTATTAATCGCAAGTGTATTCTATTAAATGTGCAAGTATTGTAATTATTTTGTTTTAAGTCAAAATAAATCCTTTAAAATTCATTTACAGTCCACTAAATCTATAAATCTCACACTGGGTATCATTCGCAGTGTGGAAGCATACTACAGAAAGTCTTTAATTAGGAAATTAATAAACAATTCGGCTGACAGTATAAAAATTATAAAATTTACAATCTTGGAAGCAATGCACATGATAACATCAGCATGGAAAGAAGTTTCTTCATCCACAATAAAAAACTGCTTTCGCGTTGCTGGAATTCACAAAGAACTTGTAGTGGAACTGCAAAGTACGGATATAGAAATCAACGAAGATGACATTACCCCTGAAGAATGGAGAAGTCTTGTTGAAGATGAGGATGTTTCAATTCAAGATTTCTAGAATTGTGAAAATATGTTTTAACAACATATTTCAAAAATGTAGAACAAATTTATTAAGATATTGTAAACGAAAACACAGTGTCAGACGAAGACGGTGAAGTTGAAGACACGGAAAACGAAACACTGCCACCGTCTTACACAGATGCAATTTCTGCTCTAGATGTTCGCCGACGCTATATTACATCGAAAATGGAAGGTGACTCATTTAACATTTTAGAAAATCTGGAAAAGAGAATAACGAAAAGAAGGCGAATGAAGCAATCAACACTTTTTGAATTTTTTAAAACGTAATTTATTGTATTGTTTGTACTCTTTTTTTTTTCAATGTAATTTAAAATATCTTTTTGTGAATAAAATAATGATGATAATAAAAATAACATTTTTAAACACGCCAATATATTAAGAAATATATTGACAGTCCTAAACCTGTAAAGTGTGAAGGGAAATGTTATTTTTTCACAAATTCTGTTTAAGGACGATCTCTACTTAAGGACGATTTTTCACGGTCCCTTGAAAGTCGTTAAACAGAGAACCAACTGTATTTCTAAAATCAATGAGGTTTATATTGTGGGTATATATTTACTTTGCCTAATAACAGTAAAAAAAATCCCACTTCTACAATTGTTTGTGCCAAATCTAGGGCAATAAAAACTTCATATTGAAATATTAAGGTATCCGTACACCTTAGAGGGTGATTTTTTGAAATTTTTTTAATTTTGTCTTTTTATGTATTTTTTATAATGACATTTAAGTTAAAACTTGAAACAATATATAAAAAATTTAGCTGTTACATTAAAATAATTTTTTCAGGGGGAAAAACTGGAAAAAATTGGTCAAAATTTGACATTCCGCATTGCATGGTAACTCAAAAACAAACAAATATATTACCATTTTATAAATTGAAAAATGAAGATAATAACTGTCTCTGGGGAATAATCTATTCTCAAGATTGAACTATGTGTACCTCAAAGTTTGTAGCACTTAAAGTACTGATGTTCATAAAAATCACTTAAAACTCATTGTCACTCGCAATTTATACCAATGTAAACAAAAAACTAATCAATCTGCAATCATGAGCATTGACTATTCCCTTTATAAATATATATAGATAAAGTATGCAAAATTTTAAGGCATTTTAAGCGTAACTTTTTATAATAGGATGTATTGCGTTAATAAAAAGGATGAAAATATTCATTTTGAGAAAACGCTAAAAATAACTTTATAACACATTTCTTACTTTAAAAATAAATATTTTCGTATTAAAATCCACCATATTTATAAACTTCTCCCTCTTGGCTTTCTGCAACACTTATTTTTTTTTACCTAAGGGCTCTGAGAATTTTCCTGCGTCTCTTTGAAGCAGAAACAGAATGACGTATTAAATCATTCTTTCTAACGTTGTCTAAATGCTTGTAGGCTTGCAACGTAAAAAATCCTGGATAACTAATATCCAACTTGTTAAAAACATTCAGACAACCTTTATATCCATCATTAAATTGCAATACTGCATCATACGTTCCAAGTTTCATCATTTTCAAACAAACAAATACCTCTTTTGTTAATCGTTGTCTTATTATGCCATTCAGGCATTCGTTTGCATTTTGTTTTACCGTGGAGACACTTACTCAAGAGTTCTCTTGAGCACAAATCTAAGTATACTGGTCTAAATCAAAAATTCTTATCCCAGACATGGCTGCATTAGTTTTATCCGAGTCTAAAGCACTATCAACTTTTGACATTGTACAACTCGCAGTGCTTTGTACACCCTCATATACACCATCGTTTTTGACATTTTTTGTAAAATGAGTTCCGTAACACTTGCGTTTTCGTTTTCTTCCAATACTTTTACCCATTTTTACGAGAGAAAAGTAAGAAGTAAACGGATTTAAGAACTTTATAAAGCCAATAAAATCCACGCGGTAAATCTGCAGATATGTAAACAATCGCTTTAGCAATATAAGTTTGTTACCAAGTTTAGGAATACAAGAGTAAACATTATGTTGCCAGATACGTTTCCAAATATTTATAAATCCCTTAATTTTTATTTCCAAGTATTTCCTTTCACGTATAACCCAATTTCAGCGTTAAATCTAGAAAAAGAACGATGTAAACAAACATTTTAGCTTACTTCCGGTTTGCAGAATGACACTTCCGGTTGTAAAATTCTGCGACAAGTAATATTTAAATTGCTGTAATTCGGTTTCTAATTAAGATAGAAACATAATTCAAACGGAATTTGAAAGATAAAAGATTGGGCTTTAATGTTATTGCAAAAAACAAAAAACGATATTTTGACCGAAAATGCCGTTTTAAAGGTGTACGGGTTAATACGTATTTGTATGTAATTTAGGTAAAAGAGCCAGCTTTCAAAATTATAAGCTTCATAAGAAAACATTGAGAATTATAAACTGCATTTATTTATACAAAACTAATATAGAGAAAAATAATGAGAAACTTGAATTTCGAATAATATTTGTTCAATATTAGATGAAATATTTTAGAACGCTATTCTTGCACCATCTTCTAGATTAAGTCTTGATCATTATATGGTGTTTATAGCACCTAATTTTCAAAAGTCCTTCTCACACAGACAGCTAGAAGCGAATGTACACAATGTAAATATAGCGTTGCAAGACTGTATAACACCATATAAAACAATATCCTATCATATGCAACAATATCGTATCATATAAGAAAATATAAATAAAAATATTATAAATATGTTATAGACGATTTAAAGAATACTTTAAAATTAAATATTTCAATGATAAATTAAATGATTTTAACTAAACATTTCAATATATATATATATATATATATATATATATATATATATGTATGTATATCTACATATACATATTGCGTTTTGTTTCAAACACGACTAAAATGTACCTATAGAAATAAACTATTAATTGAGACTGTATGGAAGGACGACACCATTTTCACTTTATAAAACCCTATATGGAATTCTAGAAATACTAAAGTTAACAATGATAGGTTTAAAAATTTGAAGGCACAATACGAGAAGATATTTCAATTCATAGATTTTAATTATTTGAAATTCCGCATCAAATATTCAGAAGAATCTTTCGCCTTTTCGAATACTATATTGCAAGATATTAGCAAAATGAAATTGAATTACAATCCTGCTAAAACTTTAGATTTCAAGAGGAAATTGCGAATTCACTTTTCTTTGAATCTGGACTAACTTACCCTATTTTTATACGAAGGATGCAAAAAAATAATTTTCGATTTTGCGTGCAGGCTAACAAATCTTAAATTGAATTTGAATGTAGTATCTTATGTTCCTTGATACAATAATTAAATTATATTTAGAGTTTCATCAAAAGTTTCGCTGAAAATTTTTTGTTATTAATATTTTCATAGAAGCAATTGCATATAATAGTACTGATAGATTTTATTTAGAGATTGTTTGATTTTGGTTATGGAGCATATACGGTTGTAGCCCTTCTGGGGTAGGGCTACTAACCTTGCGGCAATAGCTAGTGGGATATATGGCTATCATGCCGCTGCGTATTCGTGATGAAATGCATTGCCAAATGCAAGCATAAACTGGAAGGAGTTCAATCGTCAGAATAAAAATTATAATTTAACATATAAAACAAAAATAGATCTTTCCCAACTCGGAAAGGAAATGACACATGAATTCCTGCAGGGAAAAGAGTATGTGTGCGAGCTGAAAAACAACTGGGTTTTTAAATCTGTGTTCGCATGAAATCAGGCATGCGCAGTAATGCCGATTTTAAATTGCTTCTTTAGGAGAAAGTAGTGAACAGAAAATTAGCATATGCGATTCAGTGAATGTAGAATTTTTGTGTCCGAGACCACGGTGACACCACACGGCATCTTTTCCATAACAGGGCTAAGAACATTTTTTAAGACGATTACGAACGGCTACAAATGGTAATACTCCTCTCCAAGATTTGTAGCTCAAAATTTTTATAATGCAGACAGCTGAAAAATTTGCATGAAATACCCCAATACAGGGGTTCTTGTACTTATGTAGTCTGAGGACCCCCTCTTGAGCAACATTTCTTTTTGCGCACCCCATCCCAGCTCTAGGCATTTTAAGTCGTTTTTGAGACTTAAATGCTGGCTCAATAATCTCATAGGCACTACTTTATAATAAATATTAGTAAAAATGTATCGCTGGTTATTTTAATAAATGGTCTTGCGCATTTATAGAGATGAACATTTTTATTAGGACATAGAATAAAAAACATAAAATGAATAAAAACAGTAGTAAAAAGAATTTAAGTTATAAATCATAATACATTAAACTCATACAAACATTTCTTGGTCAAATATTGGTCAAAATAGATCTATCTTATTATAATAAGTTTTCTGTAAATGATTTTTACTTACCGAGGTGGGTGCAGTGGTTCTCTTGAAACCAGAACCGCAATGTCAGGCACTATGTTGGAAAGTTTTATTCCGAGGTCCGCTTTTATATTGAGTTTGTTTCTATACTTTGAATTCATATATATAACAGTACCGAAAAAGCATGTACACATAAATATGTTGTGCAGAACGGAATCAAATGTTGGAGGGCTTCATTTGCAAGTGCAGGGTAATCAGATCTGAGAAATAACCAAAAGTTTGTGAGTTCATTTTTGTTGAATTGTAGTTTCAAAGACGTATCGCATGATAATTCCACGAGAATATCTTGTTCAAGTATAGATTGTTAAAGTCAAAATTGTTTCGCGGACCCCAGGGGTCCGAGGACCACAGTTTAAGAATCTATGCCCTAATAAGACCGGGCGATGGCCCCGGGCTAAGAGTGACAATGGGCATTGGGGCCTCGACTTTCGCCATATGGCGTTAGTTCCTGTTGCTCCGTTAGTCCTAAACCAGGGGTGTCCAACATTTTAGCTTCCTTCGGCCACATAGACAGAATACGAAATATTTTGGGCCACAGAAAAATATACCTAACATTAAAAATAGTTTATGAGTAAAAAAGTATAATATATAGTTGACGTATTTATTTCCGTATAAATTTTATTTATAATTATAAAGATAACTATAGGAGTCAGAAAATTAATGTGATATTTGGGAACCTAATGCATCAATATCTGAGTCAATTGAAGTGATTACAATTCTCAGGGTGTTTCTCAATATGTTAATCCGATATTTTGGTTCTAATTTGACTCTTAGTGTGCTTCACGCTTGCGCATACTATTTTTAATATCATCACAAATATGGAATGTTAAATGTGTAAAAACTTCGCGTTTCTTTTTTGTGATGAAATTAATTCACATAATTTGCATGCGAAATTCTGTATAGAATTAAAGATATTTCAAATGATGTATTGTCAATTTGTTGAATGAACAAAGCGGGATCTGTAATGGCGCCTGTCAGCATTGCCGAGGCTTGATATATTTTTCGCTTCGAGCTCAATTTCTGGGCCGCATTAAAACTTGCTTTGGGCCACATGCGGCCCGCGTGCCGTGTATTGGACACCCCTGTCTTAAACTATATGGCGAAACTCTTGTACCTAGGGCTCTTGTACCCCGGCTATTTTCAAATGGCAGTATATTTACTCATAACTAACATACAATAATAAGAATAGTTTGTATACATTACGTGCTTTATTCTCTTTAAATAAAAATCACATCAAGTGTAGAAAAAAAAATTGTAAATGATATTGAAAATTTAAAAAAAAATTACAAATTGCCCTAGGTACAATAACACTATTGTACCTAGGGCCAGTTTTTTCCAAAAACTGAAATTGTTGTTTACATTAAAAAAAAACAATTTGTATGCATTATTTCTTTCACGCACAACTTCTAAAATCTTCGTAAGGAAGAAATGTTAATTGTAGGCAATGTCTTAAAGGAAGAAATGTTTATTATTTCATCACTTTCTAATGTATGTTTTTTCTCCATTCTCTTCTTAATGATCCCACATAAATTTTCTGTTTCAAACACAGATTTCGTAACCATTTTTTTTAACAATTACTTTTTTGAATATTTGTACTTGAATTTCATTTTTCTCGGGGGTATCAGTGAGACTTCTACACTTGCCAAGTTTTCGTCCACCTCGTTTCTACCAGAGGCCATGGCCCTAGGTACAAGACAAGATTATGGCCCTAGGTACACGATGTTGTCGTTTTGGGCAAAATGGCTTCCATAGCCAAAGACCTGCAGAAACCAAACTTTATTTTTATATCTTTTTTAACTTTAATAATTACAAAAATTTTCTGATATACATTAAAACATAAGTTTGCACTTACTTTCACAAAATAAGACTTCAAATTGAAGTGAAAAAATTTAGTTTTGATCATCAAATCAAGACTGTCTTTTCTATTTAACTATAGCTTCTTCTTGATTTCATAAAAAATGGCTGTTATGAATAGAAACAGTGTTGTCACTCACTCCAATGAGTAAAAATGCTGTAAAATAATAATTATTTAAATAAAGCATGGTGGCCCTAGGTACATGAGTTTCCCCTACTTTGTACGAGGTGGGATTGCATCGCACCGAAGAACCATAGACTCATCAGGTACTACGATTGTCGCATAACCATATAGGTTGACCGACGCAGTACTTTGAGCTTACCCTAATAAGAATTGTAACTCTTTGTAAGATAGGCATTTTAACCATATCCTGAATACACGAACGTAGCTATTTCCTGCATTGTGGCCGCCTCCGCATGCTATAGTCGACAAGTATGTTTGTGATGAGATTATTTATGAAGCCAAATTTCTCAAAATTATTACTGGCGACAATCCCCCCACATGTAGTGGTTAGCGTTCTGAGGTTCCACACTATGGGTTTGTGTTCAAATCCCGAGTAAGGCTTGGACGTATCCGCTTTGTCTCCTCATAGGGAGCAACGCCGGCTCACCAAAATGATGCTCCCTTAATAAAGTAGCAATCAAGACTTCGCCATATTGAAAGGAGATTGTCTCACAAGTAACAGCCATTGAAAAAACAGAAAATCACTGGCTACAAACAAATTCTAATGAAGTCAACACAATTTGAATGGCTTAAATATTATTTAAAAATTTTTTTTATCGCAAACTGGGGAAGTTTGCTTCTTTCCGCTGTTAGATACATTAACTGGTATAGGCTGTCAATCTAGATCAGTGGTTCCCAACACGTAGAAATCTGCATCTGCGGACCACTAAGCCAGAAATTAAACGATTTGCGGACCATCCCCCTACACCGACTTGAGAGGGGCGAACCTTCCGGGGAGGTATTGGGGGGTATAGAATATCCCTCAGGTAAAAGGGATACAGGATTAACGTACCCACATTCTTATGTATCATATTCTAATAATAAAACAATTATGTTAAACTTTTGAGAAATTTTAATTTAACACCTGATAGTCATCGGATATATTTTGCCCATCTAGTTCAATGAACATTGCTTTCAAAATCCCCGTTTAATTGGAAACTTTTTTATACGGGGTGCCCGACCACTCCCGAGGCTCTCGCGGACCACTGGTTGGGAACCACTGATCGAGATCAATGGTACCCTGGTACATAGAAGACTCCTATTTTTTCAAGCCCCCCCCCCTCATATTTACGAGGGTTTCATGCTAGTTTTTTCTAGAGTATTATAGCTTTTCAATGTTAAGCAAGGTGATTGAAAGATATTGGAGATCATCACAAATGTATTTTAATCACAATAAATCACCAAACGTTGATATTTCGTTACTTGAAAAGTGTTATGACAAGACTAACTGAAAACCCGCGCTTCGCTGCGGAGTACATTCAAATTAAATACAACGGTCAATGTAAGCAATTAATGCCAAATAAATAAATATATATATTTATAATAAATGCGACGATCAATGTATACAATTGATGTAAAAAAAAGTATATATATATATATTTATAAAAAAATCGTAAGGGATATTTATTTTTTTTGGATAATATCCAATCGTCTGCTGCATTAGAAAGAAAAAAAAATATTTTTTTGTCTATTTAGTTGTTATGCACGTGACGATAAATTTATTTAAAGTACCAGAAAAAGAAATCACGTAATCACCATTTAATAAATTAAATTCTAAAAATTAATCTTTAAAAATTCACCAAAAATCAGAAAATAGAGGTAAAGATTCGAAAAAGATTTCATTTTAAAGGAATTTTTATGATCGTTTTCGTGATATAAATTTTATAACCCTTAAATTATTATTTTAAATGCAAACTTAAAAAAAGGTTACAAACACAGCTTAAAAATTTAATTTAAAAAAATCTAAGAAGAATTTTTCAAAAATCTTTCTTATTGCACCCCTACACCATAAGAAGAATCGCCATGCAAAATTTCAGCCCTTTAGGTCCAGCGGTTTGGTCTGTGCGTTGTATGTCAGTCAGTCAGTGAATGAATGAGTCATTTACGGAACTGTTTTATATATATAGATAAACGCTTTTCATTTATATCACAATTAACACTTTCAGGTCTGAGCAGTTTCGACCGTATGTCTCTCTCTGGACTGAGGGTTTTTGGTACTTTTCGTTATTTTTTTAAAAAATACTTTGAAGATATATGTCTTAGCAAATTTTTTATGATAAATTTTAAATTGATTTTATTCATAATGTAGAAACTATTTAAATATACTAAGAATTAATATTTAATGAGAAATTATTGAAAAAATCAAGTTTTAAAGTAAAAAAAAAAGTTCCGCATAAGGAAACATTATTTTTTAACATGAAATTTTAAATAAAATTGAATAAAAACTTACCCAAATGGTTTACAAAGATCTAAAAATAGCTTTGTATTGATAAATAGCATTATTTAATAAAATTTGCTTTGGTGTGGTACATTTCAAAGTATGGATTTGCCCAAAGAGCGTTCAAACTAACCCTGATTTGAATTTGGATTCTACATCGTCTCATAAATTTACATCTGTTACGTGCTGCCCTCTCTATATTTTTTTCAAAGTAGAAGGTTCATAGATAATTTCTAAAAAGATGGCGGTCGTATATAATTGGTATTTTTGTAGTTCAGAAAGTTAGAAGTTGACCCCGAGGGACTGTCGGGCTTAGTCCGCTTCAGAAAAAATAAGAACCCGAGTGACACTCGGGCATAGACCTCAAAGTGTTAAAAGCAGAAACAGCAGGTCTCTTCTCACCTTTTCCATCTCTCTTCCCTCTCTTGCTCGGATAGTTCTTTTTTTCAATGTTCTGTAAGGATGCCAAAAGGATGGACATTTCTTTGTAAACATGAAGTAAGATTTTACACAGCGGAGAAAGATGGATAATCAGATGTGAAACCAGTCGTAAATGAAAAGGGACAGTTCCAGTTATCTATACTAATAAAGGGACAAGTGGAAGTCGAGAGATCACGTGACCGTAACTCATCCGGGCGGGCACCGATCCTCGAAAAAAAAAATGGCCGACAAATATACAAGAAACGGTGTAATTTTTTTTCTCATGAAAGTACAAAGATGCTACTTATTTGGAAAGAGCTTCGAAAACTGATAATTTTTTCTGCGTACACTTATTCTGTTAATTCAATAGTTTTAGAGATATTTTCATTCTAAAATCACTCACTGCTGAGAAATCAAATCATCTGGTGCAGTGGTGCTGCCATCTGTCGGCAGCGACGGGAATGAAAATTGAAAGGAATTTATTCACTTGAATTTAATACATTTGTAGGGTTTTTTTTTCTTTTGTGGGGCCCGAAGTACATAAATATGTTACACGGATGGCTTGAGCGTAGCTAGGCGAAGCCCGGCTAGTGGAATCATAAAAGGATCATATCATGATGTAGACCAGGGGTCCGCAACGCGGTGCTCGGGTGCCCGCGAAACAATTTTAAAGTGCCCGCCATTTAAATATCTAAATTTTAGATATTTGATCAACAAACGCTCGTTCCCATTGTTGAGAAAATGTACCCTGAAAATGAATTTCTCTTTGCGCGTCGACATAATTGCTTGTGAATCTTTGTTTTCAAATATGAAATACTTAAAATCAAGATACCGATCAAGCCTCACTGACACTGATGCCAAATGCAGGCCCAGATTTCCGCATGGGCAAGTGGGGCACTTGCCCAGGGCCCCCAAAATTATGGGGCCCCCTAATTTAGTATAAAGTTGTACAAAGTTTTGAGAATTTGTTTTTTGGTTAATATAGTAAAGGGGTGCAGTGGCGGATACATAAAAAAATCCTGGGTGAAGCACATTGCACCCACTATAATGAAAGCATGCTTACGTCCACAAGCGTTTCTGGTTTAATTTTTTTTGGTGGGAGGGTGGGAGGGGGGAGTTGTAATAACTCCAGACTGTGATTTATTTTGAATTTCAAAAGAAATTTTCATGAATTTATTTATTAACATTAAAAAGTAAATTAATTAATTAAAACTTCTTATTAATATTCATTATTTTTTTCAAATTTTTGACTTGTCGGTCGAAATTTTTTTTTTGAATTTCTGGTCCCCATTTAAGGGAGGCCTGGGTGAGTGTCCCGTATGTTCATGTGGAAATCTGGTCCTGAGGAAGGGGGACATGCCCCCCTCTGGATCTGTCCTTGAAGGGGGCCCCCAAAGTCTGCTTTGCCCAGGGCCCCATTGTGTCAAAGTCGGGCCCTGGACCAATGCCTAAGAACTGGGAATTCAACTTATTATGCAACATTACAACGAATTTGCAGGAGATTTGCATTGTCAAATATCGCATTAATTCTGAATTTTAAGATTGTTGTGTTTACATTAAAATCGAATTTATGTATTAAAAATTTATGTCGCATTAATATTTTTATGTTTAAATATTACCTCACCCCCTCTCTTCATCCAGCGGTGCCCGCCGAACTCTGGCATTTTCAAAATATGCCCTCCTAATAAAAAAGGTTGCCGAACCCTGATGTAGATCAATTACTGAGAGGTACTAACCAAGACTGCAACACATTACAAAGTAGCTCAGGAAACTTTATGTTTTTAAACCGAAGAGGCATTATGTAATCTGATTAGCAATGCTGGTCATTTGCGACTGTTGTTCCTTACATAAAACAAACTGCGAATAGGTTTTCTAGTTCACTTAGAGTGAGAAAAGAGCAAACCTTAATAAAATCGTTCCTTATTAAAAAAAAAGGGATTGAACTAAAATTAAATAATTGTTATAACCTTTCATGTAATTATGTAAGTAAATTCTAAAAAAATCAAAAATGTTTTACTAAGGACAAAAACAATGGATTTTATAACAAGAGAAAACATAAAGATGAATAAATTAATGAATCGACAGACAATATAAAGTTTTACAAACGCCATCTATGTTAATTGATAAATAAAATATACATATCAATCTTTTAAGATAGCAACATTATAAGTTATAAATGATATAGAAAAGAAGCTAGTAAACGAAAAAGGTAAGAAATGATCATATGGATTTGCTAGCAATATAAAATTTTACAGATTAAATCAGCCTTGCTTCTCTAAAATTTAAAATAAAGATAAAAATATGCTCACGACTATAATTCTATCGCAAGCAATATTGAACTTATATAAACAAGGAAGTTACTTTATTTACATAATATCGAAAAATTTGGTAATATTAGATGGAAGCGTGTTGATAATTTTTCCTTGGTACTATTTGCACTTAAAGCATGAATGAAATTCTTGCAACTTTTTAACGTAAAATAACGAAAGTATTATAAGACTCGCCCTAATTTTCTGTTCTTTAGGTTACATAACATCAAAGTCAATGTCAATGTGAAATACGAATTTAAATCAGAATTCTCTAGACTTTCATATTTTATACATCAATAAATAAAGAATATGTGTCCCTCTGAATTGATAGACTTATAATGTTAAATAAGTTAAATTTGTCCTTATCTAAAAGTAAAACGTTTAAAAGCAAATTTTTAGTTTATAATTTGAAATTTTTAACTCGACTAAAAGTTTTCTTTTAAACCTTCTCTTTTATCTTGAGCCTCCGTTGTATATTCATTTTACTCTAATGAAACTTAAACAGTATCTCTAATAACATCTAATAATAACAACTTAATACTTTATGAAATTTAATTATGAAACTTAATATAATCATAATTTTATAAAATACGAAACTTTGATATTTATTAGATGGAAGATAAAATACACAGCTTAATTTAAAAAAAAACTATTAAAAGGTAATAAAATTAAATACTCTCTCTGTAAATTTTTTCATTCGATCATTTTTGGAGTATCACGAAATATTAAGAAATATACAGCTTTAAATCTCTTATGTAAGTTTTGCATTATATAAAAGTAGCAAATTACTTGCTTAAGCCTACATCAATTCAGCATTCAGTTAGTATATATTCTACTTCCCTGAACGCGTATATTCTAAGTAGATTCATGAATCGAAATTCTAATTACCATATCGGTACAGTTCAATTTGTCGAATGCCTGATACATATACACATACTTAAGTATACATAATTTTCGTATTTACGAAATAGATGTGAATAAATGCAAAATTTGTAGATATGAGGGAATAAATGCGAAAATTATTTTTTTACTACTTTTCGGTGAAAACTCGGTGATAAACAGTTTTTTAAGCGAAATTATGTAATAATAGTATAGTTTATTAACATAATTGCTTAACTAAGACCATCCGAGGTCATTAATTGAGAGATCTCCCTCTCCTTCGGATTTGCTCCGAAATTCACCCGGACGCGAATTTCAAATACGTACATGGATCTTGCAACCGAGGGCGGGGCTAACCGTAACGGCCAATGATCGTTAGCTCATGCTTTCTGTTTTCAAAAGCACTCAACGGTTTAATGACGGATAATGAAAGTTTACCGATTGTCGTTAAAAGAGCGTCTTCCACTGTTTGAAATGAAGATAACTTTGAATGTGAAGTTAGAGATGAAGAATCATTTTCTGCCTGGGTGAAAAATTTTTCGGACTGTTAAACTGACAATTGTTTATATTTCAATCGGGCATTTTTGGAGATAGTCAGAATTTAATTGAACCTTTTCAAAACATATCCAACATATTCTAATTTTCGATAGTAATTCTTTTGTAGGGATTACTATTTATGATTGATTGATTTTAGAATAGTTCTTAGTGTTCTCAAATTTCTTGTGGATGCAACATTTCAACATGTAACATCTAATTTTAAAGAAAATGAAGAAATTTTTACGTTGAAATTTTTCTTCTGCTACCTAAAATTGAATAATGTTGACAGAAAGTAGATTTTTATTAAAAAATACATAAATTCGAAGACTTTATTAGATATTAAAAACCTGTGTTAATTTATTATTCATTTTTTTATACAGTTAAATATTTGATTTTCTTTCCAATATATAAGCGAGCGAGAAAACTTAACAAACGCTACAGACAGGATGAGTGACTAGATAAACAGAATACAAACAAACATGAAAGTCCAAACATAAAAGTTTCAAAGTCTAAATGCACTCGTAGTAAAGAACAAGTGCTCATGGGCTGTTACGGTTAGCCCCGCCTTCGGTTGCAAGATCCATGTACGTATTTGAAATTCGCCACCCGGACAGTTTGTCCGTACCAGTTTTGAACCTAAAAATCTAACTGTAAAAATCAACCATTAAGTTTTGTGGAACAATTTAGTAGATTTAAGAACGTCTATTGAGAGCTAAAGTCAAGGGTATTTCAGCTACTAAACAGTATTCAACCAAGAGACTCCTGTTGATGTTATAGAGATTTTTACTGCAACGAAATGCTGCTACCTTAACTTTGCAAAGCCAGCACTACAGAGCCTAGTCCCGTTAATGGCGTAGATGCTGAGATATTTTAGTATGTACAACATAGTAATGAATGACAAAAGGCAAAGACTTAAGGAACATAATGTGGAGAATACTACAATGTTAGCTTTTAACTAAGAATTTTGATACTTAACTATCCAAGTAAGCAAAACCGTGATTTTTTTTTTATAAATGTGAAACTTTTGGATTTATATTTATTTTTTTTTGCGAATAAATGCGAATTTTTATCTATTGTATTTTTTGTTGTTGCGAAATTTCGATCTTTTTTTTCTGTGAAATTAACGTAGCCCTGCACATACTCTTAAGAAGGCAAATTGTTCTAAATAAGAAGTGAGCATTGAGCGATATCAAAATGTATGCCTGTGATACAGAAATTTTGAGCTGTATGTAATGCAGACAGAAACCACAAACTGTTTCAGTTTTGTAAGCGACTATCTAGTAAATCCAGTTTTCCTGTGTTGACTAATTCATATTTAATCTATGTTGAATTGAATGGGGTAATGTATGTATATATTTACTGTCAATGCTGACATTAGCTTATTCAGGATATCATGCTTTAGATATTTACTAAACAAACAATGGGATTCCAAAATCTTTCAGTTTTAATATAATAACAACACATTTTAAATGATAACAGGCTGCTTAATATAGTAATTTCAATATATCTGAGATAACACAGGGCTTCAAAACAAGCTTTTTAAAATGAAAAAATTTAGATACATTCGGTCTATCGTTTATTGTATTTCTGTAAGAATCAAATATTAACACAACTCAGTGTTAAGCAGAGAAACATTCGCTGATATAATATATGCCAGAAATTCGAACTCAAATACATAAATGTCTTTTCAGTACAACAGGGTTCAGTCGACCCCAAAATATTCATACTTTAGTTGTTTTTATTTGTCTCGTGCACTGTTTTCCCTTTCTCGGTTTCTTTTGTACTTCTCTCGTTTCTTTTTAAGAAATGCATTCTGTGTCCATTCACCGAGCTCTTTACATTTAACATCGAAATTACAATGTTGTGACGATTTTTGTTTGCTGAATAAATAATTTTAAATGACTTGCAGTCCCACTTCCCGCCCATAGCCTCCGATTCCTGGAATGGCTTTGTCGCAGTGTGTGGTGACTGGGAGGCAATCGCCTCCGCCACTTGTCTAGAAAATTTGCTGCTGTCTTTGGAGGGTCCAGTCCATCATTAATTTTTCTTGACGGACCCCACTGGTGGGTGCAGGTTTTTGGGGTCTGGCTGCTATCTTGGCGAGGTCAGAACTTCCTTATGTCTCAGTTACTAGGGGTATGAATGCTGGCTAACTTTTCTTGGCAAGCTTTGTTTTTGTTGGCGGTTTACCGGAGGTACACATTTTCTGGCAACCCTTTCATTATAAGGGCTGACCACAGCAGAATTTGGAGTTTATCTCTCTATCCAATCACTTTACTCTCTAAACTTGCCAATTGAAATCTAGCTTACAGACAGCCATTGACTCCACCCCCAACAGCGTATCAACTCGAAGATCCAGGAGACATCCAATCAGAACTGCCCATTTTCACCCTCCTATGTACAGACCAGAAAACTCATTGCTTCACTTTTTGTGTAGCATTTCCTGAACTTTTGACGTCCCACAACGAACTTTTTCTACTTCTGAACATTTCCAGCTCTTCGTTGTTATAATTATGAAATATCTGAGCTTGAAGGCGTTGGCCTACGAAACTCAGTTAAAACACTTGTCCTATGGTCCTATGGTCCTATGGAATTTGGAGTTTTTTATGCCAATTTTTGAAATGCTAAGGAAGTTTGGTCGATGTATTAGTATGTACGAATGAAAGTCCTGAAAACGACTCAAACGGGGTGTTTTGCGGCTCCGGAGTCCTGATTGTCCTGAAGAGCTGATTTTCCTTCCCATATGAACACAAAATGAGATATATGAACACAAAATGAGAGTAATGACGTCATAACACCAAGCAGTCAAGGTGACCTTGTGACCTTTTAAAAATGTTGGTAGAAATAGGCAAATTCAAGTATTTTACCCAATATTCTCGAAACCCAAATTATTCAATGTTAAAATGGCTTCTAAGTAGCGTTCAACCCGGTTGAAACTTTCAAGAAAAAGTATCTATTTTGCTTGAAAGTTCATTGATGACATTGACCTACACATCTTTCGAAAATATAACTTTATGATTTGTGATAGCCACAAAAGTTTCTTAGGATTTCTTTGACAGCACCTGTCTTAAGTTATATCAGTAAGTTGTATTTCAAAAGGTGGTAGCCAGGTGGATCTGATTCGATTTTAATTAGTTGAACCGACTCTTGCATACGACTTAATTAGTAAATAGTTTCTTAACCGTAAATAGTTTCTTCAGTGGGCGCGCCCCTGTACAGACAGCAACATTTTCGTAATTTTTAATGGTTTGATTTTACATGTAAGATTTGAATGTTCTAAGCAGTTTCTATTGATAGCTACACTCTTTCAATAGAAACTACAATAGAACTCTACACTTCTCATAGCTACACTCATCATACTTCTCACAGCTCATACACTCTCATACTTCTCATAGCTCATACACTCTCATACTTCTCATACTTTAATTCTTCTATACACTCTCATACTTATACTCTCTGATTACTTCTATACACTGTCATACTTATACTCTCCGATTACTTCTATACACTCTCTCTTACTCTCTTACTCTCTTATCTCTCTCTCTTACTCTCTTATTACTTCTATACACTCTCATACTTCTCTACACACTTAGCATTGCTTTAATTCTCATACATACTTAGCTACACTCTCATATTTCTCATAGCTACACTGCATATCTAATTTTCTGACCCTTGAATTCTTTTCCATTCATTGGTAGTCGTGATTTAACCGTGCTAAGCCAGCGATTATACTAGATTACAGTACGAAAAAACCAGGAGTTGATGTACTCGATCAAATGTACAGCTATTACAAGGTATCCCGCATATCACGAAGATGGACAATCTCATTATTTTTTAGGTGTTTGGACATAATAGGAATCCGTTCGCAAGTCGTCCTTAGATCCAATAAACCGGACAGTTTTGAAATAAGACGATTGTGTCTGCATTCTTTGGCCTTTAATTATAAATATAACTCAATATTATAAATTTTTTATACCGTTTCATAAAACGCAGAATTATTATGTTCAATTTGAAAAAAAGAAAGTTTATTTCAAAAGGAATAATCAAGGTTGAAAGTGACACTGCACTTTGTGCCACGCTTGCCTGCTGGTGTTCCAAAAATTAACATATTATCATGAGTTTTGTAACAATGATACAATCTAGATAATATGTTTTTACATTCTACTGTCTATACTACTGTCACTTATACAAAATACTTCACTAGTAACTTTTGTACAGCTATAGAAGTTATTGATTTGGAAATGTGCAACGACTTAATATTTCCAAATCAATAACTTCTATAGCTACCACAAAATAGAAAAAACAAAAATAGAAAAAATATATTGAACATAGATCCACAAGCAAACCCCTTCTTTGAAAACCTGGTTTTTGAATAACTTAAGAGTTGAAAAGACATAAAAAATTCAATCAACACTATGAATAAATTGATATAAATCAAACATATTTTAATTAGCTTTAAAGCTGGAAGTAAGAAATCAGAAAACAACATACTCCTCTCTGCTGACCTGTACTTTAAGTCATGCGATGATCCTCCGTAATGAATCGAATTAGCATTCGAGTGAAAAAATGAAAGGTACTCTGCAAACATCATTCGGTTCTAAAGAAATAAGTATGGATATCTTATTTCGCATTTCTAAGATGGTAAAAAATGCTAAAATTCAAAGTATATAGATGCTTGAAATACTAATTAAATAATGAGAAATATTTTGTAGATTCATCCTTATTCAACTGACTGGTTTGACGCATAAATAAACTATTTCTTTCAAAGCAAAAACTTTTGTTGTTTACCAAAGTAATTAAATGCTTGTTCTGTTGCGCAAATAAATGTTCTCGCTCGTTGAATAAGTTGTTTCT
The DNA here is from genome assembly GCA_907164885.2 of Dolomedes plantarius. Taxonomy (NCBI): domain Eukaryota; kingdom Metazoa; phylum Arthropoda; class Arachnida; order Araneae; family Dolomedidae; genus Dolomedes; species Dolomedes plantarius. The sequence continues at coordinate 21,737,453 of OU015497.1, read as the reverse complement.
TTTGATATTATAGCCCTATAATTTCCTTGCTTTCCTTATACATTATATTATTTTAAATAAGACAGGTATAAAATTGCGTTCCTTTTAAATTTTAAAAATATTAAACGTCAATATAAAAAAAACTCTAGGAAGGAAATTATAATTATTTCCCTCTAATTACCGGATTCATAAAGGATGGACTCATTTGTGTCAAATACGTTAGTAAATAAATATTTTGAAACGTACTTATTTACGCGAGATCAAATATTTTATTTAAGTATAAATATCATCAATATTATTGTCAGAAAAACTGATTATATTTCTTTTGTCGAATTATTAAATATTAGATACCTCATCAAACCAAACAATTCTATTCCAGCCCACACAGGTTTGAGTTGTACACCAATGATAAATCTGAATAATTGTTTATATCGTCTTTTAACAGCAAAAATGTTCTTAGAACTTATTATTTGTAATTAAATTGCATTAAGCTTAGTTTGATAAAGATCGATATAACCTTTATATAGACTAAAAGCAGTATGAAGCCATTGAAATTTAATATGCAGCATCCACTGGCTAATGGTATTAAAGTTTCTATAAATATCCCCTTTTTAATGTTAAAACTATGCCACTTAATTCAGAAAGCAAGTTTTTAAAAATATTCTCTAAGCGAATAAAATATGCAGCAATATTTATAGAAATATGTAAAAGATAGTGTCTCTCATCTATCTATGGTTCTAAACTGGTTCCACAACCCATTTGCAGGATGTTTATGTTCTTGCTTATGTGCCTACCCTCAAATCGCTGTTTTTGCGAAAAATGTCGACTTTTTTTCTAATTATTTTAAATTAAAGTTCAAACATTTAGGATTTCAAAAATGATTTACTTTTGGTTCAGCGATAATTAGAAGCAAAGTTCTAGCCCAAATTATAAACCGGAAATGAACTTTCTGAAACCGGAAGTGACCTTTTAAAGGGCCACGGAAATACAAAAAATATATTTTTACAGCTATTTCTTTACTTTTAAACAATTTTAATGCTCATTTTTCATTTTTAATGTAGAATTATGTTTCCTCTATTTACTTTTTATAGTTTTAAGAACATTAAAATACCATTAAAGGACTTGGTGGAAAGGGGAAACTAACTGATAACTTTATAGACAAGCTACAAAACTATTATGGGATTGCAATTCGCAGCAATGTTGCAAATCTTCAAAATATGCAATCAGCAGTATTAGCTGTTTTTTCATTGTTGCTCAAGCAACGAAAAGTCGATGCATGGACAGTGTCCTGAGGGTCCCAAAAGTTGGTGTAAATACAAGCAAGCATTTCATCATGGAAAGCAGTTTTCGGAAAAATCCCCAGGACTTCCAGATACAATTGTCAAAATTATAAAACCAGCTTACTTAGAACTGGTTAGTGTGATCAGAAGTTACTGAAAAAGTGTTTGCATGGCATCACTCAAAACAATAATGGATCATTTAACAATGTTTTGTGGAATATTTTTCCTAAAGAAAATTTTCTTTAACTGCAAACATTGTTATTAGGGGCCTCTATTGCAGTGCCACTATTTAATTCATGTTTTATGGGTGTTGTACCTGTTTTCAATTATTTAAAAATAAAAACTGAACCAGAAATGTTGAAAAAGTACATGGAAATCGACATTGAGCGAATAAAGAAATCGAGGCAACAAATTCTGCCAACTACAAAAACATGCAGAAAAATACTAAAAGCTAAAAGAAAATTAAAATTAATTAAAAATGAAGCCACGGAAGGCTTGACATACAAATATGGTGAAATTTGAGGTTGTAAAGTTTATACATATTTTTTTGTGCTACAATAAAATCTTTATTTGCGTTTTCTGGAAAACTGCATTTTTCATTTTTTACGTTTACGATAAATTTCATTTCTTAAAAGATTTTTAAGATATTGAAATAAAATTTTGTCACAAGATTCTGCTCATTTAGTGGTATGTTAATGAACCAAAATATAACTTGTAAGTATGTATTTATTAATTTAAGAGCTATTTTTATTGAAAAATATATGAAATTTTTTTTTTAAAATCTTGTTTAATATACAAATTTTGGTATATGTTAGTAAGTTTAAGAGGTATTGCAAATATTTTGCTTCATAACACAGGTAAGTGATTTACTAATATACTGTTGAAAAAAAAAGTGAAATATATTGGTTAGATTTTGTTTTAGAGGATTTGGCGTAAACGCTAATTTTTACTAAAATTTGACTAAAAATTGCCTAAATTTGAAAAGTTAATGAAAATTCCACTAACTTTCTTTTTTAAATTCACAGTTTTATTCCCTGTTCTAACTAAAAACACTTGTGTTTCATAAAAATTTCCTATTTTTCAAAAAAAGTGCCCAAAAGGTAGGCACATACCTTAATGTTACCTATAATGTACACGAGTAATTTATGTTTAGTAAAAAGACAAAATTGAATTTTAAAAATTAATCAGATCTAAAAATTATACATTTTAGACATTAGGGCAAATTTTTCTCTCAATTTCTCAATTTGCGTACTAGATTCGAAAGGAGAAATACTACCGCCACTGAAGGCTTTAGATTAACCTCTGGTACATATTTTTTCCAATTTGCCTTTTAACAATTGTTGGCTTACAATTCATTCTCACCCAATCCACTGATTATTCATCCTATTCCGACCGTTTTCTGGTTTATATAGGTTTTAATAATATATATCATCTATGAACAAAGTTTCTCTTTTAAGGATTAGTGTCATTAACTAATTCGAAATTAGAACTCTTTGTTGAAATTTAGAATAACGCGATGTAGTGAATCTAGATGTACCGTAAATTAAATTTGGAGGTGCATGGTTTAGTTTATTTAAAATAACAAGTCAGTGCTCGTCAAAACATGACGGCTAGATAGTAAATAAATGTACTAATACACACATTATACTCAACACATCATTGCCAAATGTTGAAAAATCATAATAATGCGCAGAAACGAATTAATGTGTTTGAGCGGCCTCGTGCTTAGTGAGTATCTAAAGCCGGATTTAAAAATGTCACGGAGCATGCGCAAAAAGCAAATTTTTTTAACTGTAAATTATCGCTAATTAAACAGCGCGAAATGAACAATTTCCAACAGGTTTAATCTTATATTTCACAAACATAATTATCATAAGAATAAATATAGCAGAGAGAGATCTAGAGAGACTCCTTGGAATAAACGTGTTTATCATTTAAAACATGTCACTGAGCATGCGCAGAAGCAGTTTTAAATGATAATGAGTTTCTAAAGCCAGATTTAAACATGCCACTGACCATGCGCAGAAATCAATTCTGAACTGTAAATTATCGCTCATTAATAGAAACTGCGGTTACAAAAACCAAATTTGACAAATCTACAGGTTACAATCTTTCGTTTAAGACCAAAATGAAGTCAAATGATGCAGTAGTTTTCCAAAAAGTTGGCTTAGCAACTTAAATAGATAGATTCCATAATTTTTAATACTTTTATGGGAATCGAGTTTTTTATGAGTGATATGTTTGAATCAAGGATTTTTGTATTGCATTTTCAGTAACTCTCATAAAATAAGGTATAGTACCATATAATACTTAGTTAATAATTTAAACTTTAAGATTAAAAACAATGTAAAACCATATTTTGTTTGCAATATTTTCGGATAAAAGTAAATTTTTGTATTAAATTTTAAATAATGTGTAATTTTTCTTTTAGAAGCAAGTATAGTATTTGATATATTTAACACTTCGGCTCTGTATTATTCAATACACTCCATTTCAGAACTGAGCTGCGAAAATTATTGTGATGGTGAGAAATTTGTTGACGTTGTGTCTGGAGAGGCGTCTCCCATGCATGGAAAAAGTCAGATTATCAAATTGCTAGAAATAGATACATATCCGATGATAAGGACTTCAAAACGACCAGAAAGTAATAATTATGTAACGATAACATCGGGTAAGGAATTCAGAAGTGAAAGAAACAGGATGCCGGGGAATTTTGAGGATTGAGATTGATGATGTAGAGGATGAGTGGTGATGTGAAATTTTTAACAGATATTATTTCAAAAAACATTTCTGGTTATATTTCCTTCTTCCATATCTTTTAACACAAAGCCAGTATACATATTATTGTTTCATATTGATGACCAAGCTGTAAAGAATATTTTGGAGTGAACAAGTATCAACTTTAAGTAAATTCTGAACTAATAGGGCAGGAATAACAACAGACGGGACAAGGACTTTTTGGGGAATACTAATTTATAAATGTTATTAAGAATTGAACACATATAAAAAAAATTCCTAATATATATATATATATATATATATATATATATATATATATATATATATATATATATATATATATATATATATATGCATGCAGTGGAATCTCGATCGATCGTTTTCGGATCCATCGTTTTTCCGTATGTGTCGTTCATTTTATCGTCCCAACAATCATATTGCTTTGTTATGTTTCCGCATCTATCGTTTTCCCGCATTTATCGTTCATTTTAATCGGTCCCTTGAAAAACGATAGATCGAGACTCCACTGTATATATATATACATATATATATATATATATATATATATATATATATATATATATATATATATATATATATATATATATATATATATATATATATATATATATATATATATATGTATGTATGTATATATATATATATAAACCTTTGTCCAGAAAGTTCGGTGAATGTGTCTATAGTTACAACGGATTGTTGTCTTACACGAAACAGCTGTTACTATCTTTTGAAGTAAGCCCCGTAGGCGGTAATGCACATCTGGCAACATCTGTACAAGTCTTGAAACTCCTGGCGTAGTCGTCTTTAGGGATGGCCTTCATCTGGGTCGTAGCATTACGTTGGATGTGCGAAATGTCCGAAAACCTGTGGCCCTTCATGGCTGATTTCAATTTGGGGAACAAGAAAAAGTCTGGTGAAGACAAGTCTGGGGAGTAGGGTGGGTGATTCAGGGACACAAGTCGCCTGTTGGCCAGGAACTGCTGCACCAGAAAGGCAGCATGTGACCGGGTATTGTCGTGAAGCAGGGTCCAATTGCTTTACTTGGCGTAATGGGGGCGGGCCCGGGTAATCCGTTGCAGCAGACGTTTCAGTATATCCACGTACTTAGCGGCGTTTAACGTGGTACCCTCGGGGAGGAATTCTTTATGGATGAGACCCTCAGACTCGAAGAACACCACGATCGTTGTCTTGATGCGGGATTTCTCACATCGCACCTCCTTGCTTTTCGGCGACTCTGGACCCCGCCACTCCATACTCTGACGCTTCCATACTCTGACCACTCCATACTCTGACTTCAGGCACCAGGTCTCGTCACCTGTGACAATGGTGTCGGGAAATTTGGGTTTCGATCAACCGTGTCGATGATGTCTGCACAGGCGTCAAGCCGCATTTGCATTTGTTCCGGCGTCAAAGTGTGGGGAACAAGTCGGGAGAAAAGCTTGCGGTTACCCAAATCCTGGGTCAGTATGAGGTGGGCCATCTCACGACCAATTCCCGCTTCCTCCATTATGATTCGCACTGTCACACGGTGATCCTTGGCCAACAATTCCTTCACTTTCTGTACGTTGTCCGAGGTGCGTGCAGTTGCAGGCCGACCACTTAATAGGGGAGTCTTCAATGGTATCCCGCCCTTCTCGGAAGCGTTTAAACCCCTCATAAACGCACTTCATGGTGACAGCACGTTCTTCGTTAACTTTTAGCAGTATTTCATCACTCTCTTTCGCTGATTTTCCAAGTATGAAACAGAACAGCATATTCCTTTGGTGATCGACTTTGAATTTAGACCGAGCGCCCAAAACCTTCAGTTTTCAATGAACTGTTTCCACACGATAATCTAACTCGCAGCGCCGCCTCTCAGGAATTCGTTCAGACCATGTCCTCACCCGTCCGGCACGATATTCACCGGCTGCAAACTCTTACGACCGTGAGCACTATGGATTCATTCACCGAACTTTCTGGACAAAGGTTGTATATATATGTATATATACATATGTGTGATAATATTATTAACAACCTATATACGCCCATTCTGAACTTTCTCTCTGTTCTGGTAACCCCTTTTGCGACTCCTTGGCGAAAACGCCTCGCCGTTACACACACTAACTTCCTCCGCCAATTCTGTCAACCTCGCTGAGGTAATTCTATTTTGGAGCTTTTACGAAGGGACGCGAGCTGGCTCCGAGGTGATGAAGATGTATTAAACTTTCGCTCAAATAAACTTCAATTATTTGATATAATTTGGAATCTTTTTGTTACGGCCTCGATTGCAGTATTTTCAAGAGATGTCCATTCCGGACATATATATATATATATATATATATATATATATATATATATATATATATATATATATATATATATATATTGTGAATTGAACTGTTTTTAAATTTCGTTTTTAATTTCCATGATGAATAACCATTATATAATGATATTTTATCTTAATAATTTCATATTTTTCATTTGTTGAAGAGAAATATTTGAATAGTTTACGTCACAGGAAACACGAATTTCAGATGATAAAAGAAAGAAATGAAGCTACGATTTGCCATTAGCTACTGAAATCTAGGCATCCCTCGAAAGACATTGGTATCTCTTCTATATTATAAGAATTTTATATCATAGCCTTCTTTGATAGAATGATTTCTATTCAGTTGTTTATAACAATCTTTTGTTTGTTATGAATTTCGCTATGACATTTCAATGCATTTCTTATCACTAGGACATTTATTCGTTGTCGAATCTCATCCATATAAACGAGTCAGATGAGTTTATAAATACGAGTAGTATAGTTTTTTAAATAATCAGTGTTATGTACAACATATGAAAAAATGAATGTGTACGTTGGCGAATACAAAATCATAAAATAAATTGTGCAGTGGTTCTAAAAGTTTAAATTTATGTCCAAGTTAGGATGCTTCAGCTTTCAAAGTCGGTGGCCGGTCAATAGGCTCTTATGTAACGATGGTTTATTAAGGGTTATAGACAAAACAAGTCAAAAAATTTCCCACTGAAATACAAGTTACGGCAGTTTCATCAAGATACATAGACGTCAGGTGTCAAACATATATCTGTGAGACTTCAGAAATGCCCTCACAGGAACGAAAATTGACGGACAGTGAGAAAATTATTTCATGCCCCCATGATTAAAAATGGTACAATGAGTCAGCATCACAGAGTGTAAGTGATGAGTTGATAAAACTCTCTGTGAAGTTGATACAATCAACATGCAGATGAAGTAACACGAATTTTGACGTGACCCAATATGGGACAGAACAGAGGGCTGAATGCTTGCAGAAAAATACGAGAACATAAAATGATGTATAAATGAGGATACTTATGACTTCGTTGACTGATGAGAGATGCTATTGCTTTTACAAATGAAGTTTATATAACGTCATCTGATTGAGATGATTGTTGCAATTGCTACAACTCCCAAAGCTTTGACAGTATTGCTACGTTTGATGGAAGGTTTTGAGCCCTCCATTGTATATAATAAATGACTCCAAAGGCAAATTATATCCTCTGTTCCCTAAAACAGAGTCGAACTTTAATGAGAGATATTATATTATGCGGAATTATAATTCCTACCACTTGCAATGCTTGGAGTCCAAACTAATTTTGCTACCTTGATGAATGGATTTAGAGACTTCCAATTTCTAATGCGAGGCATTGTGGACTTCCGACGTTTATGAGTGATGTTTCAATACACTTCCGATTCTGCCGAGAGAGATACGCCGAGATATATTCTTCATCGATGCACACGCTCTAGTTTCTCTTGTCGTCCCAAATGAGAATTTAATCGCACAACGTGACAACGAATTGATAGAAGAAGGAAGATAAAATGGGTTTCAATTCAATTTGTGGAAATCATTTGGTAGGGGCAATAAAGGACCTATTCACGATTGAGCTACATTTAATCTCTCCATCGAGGTTATTTGATTTTTTTTTTTTTTTTGCAAAGTAGGTAAAAATAAAAGATATGAACTGATTATGCATGATTATAGAGATTCAATTTTTGATATGTATAGGATCAATTATAATTCTGAATTAACTAAACAGAGTTTATATTTATTATTTGAATTGGTGCGAATTTAGAATTTTAATTATTCAACAATATACTACCCAATAATGTATGATTTAAATTTTTTAAACTAAGCTGGCCCATTTCTATTTCCTACCTTTGCATTAATTTATTTTTATTCTTTATTATTTTTTCAGATAATTTCTTTTTCAACTACAACATGGCGCACAATGAATGAAATATACGATAACTGAGACATTTCTAAAAAGTAATCCCTTTGGATATTGTAATGACTTCGACATTCCTCACACGGAATTCCAAGGGAGCTGATACCCCTTTGTAAACTAAACTGTTTCATCAGTGTCGAAAGGTGAACTTACCGTTTAGTACCACAACAGACTAGGCTCAAAGACTCTTCTGATTAATTCTGGTAAGGAATATCCTTCTGTAAAGTCCCGCCCCCCCTCGTTGACAATGGAGTCCCGATGACAAAGCCTAGGGCAGACTGGCCGGAGCCACGGGACGACTTGGACGGCGATCCGTAAAGGAGAGGTGTCGTAGAGTACAACGACATTGTGTCCATCTGTCTGTAAGGGCCTCTCCTCTATCTCCTTCTGTTATCTTTATAGCCCTCCTTACAATTGGCGCTTCTTAACTTTCACCAGTTTTGCTCTAGTTTCATCCAATTATTTTATTCTTTGCACTTCCTTCTTCCAATTTCTAATTCCACGGACACAATGTCTTTGTTCTCTACGACAAGAGGTGTGTTTAACACTCGACCCCCCCCCCCCAGATGGAAATAATAGAAGATAAACTCTACACCCGAGCGGAAGTCGCCAGTTGTCCGTTAATTTCTGAGATGATAGGTGAATCGATATAGGAGATCCCTGGAACAGACGCGTGCCTCGTCAGAACGGAGAGTCCAGCCAACTCATCATGACATCGCGAACCCTAATGTTTTTGCAATTTTAATATTATTTTGTACAGTGTGCAGTTGCCTTATTTAGCCAAGAAGACCAAACAAATGTGTTGGTTAATTTTAAAAGGCTGTCAGTCTTATTTTAGGCAAAGTCCTTACAATATCTTACAGCTCTGCAATATGACAATGAAATCCGACAAAGTTCCTTATCACTGTTGTTCGGATCAACAGGTGCCATTTTTTTCAGCAGAATAACGAAATGGAAGTGTTTCTGACGCTACTCTTGAGTGCTCTCCTCTACCTGGAGACCTTTTTTCTAATTGATTACGCAAAAGGTATGTCAGTAGGTATTTAATTTCAAACAGTTTGGACGAAATTGAGTAAAAACTAAAATGCACGTCCCGACACACGTGTGTTGAGTACTAACTAAAACACTTAACACCGTCCCCAACAAGAATCTATCATTCAAAGTTAAATAATATTCTTCTTCGCGTGCTGGATTGGCATATTAAAATACATAGTAAAAGAATGGTTCACGTTATTTCACTTTTAATTTAAAGAATGCCGATGTAAATGTTTCTCAGAATATATTTTAAATTATAAAGTAATAGATATCTGCTAGAGTCTAAAATGGTACTTACTGGTAAGAAGTTTATTTAGCCAATCTATCTTATTTATATAGCTGAAAGAAACGCTCAGAAAATTAAGCCTTTTATTAAATTGTTTCATTACACCTCAATTAACAGAACGATTAAAGAATGATTTTCTACGCAGTAAATTAACAAATAACTAAATCATCGTTAAAATAAGGAAGCCAATTTATAAGAATTCCATTGCACTTTGATTCTGGTTTCATTGAATTGTTGTTTCGTAATTGTCAGAGAAATTCGCCGTAATGCATAGTGTTCAGAGCCTTTTGGAACTTGATTGAATCGTAACAAAGAAATCATTATTTTGAGAGGCTTCCAGAGAATTATATTCCCCTTTCATTCCATGGCTATGTTTGGGATGATTTTTGTTCATAGTTACTTAATGGCAAACGAATGATTGCACAAGAAAGTGAGCATTTATATATATTCTGTTATTTTAAGCATAATTTAAATTGTTTTATATGTTTACAATTTAAACTACTACGAGAAATTCGCATAGAGACGCACTGAAATCCCTAAATTGAAAACGGGGTGTATTATCAACCATAATTTTTGTGTGCTGGACCCTTAAAAGTTTCTTGGAAATACTAATGAATATAAATTAATTAATTAATATATATACATATATATATATATAAATTAATTAATTAATATATATATATATATATATATATATATATATATATGTGTGTGTGCGTGTTTGTTTGTAAGTATAATATACGTTTGTATGAATCTACCAATCTATCTACCTATATACACACCCACACACACATACATATATATATATATATATATATATATATATATATATATATATATATATATATATATATATATATATATATATATATATATATATATATATATATATATATATATATATATATATATATACAGTGGAACCCCGATTTTACGTTTTTCATGGGACCAGCGGTTAAAAATGTACGAAACGGGAAAACGTAAAATCGGGGTTAAAAAAAAATCTAAGCATATTGGTCAAAAATTGACACTTACCGGATGAACTATCGGAAAAAAATGTGTAATCTTTACTTGTTTTTTGCTTTTAGATACAATTTCAACTACAGCAGGTTCAATACTAACAATTTTTCGCAAATTTGCTTCTTGGTTTACATTCGAAACTAAAAATTGTTTCAGAGTTTGTATGCTTTGAATTGCTTGATCAGATGTGGGTACTACAACCTCCGTTATTTCTTCTTTATCTTCATCACCACTATCATTGGAAGCGGGCATTAAATTAGATATCGAATGAATTTGTGAAGTGATGAGATGTGCGTCGCAGTCGATATATGCGTCATCGACTTCCGGAAGATTTTCACCTTCAGCCAAGCAATCTTCTTCCATTTCATTGTAATTTGAAGGTGAAGGGCTAATTTCATTGTTGGATTCCGAGAAACCTGCTTTATTAAACACATTAGTAACGCATTTTTTGTCGACACTGTCCCACTTAGCAGAAATCAAATTCAGAGCTTCCTGAACATTTATCTTTGTTGTAGAAGCATCATGCAGGTCCCCGGAACCAATAAAATGAAGTGATTTCCTAACCAGTTGTGTTCCAGTAATGTGATTTAAATGATAGGATAATTCCTAGATCCAAAGGTTGAAATTGGCTGGTGCAGTTTACTGGAAAAAATTCTACTCTCACATTTTTCAATTTAAGATCCAAATGAGAGGCACAGTTATCAATAAAAATAATTACTTTTCGCTCCTCTAGTCGAATTTTTTTATCCAGTTTTCGAAGAAAATCTTCAAACAGCGATTGAGTCATCCACGCCATTTTATTCGAAGCGCAGTCCGTGGGTAAACTTTTCACATTTTTGAAACACCGTGGTTTCCTTGCTCTACCGATCACAAGAGGCGTTAATTTCTCACTTCCGTCGGCACTAGTACATAATAAAACAGTTAAGAAAATTTTCCCCAGAGGCAATTTTCGCCTTTGACCGTCAATGTTTTGTCGAGTAACAAGTTGAAAAATAGTCCCGTCTCATCGGCGTAGAATACGTCTCCTTGGATTGTACTCCTTTAATAAATTTGACAAAGTGTTCTCTTTCCACTGCGGCACAGTTGAAATATCCACACCATTTGATTCTCCACAGATAGATTTATAACATAAATTGTTCCTTTTTTTAAATCTGTCGATCCAGCCATTCGATACAGAGAAGCCTTGGAGTTTAAGCCTTTTAGAAATTTCAAGCTCATTTTCTTTAACGATGGATCCGTTTATTGGAATTTTTGGATGCCCGGGCTTCCTTGAACCATTCCATTAAATTTTTTTTTCCAAATCATCATACGGAGATGTCTTAAGAGTTTTTCGTTTCTTTGCAGATTTTCCGAACTTTTCAGCACTTAACTCTACTGAAGCTTCTTGCTTTAAAATCGTTTGCAAAGTTGAATATGCAATACCCAAAGATTTAGCAAGATCAATTTTAGTGCCATGAAATTCTTTAGCTTTTTCGACGATTTCGGCTTTTTTGGCTGGAGGGAAACATTTTCGTTTAGACATCCTTCCTTCAGGTTAAGAGCGCTCGACAATGAGAAAAATGGTTACGGTGATCAAACGAACTTTTACAGACCAGCTGAAACCAGTTCTACCTTTTATGGGTTTCATGGTCTGGTCATAGTCCCCCCCCCCTATCCATGTGAAGTGTGGACATTGGACAATCGAAGCAAAAGTGATCCATAACCTCTTTCTCTTTTGTTGACATAAAGTGATCGAAGAATCGAAAGGCATTGCCGTGATTCTCCACCACTTGCGGGTGTCCCGTGCTTTTCTTCTTCCCCCACCCTTCTGATTTTAACGCTGGGTGGAAACCCCTCCTACCTACCACACACAGACAAAAGGACAGTAAGACGGAACAGAAAGAATGCCAGAACGCTTCAAACTGGTAAGAAGCAGGTTTTTCTTGAAAGAAAGAACTCGAAAAAGTTTGTGTGAACCTTATAGAGGAAAAATGATTTTTATCTTGTCTTCAGAAAAAAACGTATTAAGCGGGATTTTCTGGAAAGGAGTAACGTAAAATCCGGGATATTTTAACATTATCGGTATGGGCAATTTTCACGGACCAGCAGAAAATGACGTAGGAAGCGGGATAACGTACGAAACGGACAACGTAAAATCGGGGTTCTACTGTATATAGTAGTGCCGTTTACATGTGCCAAAAACCCGGGTAAAAGATGGGTCGTTTCTTACTTTTTCCCTAAGATAGGGAAAAATGCAGGGTGTATTTTCGACCCTGCTTCGACCCAGGATAAAACCCGCTAATTACCCATGATGCATTTCGAAGCTGGGAGAAAATAACATGGCGGGTTTGAACTTGTGTGAATCCATGAAACTGCAGCTAAATGATCGATGGAAGGATCTGGAACCCCTTAACGATCGCATAATTTTCAAGAAAACAGTAGAAAGTGCCTATTTTTTTTCGGAGGATTTCATTTATTTCTTGATCTGCCCATCTAGTTTAAAAAAAAAACCATCCCCAATTGCATTATAAATAGAATGGTACTGCCATCTGGTATGTAAAATAAGAAATAAAATTTCATTTCAATAAAATTTCAATAACATTTTCATTTAAAGTGTTATGGTAAAATTAATAAATTTAATAAGTATAATCAATAATTAAACGTAACATTAAAATTTATTTATAAATTAATTATTTTAGAATTCACAGATAAAAATTTATTTATATCTATTTATGATTTTTTTATTTATACATGACTAAAAATTACTGAAACAAAATTGAAATCAAAATTGCATTTTGATTTTATAAAAGGATTTATTAAAACAATAAGTATCTTACAATTAATCTTATAATTTAAAAAAAATGCACCTATCGATTGGAAAATTTTCTTTCCAGTCTTTATTACTTCAGGAATTTAAAACAATTTCTTCCCACCAAACAGAGCTTCGTAATTTTGCCCACATTCTTTGTTGTGGAAAAACTAAAATTAGCGATGAAGCCATAGATCGTACGATTATATCTAATATTCGCATCAATCTTCTAGTTCTTATATTCCTTTTTTCCTATCTATTTTCTAAATTTATTTTTAAAAACAACAGAAAACAATCGTAAACGTTCTATAATTATCAACAGCGACTGACATGTGCTGCATTTAAATAACAAATAGACGCAGACGTAATTGTGTTTTAGAAGAGGAGTGCATTGGTCGTTTCGACTTTATCTCCTGTAAGCAAGATATATGTAATCAAGGTGGGAGTGCTCAGTAGTTAAAATTTTAAGTAATGAATTAAAATATTAAGGTAAGAATAACGCGGGTAAAAGAAAAAAAATTAATAGTAAAGTTAAATTAAAACAAAAAAAGTTAATTTTAACAGAAAAAAATATAGAAATACAAGTTATGAAAATTTAGAAGAAAAATTAGATAAGACTAATGATCCACGGAAAACAAAAAAGTAATAATATTAAGAGGCCCAGAAAAGCAGATATCATAAGAATACAAAAAATATTTTTGTAAGTTTTTCAATCTTTTTGGATTTTTAAAGTTTTATGATTTTTTTTGTTGTTATTTTTGAAATTTAAGAATACGAGGTCAAAAGAACAGCAATTGGAAAAAAAGGCCTTCCCCAGGACCATACACTTCGTAACGAGATAAATGCGGAGTTCGAAGATGGAAAGCTAAAAATAGCAATACGGTGAATTTGGAAAAGTATGACACCGGCTGGGATCGAACCCATAACGTGATTTACAAGGAATGATGGTGTATGAGGATCACTTCCGCCGAATCATGTGACGGCCTTTACTTCCGGTAAGACTGGTAACAGCAGGGTGAAAATGTGGTCCCATGTAAACGGACTTCGAAGGTTTTCCCTATTAGCGGGTAAATCCCGGGTATTATTGTTGTCCATGTAAACGCAGCTAGTGTGTGTGTATGTGTGTGTATGTGTTTGTATGTGTGCATGCGTGTATAAACTAATACTTTTAATAACAGAAAGGAAAATATGAATCTAAAATTCTGCTTTCAAGTTGATTAATATTCGCAAACGTTGAATTACGTAACTCTCCAATCTACTTATGTGGCTTAAGAGTCTATTAGAAATTTAAAACCAATAATGTAATGTCCAGCAATCCCATGGACTCTTAATGAAGCACTAAAACATTGCAATTACAAACTTGTCATTATATTTGGAATATTTTCGTAGATTTATATTATCCTACACAATGTATAATAAAAAAATAAAACACATAATCATATATTTTGAAATTTTGATAAAAAAATTTCATATGCAAAGGAAAATATAAAGATAGAATAAATAAATCAGAATCTGTAACTTTCATTTTCCATATCTTCCGGAAAGATTTATCTAGTCACGTTCAACGTTTATGAGGAGCCGGAGGCAACATTTTTAGCTTGGAGCTTAGATAGAAAAGCTTTAATGCGAAATAATAATGTTTAAGAGGCTTACCTAGAAGTAAGGCGTAAATATTTGGAAATTCCTTATGAATAACCTCTGGTATATCTAGAATCTACACGCTTGTGAATTTACACCTCAAAGTTAGGGTTTTTGTTTATATAAATTAAAAAAGCGCTTCCGAAATACACATTCTGAAAATGCAAAGGCGTTGAAAAGGAAAACAAACTTTACGAATTAATTGCAGATTTTATGATGAATATAATCAACTGAAAATGTTAGTTATTTGTATTTCTTACGTTGAAAATAAAGTAACATTCAGCATAGTAATATAGAACTAAAAAATAAAGAGTGTATCATTCAGTATATAACTATGAAACATTCTGTTAAAAAGGTGAATTTATTTCCACACAGAAATGGGAAGAACTATTTATGTAATATATTATGTACTGGAATAAATACATCGTTAATTGCGTTATATACATACATATATATATATATATATATATATATATATATATATATATATATATATATATATCCATTACATTCTTCCTTAAAATGCAACCTGAAAAGGAAAACTATCTCATATTTACATGGCTGGAGCTAGGATAAGCCTGAAAGGAATACAAATTATATGCAGTCTGGTCGAATCGTTTTATTTGAGCGACAGAAAAAGACATCCGTTCATTTCAGATGCTCAGAGGCGAAGTAATATCACCTTTAAACCTTACGCGCGAGAGGCGAAAAAACATGTGGCTGTTGTTTTGAAGGGTCAGCATAATTTTGGGCTGGCGATGCGAACCCACGATTTTCTCCAGACGTATACAAGTGTAGGAATACAACGATTGCTATTAATGGGAAGTTCTGTTGCTAAGGACTTTTAAGCGACAAATTGAGATTACTGCGGATTGGATTTAGGAAAGGGAATTTAAATGCTAGAATGGAGGGGCTAATATATAATTTATTACATACATACATACATACATACATATATATATATATATATATATATATATATATATATATATATATATATATATATATATATATATATATATATATATATATTGATAACACAGAACAGGACGAATATTAAATGAAAGAAAAATTGACAGACTGATGCATAATTCAGAATCACTTAAGGAGACAGTGATAGGAAGAACTGAATCTGATAGATTAATTTCTAATTTTATTAACCCCAGTTAAACTATCCGAAATTTTTATATCTACCCTCAAGGGCGTTCACAACTAGAGGTAAAATAACCACGGAAAGAAGTTAGACTTGTAAATTGTATCCATATAAGGCCATAAAAGCAAATCCGAAAATTGATAAGTTTGCAATAGAGCTGAGCATAGGAGAGTTCATTTTAAAAATTGGGGATGTTATTGGAGTATGGTTGCTTTTCTACATTTACCTGTGCAGATACAGTTCCTCGTGGAGGGTTGAACTCAAGTCTCTATCTCATACAATGGCGAAATAAAGATGTGTCCAATGTATGAACTGCATGTTTTATTGAATTTGGAATACTCGTGCCTACGACTATAATGACTACAATTATACAATGTGCATATAATGTTAAGTGTTTTTCTTAACCATAACATATGTATCCCTCTCTCTGTCACTTTCACTCTCTCTCTCTCTCTCTCTCTTTATATATATATATATATATATATATATATATATATATATATATATATATATATATATATATATATATATATATATAACAGTTCCGTAACTGACTCATTCATTCACTGACTGACTGACTGACTGACATACAACGCACAGACCAAACCGCTGGACCTAAAGGGCTGAAATTTTGCATGGTGATTCTTCTAATAGTGTAGGGGTGCACTAAGAAAGATTTTTCAAAAATTCTTCTTAGACTTTTTTAAATTAAATTTTTAAGCTGTTTTTTAAACTTTTTTTACGTTTACATTTAAAATAATACATTGAGGGTTATAAAATTTATATCACGAGAAAGATCATAAAAATTCCTTTAAAATGAGATCTTTTTCGAATCTTTACCTCCATTTTCTGATTTTTGGTGAATTTTTAAAGATTAATTTTTAGAATTTAATTTATTAAATGTTTATCACGTGATTTCTTTTTCTGATAATTTAAATAAATTTATCGTCACGTGCATAACAACTAAATAGACAAAAAAATATTTTTTTTTCTTTCTAATGCAGCAGACACTTGGATATTATGAAAAAAAAAATCAATATCCCTTACGATTTTTTATAAATATATATATATATATATATTTATTTTACATCAATTGTATACAATGATCGTCGCATTTATTATAAATATATATTTATTTTTTTTGGCATTAATTGCATACATTGACCGTTGTATTTAATTTGAATGTACTCCGTAGCAAAGCGCGGGTTTTCAGCTAGTATATATATATATATATATATATAACACTTATACGATTGCTATTTAACCCATTCAGGGGGGGGGGTGTTTGCACAGTACAAACCCTTAAAACTCATCCTTCTTTCATTTGCATTCAATGTATTCCAGTTAAATGAGGTTAAAAATGGCTTGTGCTGCCACCTGTTATCAGCTTAAAGGAGTAAAATCATATTACAACCTTTAATGGGAAAATTGTTCAAAAAATAGAGAAAGAAATCTGCACCATGCAACAGGTCAAGGTTCTTGCCCCTGAAAGTGTTAACGATATATCACGTTAGTTTAATATTTAAATGAGCGACCACTATGCTGACTATTGTTTCTCCGCTGACTGTAGTTCAGTTTTAACGAAAAAGGAAGTGAGAAACAGTGACCTGTGAGCGATGACGTCAGCACACACGGTAACCAGAAACTTTTCCGGATGTATGAGATGCATCTAAGTTGACTAATGCGAGATATCAAAGTGCCATTTCATTATTTTCAGCGATTTCTTATCTCGCGTAGATTTTATTGTTTCTGTTTTTAAATTTTTTAGAGTTTTTGAATGTTTGAATAAATACGGAGTGAAATTTTAGAATCAGAAGACGGCAGTTTATCAGTTTCAGAGTATGTGGTGTTTGTTTCCCTCTGTGAAAACTGGTGATTTTTTAAAAAAATTCTGCACTTCAAATTAATTATACATACAACTTAAAAACTGCTTATTGATCTATTCGTAATGGAACGTATAAAATAGTAACATCATTTACATTTCTCACTGTATGCAGGAAAATTATATAAAGGAAACATGCAAGTAAAATTCTGAAAGAACATTTTTGTATCTAAATAATGACAATAATCATATATCGGGGATCATATGATAACTGTTAATTTAAAGTTCACAGTAAAGTATGGAATAAAAATATGTATGAATGCACTTAACACAAAAGAGAAATATGAGTGAAAATAGAATCCAATTAATAAAATATCTAGTTTTATAATTATTATCTTTTAACGTAGGATTACGTTCCTCTATAACTTTCCTCCGGAAAGCAAAATTTCAGACGCTAAAACCGTCCTTCGTCGCGAGTTATACTCTTGGCAGCGCGCCAAAACCAGTCTGTATGGCTTGACCAAGCAGTAAGCAGTTAAACAGAAGAGTACCAAAAAGCGTCAAAATTTTAACATATATATATACATACATACACACACACATATATATATATATATATATATACTTATATATAAAGAGAGAGAGCGATTTTGTACGTGGAGGGTAATCTTCAGAACCCCTGTACCTATTTGAAAAATTCTTTCACTGTTTGAAAGGTACATTATTCCAGATGGACATAGGCTATATATTATGTATATCTGATCAGTAGAAATAAAGTTAGGGGCTTAATCCTAACAATCTCCATTGTTTCCGCTACTGTCTTCTACCGATTTTTGTTCCGAAGATTTCAACGATCCTTAACATGGTGCTATCGCGGTGGGCTTCTATTTCTGACGCTAGCAGTTCGAGCCTGGCCGTTCTCCGGCACAACTTTTTCTTTCAAAAAAATTATTTTAATTATTAACTAACGTAAAATTAATTTAAGGTATTATTTAGGTTATTTTTAAGGTAAAAAAAGATTTACAATTTATTGGCTATCAACTGGAAATTTATTGGTATAATATTTTGTTCAACCCGGACAAAGTCGGGACAGGCCGCTAGTATATATATATATATATATATATATATAGAGAGAGAGAGATAGGGAGAGAGATAGATAGATACATATATACATAACACATACATATACACATACAAAAGAGGTAGGCAACTATAAGTAATCCTACGTTAATAGCCCGCGGTAGTTTCGTTAGAAGAGACAACTTGAATTTTTTTTTTCATTTTCTTTTAGGAACATTTTAATATTTAGAAAGTCAGTATAAATAATGAGATACGAGATTACGGATATTACCCATTACTGAAATCTTTTATAAGTACAAGAGAGCAATCATCTTCTATTTTCATTGTTTGATAAGTTATATTTAGCTTTCCGTTTTGTTTAATAAAAAGAACACACATTTTGTGGCATTAAGAATCACCCAACGCTACTGACTTCAGTCGTCGTCAGTCTAGTTACGCACCGCCACGTCGCATCTTTCGGACCGACGACAAATCCGTTGGCGCGCCTTAGGCTCAGTGGCAGGTCTGACGTCGCAGCTGACATCCTAAGTTGGACTAGCAGCTGACACTGCTAAGTTGGGGTCGCGGACGTGGAGTCAGCGGATAGCCATCGGAAACTGGCTACTTTATTGTGGGTGCATCAAGTCTTATCATAAGACTATATAACAGTTGAGCTTTCATAATTTTCAGCACATATTTTTAGAATTATAATCTATATATATAAAACAGTTCCGTAACTGACTCAATCATTCATTCATTCACTGACTGACTGACATACAACGCACAGACCAAACCGCTGGACCTAAAGGGCTGAAATTTTGCATGGCGATTCTTCTAATAGTGTAGGGGTGCACTAAGAAAGATTTTTCAAAAATTATTCTTAGATTTTTTTTAATTAAATTTTTAAGCTGTTTTTTTAAAC
This sequence comes from Dolomedes plantarius, assembly GCA_907164885.2. NCBI lineage: Eukaryota > Metazoa > Arthropoda > Arachnida > Araneae > Dolomedidae > Dolomedes > Dolomedes plantarius. The sequence goes on along the minus strand of OU015497.1, from coordinate 21,717,463 downwards.
TTTTTTTACGTTTGCATTTAAAATAATACATTGAGGGTTATAAAATTTACATCACGAGAAAGATCATAAAAATTCCTTCAAAATGAAATTTTTTTCGAATTTTTAACTTCATTTCCTGATTTTTGGTGAATTTTTAAAGATTAATTTTTAGAATTTAATTTATTAAATGCTGATCACGTGATTTCTTTTTATGGTACTTTCAATAAATTTATCGTCACGTGCGTAACAACTACATAGACAACAAAAATATTTTTTTCTCTTTCTAATGCAGCAGACGATTGGATATTATCCAAAAAATATGCATATCCCTTACGATTTTTTTATAAATATATATATATAGATAGATATATATTTTACATCAATTGTATACATTGATCATCGCATTTATTATAAATATATATATTTATTTTTTGGCATAAATTGCATTCGTTGATCGTTGTATTTAATTTGAATCTACACAGTAGCGAAGCGCGGGTTTTCAGCTAGTATATATATCTATATATATAAAACAGTTCCGTAACTGACTCATTCATTCATTCATTCACTGACTGTTTGACATACAACGCACAGACCAAACCGCTGGACCTAAAGGGCTGAAATTTTCCATGGCGATTCTTCTAATAGTGTAGGGGTGCACTAAGAAAGATTTTTCAAAATTTCTTCTTAGATTTTTTTAAATTAAATTTTTAAGCTGTTTTTTTAACTTTTTTTACGTTTGCATTTAAAATAATACATTGAGGGTTATAAAATTTATATCACGAGAAAGATCATAAAAATTCCTTCAAAATGAAATTTTTTTCCAATTTTTACCTCCATTTCCTGATTTTTGGTGAATTTTTAAAGATTAATTTTTAGAATTTAATTTATTAAATGCTGATCACGTGATTTCTTTTTCTGGTACTTTCAATAAATTTATCGTCACGTGCGTAACAACTAAATAGACAAAAAAATATTTTTTTCTCTTTCTAATGCAGCAGACGATTGGATATTATTAAAAAAAATGCATATCCCTTACGATTTTTTTATAAATATATATATATATAGATAGATATATATTTTACATCAATTGTATACATTGATCATCGCATTTATTATAAATATATATATTTATTTTTTGGCATAAATTGCATACGTTGACCGTTGTATTTAATTTGAATGTACTCCGTAGCGAAGAGCGGGTTTTCAGCTAGTAATCTATATATATAAAACAGTTCCGTAACTGACTCACTGACTGACATACAACGCACAGACCAAACCGCTGGACCTAAAGGGCTGACATTTTGTATGGCGATTCTTCTTGTAGTGTAGGGGTGCACTAAGAAAGATTTTTGAAAAATTCTTCTTAGAATTTTTAAAATTAAATTTGTAAGCTGTTTTAGTAACTTCTTTTAAGTTTTCATTTAAAATAATAATCTGAGGGTTATAAAATTTATATCACGAGAAAGATCGTAAAAATTCCTTTAAAATGAAATATTTTTCAAATCTTTACCTTCCTTTTCTGATGTTTGATGAATTTTTAAAGATTAAATTTTAGAATTTAATTTATTGAATGCCGATCACGTGATTCCTTTTTCTGGTACTTTAAATAAATTTATCGTCACGTGCATAACAACGTAATAGACGAAAAATATTTTTTTTTCTTGCTAATGAGGCAGACGATTGGACATTATCGAAAAAAATATTAAAATACAGTAAAAGATATGTTCTTCGAACTGTACTATATTAACTGTACTATATTCTTTAGTATGTCCTATTAGAATTAATTTAAATTTTTCTTCTACATTGTTAGTCTATAAAAATATCCCTAACGAATTTTTTTATAAATATATATTTTTTTTACATCAATTGTATACATTGATCGTCGTATTTAATTAATATATATATATATATATATATATATATATATATATATATATTTATTTATTTTGCCATTAATTGCATATATTGACCGTTTTATTTCATTTGAATGCACTCCGTAGCGAAGTGCGGGTTTTCAGCTAGTATATCATATACTTTCCATCTTTGAAGGAATAATAATAATTAAAAAGATTCAAACTTTGCATCGCCTTTGGAATGCTATATACGTAGTAGGCAATAAAATCTTAGATTAATAGATTTATCTTTAGAGCGGTGTTTATCAACGTTGGGGTCACCCCGCCCCCCTGGGCAAGCGTGAATGATATTCAGAGGGACGTGAACGGTTGCCAAAAATTATGTATGCCGTATTTTATCAGGGCTCGTGAAAAAGAAAATTAAATTCATCGTTTCAGTTTATGATAGATACTGTATTATTGTTACCTTTTAATTAATTTATTTTTATAATTGCAATCATATAGTGATGTCAACAACATATAGCCATTGGGGTGATTACTATTACCGTGTACGCTTCTTTCATAGCCGATGTTACAAGAGTCTGGGCCTCTGTTTGATTTTCTGGGTCACTACTACAGTGTGCTCATAAACTGGTAACCATCGCACGCCTCTTAGTCTTTCTCACTTTTCGTATTTTGATCTTCCTACACGTTTTAATCTTTAAAAACTTAAACAGGTATGTTTCAGACCTGGGGAGAGTTGAGCGTAGACATGCAAAGTTTGAGAACCTCTGCTTTAGAGCGTCATTTGTCAGCTGAGCTGTAGCCCTTCAAAATATCATTTTCCTTTCGTTTTCTCAGTTAAGGAGTACAACGCCGGACTGGTAATTTTGTCGTTTAATAAAACAATTGATTCTCTAAAGCTGAAGATTGCTGTCGCAGTCCTTATATGACAGCAATCAAATTTTGTACGAACTCGTCATCTATCATATAAAATTAGTTATGAATAAACTATATAAGGGAATACAATGCGATGTTCGCAACTCGATAGCCTTTGAAGAACCCTGTGTTATATATCTCTACTCATATAGGGCTTTCTGTTCTTATAATTATTATGTGAGATTTTTCTTCATTTTGAATAAGTGATAAACGATATTTCATTACTGTTTCAAAGGGTCTTTAGCAAAAAGAAAAAAATAGTTATGGTTAAGATAATCTAGTTTTATTTCGTAAACAATATTATTTATATTAACTAGCATCTTCATCTTTATATATATGATTCTATGCACCTTCTTTCCAAAGATTACAAGAGGGAAATACGTGTGCGCAGTGACTTCCATATATGAAGGTCTTACATTCAAACCAATTATTGAATTATCTGAAATTCAACAGACTCTACCATGAAGAAAAAAATGAAAAAAAAAATATCTTATACATTACTAGCTGACCCGCCAATACTTCGCTATTGCTAGATTTGAGTATACGTATATATGTAGACTATTCTGAAAACCCGTACTTCGCTACGGAGTACATTCAAATTAAATACAACGGTCAATGTATGCAATTCATGCCAAATATATATATATTATATGATAAATACGACGATCAATGTATACAATTGATGTAAAATATATATATATATATATATATATATATATATATATATATATATATATATATATATATATATATATATATATATATATATATATATTATATATATATATATATATATATATATTATATATATATATATGTATATATATATATGTGTATATATATATATGTATATATATATATATGTATATATATATATATGTATATATATATGTATATATATATATATATATATATATATATATATATATATATATATATATATATATATATATACATATGTATATATATATATCGTAATAAGAAATCGTAATATAAGAAAATCATAAAGGATAATTTTATAGAGAAAATAATGTAGAAGAAAATATTCAAATTAAATCTAATATAAAGAATATTAAAGAATATAGTACAGTTAATATAGTACAGTTTGTAGAACATTTCTTTTACTGTATTTTAATATTTTTTTGGATAATGTCCAATCGTCTGTCACATTAGCAAGGAAAAAAAATATTTTTTGTTTATTTAGTTTTTATGCACGTGACGATAAATTTATTTAAAGTACCAGAAAAAGAAATCACGTGATCAGCATTTAATAAATTCAATTCTAAAAGTTAATGTTTAAAAATTCACCAAAAATCAGAAAATGGAGGTAAAGATTCGAAAAAGATTTCATTTTAAAGGAATTTTTATGATCTTTCTCGTGATATAAATTTTATAACCCTCAAATTATTATTTTAAATGCAAACTTAAAAAAAAAGCTTAAAAATTTAATTTAAAAAAATTAAAGTAGAATTTTTCAAAAATCTTTCTTAATGCACCCCTACACCATAAGAAGAATCTCCATGCAAAATTTCACCCTTTTAGGTCCAGCGTTTTGGTCTGTGCGTTGTATGTCAGTCAGTGAGTCAGTTACGGAACTGTTTTATATATATATATACTAGCTGAAAACCCGCGCTTCGCTACGGAGTACATTCAAATTAAATACAACGGTCAACGTATGCAATTTATGCCAAAAAATAAATATATATATTTATAATAAATGCGATGATCAATGTATACAATTGATGTAAAATATATATCTATCTATATATATATATATATTTATAAAAAAATCGTAAGGGATATCCATTTTTTTTGGATAATATCCAATCGTCTGCTGCATTAGAAAGAGAAAAAAAATATTTTTTTTGTCTATTTAGTTGTTACGCACGTGACGATAAATTTATTGAAAGTACCAGAAAAAGAAATCGCGTGATCGGCATTTAATAAATTAAATTCTAAAAATTAATCTTTAAAAATTCACCAAAAATCAGGAAATGGAGGTAAAAATTCGAAAAAATTTTCATTTTGAAGGAATTTTTATGATCTTTCTCGTGATATAAATTTTATAACCCTCAATGTGTTATTTTAAATGCAAACGAAAAAAAAGTTTAAAAAACAGCTTAAAAATTTAATTTAAAAAAATCTAAGAAGAATTTTTGAAAAATCTTTCTTAGTGCACCCCTACACTATTAGAAGAATCGCCATGCAAAATTTCAGCCCTTTAGGTCCAGCGGTTTGGTCTGTGCGTTGTATGTCAGTCAGTCAGTCAGTCAGGAATGAATGAGTCAGTTACGGAACTGTTTTATATATATAGATTACTTTTGTTGGATTAAGTGCGAAGTTTTTTAAAAAAATCAGTTCTAAAATAATGAACTTTAAATATTTTTCAAACATCAATACTTTTAATAAGTACTTGAATTGCATTGAGGTTAAGTATGTGTATTGATAGTTCTTTTCAAATTTTAGAAAATCTCAAATTAAAAATACTTACAGCTCAGTCACCCATAACACGATTTTAAATCAACATCCCTTCCGTCATTGATTTCTTACCTCTTAAATTGCTTATTTTCTCCTATTCTTGCCTATTTTCTTAAATTGTCGATTAAAATGCGTGAAATATTTCTCTGTAAAATTAATTTGGAGATCAAAATGAAGTCCGAAATTAAAATTTACTGTAATAACTGCTAAGTCTCAAATCCATTAACGAACTATACTTCCTTTCTTAAAATGGAGTCATTTCACTCTGATAATTCCTGGGGTATTTTTTTTTTTATTCTTTCGAATATGTAACCTTGGCTATATTTTCTAAATTAGAAGGCCTTTTTTGTTTCGTTTTAATAAACTTTACAGCCCTGTCTCCAGAAGAGAAATTTCTAAATCGTTTATATCCTTTCATTGTCCGGATTTACGCAGCAAATTTAATTTTTCAGAAGTACGTATACTTTTCACTCCCCATTCAATTTCTAAACTGCTTTATTTTCATAATTTCTTCATAACTTTTTACGCTGGAAATTAAGTTAACGGCCGCAGTTCTAACCCTGACATTAATTTTGCTTTTTAGAATAGTATGCTGTAATATGCATCCTTCTTTTTATAATTTGTCTAGGATTTTCATTCCCTTTCTTTATGAAAATTTTCATTACTCCATGTATTCTATTTTTTCTGTTTCAAGTGCTGAAAATCTTTTTCATTAACAGGTTTTCTGCTGTAGAATGGCAACACTCTCTGCACTCCATTTCACAATGTAAGCCTTCACTTGTTCTGATCCTCAGGAAGAAACCTTAATCGGCTCTTTAAATTCACGAATAAAGTTTGCCTTTTACTTATTAATCTTTCTTCTATATATATAAAAATGAATGTTTGTTTGTTCGTATTTTATGCGCTGCCGTACCGTTCATCCGATTGCGATGAAACTTGGTCAACTTATCGCTTGAACTTGCGTAAAGGTTATAAACTATTTTCATCCCGCTACGACGTTACATTCCTGATTTATCTTAGAACAAGTTTGCGCGGTATCAACGGATATTTTTGTTCAAAGCCATTGTAACATTTCATTGTTGCCAATTAAATTATAACATTTCCGTAAAAACAAATAGACATAAATTAAAAACGGGATTTATTCATATATTGGCGTATGCAAGAATGAATTTGATATATTATTTTCATATACGTGGCAACGCCGGAATATTTCTTTTTAAAAATGAAAATATAAGGATGGAAAGTCATTCATTTTCAATAAATGCGTTATCTATCCATTTCATGAATGGAAACTATCCCAAGCTACCTGTTCAAACTCAAATATACTGAAGGACACGTTCACTTAGCTAGAAACACGTGCGTTTAGCCTTGACGCGATGATTTATATAATTGAAGTGACATTGAAACATAGCAGATGATTTAGTTTTGTGAAAGAATTACAATCATGAAATACGTGTATATTATAATTAAGAAAGTCTGAAAATGGCATTGAAACGTAGCAGACGATTTAGTTTTGAGAAAGAATGCCGAGAATGAAATACGTGTATATACTTTTTCTATAATAATTATCAGATTTGCTGTGTTTTAATATTGAATGTGATCTCAATCCATTCAAACATTATTGATTCTTTTTCTATAATAATAAATCCATTGAAACGTTATTGACTAGCTGTAAATTAATGCTTTAAAATGCCCAAAAAGATGAGAGCAACTTTTAATCCTGCAGAAGTAAGGGCAAAATGTCAAAGATTCTTGAGAAATGAGGAATGTGATGAAAAAAGTGAGCGCAAAGCCAACAGAATTCGAAATGCAGTTAGACGAACACAAGAATCTGAAGAAAAACATTCCCAAGAGCTCGAAGGTAACAGAATTCGAATTGTAGTGATCCGAAGCAGTGAGACTGATGAAGAAACTTTTAACGTGTCGAACATACGATCGTATTCGAGCTTCAACATCGAAAGGAGAGGAAAGCGATGAACAACGACAGCACCGACACTAATGCTATTTGCTACCGCAAAAGAATTTTAGCGAAAACTTTAGAACATCATAACATGAGGCTAATCACTGAAAAAAAATAATAACAGAAACTGAATCCCGAACGAAGCCGGATAATACATCTAGTGGTAAATATTTTCTGACTTTTTCGTAGCAAAATTGTTTCAGTAGTTCCGATTCAATATTGTCTATCAGCACTGCATTAAGGGGTCCTTACACATTTAAAAAAAAATTATTTATTGAGTTAAAATTTTGATTTTTTGTGTGATGGTTAATCATATAATTTGTAAACAAAATCACATCATAAAACTTCTCAAAAAGTTTTTAAAAAATTTTAAAATTTAAAATTTTTAATAAAAGTGGGGTGATTTAAAATCGTTATAACTCGAAATATTATTTGTCGAAGTTCAAAATTTTTTCATTTAATTAAACAGAAATATATCAGTTTTAATTTTAATTTAAAATTTTTTAAAATATTAATTTTTAAAAAAATTAAAAATATTTGGATAAAAAATTACAAAAAAATGATGTAACTAATTTTTAAAATATCGTATTTTCAAAAAGTAAATATTTCTTTCAAATTTGCTAAATCAAAATTAAAGTAAAATAGTTGAAACAAACATGTTCCAAGTTTCAACCTTTAACAGTTCTTGACTTATAACAATTTAAAGACGAGAAAAGGTGAAAAAAACCATCATGCAGAAAAACGCACTTACAGGTTTAAACAACGATTGGCTACTATTAGAATGTTACAAAAAAAATAATAATTTCTCCTGTTTTAACTACGATGGGAACATAATTTAAGCGTCGTTTTAAGCGTAAAAGAACAAGGAATTTTTTAATGCAATAAATTTTTTTCGAAAATTTGAATAATTATGTGTCCTGGACCCCTTAAAGTAGGAAAATATTGTAAATAAAATCTAGAAAGTGGTCTAGATTTGAGTATAATTTATTAAACTTTGAGCATCTCTGATAATTAGCAACCATAAAAATTGCAATAATAATTTTTATCATGTAATGGACGAGGTGATTTCCGATTTAACCTTTCTTAAAATTCTTGTATTTTTTTAAAACTTTAACATACATATTCAGAAATTGAAAATCTAGAAAGTGGTCAAGGTTTGAGTATAATAGATTAAAGTTTGAGCATCTCTGATAATTAGCAACCATAAAAATTGCAATAGTAATTTTTATCATGTAATGGACGAGGTGTTTTCCGATTTAACCTTTCTTAAAATTCCTGTATTTTTTTTTTTAATTTAACATACATATTCAGAATTAGAAAATCTAGAAAGTGGTCAAGGTTTGAGTATAATTGATTAAACTTTGAGCATCTCTGATAATTAGCAACCATAAAAATTGTAAAGTAATTTTTATTATGTAATGGACGAGGTGTTTTTCGATTTAACCTTTCTTAAAATTCCTGTATTTTTTTAAAACTTTAACATACATATTCAGAATTAGAAAATCTAGAAAGTGGTCAAGGTTTGAGTATAATTGATTAAACTTTAAGAATCTCTGATAATTAGCAACCATAAAAATTGCAATAGTAATTTTTATCATGTAATGGACGAGGTGTTTTTCCGCTTTAACCTTTCTTAAAATTCCTGTATTTTTTTTTTAAATTTAACATACATATTCAGAATTAGAAAATCTAGAAAGTGGTCAAGGTTTGAGTATAATTGATTAAACTTTGAGCATCTCTGATAATTAGCAACCATAAAAATTCCAAAGTAATTTTTATTATGTATTGGACGAGGTGTTTTCCGATTTAACCTTTCTTAAAATTCCTGTATTTTTTAAAACTTTAACATACATATTCAGAATTAGAAAATCTAGAAAGTGGTCAAGGTTTGAGTATAATAGATTAAACTTCGAGCATCTCTGATAATTAGCAACCATAAAAATTGCAATAGTAATTTTTATCATGTAATGGACGAGGTGTTTTTCCGCTTTAACCTTTCTTAAAATTCCTGTATTTTTTTTTTAATTTAACATACATATTCAGAATTAGAAAATCTAGAAAGTGGTCAAGGTTTGAGTATAATTGATTAAACTTTGAGCATCTCTGATAATTAGCAACCATAAAAATTCCAAAGTAATTTTTATTATGTATTGGACGAGGTGCTTTCCGATTTAACCTTTCTTAAAATTCCTGTATTTTTTAAAACTTTAACATACATATTCAGAATTAGAAAATCTAGAAAGTGGTCAAGGTTTGAGTATAATAGATTAAACTTCGAGCATCTCTGATAATTAGCAACCATAAAAATTGCAATAGTAATTTTTATCATGTAATGGATGAGGTGTTTTCCGATTTAACCTTTCTTAAAATTCCTGTATTTTTTTTAAAACTTTAACATACATATTCAGAATTCTTAAAGTACATATAATTTTCTGTTCCTTATCTATCACTTTCATGTTACTTTCCAGGTTATTTACGGGTTACAAAATAAAGCCGTGCTGTGTGAAACAGAACATACGATATCAGCTTGGATTTGGGAGCGTAAAGAACCCATTCCCTACAAAAATCACGTACAGCATCACCTAAAATCCCCATGTTCAAATCATCGACATAATCTGCCATCGTAAAATATTGATCTTTTCTTACACCTTGAGTGTAAATGATCCTTTTTCCCCTCCAGCTCTGAGGTTATCGCCTGTTGAATTTTCATCCTCTTTCTCCGGATCCGTCCTGTTGCGCCCCGCCGCCGACAGATGTCGCTCCAGAAATTCGATTAAAAGACTTTTCCGAGATATCGGGAGCATCATTTTGCCGTTCGCGAGCCGCCGGATACCCCCGGAAGAATATTATCCACTCAGTGGGGCCTAGCGCTTCAAGAACACGTGCTTTCTGTCATGGTTCTCATTACTCGATGTTGTTGTTGGCGGACCGTGAGAACCGGAAGTTTTGCGGCTGGGTTCTATACGTTGGTAAATATATATATGTGTATATATATTTTATATGTGTCATCTGGTAATATATATCATATAGAATTGACAGAATGGCCCCAAACTAAGAGAACGTTTTACTAAAACACAATAAACTTCAGAAACCCTTTCTTATTATTTGGAAAAAGAAGTATATTACTATCATTATTATCTATCTATCTATCTATCTGTCTATATATACATATATATATATATATATATATATATATATATATATATATATATATATATATATATATATATATATATATATATATATATATATATATATATATATATATATATATATATATATATATATATATATATCAATTAATTACTTCAGCAATTCATTTGTCTTAGAAAATAAATAATCAAGCTCAGAAATAAAAAGATAATAAAAGAAGTATAACTTTCTATGGGTATTACAAGTTTGGGTAGTATCAGTTTAATTGGATTTATTTTCATTCAAAAACATGTGTTGAATTGATCCAACTAAAATTTTCCTTCAAATATCAGGAAACGTACGATCAGGGATAATATCTTAATCAAATAATTTCTCTCTAGCGGATTAAAAACCAAATTTTTTTTTCTCTATGTATAATTCCGATGTCTCTGGTAAGTTTGTGAGTTATGTTTATAATTATATTTCTGCCAAGAAAAATATTTAGTGCCTGCATCGGTGAATGTGAAAATTTAACAGAGTTTCGAAAACTATTCGATATGGTATAAACTTTTGGGAAAGGGGTAAAATCAGATGATTTTACTGTATCAGTGTCAACATGATATACCGCTAAATAGATGGGGCTTTCATTGTCCAGTTGCGTGTTACTCTGGCCATATGAAGAAGTTTTAGTCCTTCCAAACCTCTTTTCTACTTTTTTTTTCTGAGTCTAATTGTACATAATGTTGACCTTACGTATTTGCTTACTTATATATTAATTATTTTTCGATGACACAAAGTTTTTCACTATTGACAATATGTCAAGCATTTATCCATTACCGTTCTTTCTAATAGATATTTTTTTCGATCAGGGCGTTCTAATATTAAGTCAACAGGTAGGAGAATATATTCCTTTGTATGCTTAACCGATGATACCTTCTGTTGACCACTTGGAAGGCTTTCGGTTTCTTTCTGATATGTACAGTCATATTCTTCAAGAAAAATATTCAGTAGTTACATTATAAAATATGAAAAACCTTGAGAAAAAATTTTACCTTTGCAGGTGTGGGAAATGAATTAACAATTTGAACACTACCCGCAACAAACTATATGGGGAGAAATATGGAAAAATTAATTAAAAACTTAATGGTAAGAATGAGGAGAGTGTGATCCATTAAAGATTTCAAGAGTCACGTTTAAACATTCCGATCTGGCACAGTCACATTTGTTATTTTCCGTTTCTTGAAATCCTGTTGTTTGGTTAAGGGGACTCACGACTCTTAAGTCGAGGAAATAAGTCATATTTTCAACCTTTTTGACTCTTTGTAACTATTTCAATTTACTCCCAATTTTTCCAAATTTTATGTATATGATAAATTGATATATTTATTTTAATAAACAACTTTTCAACTCTCAAAATAATTTTAAATAATTTTTTTTTAAATCGCTTTAGATATACCTTGTTTTTTAAGCATTTTTATTGTATACTGGCTTGCGCGCAGAACTATGAAATTAATTTTACACTTAAATGTATAATTCCTGTTTTATATTTAAAATAAATAATTCAAAATACAATTGAACGTAAAACATTCAACATTAAAATATGTTTAAATTTTTTTGAAACTGCTCAAATTATACTTAAAATTTTCCTAAATTTTTGCATTAATTTACCCCTGAAAAAATAACAAAATGTGCAGTGATTTCAAAAATTCTAGTTCAGACGCAATAAAATAATATGATTATGCTGCGATAAAAATTTCATGGAATTATGTTTTATAGTTTTTGAGATATCAGTTGCGGAATGATGCAAAATTACATTTTGAGAAAAATGAGTTTAAAATTTTTCTTACCATAAACTTGATCAGTATTTAAATATTTAGAAAAATCAATATCTCCGGAACTCAGCGGAATATTTTCATGCGGTTTGCTTTATTTTGTTCAGAAATGATCAGGCTTTAATATATATGTTTTTCAAAAAATCGAATGTTTTAAAGATTTAAGGGTAGTGAGTCCCCTTAAGAAATAGACCACGAGGCCCACTCCTCTGTCATATGAGATATGCCATTGTACAATTAAGCTGTATCACGGTAGTCAATAACCTTTTTCACACTTCAGCGGAATAATAATGAAAAATTGTTAAAATTATCTGTTCGAGAAATATTATTTTAGAGCTGATTTTTAGAAATTCAATAATTTCAAAATCTGAAACTTTGCTTAAAGTACTTGTAACTAATAATTCACCGTGTAAAAAATATCCAACAGAATGTAAATCTAGGAATAACTCAAGATAAAATTATAATAAGATAAAAGATAAATTTGATGAATAAGGACATTATGTCGTTTGAGTTTAGTTCTTAAGTAGTGTAAGGGCCTGTTCACATAGGAGTCCGTGCATTGCGTTAAGAAAAAGATGACGTTGAGACGAAAATAAACCAATCATATGCCTCCAAACGATTAGCAATGAAATTTTTAATGCCTATGATTGGTTTATTTTCGTCTCAACGTCATCTTTTCCTTAACGCAACGCACGGACTCCTATGTGAACAGGCCCTTACTCTAGCCTGTATTTAGACAGATGAGCTATACCATTCTAAGCTATATTCTGAGGGTCCACATTGATTTGCGTAGAATTATAATAAAAGAAAACTTATTAAAAATGCAACAATTTTTTCTCAACTTAAAAAACAGTTTTGAATAGCCGACTTAAAAAACTTTTGATACACCATTCAATTGAAATATATACCTGTTAAGTGCTAATAATTATTAAAAATGTCAAAGAAAGTTTTTCTCTTGAAAAAAGACTAATGTAGAGGAAGATGGCCTAAAAATGAGAATTTAGTTCTCCTTTGAGAAATAGAGCGCTTTTCCATTAACAACAGCTAACTGCATTTTGACAAATAATCTAAAACTGCATGAATAAGGCTTGGTTCTCTCGGTTGTTGTCAAAATTGCAAGAAAACTTGTAATTAGCAGATTTTTTTTTCTCGTTACTTTAACTAAGCGGAAATATTCTACAGAGCGTGTTTAGAGCGCTGATCGAACAAGAGACATTAGGGAACAATGTTTTATAATGGCAATAATTAACTCAAACAATTACGTTACACATTCCATGGCGTTATCCTGAAATATTGGAAAATATACTTAAAATTGAACTTTATTCTAATTTTCCCAATATGTAAAGCATGTCTAAGTATGCATCGGTTGGCAATATTCTTTTGTATATAAAAGTGTGTCATTTCAGTAAAGAAGTTTGAGGAGGTCATTTTCAATAACGCAAATTTTTAAAATTTCAGTAAATTTTAATTGTTAGGGATTTTTCTTTATATAGTCTTTTTATCCTAAATTACAGCACCCTCTCTTAATGAGATAGTGCTTTTGTCAAAATTTCAATGGCAACCTATTTATAACCTAAATCGATCAACATCGCCTGGGGTTCTTTAGTAGTTGCGAGTGTTCTTGTAAATTAAAACATAATTCGGTAAAGCATTTTTCTTCCATACTCAACTTTATTTCCTTCTCGTAAATTTCTTTCTTTTGGGTTTTCTTACAATGGACACCGATATACTTATATGGCAATGACTAAGAAGGAAAAATGAATTTAAATTGCCTTTCGGTGAAACAAAAATAAGATAGATTTTCTAATCTCTACTTTATTTGGTTTTTCTTTCCCTTTATATGTTCGTTATCTAGAACTTTCTTACATTACATTCCTAAGTATTTTTTGGCTGAGGTAGTTTATATGGTCTCTATAACTGATCAGAGAGAAAAAAGATATATATTTGTGGGATTTATATAAAAGCGCAGGAAAGTTACCGTATAGATTAAAAATTAGCTCTTTTTTTAAGAAAGTAACGTTTTTATCAATAAATATTTTCCCAGTCATCATTTGATACATATTTTTAGACCTGCTAGCAGTTTGTTCATAAAAGTATAAAAGTATATAATATATAAAAGTATATAATTTGAAATGATTTTTACTTTTAAGTTCTTGCGGTTAAAACCATTTTTTTTAGAACATAGTTTTTACCGTTAATGCAGAGAGCATTCCAACAGTGAGCAACAAAACCTATATTATTGAGAGAATTTGATGAAAAACAACAGAATTTCTAACTGATTTTAATTTTCTAACTCTTAAATTATTATTCGACAGATTTATCTTTTTTGTCTCCCAGGGACGCGGCTTAAAGAGGTAATTTACTCTTCTCAGAATTCCGATATTTTATATTCGTCTAATCCCATTGTCTTTTGCCAGATATCTCGATAGCATGCACAACAACTAACTTTAGACTAATTACATAACAATATTTTTACTTGTAATTAAGCATATATGCTGAAATATGACCATTATATATATTGCAAACTCCTTTATGTTTTTAGGTCGTAACAATGAATTAGTGGCAGTGTTATCACTTAAAGTACTGTAAATTATCTTAAACTATACGATTTCTTTTGAAGCACGCTACCAAAATACAACAAAATTTTTGCGAAACGGATTTTGCTGCCTCAAAAAGAGATACAGATTTGAATCATGACATGTAAGAATTAAGATTTATTTGGAGAAAGATAAAAGCAGAATACAATGCGTAAATCAGAAGATGAAGGAATTAAAATGCTAATCAAAATACATGTATGTTCTTTTTGTAAGTATTCAACTTAAAATATTTATTCATGGAGATATTTGTAAATAATTCGTTTTTAAACTATGGCTTTATTTGGAAAATTAATACATATTTACAGGCAACACAAACAGCAAAGAACTAAGCATTGAACAGATGTATAAAGCACAACAGTGAACAAAGTCAGATAAAGGGTGTTAAATGTTCATAGAAAGTTCATCAAATTTCCAGCGTCCCAGTATAATTTGGTAAAGTTCTCACTTTTTTGGACTTCCCGATCAAGTCCTGG